>JACYFF010019584.1:107001697-107013511 GCA_017589665.1 Selenicereus undatus | reverse complement strand
ATATATATATATGTGTGTGTGTGTGTGTGTGTGTGTGTGTGTGTGTGTGTGTGTGATCCTCTGCTTGAATTTGATCATAATTGTACATAGTCATAATGGATGGCTATAAGCGAGTTGAAAATATTCTGGTGGTAGTAGTGTACGTCGTTGGATTTATATTGTACTGTTGCTATTATATTTGCCGGCCCCCTCCCGCATCCTCCTCCCCAGTGCACGGCCAATCAAACTCCCCGAGTGCCAGCAGCCGCCACGGTGGCAGGAGCACCACCAGCTATACCAGTGCTAGCAGCAGTCAATTACAAGATGAAGCCCAGGTGGTGTCATTGGAGCCTGATTATGAGTTGGTGGCTGTGGTCATTGACGTAGACAAGGTTGCTGAGATTGCTGAGAGTTGTGCAGAGTGTGTCATATGTTTCGAGAGCTTATCGTCAGATTTAGAACAGGGAGGTGGTGATAGGGGGAGCGGTGTCAAGATTCTGGGGGAGTGCGGCCATAAATATCATGCTGTCTGTATCGATCAATGGCTGAGCAAGCATCGAGACTGCCCTCTATGCCGCCGCCACATACCCCGGAGGAGCAGATAGTAGAGGGCCTCAAATTAAGCTCTAAGACACTGTTCTTGTTGTTTTAGTTATTTGGTTATATCTTGCTTTGTTAGATGTATTCGACAGTGTGTGGTTTGTTCCTAATGTGTCAATTGTGTTCATGCGGAAAGCATGAAGATCCAAAATTTTTGATGGGAAAATTGTCAGAAACATTGGAAAGGAGTTAGAAAGTTGTATTGATATTGCAATGTCATATGTTCATAGGATTCTTGATGGAACTGTTTTTGTTGTGCCAATCAGGGTTTCCTACATCACTAAGATCAAATATAATATCTCATATTAATTGTTTTGTTTTGTACGGTACAATGATATAATGTTAGCAAAACATAAGATTTCACACATGTATGAATGTAGCTATTTTCAAACTTTAGGCCTCAGCCACGTATTCATTTGAGGCAATGCATGTAGAGATAAGTTATTAATTGGGTAAGTTCCACCAAACCAAAAATCCTGCATAGGGTAGAAGTCTAGCACAATAATCAAATCAGGGTTAGAAAACCTGCTCAGCATATGCGCGCATGCACATCCATAGCCAACTAGCAATCCATTACACTTCATCCCCTCTAAAAATACTATATCATGCATCATTTGTGAGTACATCTGGTATAAAACTAGCCCGATTTGAAAATCCGACCCAAATTCGTACAAAAATTTTGGATTTTAAACATAATTTTCTCGATCCGAACCCAAAAACCGCAAAGTAGCAGGTCAAATCAAGCCTAAACCTGCCTGATTGACCAGAATTTTCAATCCTTATTTTTAAATTTTTCTTCGCATCCCCTCACAAATTAAACAAAAATACGATTACAACAGCATCGTTGCTTTTGCTACTTTATTATCATAGAATAACATCATATGTGACTATAAATTGGGCAACATTAAAAAAATAAGTATGAAACGATGTGAAGTAGTCATCTACTCTTAAGACAATTAAACGTAATAAGACAAATACTAAAAATCCGTGAGTTAATTACTCTATAAAAATCTGAATTTTTGATATTATGATTAGAACATAATATCTTACACTTCGGTAATTCCCTTTTGTTTGGTTTCATTCTAATTTGCCTATGACTACAGTGTTAGGGCCGGGGTAGGAAATGTGCTAGCCGTGTTCGTATTACGGGCAATCTATTGTTAATGTGTACATAATTGGGTAATAGTAGGCTGGTCAACAAAGATATCGAATTATTTAATTGTTTATTATCAGGCCGAAACTATCTAATCCATTAACTTGCTCTAGATGGACCGATCCATAAGTGACCCAACCCATTATTAGCTTTATTTAAATGTATGGGCTGGCCCGCCTAATGTAAAAAGGACTTTGTTCTTTGCCAACTCATACATAACGTTCATATATCATAAGAACAAATTTGAATATTTTTAATATTCTTCTAAGAAATTACAACTACCATGTAGCTTCGTTAAAAACTGACAACGCTACTAAAAAAATCAGCGTTTTTCGACAGATTTTCCGACGAAAAAAGCAAGATTTTCTGTCGGAACAAGAATTTGCCGACGGATACTCCGGCCAATAGCATCCGTCGGATTATGGCCGGTCGGGAACTCATTCCGATGGAAATCGCAAGTCCGTCGGACCGCTTCTCCGACGGAATTAAGGCGGTCAATGCAAAAAAAGCCCAAAAAAAATTTAAAAAAATTATTTTTTTTTAAAATTTTATTAAAAAATATAAAAAAAAGTATCATACTATAAAAACATTTTTCAATGTATCTAACGCACAATAATTCTCATCATTGATGTTAAATTGATATTAGCATTAAATTATGCTTAATTAATAAAAAATCATATTCTTTATTGAACTACAAAATTGAGAACAAATTATCATCCTAACAAACCAACATCAACATAACAAACTAACTATATAAACTATAAAATTACATAATTACATGCAAATTAATTATAAAAATTATTAAATTCAACGTATATGCTTAATTCACTACAAATTTGTACAAATTATATACGAGAAAACCTTCTCAAAGAGTCAGCGACGAATGGCATAAGGAGGAGGTGACAGCGATGGGATGGCAGCAAGCGGCGGTGCTCCTTCTCTCTCTTTCTCTCTATCTCACGAAATGAGAATCGAAAAATGAAGCATTGAGTGAAGTTTATAAAAGAAATTCCGACAGATTTTTTCATCGGAATATTCAAAAAACTTTAAATTTTCTATCCATTCAAGTCGGGGTAAAAAAAAAAAAAACCTTTTTAAAATTTTTTAATATTTTTCAACAGAATATTTCGTCGGAATAAGTCGAATTTTTAGTGGAAGATTCTACCATCACTTTTTTTTTTTTTGCAATTAACATACTTAACTTTGCTGTTAACCGTGAATTGTACATCAGTAAATCTCTACCCTTGACTGAATTTTAAGCAACCTGCTATAGGCCTATAGCCAGTTAGCATTGACGAGTTCTATCTCCCCATTTCTTCTCTCTCTCTCTCTCTCTCTCTCTAAGTTTCTTAAGTCTGAAGCATAGTTAACTTCGTGAAACCATCAACTCCCCCCTTTGACTTCTCTCCCTTCCAAACCCGTTGTGAAATGGATTTGCAACATCAACTCCGCTATCAATCGTTCCCCAAAAAAAAAATAAAAAAATCTACGCTCACAAATTGAATAGAAAACACCTTCCACCGTCGCCGAGAGGAGGAGGTGATAGCCAGGTGGGAATTCGAAGAGCCCAATCTTTGATTCCTTTACTGAAAATCTCACACTACCGATCCAGAATTGGATACCATGTAGTCAATGTAGAGAGGATTGGAGAGGCAGAGAGAAGAAAGAGTGGATTGAGAGGGTGGATGACAAAAAGCGGAGAGACAAGTAGGCACATAAAGCATGAAAACAGGGCACGATCGATACTTGACCGGTCGTATAAGTTGTTGGTAAATATTCTTTGCGACTAAGATCTTCTATATTTAAACCAACGGTTAAAATTACTCAACTATCATAGTTGAAAAAATTGTCAATTATGCTAGAATTTTTGCATTTTTAGTAGTTCAATTTTAAGTAATAAATATGTCAAATTTTAAATTTTGACAAAAAAAGAATAACTTAGAAAAAAGACACTCTAAATCCGTTAGATCGACTTGAAATTTGCAAAAGCCAAATATTTCCAGCGATACTTTATCCAAATCTAAAATACACTTGAATCGTATTTTACCCAAATTGAAAAACACTCAATCCATATATAAACTGTCCGCCAAAACTAATAGGTATATTTTAGAGTACATCAATAATCACCAAATATAAGAGCTCTAACATCAACAAAAGAGCCATGAAATGAAGCTTTAAATTTTACATTAGCTACTTGATTCGTTAGTATTGGGCTTAACAAAACGAGCACTACATATAAGTTTTAGTCTAACTTGAGAATTCGTCTCAGGTTTTCTCATAATAGATGAAATAACTCAAAAAGCTATACATGCTCACAAATCATTCCATCGATGCGTGCCAGCCATTCCAACCCAAAGGAAGTTCCCAGAAATACACTTGGCTGTCGAAATACTTCCTTTTTTAAACTATGCCAAAGACCCAAGAATCAAAATACACCTCAATTGGATTTAATACATACAATTTTCGGAAACATTATAGATATATACCCTGCTGAAAACAACGTCCTTACCTACTGTTAAGTCTTCATTAGTTAATTAATTACTCAAGCTCACATCACTGACATCACTAATCACAATACACAATCCTACATTATTAGAATACGTGTAGTATTTCCTTAACTTGGATCCTCAAGCCACTCGATCTAGGCCACGTATTCACATGCTTTGTCACCTTCAATTAAAATTCCCAAGAAAAAAACATAAAAAAAAAGTCAGCAAAGCAAATTACCCAATCATGAGAATTATTTTTTTTTTTATAAAAAACCGGACAAAATTAACTTACTGGGATTGCTAGAGATGATTTCACCGGTGCCATCAAAATAGCAGTTGAAATCATGTCTGCCGTTGATCTGGAAGTACGAATTCATCGCGTATGATGCGTGTGATCGGACGGTGTTGGGTTGGAAGCACGGCCCACCATCCTGTATGGGCTTGCAGTCTATTCCCATACTACACACGTAATCCAAGTTCCTCTGTAACGCCTCATCACTAGCGTCTGATTTTGCCACGCACCAGCTGTGATTTAAATCCGACGGTGATGGAGCCATTCCCGACGAGGTGGGACCCTCCGCCTGAAAATTTAAATTTAACAAAAAAAATCGAACAAAAGTCTGAAATTCTTCTGAAAAATTACCATAATGCCATGCAATTATTACTATTTTTAAGAAACGGGCAACTTTTTCCGGAACCTCAGGAAAAGCCGGCGAAAAAGAGTTTTTCGACTCCAAATTCAATTCACCTTTGGAGTGACGAAAATTCCCCTACCTCGCCGGGAGATCTCAAAACGCCGACGTCGTAAACTGCGCTGAGATCCGGTTTGAAAAGCCCGTAACTCCTCTCGCTAGTAGAAGGCTTGAGGTCTTCGTTGAAGAGAGAGAAGATGTACGTCTCGAAGGTCCGATTCGGCATCAATGGAGTACCCTGACCCGAATTCAAATGTTTCACCAAGTTCCCATTGTACGACACCGCATTCTCCCAGTTCGATGCCGGCTCGTTGGCGTCGCCGGCCGACGGCCATCCAGTCTCGCCGACGGCGACCTCGACGTCGTCGTAACCCAGCTTCTTCATAGCGGAGTACACAGCGTCCATCATGGCGTCGAACATGTTGAAGTACTTGAGCCCCGTCCCCTTGTCCAAAACGCCGTCGTTTGGCTTGAATAGGGCGAAATGCAGAGTGTTGGGCCTGAACCCAAAATACGGGTATGGGTTCACCATGAAAGGCGACCCGGTCTGGCGGTGGAACTCCAAGAGCGGAGCGAACAGAACCCGGTCGTAGCCTCGCCGGAATCGGCCGGAGCTAGGAGGGTTGGAGAGAGAAAGGATGCCCAGAGAGTGCGGGGTAGTGACCTTAATGTCGGTTATGTTGGCCAATTGGAGGGCTTGGTAAACGGATTTCATGGCGGGAAGGAGGTTTGCGATGAGGACCTTGTCTCCGGTGTAGTGAACCTCGTTGCCGACGGCGATGTAGCGGATGGTGGTTTGGGGGTAGTGTGGGAGCATGTTGGTTGACACCCATGATTGGGCGGCTGAGAGTTGAGTGAGAGAGATGATTTCGGAGTTAGGGATGGTAACGGTGAGAGAAATTCCGGTGCCGGAGAAGGCTTGGAGGATTTGGGGGTCGCAGTCAAAGATTTTAACTTTGTCGATGGTGGTTTGAGAGGTGAGAAACTGGGCGACTTGAGATGGGGATGGGAGGTTGTCGGCGACCCTGCCGTAGTTGACTCCGACGGAGGAGGAGGAGGAGGCGGCAGTGTTGGAAAGGAGGAGAGAGAAAGTGGAAGAGAGGAGGAAGAAGAAAGGTAGATTCGACATTGTTGGATGGGAGGGAATAAGATCGAAGGTTGGTGGAAACGGAAAGCTAAGGAATTTTATTGGAGGGGGGGAGTCAAAATTGAGGGGTATGAATGTTGAATAGGGGGCTAGGCCACGTTAGCCTACCGTCAAAGTGGCGACGAGGCTGGTACTGTGGTTTCACGTGAGGCTGTGAGAGCAGGAGAGAGACAGAGAGAGAGAGAGAGAGAGTTGGGTACGAAATGGGGTTGAGTGTGGTGGTCGTGGTCTTCGGTTATGGCCTGTGGGCTTGATGGACCTGTAACACGGAAGAGCCCGTATTGGTTTGAAAAGGAGGTGCTGTGCAATGGTTGCCGAATGAGTCAGTGTCCTAATCAATCACTTGGCACATCATTTCTTAAGGTAGATCTCGTTTAAAGAAAAAAAAGTTGTTAATTTATGTGTAAAAGAGCAATAAGCAACGAGCAATTAGGGCATCCCAACCCAAGTGCCATATTTTGGAACTCAAGTTTGCCACGTCAGCACGAATTCTACTTGCATTCCACTTAATTTTTCAACCAATGGAACTCATTTCTGGACAATTAATTACATGGAACCCACAATTTGATCTTAATTTATTACTTTTTATTTTAATAATATAAAAAATATACATTACCTTAAAAAAAGAAAAATAAAAAAATAATTAAAAAAACAACAAATGGCACGAGGGGAGGAACTGGGGGCCGGGTAACCATGCGTGGCACTTCCCGCATGCCACTGGCTGGGGGGTAAGCGTGTGACACGCAAGTGGGCCCCCTGCCATGCGTTCCCCCTGGTTGGGGATGCCCTTAAAAATTGTAGGTGATATGTTTTTTGGTATTTGGACAAGGTCGGGCTGCTATTGGCTCATAAAAGTGTGAAGCTCTTCTGTCACACATATTCTCCATTAACAAGCCTCAAACTAGAGATTTTGCGTAAAGGAATAAATATCAGACTATTTGAAACAGCCTATGTTGATTGTGAACAATATGTTAACGTTGAAACGAACAAGCTCCGAGGAGAAAGAGTCTTGGAGAACGATTTTAACTAAAAAATGAATTAGAGGAATTAAAGCATTTTGGACAAAGTGTTTTTGAGTAAAATGGTTTAGGGGAATTAATCCGTTTTGGCTAAAATTGTAAATTAGTTAAATGAAAGCAGTTTTAAATTAGTTAAATGAAAGCATTTCATGGTGGGTTCAATCCCATCTAATGAAAGGGGTAGCTCAAAATGGCCTACTACCTACCACGGCCTCAGATATGTAATTAACAAAATTTAGACATTCAAACAAACACCCCATGAACTCTAGTTTCAGAGTGCTCTTACCTAAGTTATCATACTCTCTGTATCTCAAGTTCTCTGTATCACATCAACGCTACTGATTTATAATTTTATATTGCCCTTGTATCAGCTATATACACGGATTCTTCCCACATGATTTTTCAGAATTGTGCTCCGTATCATTCTGGAGTACGTGCTCCAAGGACAGGAGATGCATCCATGAATCTCTAAATTACAATACTCAATTTCATGACAAGCTGCAAGTTACTAGTCACTGTAGCGAACAGATGAGGATCGGGAAAGAAGAACAAGGACTTCCAGTACAATTAGAACCAAAATAAATTGGCAAATTTACAAGAGCATCGACAAGGGCATTTCTTCTAACACCTATCATGTATGACGCAATGACTTGCAAACAAAAGGCTAACAAAAGCATCCCAATCTAGCTTAAAGCTGCTCTTTGACGACAAACTGGGTCAACGTCTAGCTTCCTAAAGAGCTTCAGGAATCTCCATCCTTCGACTTCTATTTTCTCTATTTCTCTGGGTTGGTGCCATCTGATTAAGCAATTCATGAGTACCATTATCAATCTTGATAATCAAACTCGTTGGAAGTTAAGCTTTTGTGAGATTAGCTACGTTCAATCTCATCACTCATGTCCGCTCCCAATTTGGAGGATAATCACATGTCAGGACAGTTTGGCTGGAACTCCAACTTTCTGTCACCAGCTGCACAAGTAAAAAATAAGATGAATCACCGGAAGGAGATAGAAAAAGTTCCAGATGATGGCTCGTTCAAGCTTGCCAACAAAGAAGATATCCAAGTTACATGCAGCAAAGCTGAACCAGGGGTTACATTAGAATAGTGGTAAAAACCATGTTGCTCAGAATATTCATTTCACCGCAAGCACCCAATCTGCATCGATATGGATGACTTGACACCTCATTTTAGGCTGAACACCCCCCCCCCCCAAAAAGGAACAGAAAAGGCCAATATGGGAGTCCAACACCTAACAATAACATGAACCCATGTTGGATAATTACATTACAGTCAAGTCTCAGTAACATAAGCTACAAGAAATATTCAACTAAATGGATTCAATGGCACAAGTAGGAAGCAAGTATAATACTAGGACTACCACATGTTGTAGAGAAGACCTATCTGGATTTAGACAAATGTGTAAGCACGTTTGGCAGAGTCCAGAGTGTTGGAAAGCAGCATGGATATTGTTACAGGTCCCAGTCCTCCGGGCACAGGGGTAATTGCTGATGCAACCTCCACAGCTTCTTCAAAGCATACATCACCATTTAAGTGGAGCCGATGCTTCCTGTTTGGGTCCTGCAAGATACTTGGTGTATAGGGTTCTGTAAGTATTAAGCATCCAACAATGCATGATAAACCATATTTAGATATAAAATGCCAGGGAAGCAGCAAACATGGGCAGGCAATAAGCCAAAAATACAAGTACCAAAAGCAACATTGAAGCAGCATTGAACTCCAATTGCATGTTAACTTCAATTCATTTTATTTTTACCTTAACAGCATTTGTTCCCGCATCAATGACAACTGCACCTTGTTTCAACCAATTGCCTCGAATCATGTTTGGCACGCCTACATCAGTGATGACTATGTCGGCTTCTCGAGTTAAATCTTGTGGATTCTTTGTGAATGAATGAATGACACTAACCGTAGCATGGTGCCTCTTCCAGATGAAATTAACATCAATTGCTAACTCTCAATTTTTGGACAAACAAAAGCTATAAGCTACGAGCAACTTCGTATAATAAGTTTGAGTACCTGCAGCAACAATGATACAGGCAATCCAACAATCTTGCTTCGTCCTATCACAACTGCATTCTTCCCGAGCATCTTGATGCCATGCCTCAACAACAACTCAATGCAACCCTTGGCTGCACAAGGAATGAAAAATGGCTCCCTCCCCTTCATTGCAAGGCTTCCCATGTTCAGGGGATGGAAACCATCAACATCCTTTTCAGGATTAACAACGTTCAGAATCCTCTCCCCGTCCAAATGCTGCAGAAAATTTCACTAGCTGTGAAAAGACATCATAATCCAAGACTTATAAATCACACATACCAAACACTTAATTTGACAGCAATGCTCAAATATGAAATTTGATTACTCTCCCTGGTAGGGATCCTTGTTTCATTTCATATCTTAAGTTAGAGACTAGATTAGAAGGTGGAAGATAGCTTTTTATCATTTGCAGATTCCGATTACTAATACAAGGTAGTGAATATGATCATAAGGATTCTCTTTGATGAGATTTTAATATGAAATAAGATCGTATGCAACATTTAATCTCTTATAGTTTCATATGACAATGTTCACTCTCATACGTAGCTGTGTGCAACAATGCATAAACATCAGTCAATCTCAACTAAAGGATAATGCACGAACAAGAGAGCTACAGTTCTGATTAGGTCCTAGAAGTTACTTTTGGAAGTGGAAGCTGCACAATGATTCCATGAATAGAAGAATCCTCGTTTAAATTTGAAACAACATGAATGACTTGATCTTCTGTGCAGTCGGCCGGAAGCTCCACTGCGGATGAAGCAATTCCCACTTCATCGCAAGCTTTCATCTTGATGCGTACGAAGGAGTGAGAATCATTCCTTTCACCCACCAAAACAACAGCCAACCCAGGCTGCTTACCAATGGTATCCCTCATCCTGAGAATTTCAGCGGCTACTTGTGACTTAATCGCAGCTCCTATTGACTTCCCATCAATGATGGAAGCACGCCTATCAGCTGCTTCAGAAAGCGTCATAAAAACAGTGAACATTTGTTACAGAACAGATAAATGAGCAAAGAACCATTACAATATCTGGCGTTAATAAGGACTAAGCATTACAACAGCCCCATTTCAGGGTTAAAACTGTGTCCTAGCGGTTTTGAATCTAACCCATTTATCAAAATTGCTCACGTATTCATTCATATAAGCTACCCAGATAAATGTGCAATTTCTGAACCGGGTCTATAATCCTCCCAGATAACAAAATCCATGCAATTTGGGGTACAGGGGGAGGAGAGAGAGATTACTCTGAGGTGGGGAGGAAGGTTGAGAATCGATGAAGCAAGCCCAGGCATCTGGAAGGTCAAGACCGAGATACTTGACACTGTGCAGCTGCTGTGAATGTGATGCGACTGAAGAAAAGGATGAATAGGCCCTCTTCCTTACTGCCCCCCAAGTCACTTTGGCTCCCCACATTGTTCGTCTCTGATGTCTATGTTTCTGGGTTTCCCTCACTTTTTATTGATTTTGGCTATTCCCTGATAAAGAAAGCTAGCTTTCGGCTTTAGCCGCTCGTGACTGGGTCAAAAGGAATCTCTGCCGATTTGTTGTATGATTGATCTCATCCTCCTAGCTGTTTGCCTTTCCAGGGATACCGATAGGAAGGGTTTGTAGATTTGTTCCTGAAAAAGACACCTTGCGGAAATCAAAGAAGTGTGGAGGGAAAAATTCTTAGATACAATCGTATTTATTTAACATAGTATATATTCTAAAGTTATATAGCGAATGCATGTTTAATATATTATAATATATTTTTTTTCTTATAATAGTGTGTATATATGTGCGTGCGTGTGTATGTATGTCTGTATATATGTGTGTGTGTGCGCAGATGCGGACGCGCATGTAAGACATTTAATTTTTCCTTCACTAACATTATTATTTTTTTCTCCAAGGGAAAAGATTCTTTTAAATAATAATATTAAAAAGGTAAAAATTCTCATACATTTGTGAATGTCAATTTAATTGGTAACACATTAAGAATTATCACTAGAGAAATAACTTATCATTGTCATATGTTTGGATTGGATTGGAGGATGGGAAGGGAAGGGATGAGGTTAGAACAAACCCAACGCTTGGCTTGCGAGGAGGAAAAGGAGGAGAGAGAGTATGATGAGGCGAGGGAAGAATTGCGGCAACAACTTCACACCTCACGGGGAGCCTCGGAGTCCCGAGCTCAGTCATGAGGTTTATTTTGTTTTTTAAAATATTTTTTTATTAGCTTTTCTTTTTTTTTATTCTAAAAATAAAGTTGTGTGTTATGGAATGGATTTATAGGTATTATTTTATGGTTAGATGTAGGGTTTATATGTATTATTTTATTTGGTGAGGCAAAGTGGCGAGCCCTCCACTAGAGAGAGTGAGGATTGTGAGGTAAAAAGTTGGAGAGATGATTGACGTGACAGTGGTAAGCCCCCACCGGTGAGCCAAAAAATTGGTTCACCATTGGGTTTGCTCTTAGAGCATGTTAAATTTAGCTCATCAGTGGAGATCTATCACTTTCACATTAGCTTACCAAGTTTTTGCCTCACAAGCCTTCCTCTCTCTAGTACAAGTGCTTTAGCTCACCAAATAAAACAATAGATATAAACCATACAATTAAACATATTTAAATAATTTTTCTTTTTTTCTTTGTATTATTATTATTATTATTATTATTATTATTATTATTATTATTATTA
>JACYFF010019584.1:106952655-106981247 GCA_017589665.1 Selenicereus undatus | reverse complement strand
TTAGAGACCGGGAATACTGGTCTCGGTTTGAGACCGGTCAAACTTGGTCTCTAATAGAGACCAGTCCATTTTGGTCTCTAATAGAGACCAACGTGTATAAATATGGTCTCTAAATTTGAATTGCTACCAAAGATTTAGATACCGATGCTTTTCGGTCTCTATTCGGTCTCTAAAATTAAACAGAGACCGATTTTCCCCTTTTAGAGACCGAAAAGCTCCGGTCTCTAACTGCACGGATTCTTGTAGTGAAATATTATCTTTTGAACCATCGAGGTTATGGCAAATTATTTCTTAGACCCACATTTTCTGATAAATATTTTCCAGTCCCTCCAACTTTGGGTAAATATTTTTTGGGACCAAAAGTCGACCAAACTTAACTTCTTCAAATTGCACCAAGGGTTGTAAGTTTCTTATATTTGCACTTTTAACCTAAATCCTAAAAACTTACTTTTGGAAAATAAAAAATTTGTGCATTTGGCCATAAGTACTACTCGACATTCTCTTTCAAATAGTGTCAGAGCCACATGACCAAAAATAATTAAAATAATTAAGCTAATTAATGATTAATTAAGCTAATTAACTCTAATTAATGCTAGAATCATCACCTGCTTGCCCTGAACGAAATTATTCACATATTGTCCACTCACCAGAAGGTAATCTCTCATTACCACCTCAATTAAACTATATCACTGATATAATTTTAGAATTAAAATTAGAATTAGCTAAAATTAAAACTGAACTAAAGGAGCTTAAGAATCAGTTAATTGTTGTCCATCTTTCTCTTATTAACGAAGTTAAGCATAGTGAAAAAGTCACTCACAGTATTAGTACTCCTTTTCAGCATAAATATCCTTTCCAAAACCCAAAAAACAAGATTCTATTTCCCTTGCATAAGATAAAAACTCAAAAAGAAGTATGAGAAAAATATGGTGAAACATCGATTGAAAAGAAAGAAAAAGAAGATGGAGTATAAACAATATACTCTTGAAGAGCTACAAAAAATGTTTGATGAAGAACAAAATTCGGAAGATTTAAACAAAATCATGAGCATAATTAGTGAGAAACATGATGTTTTGTCTTATAATAATGAAGAAATCAACAATGTCCAATTAGAAGAAGAAATCTATCAGCAGATGAATCTGATTAAATTAGAAGATTTCAATGTATTACCATTAGAATAAATTAGGGGAAGACTTGATAAGAAATATGGTAAAATGGCTGTTGAAAACGAAATCAATGAGATTGGAGAAGAAATCGACCTATATGAAACAGAGGCCAACCTTGTTAAGAATGTATTTACTAAACCTGAAGAATTTGGTGAACTGTCTAGAAAAAATACTGACTTCCTAAGACTTAGGTCCAGCAGGACGTACAAATAATTTTTCCTTCAAGTTTATCCCAAGAAAAATCACGACCTGTAAAGAAATTGGTCTTACTCCAATTAGCCAGATTGGATATATTTTAAACATTGATAGAGCTCGTAATAGAGAAGAAATATTTGAGCACTAGAAAAGGTAAATGAATTGAATAATGTCTTAAACCTAAATACTACATAGACTGCAGCAAATTTTCTAAATTATATCAAGCATAATTTATCTGGCACTGTAGCTGACTGATATAATTCATTAAGTGAAGATGGTAAAAATACATTAAGAGTGATGCAAACACCAGCTGCTATATTCAGAACTTTGTCCAAAGAAATTTAAACTGAATTCATCGAAGTTAAAATGATTCTGAAGAAAAAGCAAGAGAATGGGAAAGAAAGATTAACAACATAGAACTATGAGATATGAGATATCTAGAAAATTATATTGTTGAATTCAGTCAATATTATTACAAAATTGGGCATATCAAAACTAATCTTGGTATGTTCTATGATAAATTGCCATATCCGATAAATTCTATAATTAATGAAAAATACATGGCTTGGCTTGAACGAATAGATGTTGTTGATATCCTTAGGTAGAGAATTTCTTATTTACAAAAATGGGTTAATGAACAGTGTCTTGATCTTCAAAAGAAAAAGAAAATTAAAAAGCGATTCTTAACTTGCTGGGATTCATCTCATCAATGGGGAAAGGAACCTGAGAAAAGAAGAAAAAGAAAATTCTATAAGAACAAGTGTTTTAATAAACAGAGAGGCGATAAATATAAAAGAAAATATTATAGCAAACCAAGTCCTAAAAAATGTAGATTTTTTAGAAAAGCAGCTTATTGTCTTACGGGAAAAAACAACTGCAAATGCTGGGCATCCGGAGAAGTAGGACATTATGCTAATGAATGTAAAAATAGGAAGAATAACAAACTGATTGAAACATTGGAAAGTCTAGATTATGTTGAGCTTAGTGAAGATGAGGCATTAAACCTAACCTTCAGTAACAACAAAGGAATTGTTGAAATTATAGTGGACAATGAATATGAAGAAAGTGATTATGAAGAAACCAGCCATATGATGGAAAGTAGCTCTGTCAGTCTTGATGATCTTCAAAGAGAAGAATTTGTTGTAGACAATGATCATGAGGAAGTCAAATGAGATTGGATTCTTCCCATAATCCAAAAAGATATGATCTATAAAAAATCCATCTTTCAATTAAAAAGCAAATACGTATGTGAAATGATGGAAGGAGATCTTGAGATAAAGTATTGTGAGTATGACGTTGAGGAAGTTAATCTGATTAATTGAGAGAATATCCTTAAGTATAACAAAGATAGAAAGTATAGGTATATCCATGTCGAAAGCGTCCAAGTTCAAATCACTCTATTACAATACTATGGTAAAGATATTGATCTTTACGCTTTACTCTGTGATATTATGCACACCAAATTTAATAATCAAATCATCACAGAGATAAAAACCAATTTATATAATGGGTTAGTAGGATTCAATTACCGACCAGGATATTATGTGAGTCTAAAAGATGAATTTGCTAAAAACTTCCTATCCCTTAAGATAAAAATAGTTGGGATGGACATGAAAAGAGGAGGATATCCTTTAAGGATATTTTGAAAAATTATCTACAAATTAGATAATACGATAGAACCTAAGACTAAGGTAACAATGATAGAAGTAGAGAAATTTGAAAGTCCTACCCCCATGCAAAAGATCCAGAGGATTAAGTCCAATCCTCAAGAGATAAAAATCGATCGTTCATGGATATCTAGCTTTGTCAATCCCACAAAGATCAATAAGAAAAATATAATAAAGATTGATGAGGAAGGTAAAATCACCATTAAACCCCAATTATTAAGAAGCATGGGTACAAGATCAGAATGGGAAGAAGGATCTTCATCAGCTAAAGACGAGCTTAAAGAAGATGACACCATTAGCCTAACCAGTGAAATAAGTAGAATGAGTTTTGAAGCAGACCCAGTGTAGATCGAATTATGAGCTCAGAAAGTACAAAACTAGAACTGTTAGTGAACCAATCTATGCAGATGAATTAGTCAAAAATGTGACTTTGAAAATTTACTATGAGGCTACCAATACAAATCCTAATAGTATCTATATCCCAATAAAGGTATGTTTAGAGGGATATAATAAATATGAACTATGTACTTACATAGATAGTGATTGTTTTGTATTTAGGAAAAATCACTGTTTCCCAAGTTTATGTGGAAAAGAGCAAAAAATCCTTTACAAGTGAGGATAGCTAAGAATAGTATTGTGAGTCACAATGAAGCCATACAAGGGCTAACCATAGAATTAGGAGGAGTTCAATGCATTCGACCAGGTTTTATGGGCTACTGATCAACCTTCTTATGATATGATTATTGAAAATAATTTTCAAAGATTATATTCTCAATGCACACAGACCATAAACCAAATAATATTCACAATTAAAGGTCACTCAGTTCCTATTGAAAAATTGAATAAGGCTTACACTCATCAGAAAATTGAGTTTATACGCAGTCAGCGTGGTGAGAAGGTAATGCCAGCACAACGTGAAGTAGCACTGACAATCTCATTACTAGAGTTATCTATTAAAGAGCAGATTGTCGAACAATAAGAGAAATTATCTAAGCAACTCTACTCTGATAACCCACTAACATTTTGGGATAAAGATAAAATATTTGTTAAAATCACTCTATTAAATCCCAATACCATTATCCCAGTCAAACAGATGGTGTACACACACTAGGATATTCTTGAATTTGATAAAAAAAAATTAAAGAATTTTTAGATAAAGGATTAATTAGGAATAGGAAGAGTCCTCACACCAATTTCGCGTTCATGGTAAGAAATCATGCAGAAGAAAAAATAGGAAAGGCACGAATGGTAATCAATTACAAAAAGTTTAATGATAATACTGTCTTCAATGGTTATTATATTCCTTACAAAATTATCCTTTTCAATATAATTCAAGGAGTCTCTTGGTTCTCGAAAATGGATTGCAAGAGCGGTTATTGGCAAATAAAAATGGATGAAGAAAGAACTCCTTTAACTGCATTTAGTGCCCCACAAGGACATTATAAATGGATAACAATGTCATTTTGTCTTAAAAATGCACCTCAAATATTTCAAAGAAGAATGGATAACATCTTCAAAGATCTTAATCATTGTTGTTTACTTTACATTGATGATATCCTTGTTTTTTCCAAAACCGTAGAACAGCACAAAGATGTTCTTTTATCTGTCACCCAGATATGCATTAATCATGGTATCATACTTGGAAAGAACAAGTGCGTTTATGCTGAACAAGAAATTGAATTCTTAGGCCTAGAAATAAAGGCTGGATAAATTATTCTACAAAAACATATTCTGAAAAAAATAGAAAATTTTTCTAAGAAAATTGAAGATAGGAAGTAGTTAGAAAGGTTTCTTGGATGCCTTACCTATACTTCAGATTTCATTAAAGATTTAGCTAAACTGAGAAAACTATTGCATCAAAAACTCAAGAAAGAAGTAAATTGAACATGGACCATTAATGATACAAAGATTGTTCAAAACTTCAAAAAGAAACAGATGCCAGCAATGAGCACTGGAGTGCGATACTCAAAATCAAAGTAGGAGAAAAACTCTCCAAATATTACAGTGGAAATTTTAATAAGGCAGAATGCAACTATCCTACAATGGAAAAAGAAATCCTTGTAATCATAAGGGGAATTGAAATTTTTTTAATCTTTTTAGCCCCAAAATCTTTTCTTATTTGAACTGATTGCAAAGGAATACTTGATTTTGTAAAAAAGAATTTATCAAATATGCAAGCGCAAGGGTAACTCCTGCGTTGACAATTATGACTTAACTAGTTTTCATTCTATATTGAACATATAGAGTGATCGAAGAACTCTCTAGCAGATAGTCTAACCCGAGAACTCGCTAATGGTGATCATCAAAACCGACCTCCTGCCAGAAAAGGAGGAAATTCTTGATGAAATTCCATTCCTACTAGAACGGGCTACTCCTTCTAGTAAAGTCCTTATTGATAATCTGGAATTTCATACAAAAAGTAGATCACATTTTGATCTACTTTCTACTGCCTACCTAATAGCCCAAAGGTTTTCCCTTCTAGAGTTACAAATTAATTACTTTCAGTGTCCTTACGATATCCAAGAAAAAAATAAGCTCTCATGTTCGAGAAAAATGGTTTAATGAGTGGTATGCTGTCTGCATCGACTTCTATCATTTATTCCTATGATATTTGGGAGACTTGGAGTACAACGATCTATTTTTCTGACGGATCTGAAGTTGGTGGTATTTGTTTCCCAACAAATTCATTATCTCCAAATGATCCTGTCTTTAAAGCCTAGGAATATGGGATGGTACTTTACTTCACAAAAATCCCAGATCCAAAACTCCAATTTTTCGCAACCTTAACGAAATTCCAGCAATGCATGTTCGAAAGAATCCATTGGATTTTTACATCTCCTGAGGGTCCAACAAAAAATCTAGTTCGCAGATGCCTAACTTTAGAGGTCGATAGGGCTCTAATTGAATATGAAAATGAAAAACCCAAACCAACCCATTGTCTTGTCCAAATCGTTGATTGCGACGATCTCAATTATCAACGACAAAGTTGGATTCATGGAAATCCGGTACATCTAGTTACTGATCCTCCTTTATCAAGGGCTATTGGATTTTTCAATATTTATCATTAATGTTGGGCATTAATCGAACAAGAAAAACACTAATGCATTGTGAAAACACTGCTTTCGCCTATGATAATTAATTTAAAGACTACCTGAAGGTGGACGGAGTAGTGTCAGAAGATATCTTTGATTATCTCTTTGATATTGCAGCTGGAAAATTCTTATCAAAAACGGAAAAAAATATCTCCTTCAATTATTTGAAGAATGAGATCCAGAACATCTTAAGTAACTTGATGGAGATTTTGATGATTATCCTGAACATGATGGTCTGAAAAATATAATTGGAAATGAAGGCATGCAGAATCTCAATAATAATAACTAGTCTTGTCATCATTAAAAGCTTTGAAAAATGGTTGCCCTATCATTGTACTATCTTGACAAGTGTCTGGTTTGTAAAGTAAAGTAGTGTACTGTAGCTGTCAGTATGTACGGTAGCCATGTGAAAATCTTTATGTATTGTAGCCTTTAGGGCATCCTATGTATGTCCTAACCCTCTATAAAAGGGGAGGTCGAGTGCTGAGAAAGGATACGATAATTTAAGCATTCTTGAGGAGAAAAGAAGTTCGGATTCTCTATTTCTCCATGAGCATGCATCTCTAATGATCTTAGCCTATGTCCTTCTTCAAAACTTTTCATTGTAATATTTCCACCTTTAAGCTTTCAATAAAAAAAGTTTCCCAATAGGGAACGTCATTCAATTGAACCTTATGTCTTAAATATTATAATTTCTTGATTAAAGATCCACTATCCTTGAAAAAAGATTAAAAACTTGATTAGTGACTACGGTCCGAGGTAGGAAACGAAACGGATCTGTACTGTACCTGAAGCATAGTGGGCCGCTAATCACAGAAAATATAATATTTAAGATATAAGTAGTAGATTGTGATAACTAGTACCAGTAAAGTCATTATAAAAAGAAAAAGTACTAAAAATAATCATATTTGAATATTAGGAACCAATTCGCAATTTTAGAAAGTTGAGGACCAGAAACAGAAATATGTGTCCCCTGAAAATTAGTTACCCAAGCCTGCATATACTAAGAAATATTTATCTAAAAAAGTGGATTTTGGAAATCATTATACCAAGCCTCAGTGTACCAAAAAGTAAATTATTCGCGAGGAACCAGCAATGGCCACTGCAACGGAACCATTTTTTGGCTGGGGATGAAAAGGCAAGGTAGTCGGCGACGGATTTAGCGATGGAAATTCCGTTGCTAATAGCGACAGACTGTGATTCTGTCTCTGACTTTTGCTGTGAAAAAAAAAAAGAAAATCTCCTATTCCGTCGCCATTCCGTCACTAGATTTGTAATTTTTTAAAAATAAAAATGCTTGTTTTTTATCATATCCCTCAATACATACATTTAATTCCCTGCAAGAAATTTGCAAAGAGTATTCACTCCATGAACATCCAATGGCTTTGAGTATGACTTCATTCGAAGCGTTCTCAACAATTTCCAAGCCACAAGTCCCAAACAATTTCCATTCAAACGTTCTCAGCAAAGTAACAGTTGAAACCAATTATTTACAATTCACTAACAAGAAGTTCCCAAACAAATGGTACATATCATAAACCACAAATTTCAAACAAACCACAAGTAGCTAGTTAATCAAAGCTAGATAAAATTAGAAGAAGAAGGAGAAGCAAGCACTAAGAGGAGGGGAATGAAGCAGCTAGCCATGGTTAAAGAAGGAGCAAGCAAGCACCAAAAAGAAGAAGGAGAAACAAGTAGCAAGCCGTGTACCCCAAACAGAACCAATGAGGAGAATCACCAACTAGGGAAAACCGCATTCAAAACAAAGAAAAAAAGGAAAAGCAATAAAAGAGTCTTATTAATTTGGGGGGTTGGTTATTTAAACAACATGTGCGTTTTGGAATTAAACCAATAAAACTCACAAAAAAGAAGAGAAGAATATAAATAAGTATCAAAGGTACCCGTCAAAGACATTTCAAATTTACATTTACTAATGTTAAGTAGTTTTATTTGGCCGCTGGAACCTTAAGGACCCATTTTATTATTTATCGTTTAATCCAATGTTCAATATTTAATGTTCAATATGCAATGTTCATTTTTCATAGTTTTTGCTATCAGAATTCATAGCTTGGGCCCTTCTCGTAAATGAAAAATTCATAGTTCATCGTTCATTGATGCCATGACTACCTTTCATAGATTCGAACCCTAGTAAAGGCCGAGAAGCAATTAATAATCAATTTTTAAATGCATTGCTCCTTCAAGAACAATTAGAAAGCATAGTTTTAACATTATGTGCGTGCCCACTAACTCCTTACGAAAAATTATTTAACAATACAAGGGTAACATATTGAGCTACAACTCATTTTGCTATTATTTTATATTTTTCAAATTGTTTTAGGGAAGAAAAAGTAACTTATTGTCAAGCAAGAACCTATAGAGACTAACAGCCCATGAGAAATGGGTCTAGGGTGGTGAATGCTAACTCTCTACCCTAGTTGATCATTTTAAGGGTTGGGAACTGACTTGTGTTTGGGCACTTGTGAAGTCTAAATTAAATGAAATGTAAATTCATTTTGGACACAATTAAATTGTTGTTGGTGCCTACTACGGAATTTTTAATAACAATCATAGTCCTTATTCAGAGTAAATATCGTAAATAGCGGGTGCTACTTATTTAGTCAACTCCACTTCTTTATTTGTAAGCCTCGTCCCTAAGGGTCCGTTTGGGAGGAGAGTAAGTTAGAGGAGTAAGAGTGAATAAGAGTAATGAGGAGTAGGAGTAAGGGAGAGTAAATAAAAGTAAGTTACTTACCCTTATTTGGGAGTTTAAGAGGAATAAACACTTACCCTTATTTGAAAGAATCGGAGAGTAAATAAGAGTAAATGAACAAATTGACACATTTGCCTGTACAAAATAGATTAAAATATACTATAATTAGATTTATGGGGACAAATAAGTAAAATAGTCCCCTTACTCCTCACTTACTCTTCCTTACACCCCAAATTGGAGAGTAAGAAAATTGGGGAAAATTGGGAGTAAGGAAGAGTAAGAGTTACTCCTCCTTACCCCTCCTTACTTTCGTCTTATTACTCCCAAACAAGGGTAAGGAGGAGTACCTACTCCCCCTTAACCCCCTCTTTGCTATCCTCTACTCTCCATCCAAACAGAACATAAGGGACGACGGTAATGCCCGAGCTTGATAGCGCATTTTGCTGATTTATAATGCTTATTAATAAAGGTATTTAAAAGGTGACCAAGTTGGGCATTACACCCAATGACCCCTAAACCCTCAATCGATGCTTCTCAGCCAGACAGCGCAAGTGTCCTCTCTACGGCCGTTCAACGATGTTCATCTTTACGGTCGTCACTAGTGATCTTTGATTGATTTCGCCACTATTCTAGTCGCTTTCTTCTTTGGTTCGATGAAGCGTTTTCGCTGTCCACCTCGCGTCGCCGACAACTCTTTTTAGGCTGTCAGTCGGCCTCCTCCCACTACCCAGCGTCCTTGGGTATGTCATGGTGTTTCTTCTGTAGTTCTTGGCTCCAGTTGTTACTTTAAAGTAACAGTATCCTAATCCTTTCCAAGCTCCAGTTGGTTGTCGTCGAGTCTCGCGCATCGGGAATGCTAACTTGCACAAGACGAAACACTAGCTCCTGCAGAGTGTGGAGAAGATGTGTTCCTGTGTCGAAAAAAGAACCTATTGTTGAGGTCTTAGGTAATAATTCAAAAGTTTTTCCTATCTTTATTGATAATCTGCCCAAGGATTTGGGTATTATCAACTTTAAGGATTTGTTTAGTAGTTTTAGCGAGGTGTTGGATGCATACATTCCAAACAGATTTAAGAGAAAATTTAGTGGAAAATATGGTTTCATCAGATTTGCTGATATTAAAGAGGTTATGAAAGCTATTGGACATACGAATGGTAAAGTTATCGGTGATTGTAAGCTGCAAGTTACTTAGGCTAGATTTCAAAGAAGATTGCCTCCTAAAGTGAGAAAGGAGAGTACTTCTTAAAAGAAGCCCTTTTAGAAGTGGATTCCCAAAGTTAAAAATGCCCTCGATCAAGATATTTCATCCCCTTATAAGCAAGCACATTTGAGCTACTCAAATGACAACGAGTTAGAAACCCAGAAAGGTGCTAATGAGGCTGTGGAGGAAAATGTTCATGAGAAACTCTTGCACAATAGCAAGACAATTACTCTACCTTTGGATAATGCTCACATTCGCCCAATTTATGTTGGGAAGTTCACCTCCTAGGTACCAAGTTGTGGATCATCTATGGAAGATGATGAAGAGATTGGTAACATTTTACACCCTTTGATGGTCCTCTCGAAATGGAGCTTCAATTCCATGAGAAAAATTATAGATGTAAACTTTTCAACAAGGGTAAGAAGAGTGACAATAACAATTAAAGTCAAATCATGATTCACCTATCTCTATTGAAATTGTGAAAGAAGCTTTGAATTTTGGGGAAAATACTTAGTATTTTTGCTATTGGATATGAGATCCTTGCATTTACAAGAATTACAAGAAGCCTAAGACAAGAGTTGGAAAGCAAATGACAGACTAAAGATTTATGCTCTTAGGCTATCTCTGGTGGCTGTTTTAGTTGATATCTGTGTTTGAAACTAACGGCTTGTATGAGCTTAGTTGTTTGTGATTTGCAGCCTCTAGGATGTCGTAGCTTTACGTTATAGTAGCTGTTATGAGTTGTATAATGACTGTATTGTCTTTCTTTGTTGTAAGGGTCATGTGTAACTAAGGAATCAAAAAAAAAGTATATTAGAAATTAGAATTGTGTTAGGTTCTGCAAACCTGTTATTTATGAATTTGCCAAAACCATAGGAAAAAAAAAGGAAAAAAGAAGAATCAAGGAAAAAGAGAAAACCAGAGAGAATCAGTTAGTCTATGGTACATACCTATGTACCATAGAAATATACACATCTATATATAAGAGGATCTTATTAAATTGGGCCAGCACGACAAACATATGTCAGTTAGTCTGCATCTACGAATTTGGGCCTAGCTGTCTCTTTGAATTTGGGCGGCCCATGAGGCAAACATATATAATGAGAAACACATGATATGCAAAATCAGCAAAATCAGACACTGCATATTCGAATTTTGATCAAGAAAGTTTTGAGCAAGAAAATCAACAACACAAATAAGCAAAATACATGATCCATCTTGAAAATTAGCAATACAAATCAGCAAAATCAATGGATTTTGAGGAACAAATGATAGCTGAAGCAGAGAAATTGCTCATTGAAGAGTTACAGATGATAGGAGTTCAGGCTGGAGGTATGGTTGGTAAAATTCCTCAGACAAACAATTATGTATCAATCTTCAATGCAAAGTATAGTTACCTAGTGCAACTTTTAAAGTCAAGCATCGTTGCACATAAGGTGTTTGAGAAAATTTTCCAAAGGCAGAATTTTAATAACGAAATCGTTGCACATAAGCTGAAAAAGAAGGTACACTGATTTAGGCAAAAGGTTCACTGCAGTATACAAAGATTTCACTGCATTTTTTGAAAGATGCACCAAAAAATAAGAACGGTTAACAATCTCAAATTATGTTATTCATAGAATAACTATAAGTAAATGAATATAATGATTACTGACATTATTCTTAAATTGTAGGTCCCCATAATCAAGATCCCAACGAACAAGAATATGGTCCCCAAGTGATAGGTATGTATGATTTATACTTTCAAAATTCAGTGCAATGTCATGTAGCTAGTGAATTGTTAAAGTAATTGTTGTAGAGCCCATATAGCGATTGGCACGTATGATTTATACTTCCAAGAATATGGTGTTGTACACACTATAACTCATGGTGAAAAATAAGGTAGTCATAGAGCTCATATATAATTACAGTAACAATCATTTTGTTAGTTAGTGTACCTTTTACCCGTTGCAGTGAATATATTTTGTTGATAACAGTGAATCTTTTGTTGGTCAAATGCATTGCTGCATCATTTTTTTTTTCTGTTTCAGCTACTATCTTTCCTCTAAATACATTGATAAATATAATAGCTTCTGACATTATTGACTATTAAAATTGCAGTTCCTCCACATCAAGAACCCATTGGACAAGAATATGTTGAGAATGATGAAATTGAGTTGATTGGACAAAGTTTCAAATCTGAGCAAGAAGCATATGATTTTTATAACACTTATGGTCTAAGAGTGAGGTTCGGCATTCATAGGGATTCACAAAGGAATAAAGCTGATCGAAGTGGTATAACAACAAAGAGATATTATTGTTCAAACCAAGGTACAAAGAGAAATGCCGCAAAAAAAAAATGAAGAACATATCGATAAAAGGTCATATAGCAAAAAAGTAACTCGAGTTGGTTGCACAGCAATGATTCAATTTTCAATAGATGGAAATGGTGTATGGACAGTTACGAGGCATGATAAAGTGCACAACCATCCTTTTTGTGATCTCACCAAATGACATCTTTCGAAATCACAACGAACAGTCACAAAAGAACAATTAGAACTGCTGAAACTTATGCAATCATGTAGAATCAAAGTGTCTGATGCTATGAGAATGTTGAAGAATGAGGTAGGCGGTTTACCAGGCATGCGGTTCACAAACAAGGATGCATATAATGCTCTTGCCTCTGATAAAAGGAAGAATTTAGATGGCACTGATAGTAACACTTTAATGAGGAAGTTGAAACAAAGAAAAGTTGAAGATCAAAACTTTTACTTTGCTATCGAGTTTGATGAAGGAGCAAGTCTAACTAGCATTTTCTGGAGAGATAGCATAATGAAATATGATTATGATCTCTTTGGAGACGTGGTTATATTTGATACCACTTACAAGACCAACAAGTACAACATGATTTGTGCGCCGTTTGTTGGCATGAATCATCATAACAAGAATGTAATGCTTGGATGTGGGTTTATTTGAATGAAAGAATAGAATCATTCATATGGCTTGTTCGGACTTTATTGGCGGCAATGGGTGGGAAGCATCCAAGAACTATCATGACAAACTAAGCATTTTCAATTGCAGCTGCTATCAAAACAGTGTTTCCACAAGCAAGGCATAGATTGTATATATGGCATATTATTGAGAAATCAAAAATTCACATCAAAATGTTTAGAAGCCAACATCGATTTGTTGACAAATTCAACAAGATTCTCATGCATTGCGATACTGAAATGGAATTCAATCATCATTGGACCAGGTCAGTGCCTTTAGTATTTAACTTTGCCTTCATAATGAAGAAAAATATGCTCTACAGTGAATGAAAGATTCACTGCAAAACAACAAAGATTCACAGCAAAATAACAAAGATTCACTTCAATAAGTAAAAGGTTCACCACAACTATCTTTTCCCTTTTATTTCCCTAGGTTGATTGCAAATACAATTGTGGTGAGAATGATTGGCTAAAAAAAACTTTACAAGAATAGGGAGTATTGGTGCCCTGCATTCAGTAAAGATTACTTTTCTACGGGAATTTTGTCCTCACAAAGGGTTGAATCAACCAACAGTTCAATCTCTTGGAGACTTCAAGCAACCATTGACTTGTGCGAATTTTATAAGAGCTACCTTGATGTTGTTGCTGAATGGAGGAGTAAGGAGAATAGAAACGACTATGACTCTTGGGATGGAAGGCCGGAAACATCATGTTTTGCAAATGTAAGTATATTGAATCATGTAACATAGGTATACACTATTGAGTTTTATCATATTTTTCAAGAAGAGTACAAAAAAGGAACAACTTGTGCCTGTGAGAAGGTTCAAGAGGCCGATTCATGCGTGCTATATAAATTGTGGCAGGACAATGTCGATGAGTTTTGTCACCTTTATTGGTTAACTCAAGAAGCTTCTTGTACATGCAAAAAATTTGAAGAGATTGGAATTTTGTGCTTTCATATCCTAAGGATGTTCAATATGTTTTGTGTTAAAAAAATTCTCGAGAAGTACATATTAGATAGATGGAAGAAAAATATCAAGGGTTATGGAGATGCCGATGATGCAAGCTCTTTCGACAAGTATGCTGGCACGTCTTCATCTGTTTGGCGGTTGCAAATGATTTGAAAATTCACTACACTCATCACCGCTTCAGCCACAAATGCAAGAACAAGAGTTTTATGTGAAGAATTATTTCAAAAAGCTAAAGAAGCTATTGAGATGGATATAGGCCCTATATACCATTCTGGATCGGAAGATAAAAATGTGAACTCAAGCGGAATAGTCCAGAATCCCTCTGGATTGAGAGAGAAGGGGCAAAAGAACAAGAGAAAAGTAAGCATCGCAAAAAAGAAAAGCAATCAAGTGAAGGCAAGAAAAAAAAATGCTGCAAGACAAGCAACAAACAGTTGCAACCCCTCAACATTAGCCCCATCATATTCGCAACGGAGGTATCACTGTACTCAAGTTCTTAAAATTTAATTAAAGAAATAATGAAAAAGTTTCATTTTTACTTTATAATTAAAGGAGTAACTTATGTGATTTTTGAAGGCAACAAGGGGTCTACGGCCTCCGGAGGATCCCAGCATGTCCAACACTAATGTTGGAGCTACAACTACTGAGGCAATAAACTACAAGATCACTCTATATTTTAACAAATATAGTTAGAAAAATTTTATAACTAAAGGACAAAATATTTGTTAATGCAGGTGGCATGTACTACGACGTCTATTGGAGATGGTGCACTTGAAAATATTTGGTGACACTATGAATGTCAAAATTAGTAGCAGGAGGATACCATCATTTCTTTTTACACAATTTAATATTTTGTAGATATTAGAGCAAATTGAATTTGTCAATGTTAGAGCTGTTTTGGTGGTTATAGATGTGCATGCTACTATTGATTCCTATTTAGTGATGGGGAATTCTTTGTGACTTTACATCTTAATTTTGATCGAATGAATCTTTTATGCAATGCAGTGAATCTTTCTCTAATTTTAGGGAACCTTTTCTCAATTGCAGTGAACCTTTTGTGCCAAGAAACAAAATTAAGATGATTTATGCAATTCAGTGAATCTTTTTGGAACTGCAGGGAACCTTTTCCCAATTTCAGTGAACCTTTTGGGTCAAGAAGCAAATTTAAGTCTTTTTTTAGGACAGATTGGCCGCTAATCCCCTCTCTTTTGAGGTTTTGTTTGAGAATGTTATGATTGCTATGCTAGGGAAAGCTCTGAGGATAGCTGAAAGATAAGACGTTATAGAGCTATAAGGAGTTCTCCAATGAGGACCCTAAGGATTTCAAGCCTCAAGCCATATTTCTTTTTGTTTGATACATACCTGATCTATGTAACTAGACATATGAACCTTTACTACATGTAATTATACTCTCAATCCATCTGGACGTGACCTTTGGTAAGTAGACAGGATGGATGGGCTGCTTGCATTGAAACTTTATTGACTTGTAATGTACCTTTACGACAATGCAGTTTAACTTTAAACAGCAAAATATCACAACTATTTTAATCGAAGCTTACGTGGAATTGAAGAGTTGTTTTAACACAACTGTTAACGTGAAATTGAAGCTTACACAACTATTTTACCCGAAAATGTATAACCTATTCACAATTGTCCTACATCCAATCAAAAGCACATTAACATTGAGCCTTGTCTTTCAATCTTTGACTTTGCCTTGTAATGCGAGAATCAACAGCCTACTCTTTCCTGATGCTATTATGATAAGCCTTAACCTTATCAAGAATTTGAGGAGCAATTACATTTTCTTGACTAGTGATAATGTTATGGCAATATTTCGCCATCAACTTCTTCAATAAGGGTGCTTATTGAGAGCAAAAAACTTTTCAAAACTTTTGATGATATAATTTACTTAATTATAATAAGGGGAAAAATAAGTGAACTGACATTGAACTTCTTAAACTCGGTATTCCATTTCTCAACATCTCCCATGTACATCTCCAAGTGTCGCATTACAGACACCCCTGAGTCAGGATAAGCTTCTCTTGAAGCTTCCATCCAAGGTAGTTTTAGTTGCTCCAATAGCAAATTGTCCATAGAAATAGCTTTACTTCTCGCTGATTTGGGGATTTTACCAGGAAAATTCTTCGAGAAGCACTGAACCTAGGGAAAAAAAATAGTATACATTTATAATAGGTAATTTCAAATATTAGAGGATTAGAATATCAAAAGGACGAAAAGGTAATATAGAAAATTACTAGGAGGCTGACACAAACAAGAATAGCACCATTGTCCACATTGTTATGACTAACAGAATGAATAATCTCCACCTTTTATGTCAAGAAATTGAAGCACACAACAAAGTAATATCCATTCTGAAACGCTGGAAAGAATATCTGCATATCAACATTGCTATATAAGCATATGTATACCATTAAGCTATATAAGCATATGTAAGCAACATTGTCATTGTGATGCAACAATGGCAACATTGAAATATGGACAACACCAGCATTTACTCAGTTTTACTTCTTAATTTTAATCCAATGAATTTTTTATGCAATGCAGTGAATCTTTTCCCAACTGCAGGGAACCTTTCCTTGATTGCAGTGAATCTTTTGTGCCGATAAGCAAAATTCAGATGTTTTATGCAAAGCAGTAAATCTTTTCCCAATTGTAGGGAACCTTTCCCCAACTGCAGTGAATCTTTTGTGCCAACAAGCAAAATTAAGTCGTTTTTAATTACTATGCTAGGGAAAGCTCTGAGGATTGCTTGAAGATGAGGCATTGTAGAGATATGCTAGGGAAAACTCTGAGGTGCTATATAAGCATATGTACACCATTTAGCTTACGTAAGCCACATTGCGATTGTGGTGCAACAATGACAATAGTAAAATATGGACAACACCAGCATTTACTCCACAGTTTGTCCCTCCCTTGAAAGTATTTTTCTCTCTCCAATGAACATCATAGTTTGTCCTAGAGTGTGTGGATGTGTGTGTCATGCAAGGTTGAAAGTTGCAAATGCTATTGGTTGGTTCCTCCTTTTTGACAAGATAGACAAAAACATATTCAAGCTAAGGAAGACTCTATCAGCTAGTAGTAGCTACCTAAGAGGGAACACTTTGAATAAGAATCCCTTAAATCCAACTTGTCAAACCTATCCTCTTATAATTCAACAATAGGAGAACAAGAAATGGAACCAAATATACAACATGCTTATGATTCTGCCTCCTCTAACACAGAGGTCCATAAGCAAGGGCACCACAATGATTTTGGCTCATGTCAATATTTCAACAATTTAGATCACAAGACAAAGTCAAAACACACTAAATGCTACAAGTTAAACTGTTATCAGCTTACCAGCTTGGAGTTTGAAAAATCCAGCCAAGAAGTCATTTGAATTTCACTGTCCAAAATATACTTGAACGTTTTATACTTTGGACCAGAAAATTCAACACCCCCATCAAATAATTCAGTCTACATCATAAAAAATCAGAAACAACTTTAGTGAAATAACAAGATCTAATTTAAAATATTTAAGCTAAGTAATATTAAAAAAAACACTTACACATGCATTGCAAGAAAAAAGAAACCTTGATGATAATGATTGAGGGTCCTTCAAATTTTCAGAATGATTCAACAAATAAGCGAATAAATCAACAACACCATGATCCAATTCATCTCCACAACCCAAAGTCCTAATTACAGATCTAGTGATGTTGAAATTTGCATCTGCGAATAATAGTTCTATAACAAACAAAAAAATCTCATTAAAAACATCAAAAATTTAAAACATAAATCCATATACAAAATATAAAAATCATAAAAATAGCAATAAAGCTAGTAATATTACCTATCATAGTGAACTTCGTCCAATGGGAGAAAAGCCCAATCAGACACTTGCTTTTCTCGAATAGTTAAAGACTTCAAAGCATCAATATGTCTTACAAAAACAGAGATCTAAAATGAGGGGCAGATATCTTCTTCCTCAGGGGCAAGCAATCTCCAACCGAATCTCCAGTTGAGCTCTCCCAGCCTAAATCGGGACTCCTTTGTATATGAGAATTAGGGCTAGACTGACTACCGGATCCAATACCCCCTACACCCCCACTTCCTCCTTAGTTAGGGCTCTCGACTTGGATTGATTGAGAAAGCCTAAACCTAAACCCTAAATCAAACCTAGGCGGTGTGAAGATCCCTGGACAAGCAATCCCACTAGTCTTCTCATAAATCTTTGCTAATTCAACACATGCATCCCAAAATGATGGATCACCAGCAAACAATCCATCATCTTGACTAGAGGGGGTTGCTTGATGACCAACATTAGCATCTCCAGGTTGTGTTTGAGATGGACCTGCCGTGTCCTTAAATATTCCCAGCTTTGAGTAGTTAGTCAATATCTTTACCAAAACACCTTGAACTTTGTCCATTTGAGTGGTCGCTGGGAACATCTGTTGTGCATCGCTCACAACATCAACAACCTCAGTAACAGAGCGTGCAAAGTTCTTCAATGATCTTGAAATCTTTTACACACATGTTTGCATCAAAATTAGTTCAAAAAATAAAACAAATCGTGAAAAGATACACTGCAGAAACAAAAGGTGCACTGCACGGCAGGAAAGGTACACTAATGCAGGCAACAAGGTTCACTAAAAGAAACATTAAGTATAAAAATAGCCTTTTTTGCCCTAATATCTGCTTCTTTCTTGAATATGTAGAGTTGGTGTCTCTAGTGCCTTAATTCTGTCATCTTCAATCCCCTTATCGAAGCTTTGACAGCTCTCCAACTCAAAATTCATTCGAGCCCACAGATCTTTGCTAGTATAGTTTGCTAAAATGGGAAATTCTCTACCGATCATTCTTTTCTTGCATAGGACACGATCAGCATAGCACAGGTATAACAGAACATTAGCGGATGCAAAGAAGTCATTAATGCATAAACTTCAGTAACGACAAAAATAAGAATAAACACTAAATTTCGTAAATATATAAGTAAAAATCATTACCATTAAGAATAAAAGAGGGCCTCTATATGTACCTTTTGGTTGCCTCTTCTACTTATCCGTACAAGAAATCAAACTATCTATTGTGAACTCACACCAATTGAGGTCTTTCACCTCTTTCAGATTCACTAAACTTTTGAGTACAAGATGATTAACCTTCCACGTTTGTTGTCCCTTGACAAGAGTAGTGACAGCATATACAATAAAGTTTCTCTTAAACATATCACCTCCATGCCTTTGGTTTTTCATTTGTGAAAGAACTTGATGCGTTTTAGGTAAGGCACCTGCCCACCGAGCCTTCCACTCATCAAGTACCCGTGTATACTCTCCCTTGCCACTCTTTTTGGCTTCTTGATCAGGTTTACTTCCCCTAGGAAACCCCATTGTTAAATATACATCTTCTTCACTAATCATCAACGCATCACTGCTAGCCAATTTCACTGCTTGCCTACATGTATCAAAGTTTTCAATGAGCCATCTAGCTAGCCTTGATGGGATTTTATCGACTCTCAAAGTCAATAAAAATGCAAATCCAAGCTCAGTTATGTCTCTCTTCTGCTCATCTGATATAGTAGGTGGAAAGCTACACCAACCTATACGAAGACATCCTTGTCCTAAGCTTAGTAGGATCATATTCCATTACTTGATCAACTTTTGCTGGTTGCTCGGGGTCACCATCTACAATTCAAAACAAATGGAAAGAAAATCCTTTTAGTCACACATAAATATCCAAACCAATCTCAATTTATTAAAATACATACATGTGCCCATGTCATCTGCCTCAATATCTTCATTGCCACGATCAAAAATTTGATCATCCGCTATGTTTTTTTTCCAATTTCAAAATCAGAAATTTATCACTAAAAATATGGGAAACACACTAATATATAAAGTTTTGATCCAATAAATATTTTATGCAATACAGTGAATCTTTTCCAAACTGCAGGGAACCTTTACCCAACTGCAGTAAAACTTTCCCCAATTGCAGTGAAACTTTCCCCAATTGCAGGTAACCTTTTCCCAATTACAGTGAACCTTTCCCCAATTGCAGGGAACCTTTCCCCTACTGTAATGAAACTTTTCCCAATTGTAGTGAACCTTTTGTGCCAATATAGGAAGCACACTAATATATAAAGTGTTGTGGCTAAAAATATATGGAGCATACTAATATCATCTTGTTATGAGAGTTTTCTTTTTGATGTCTTATACGCCACATGTTTGATCCGCTTCTTCCTTCTATCATTGTTGTTGTTGAGAACAATTAAAAAGCAATTCAATTAAAAATAACATTTAATCTAACTATTAGGAGCATCATTAAAAGGTTCATTGCAAAAAGGAGAAACTATACACAACAAGACATCAAAGGTTCACAGTAGGAAACACAATAAGCAACAAACTAACCAAGACCTATGAAGTAAAGTGTAGCACTGACATTACTCTCAACAGCTAATCTATTATGAATAAAAGACATTCCTGTTGTCATGACGTGTCTTATTTCACAAGTCCTTGTAAATGGATCATCTACCCTGTGCTTATCTTACAAATCCTTGTAAATGGATCATCTATCTTGTGCTTATCTCACAAAGTGTAACTAATATATTAAGGTGATGACTTCATAATGAGACCTAAGCTAATTGCGTACTGTAAAACCAAAATACTTCCTTTCACCTCAACCTCAAATACTCATGCGGATATTAAATACACTTATAAAACCAATGGACCAAGTATACAAAGCAAATGAGATGCAGACACAGGTAGAAAATGTAACAAACTAAAGGAGGCAAGTCCCAGAGAGAAAGTGGGCATTCCTAATGAATTCCCAGCTTAGCCAACACCCATTAACCAACATGTGGGCATTCCAAATTCAGACTCCTGTTAACACATGGAAAGAAAATGCATTTCTTGAATAACTTTCCACAACTAGACCCACTGTCCACAACTTTGATAATTCAATCATTAACAATGCCCCATTTTAAGCAAGCAATTCATCAATATCAGGCTCAGCCGATTGCAGAGGCCCATTGATAATAACAATAATCAAGTTTTCTAGGCTCACCAGAGCATCACCATATCCTGCTGGTCCTTGGTTGACTTCATATCGAAGATGAGCGAGTTCAATGCATTCAGAAGGTGTATCAGACATGAAATAGGGCAAGTAAAGTAAAACACTCGTCTAGACAGCTACACAGTTAAGCCCACAAACTAATCACTTAATTGCACTTGATCAGAGTAAATGCCTAACCAGAGTAAATGCCTGATTAGTCTAATCTTAGACCTTTTCTGACCTATCTCCTTCCTCAATCATAGCATCATATTTAAAAACTAACTAACAAATCAATAGAGAAGTGAATAGGGAGGAGATTAAAAACAAAAAAAAAGAGGAAGTGGCTTGGTTAATTTGGGTAGCACCTCTGAAGAGCACGGTCGTGCAGCTCACAAAAACACTCATAAATCTAACTACACCTTACACTACCAAAGAATGACCTCAACAATTCGAACACCACCAAAACCTAGAAAACATAGGTCATAAATTCGAAAACCACAAAAACTAAACATTCAAGTAGAACATACCAAAATAAACCCCAAAAACAACATAAATGAAGCAAAAATTAGAAACAAAACACACCTATTTACAGCATTCTCGCCCAGATCCTCTCTAGCCATATTGTTCGAAAGAAGAAGCTAAAATTACAATGAACAAACATAAAAAAAAAGAAGAAGCAAACATGTATTAATAAGTTGAAGGATGATAAATTAGTTGAAAATATTCGAACATTACTTTCACAGAAGAAGAAAACGAACTGAAATTCAAACCCTAGGTAAGAGAAAATAGCTTGAACAACGATGAGAGAACGAAGGAGGAAACGAGGAGCGAAAGCAATAAGGGAAATGGGAGAAAACAGCGAAAGCAAGAAGAGGAGAGAGAAAAGTTGAGTGCACAACAGACTTTACTAATTGCGGAGGAGAGAGAAAATTCAAAAAGTAAAATTTTCTTCTAAAACGCCTGCCTAACGCGTGTATGAGGCTACGGCCAGCACGTGCAGTGTACGTACCTAACAAGGTACATAGGTTTTAAGATAATATTTTCGAGAGAGAACCCACATATGCTGAATTAGGATTTGTTTCTCACCTGTGGATAACATTGATTCTTCCGTTCTTCCCCTCTCGCTCGTTTGACAGAGGAGACAGGTACGTTGTAACCCCTATCGGCAATGTTTAAGCGCAGCCCAGAGCAGCGTTGTGCACTCACTGTGTATGTAGTCAACAATGTCAACAGCGACCTACAAATGTCTGCTATTGATGCAAAAAATGGTAAAAACCCCTTCTTTTAAAGCAATCTCTCTCTTCAACTCTTCCACTCTCCCTCAAATCGAGCACACTCCCCATTCCATATCACTTACACTACAATTCCTTCTCAGCTACAACTTTTTACCCCAAGCTCAGTCTTTTACCCTCCAACTTCTTTCTGGGAGGATCAAATCATCTTCGCCGTTCAATCCTTCACATCTTGTTCAAATTTTTGCGAACGAACACTCAACCTCACACCCCATCTGTGTTCTTCTACATGAAACGGTTGTTACTGCTTATATTCATGCCAAATTGCATCAGGAGGCTCTGCTTTATTTCGTCCAGATGATCAATATGGGGTACGTGCCCAGATCAAATTTGTTTAATTCATTGTTGATTCTTCTTTTAGAAAGGGATAATCTTGAAAAAGCTTGGTGGGTATTTGATGAATTCAAGTGTAAAATCGAAATGGATGTGTATACTTATGGGATAATGGTTAAGGGCTTCTGCGAGCAAAACGATTTGGAAAGGGCTTTTAGGGTTTTGTCTCGGTTGAAAGATGTGGGTTTGGTTCCAAATGTTGTTGTCTATACTACCTTGATTGATGGGTGCTGTAAAAATGGGGATATTGATCGAGCAAAAGACCTTTTCTACAAGATGGGGGAATTGGGGTTGGTTGCAAATCAGCATACGTATACGGTGTTGATGAATGGATTATTCAAGAAGGGATTAAAGAAAGAAGGGTTTCAATTGTATGAGAAGATGAAATCGAGTGGGATAGTGCCGAATGTTTATACTTACAACACCTTGATCAATGAGTATTGCAAAGAGGGGAAGTTGGGTAGAGCCTTCCTACTGTTCGATGAAATGCTTGAAAGAGGAATGGCATGCAATGTTGTGACCTATAATACATTGCTTAGCGGTTTATGCAGGGAGAAGAAGCCATGGGAGGCTGGAAAATTGATAAGCCGGATGAGAAGGGATGGTCTGAGTCCGAACTTGATCACCTATAACATCCTTATTGATGGGTTTTCTGGTGTTGGTGATTTGGGCAAGGCTTTGAGTTTATTTGATCAAATGAAGTTGGATGGTCATATGCCGTCCTTGGTGACATATAATGTTCTTATTTCAGGCCTGTCTAGAGCCGGAGATTTCAACGCAGCTTTCAATTTAGTCAAAGAGATGGAAGAGAGAGGCATTACCCCATCGATAGTAACCTACACAATCTTAATGGATGCATTTATTCGATCAGGTGATATGGAAAAGGCATTTCAGATGTATTACTCTATGGAGAAGATTGGTCTGTCTCCAGATGTCTATACTATTGGTGCCCTAGTAAATGGATTATGTGGCAAGGGTAACATGTTAGAAGCATCAAAGTTGTTCAAGTCAATGGAGGAGATGCATTTGTATCCAAATGATGTGATTTACAACACCATGATTAAAGGTTACTGCAAAGAAGGAAGTTCTTACAGGGCCCTGAGGTTGCTGAGGGAAATGAGAGGCCGTCAGTTGGTTCCAAGTGGTGCTAGTTACTGTTCAACCATAGAAGTCCTCTGCAAAGATGGCAAGCTGAAAGAAGCTGAAGACCTAGTTGAGGAAATGGCGGGCCTAGGTTTGAGGCCATCAAACTCTGTCTTCAACCTGCTTTCTGAAGCCAAAGAAGATGATGGATAATTGTCCTATCTTGCCACAGAACTCAGCGTATGTGGACACGGCTGGAGTCACAGTTAAAACAAGAAAGATAGAACACAAGTGTGTTGCCACGAAGACGGAGATGTGTCAATGAAGGAACTGACCTAGCAACTCACTAAAAGGTGGATGTAAGGTTGTCTTGGCTTGATCTTTGTGATCTTAATGGGCATTATTGGGTCAGTGTTCCGGTTCCTAGTCACTTCCACTAGCTATCCATTGTTACTTGGAACGCAATATGCTTCGGTGCGGGTGATGGATTCAGGTACATTATTCGCCACCTATTGGAGAATCCGGTAAGCGAGGCTAGTTACTAGTAAATCTAATCAGCCAATTCAAAACTTTACCTATTATAGATACTCATAAGATGATTTAATTATGAGGGTTCTCTCCCCCCCCCCCCCAGCACATGGGGTATCATTTTCAGATTAATCCCTATTTCTTCCGCTCCTCTTCTCTCTCCCCTTCTCGTCTTGCTCTGTAAAAAGCTTGCCCATTCATGGCAACCTCAACAATCCTTCCATCTTCTTCAAAAATTGATGTATGAATCACAAAAATATGCGACACCATTGAGACGGGAGATGGGTTCGCTGAATTCGCCTGATTTGGAGCATTGGTACCCTAAAGTATTGCGTTTGGGTTCTTGTGAATTGGTTTGTGTTATGCTGGGAGATTGAGAGAATCCGGTAACTTACATATTGACTTGCTCCAAATTCATAGTTTTTTCCTTAGATTGAATCTAAGACCTCTTCTCGGGCCAATTACATGGTATGTCTTCTTTGTTTGTTGTTTCCTAGGCTATTCTTTGTCATAAGTATGTTCCTAGACATGATTTTGGATAAAAAGGACTTTGTAAATTTAACCATGGATTTGATACTGTGGAGACTTGTGTCTGTTCCGGCAAGCATATTTATTACTCGAACTCTTCTAGTTTCGTTCTTCAATCCAGCATTGAAAATTTGCTTCCCTCTGCAAATTTGCCATGATTCCCCGTTCTGTATTTTGTTTTCTGTTGAACTTCATGGCTGTACTCATTAGCCTAAGAAGAATATGCTGCCCTTCAAGTACCAATGCAAGAACAAATAAAAGATGAAAAGCACATTGGTTTTCAAGCTGAAATGGTCATAGTGTTGCTGTCGCAGACTTGATGAAGGCAATCACTAGACTGTACTGAATTTTGGTTGCAGAACAATGATTACAATACAGAGAGATTTCTCTGTCATGCACTGCTGTAACATCTTGTGCTCAATGTGCAACCAGAAATGTATGTCCCTTTTATGTTTTCCATCATGCAATCTGGCTGTGAGCTTGTTAACTTATTATCGAAGTCTAGTATGTTCTAATATTTTCATCTTTTGCTTTTTTTACTGTCAGGAATCAATGTTTAAATAGATATGCTAGACAAGAGATACTGCATTCGATGAATGCTGGGAGATGGTCTTTGGTTTCCAGAATCTAGGACGAAATTAAAAGAAGCGAGTTGTTTTTGCCATCTGGGATGAATGCAGCGTTCTAGAAATGTGATGAAAAGGTGCACTGTGCTTAATTATGGCTCAATTTTCTGGACAGAAAATGTGGCTTATTATGTAAGTCTGCATACATTTGAAATTTGGACTGCCTTATCCAGGTCTGTAACCGAAAGCAACATCCCCAGTGGAGATCTTGCAGAAGGTGAGCTTGGGGAGATTCATGCATAAATAGGCTCACCCTTGGCAAGCAGATAGGCCTTTTCCTAAAGACAAAGCAAAAACATTCCCATTGTTTCAATAAGGGGACTCTCAGAGAACTGCTTTGACAACGATCAGTCTGGCCGCAGAACATCATATCAGATTTGAAGTTTATAATGCGGGAAGTGATCATTAGGTCCTGGTCTAGTTTGCGTTTTTGAATATTTAGTTAAAAGCTTATATCTGCTTACAATTTCATATATCTCATTACATCTTCTTACATCTCCTTACATCTTCTTACATCTTTTTACATCCCATATAGATTTTCTATAACATTCATTTATTTTAATTACAGAAATATATATATTTTTTTAATTACACTACCAATATACAAAATTTGTAAATATTTTATAAACACAACTTTTACATAAACATGAATAATAATATTTGAGTTTCGACTTTTACATAAACATGAATAAATATCTTATGAATACGACTTTTACATAAACATGAACACAACGTAAATTACATTTGAGTTTTGACATAAAATCATGAATAATATATGTTATTATATATGGAATAAGTGACCATACTTTTAAAATTATAATACAAAGCTTTTGTTTATGTTTAAGTTTGAAGCATATATGAAAATTGTCAAACTATGCAACGAAAGTGTTACAGTTGATATAAAGATGGGTGAGTGCTTTTAGGAAAAGTAGAAAGTAGTTAGAGAAAAGTAATGTTGTGCATTAAAATTTCTACATTTTCATATTTTAAGCATTGTTGAATAATATTTTAAGGGTTTATTTATACAATTTCTTGATAACAATATTGATCATACATTTACATTTAAAATTGTTTACTTAAAATAGGATTTTATTTTAAGAGTTGTATTCAATTTTGTCAAAAAAATTATTTTTTTTGTTATACTTTGTTTGTTGGATCAAACTAATGTAAATATAAAAAATCAACACAAGTGTACGAAATTTATTGACGAAATTTATGGGGCTTAATATATTTTATTGTTATGTAACTAACTTAGTTAATAGTTTATTTTCAATAAGTTTATTATTTTAATATTATTGTTTCTCATCTAAAACGTTCTTTGTAAAACAAACAGATTTTGTTTCAATTATATCAAGAAATATTTTGTTCACTGATGGTATCAAATTTTAGTCGTAAATATGACTAATATATTATCATTGTCACAAATTATGCTATACAATTCTTCAATAATTCAACAACTCTTTACATCTATCTTTGCCACTCCTTGCCGCTCATCGCAGTTTCTTACATCTTCTTGTAGTTCCTTACATTTTCTTCAACTTACAGCTGTATCTTATTGTGAAATAGAATAGACCCGTCGTCTTAATTTCTTTAGCACATATCTAGTGAATCCAGAAGCTCATATGGCATTAAACTATACCAAATGAAATGATAACAATAGTCTGCTTCATCTTAGCAAGTTGGTTTTTTTTTTTTTTTAATAAAGAAAATCCTGATTCCTACTCGGAATCCTTTTTTAGCACTTGTACTCTCATTTTCCATGAAGTAATTTTCTTAAATCAATTTAGTTTGGTGTCAACCAAATGCTTCTATTTGATTGAAACAGGAGCTCTCCAAACACCTTCATCATTTTGCATTGACCACAAAAAAGATAGTGAAAAATACAGATGCAAAAGTCCTATATTACGTACATAGGAGAGGGAAGAATTGATCCCCAACATAATACTAAAACATTAACCTCTACATCATAGACCCCGTGATCAAATAGCATAATAATTAATGTTAAAAACAGAGCATCTCTAGAGTTTTAGATCATGTGCACATGGCGTGCTCGCAAGGGTCTCACAGATACGCAATGCCAAGCTCGGCGCTTGCGACTTGCCGAGTGGCTTAGAGCTGCGATCGATCTAGTTTTGCTTTTGTTTTTTTGAAGTTTTACGGGTCAAAACTGCATCATTTGACATCGTTGACCATCTTTTTTGACCGTTGTACGGAATTTTAAAAAAAGGAAAATTTAGTTTTGTTGCAGAGAGACGTTGGCCTGTTGGGGTTTGTAGTCGTTGTGTAACGGCTGAATTTGGGATCTTTTTATTTATTTATTTTGGTTCAATTAATTTATATCCTCTATAAATAGCACTCATTTCTCACAAATTTAACACAAATCTCATTTTCTCTCTCTCTCTCTCTCTAGGAAAATTGTGAGCAAGTTTGTTACAATATTTGTGAGTTGTTTCATAATAAAGTGAAGAAATCTAGTAAGTATTTCTAATTTATATTCAATTAAATACTTAATTTTGTAATTTTAAATTTTGTATTTACATTTCTAATATATTCTTTTTTTGGAGAAAAGTTGGAAGTGCTTTCAATCAAGGAAAAAGTGAAGAAATTTGTGAGTATGGATGTTTTTGAAAATGTTGGGAAATTTTGTTATGTGTTAGTTTGCATGTTAGTAACTAAAAAAGTTAATATAATTAATTTAAATATATTTGGTCATGTTAGTGAAGTACAATTGTGTCTTCACATGTTAGCTTACATTCATGTAATAATACTGACATGTTTACGTGACATGTTGAAGTATTATTGAAATTAATATGATTTGATTATTACATTTTGGCATGGTAGTTAAAATAATTTAGTTTATTAAGTTTTGAAATGTTAATTAAATTATTTGAAATACTTTATAACTTGAAAAAAATAAAAAAAAAAGTTGGTCAAACCACAATAAATTTTATAAATATGATTTAACGTGTTAACAAAATATGAGATGAATATATAAATTAATTTTATAGTAAACATTAAGAGAATATGTTACTAAATATAAGGTTACCTAAACTAAACGTTAATTATTGCTTTGCTGCAAACGTTAGTTTTTTTGTTTTTTTTTTTCATAAGTTTGTTTAACGTTAGTTATTTACCTTAACGTTAGCTGTATCTTTTTTTCCAGGCATTTTGCTGCCCAATTAGC
>JACYFF010019584.1:106936929-106952555 GCA_017589665.1 Selenicereus undatus | reverse complement strand
CCAAAAAAAAAAAAAGAACACAAAGACTAAAACCTGATGAATACCAGCAGCCCAAATCATTGTTCCAGTTCTTACAATACCAGCAGCTCTGTTTTCCAGTCAAATGCACCTCCTGCTAGCTTCTTGTTCAAGCCTTAAAAAATCTTCCGATGTCGATCGCAGGCGAGGAAGATCCGGAAACCATGGGCCATCTCGCACCCGACCCGCTCCTAAACGCTGGAGCATTCATTGATCCGACCCCAACTTCTAATGGTACCTCTACACCCGAACCCGTTTCCGATCCTCCGGAACCCGCCTGCCAGGAGAACTCGCCGGAAACCCCACAGCCATCCGATCGACAGACCGTGGCTGGCCCACTGTCAGATGACGCTGCATTGACGATCAAACCCGATTGGTTACCTCCTGGTTGGAAGTTCATCGAACGGGTTAGGTCATCTGGTGCATCTGCTGGTACTCGAGATAAGGTAATTGGAAATTTTGAATAATTGATTTTCGAATTCTTATTATGTAGATTAGGAAGTCCTCCTAGCTTGATTTGATCTTTGAAAGTTTGATCATTAGAGGTCGACAATATCTGTTTTTTGATTGTGTTGCTGGTGCATTGATGTTTGATTTTATTGGGTGTTTTATAATCATTTAGTTGGCATTTTGTGGGATGTGATTTGGGAGAACGAGAAGAGTCCTACAGTGATTCATTTTTGTATCGTCTATATGATGGTTTTTAGCTTCGGCTTTGCCAGTGAAAATGTGAGCATTGTATTAGTATTAGCTTTGTGAGGGCTTAGGAGTTGTATGGTGCAGTAGCTGAAGCCATAGCTGACCCAGATGTTGTTAGGGTTGATCATATATCATGGATAATTATTTGGGTTGTAAGGGAAATTTTGTGTTTGAGCAATAAGCTTTTGGGAGGACACAATAGTTAGAGGATTTGCAATGAATGTGCAGTTATTGGACTCCATACATACAGATAATAAAGGAGCATTGCGGAGGCTCAACATTAAGCTGATGTGGTCTTGCCTATAGGCTCATCAATTGGTCGGTTAGCGCTGGATCTTGCATAACGTATGCTATAACAATCGCAGCTTCAGAATCCTCCTAAGTTTCTAACTAGTGTAAGAGCTGTTGAAACCTAAAGGCTTTATGTGGCTTCCCTTTTATTTTGAAATTTGAAGGTTCAAAATCAACATCTTCCTAACACAATGGCCCATAAAATCGAACTTTTTGCGTATAGTAACGGAGGTTTCTGTTTTCAAACTAGCAGGGGCAAACCGGCAACTGAGTCTTAGTTGACCTTGTTTCCATAGCTCTTGCTGATGTGCAATCCATCACCGCTTCCTATTAAGGATTTAATTCCTGCTTCAAGCTGGAGGGGATGCAACACCCATAGTTACCAGGATTGCTCCATACCTTAGTTATATGTATCCCAGGAACAAGCAATCCAAACCAAAACTGAACTAAGTTTTTGCATTTAGTAGTTATCCAAATTCCAAACTAAGTAATCCAGCCAGCCTTCTTGGCAATTATGCAACACCTTACCCAACAAGGATTTGACATCTGATTAGCTTCATTAGAGTCCTGTAAAGAATTCCAGATACACTTCTTATCAAAAAAAAAAAAAAAAGAATCCCAGATATGCTTGATATGTCAGTTATTTAAGTTTGCCATAAGGCAATTGCTGAGATGCTTACTTACTGGTTAGAACTCTATGTGACAACTTGAGCTAATGGTCTCAATGTCTACACATAGAGTCCATGCGTGATATGAGATTATGCTGGCCCAAGGTAGTTTACATGTTTGGGAAGGTAATCAGCGGTGTAAAGTAGCTCTACTTTGCTAGAAAAAATAAATGTAATACATAGATTGCCTTTGAAAAGCAAACCTCAAGCGTGCTTGGGCACTTGAGGCATGAGGCTCTTTGAGTTGTGCATGTCAAGTTGAGGTGCGAGGTGCACACCTCCTCCAACTCTGTCAACTCTTGAGCAACGGAGGGGAAGATGAGATGGTAAACCATCGAAGCTCCAACTTTCATTCAGATTGATGCGTACCAAGACAATAGACATGATTCCTAGGAAGCACTACCAAACAAGTGAACAATATTTCTTCAAATTAAGCTTAAATAGAATTTTTCAATCACTTTGATTCTAATTTATGAATCACATGTAAGAGAACCCAATCGTTGAGCTCTACGCCCAAACCTAGAAGATAATTTCATCAAATTTCTACTTATCCATATTTTTCCCCCGTGGGGCTGTTTGTGTGTTAGTCCGCCCAGTGGCTTTTAGAATGAGTATGAGAGGCTTTTACCCTCTGCTGTCAAAACAACTTTGGATGTGCAATATGTTCATCTGGACAATTTATTGAGCAAAAAGGCTTCGTTAGCACCATTTTGTGACCATAACTCTAAAGTAGCGAAAACATGAACTGTGCTGATATACAACACACTATAAACCATTTAAAATTGTCCGAAGATACCAGAAAACATTGTGACAGGTTAGTAGAAGCACATAGCCATCATGCGAGAACTATTCGAACATTTTCTTAGAGAACCCAGAGAACATTGTGTAACAACCTTTAGTTTAGGGGTTTTGAGAGGCCCTCATTGCTAAATATTCCCCCTAAAAGGATTTTATGAGGCTTTAATACCCCTATTCGAACATTTTCTTAGAGAACCCAGAGAAAATTGTGTGACAACCTTTAGTTTAGGGGTTTTGAGAGGCCCTCATTGCTAAATATTCCCCCTAAAAGGATTTTATGAGGCTTTAATACCCCTTATGAGAATGTTTATGTGTTTAATGACTTCATTGCCACCACTTTCTTGATGTTCAAGTGTAATTCTAAACTGCCAAATAAATAATGGCATTATGGGGGGTATACAATTCACTCTTGATTGTTGCCGATGATTCTAGGACATTGGAAAATATTTTTTGGGGGTCAAAGTAAGCACTTATTTGCCATATGAGAACTTGTACATTTTTGTTTAAATCAAAAACTTGGTGTGAATAATATGAACAGTGCACCCAACCTAGGAGCCTGGATTGTGTATATAGCAATGTACAACATATGAAATTATATTAATATCCCTACTCACTATTACGTCCCCCTCTAAGCTGAACTGGGGGACGCACGGTCGGATTGGATTTTAAAAACAAGAACTATTTGAAAGACAATCTTTTGGTAAAGATATCAGCAATCTGTAAACTAGTAGGAATATAACGTACAACAATATCTCCAGCAACAACCCCTCACGAACAAAGTGATAATCAACAACTATGTGTTTGTTTCGATCATGATGGATTGGATTAGCAGTCATGTAGTCATGTAGGTGGCACTGATGTTGTCACAGTACAATCCAACAGGACAGGACTGCAAAGGACAATACCAAGATTGTAAAGGAGCTTTCGAATCCAAGCAGTCTCAGCAACAGTGTAGCCTAGAGTACGGTATTCCGCCTCATTAGAAGATTTGGACACCGTGGGCTGCTTCTTGAATCGCCAGGTAATAAGGTTGGGTCCAAAGTATACTACCAGTAGTAGAGCGACAGGAGTCTTTGCAGCCAGCCCAGTTAGCATCTGAATAAGCCACAATGATGGACGGGGATGCCGAAGAACACAAGAGGAGGCCATGATCCTGAGTGCCTTGCAAGTACATGAAAATGCACTTGACAGCATGAAGGCATGAAGGTGAGTAGTGCGGGGAGCATGTATAGATTGGGAAACGACATGGATCGAATAGTGGCATGAGGTCATTACCCTCTTTCCAAAAGGCAGATCTAATGGGGTGCGCAGTTCCACCTCTTATAAGCCTGGGATCCTCCCATTACTTTTTCGATGTAGGAATCTTGTCCGTGGCATTCTCCCCCACCAAATGTTGTGACGCACTCGTCACAGATGGAGCCCCCGACCTACCCCTCTCGTCGGAGTGCTTGGAGAGACATCGGAGTCGGGTTTGGGTTGACTCTGATACCACTTGTTACGAGGCCATTATACTCTTCCCAAAAGGCCGGTCTAATGGGGTGTGTAGCGCCACTACTTATAAATCTAGGACTCTCCCATCACTTTTTCGATGTGGGACTCTTGTCCGTGACATTCTCCCTTACCCAATCATGTGACACCCTCGTTATAGATGGGGCCCTTGCCTACCTGTTCCATCGGAGTTCGTGGTGAGACATCGGAATCAGGTGTGGGTTGACTCTGATACCACTCGTCATGGGGTCATTGCCCTTTCCCCAAAAGGCCGGTCTAATAGGGTGTGAAGCGCCACCGCTTATAAGCCCAAGACCCTCCCATTGCTTTTCCAATGTGAGACTTTTGTCCGTGACATTCTCCCCTATCGAATCCTGTGACGCCCTCGCCACAGATGGGGCCCCTTGCCTACCCCGCCTGTCGGAGCGTTTGGCGATACATCGAAGTCGGTTCTGGGTTGGCTCTGATACTACTTGTCATGGGGCCATTATCTTTTCCTCAAAAGGTTGATCTGATGGTGTCTGCAATGCTACCGCTTATAAGCTCATAACCCTCCCATAACTTTTCCAATGTCTCGCCCTCAGACCTCATCAGACTGGCCTGTTGGGGAGAAGGTAATGACCCCATGACAAGTGCTATCAGAGTTAATCCAAACCTAACTTCGATGTCTCGCCAAGCATTCCAATGGATGGGGTAGACAGGGGGTCCCATCTGTAACGAGGGCGTCACAGGATTGGGTGGGGGAGAATATCACGGACAAGGGTCCCATATCGAAAAAGTGATGGGGGGTCCTGAGTTTATAAGCGGTGGCGCTGCACACCCCAATCAGACCGACCTTTTGGGGAGAGGGTAATGGCCTTGTGACAATGGGCAATGACAGGATGAGTCATAGTCAAATATTGTAAAGCTACCTACTAGACTCCGGTACTCAGAAGGATCCGTAAGCAATTCACCGTCAGTTAGTGATAAAAGGGTGCAGGCACCAGAGGGAGTGGCAGCAGGCTTAACAACATGAAGGTGAAATTTGTGAAGATCATCAACATATGTGTGGTGAGACAGAAAAATAACCATGGAGTCACGTTTAACCTGAATACCAAGAAAGTAGTGAAGATCTCTTAAATCCTTCATAGCAAACTGGTTAGAGAGAGTGGAGATAAAGGAAGAAAGAAGCATAGAGGAGCTCCCAGTTAGAATAATATCATCCGCATAGAGAAGAAGGACCAAAATATGAGAACCAGTGCGCAAAACAAACATAGAGGGATCAACACTGCCACACACAAACCCATGAGACAACAAAAACTGCTAAATCGATGGAACCAAGCTCGGTGAGCTTGTTTCAAATCATAGAGAGCTTTCTGAAGTTTGCAAACATAATGAGGATAATCGAGGTGAATAAAACCACGAGGTTGTTTTATATAGATTTCCTCGGTGAGATGCCTATGCAAAAAGACATTTTTAATATCCAACTGACGCATAGACTGTTGAAACGAGACAGCAAGGGAGAGAATAAGCTGAATGGTGGCAGGCTTAACAATAGGGCTGAATGTCTCATAGTAGTCAATTCCAGCCCGCTGATGAAACCCTTGAGCAATCAGACCCGCTTTGTACCGCTCCACAAATCCATCAAAATGATATTTAGCTCTATAGACCGATTTACTGCCAACCAAGTTCTGTGAAGGGTGAGGGGGAATGAGGAGCGGCATGGCCAAGAGGATCCCACGCCAGTGCTGGTGGTGGTGTGTGACGGCGGAGCATGGGACCATCCAAGCTCGGCCGTGGACAGGGCCGTCGGCGCCACTGGCTGGTGAGTCCTATAGAGGGGCGGCAGAATCCCGAGTGGGACGTCCGAAGGCGTGGATGAAGCCATGAGAGAAGGGGTTGAGGCACGACACTATACGGCGGCGGGCCAGCGGTCAACGCTGCCAGCGGTGACAGACTAGTGGTGCCACTTGGGGCAACGATGCAGGGAAGGGCGGGCCAGACGGGCCAGATGCGTCTCGTTGAAGAAGCACCAGAATTTCGTGGAGACCGGTGAGAGAAGAGGAGGCGTCGACCGGTGGAAGAGAGGAAGGTGTCGACGTGAGCGTCACGGTGGCCGTGGAGGCTGGCGCAACGGACGCTGGTGGTGCTGCCATAATAGTCTGCTAGGGCAGAAAACTAGGGTTTTTGGTTTTGATTCCTTACTTTTTTTTGCTTCTGTTTCCTTTTTAATTTTTTAAGAGAAATTCAGAAGGGAAGAAAGAGAGGTGATAGCCGGCTATAGGGATTAGAGGAGCGTTTTAGCTCTGATACCATGTGAATAATATGAACAGCGCACCCAACCTGGGAGCCTGGATGTGTATATATAGCAATGTACAACATATGGAATTACAATAATATCCCTGGTCACTATTACTTGTATTAGGAGATAAAAGTGACATTATGGTGGTCTGACATATTGACTGTAAAATAGTAGTTCTCAATTGAAATAATCATTCTAAATAACAAGTTTAAGTGTTTAACTTCCAAAATTTGTTTCTTAAGAAGGCTCGTGGTCCGTGGAAGCTCGCGCGGCTTGTTTTAGCGCAGCTTGTCTAAGCTCAGTGAGCTCACAAGCCAAACTCACAAGACTTAGGGTCAACTTGGGTAACCAAACAAGCTTGGTTCAGGGCCTTCGGGCTCCCCGCTTGCCAAGCTCGGCAAGCCACAAGGCGAGTGGGCTTGCAAGCTAGCTAGCTCGACTTTACTGCCTCCCTAACAATGGCGATGCAGCATGCACACACTAAGGAGTAAGGACCATCTAGAATGGTCCTAAGATGCCCTAAGACTTTTTGGGAGGTGATAAGCTGCAGAAGGTCCCCATTTAACTACTTGCCAAACATTATCCTGAAAATGCTGAAACTAGGTATTATAGCCTTTCCCCAAATTTAAGCCATTAACCAATTTACACCATACTTCCACTAACCAATTAGTAAGCACATTGGCATACTTGCCAGTTTTGGATCTCTATTCCATAACCCAAACGAGCGTTACAGTGGTTTGTTGTGCACTTTATACTTCTAAGAGGTGCTAATATAGTTTGAAAAAATTATTTTGAGAGGACTCTTGGGGGGGGGGGGGAGAGATCTACTCAAATGTTTTCAAAAAATAAAAAACCCAAAAACCACATATAAGAGCCTTTATTTTGGGCCTCCAGGAGGCTCTTACCACCCGACCTCCAAAACTTTTATTGATATTCTAAATTGTCTCCCCAAATAATTTCAACGTGTGCAGTGGGTTCGTTATTATTATTTATAGATTTTGAAGCATGATTCGCAATGCCCAAAAAAGGGCACTGTGTCAGTATACAATGCCATGTCAATAATGCTCATGAAACACCCTAAAACATTTTGAGGGATCAAAAGGAGCATATAGTCGCCAACTCACCATAGCTAGGACATTTTTCTTCAAATTCTGAAGGCATTGTATTTGTGCAATACCTTTCATCTTTGAAGTACCAAGAAACTATTACTGCTTTACCACCTAAATGTCCTATGATGGTAGGAACGGGTGAATATCTCCAAATTTGAGTTAGTTGGATGGCTTCATGGGTGCCACCTTATAGATCCTGGGGCAGGAACGCAGAACACTACAGAAGGGTGTTATTACACAAAGCGTGATGATTGAGAAGAGGACATTTCACCAAACTTCCTGAATGTATAATGATTATATTTGGAGAGGTCTCACGAGGCTTTGGCCGCTTGAGTTTTTGATGATGTACCAAGTATCCCTCTAGACAATTTTGTCTGACTAAATTTTTTTGCTGCTGTTTGTATGTTACCAGACTAGGTTCTTTTGGTGGAAAGGTATCTTACTGAAATTGGCTTTTCTTAGTGAAAATTCTGTTAGATGACCATTTCACCCTGGGCATTTTTGTACTCAAGATACCAATAGGAATCCATTTTGAAGTTTCCATATAGTTTTTGTATGCCCTTAATCCTTTATTAATTATAGGGGCCAATAATTTACTCAACTTGGTCACCTTCCCTGAGTGCCTGTTAACAGTTGCAATAACATGAGAAGGATATTATATAGGCCTGACTAGCTATAGGAGAAGGTTTACTGATGCTAACAATCACGAGAAAGCAGCATACTAGGGAATATTGGCAATGTATTGGTAAGATGTGGCTGTTCTTCCCGGGGCATGCTTGCTTACAAAGATTATCTCTAAATGATCTCGGTAAATTTTGATTTAAAATAAGGAATCTATTTATCCTTGTAAGTTGTCGAGATGTCTAGTTCCAGAGATTCCTTTAACGGCATCAAGAACCTGCAATACTTAGCTACAGGAACGGGATCTGTGGTTGCTGAACGTGCTTCTTATCTAGTTCCCACCTAATTCGCTCTGGGCTTAGGCTATGTACAGGTCGACCGAGGGCCTGCCTCAGGGGCACACAAAATGCATGATTTTTCGTTGTGTACCCAACAATGTGTGAGGCAAGACATTGGATGTCGTGTTCTATAGATTGATCACTGATTGTCCATCATGGCATCCATGTCAAGGAGATTTGTAATCCTCGTAGTATTCTATGTGTGACATTTTGCCAAAAAGGTGAGTAGCGAGAATTTTTTTGACTAAAAGCTAGCTTTGGTGTCAGTGAGATTTTTTTTTTCCCTTTCTTTTCTCCATTGCATTCAAAACGGGGAATTTTCAAGTGTGCAGATGTGAAACAGAATGTTGGGGATTGCTACTAGATGTTATGATTGTGAGTTGAATAGGAATTAGAGGCCCCAAAAAGACAATGGACCCCGATTTGAGGCAAGATGCATTATCTTTTAACATAAAATTCACCAGTAGGGAATTAGGTATCGACTTATATCTATGGGACTGATGTAGGGTTGACTATATTGACTCACTCATATTTACTCCACTGCTGCTGTCACTCTTAATTACTGGCAGAATTTGTTGTGCAAGTCCTTCTGAAATAGTCTCTCTGATAGCTTGTGATGGAGGGTCAATTTGTGGGTCTCCTCAAACCTCTTCATGGCAAAGGTCCTTATTGATATTTATAGTTGTTGTTGCCCTGAACTTCATTACCTGATACGCATTTAGATTCACTCTCCCTTTACCTTTTTTCCTGGAGACTACCTCAACACCTGCCCTGCTGATAAAATTCCTGCACATTGAGCTGCCTGTTGAGCAACTCTCATGATGTTCAATATCGTCATGAGCCTTACTTTCTTAGTTATTGAGTGCTAACAAGTGATATGCTTATGATGGAACTGGCCCCCCGAACATGCCAGGACCAAAGCATTATAGAAAGCGGAATGCATTTCACAGTGAGTAGTGAGCACAAAAGGACGGATTTGGGGGAAATTGATACTCTTTCCCAATCAGGTCTTGGCCTAGTGGTTAAAAGTGAAGCCGTGGGTATAGTTGGTTTCCAGGTTTGATTCATCCCTTCCCATTTGCATTGTGTTGTTGAAAAAGGCAGGGAAATGCATATATAATTTGAAGGGGCACTCCTGGCAACTGTGAAAAGGCTTCCTGGAAAGTCTTTCCAGACCCCTTGGGAAGCTATATGCTATAAGCATTTAGATGCTGTGGCCTATTGGCTGCTAGAAGATTTATCCTTGTAAGCTGCAAGTTTTCTGATCTTGTAGCCATAGCCCCAGCCAAGCTAACAGCTGTACCCAGTAAGCTTTGCGACCTGCTTTGTGTGCTGTTTGTGTATGCTTCATGGTATCAAAATGAGGCCATTCCATGACAAAACGGCCACATTGGAAAGGCTTAGAAGTTGAGTGGACCCCTTTTTCACCATGCGACAACTGCAATATGTTACATGATTGCCAGATTGGAGTCATTCTGGGATACCACACCTATTACTGTAACCGCAACGGAACCTGCATTTTGACTCCCTAATATGCTTATTTCTCTGAAGGGTGCGTCCTTCTCTAGGCATGAAGTCATGTCAAAACTTAATAATGGAGTTTACTTGTTTTGTCCTTGGGCAAGTTAAATTACAGGAAAGGAAGAAAGCTGAGGAGAGGGGATGCAGAAACATGAGACGACGTTTCTATGGGATAGCTCCTCAAACCCCGTTAAAGAAAATTGTTAAGAGAATGAATAAAAATCTTGCATTTATGTGCACATGCACACCACGGTCCACTCTTAACTGTTCTTTTCCATTCGACCGTTTCCCGTTTCTCATATATGAACTGGGGATGTCCTGCATTTCCGTTTTCTACTCAGAAATTGAAGTTCTGATTCCTGTTTGTAAAGTGTGCATATGGTGTCACGGTGTTTCTCTGTGATGTATTGTTTCCTTCTGATGGACACAATGGCATCTCACATTAGCTAACTAATCGGCCAACCTTCCATTCATATGTGACAGTATTATTTGGATCCAGTGACAAACCGTCACTTTCGGTCTAAGAAGGAGGTGCTTTACTACTTGGAAACTGGTTCAGTCAAGAAAAAGAAGAAAAACTCAAGTTCTGATGCTGAAAATACGGTTAGTTGATCTTAAATCTTCCCTTCCATCCACTACACTCTGTTTTAAAGGCTTCATACATTTGAATCATCCCCAATGTAATCTGTCAGAGGATAATCTGACGACTCGATTGGCCTACTTCTGCCTTTACAGACGCAAGCCAACTCACAAACCCCCAAACGGAAGAAGGTAGAAGCCAAGGCAAAAGAACTAGCCAAGTACTTTGATTTCGACGATATTCCAACAAAAGTGAAATGGGAGCTAACAGACATTTATGCAGGGACTTGGAGACCCTTGGTTGACGGGGTCGATAGGGTTCCGGAATCTTCTAAGCAGGAATGGTCCGCCGCGTTTACATACCTTACATTACAAAATGGTGGCAGAGGGTCATTCTGAAGTTATTTTTCTTCGCATTAGATGGGATCTGAAACAAGTCAACAGACAGGGTAGTTTCCTTTTGGGGCTGCCCATACCCACACATGACTCACTGGACTAGTTTAGTTCGATTGTAACTGTAAGTTGTAACCCTGTTGATATAGTCTCTGTAATCTCCTGTCTTCACCTCCTAGTGTCTAACCCCATCTTTCCATTTTGAGTGTAGAATTTTGTGAATATTTGAACTTGATTGGAGCACTTAATTAGTGTTCATTGTTTTGGCTATCTTGTTTAGTTATGAGTGTTAAAATGATTTCTTGCCCTTTTCTTTGTTTTTGGTGGGGGTGGGGGGGGGGGGGGGGAATAAATACTGGGAAAGGTGCGGCATTATAATTCCGGGAATATGCATGTCTAGTGAACCCTTGAGAGACCAGGACCTGCGCTGGGCCCTGCATTAATCTTGAGTCTTGATTCTTGAGACACATAGTGGCCCTGCACAAAACATCAAAAGCCGAAGGGACCCATGAATCAGGACATATCATACAATTGCTCTTTTTCATATTTTAATTTAAAGGTTGCAACTTGCATTCCTCTTCTTTTTTTTTTTGCCGGGGGGGGGGGGGGGCGGCGGGCGGTGTCCAATCTCCTCAGCAAATAACACGGAAACAGCAAAGAGTCTCAAATCCATAGACCGCCACTTGATTACAGTCGAATAGTCATCTAGTCGATCAAGCATCAAAACCAAGAAGTAGCCAAAAAAGCACGAAAGGACAATCGATAATTCTTTTGGAAAAAATTTTGGCGTGACTGTCATAGCAAATTTGTTAATGATGGTACTACCACACCTTGGCGTTGCATTTGTTTCAGAAGTTTCGCATGCTTAAAGGTCGATATATATGAAATAGCATGATGTGACCTTAATAATTGTTTTTGTAGATTTTATTGGTCATGAGTTATGTTAATCTATACTATATATAAAATTAATATTATGTTGATGTTGATTTTTTTAAAATCATCAAAAATTAGAATTTTTGAGCCATAGATTAATTCTCACTTTTAATTGCAGCTGTTTAATATGAAAGCAACTAATTCTTATAAAAGGAAGGAAAAAAAATAACTAATCATAAATAATTCAAAAGGAAAACATAAACATTAAAGGAAATAAAAATAAGAATGAAATTATGGTAAGGATCATTGCACAAACATGTTGACATTATTTTTATATCTTTACAGTTTGAAAGCTTTTGTTAGTATTTTGTAGTAGATACTATGATTAAATATACTTCTACTCATAAGCATACATAATTAAACACATTCTTCGCTAACCTTCTAAAGTGGCAAACCCACAATAATTCCCCTCAAACCCACATTACATTCCTCCCCCCCCCCCCCCAATCTGTCCTCTATTTTAACTTAATTTGCACATTATTTACAAAAATTGTCCCTTTTAATATTCTCTCTATGTGAAAATAGAATTTTCATATCAATCAACAATTCTTCAAAAAATTTGATGTTTATATCCAAATCTAAAATGCACTCATTTTTCTTTTTATATTCTTTTTCAATATAGGGATCAAAACACAACAAGAAAAAGGTATGTGTATGGATCAAAATATAGCAAGGAATAAGTTTGCATTGATCGAAGTCTATTTACAAAATTTCTTGCTTCATCCCTTTTTTCTTCTTCTATCCAAATGTTTGTATTTGATTTTTTTATTTTATCTTCTTTTTGAATTCATAGGGACCAAAATATAGCAAGGAAGAAGTTTTTCATTGATCAAGGTCTATTTAAAAATTTATTTCTTCATCTCCTCTCATTTTCTTCTACTTGAATTCATTTTATTTTTGATTTTTCATAATATCATATATCTACGCTTCTATCATTGGGATTTAAGTTCTACATTCTAAAAAGAACTATTCCACCATTTAAAATAAAAATTTATCTATTTTATGCGCAAAAAAAAATATTCTATCTATTTTACAGATATAGATAATTACAGCGTCATCTAGGCAATGTATAAGTCTGCTTCATCTAGGTTGTGTGCAGGTCTTTTTCATCAACTATCTTAAACCCATAAAGTACTTCACACATATCAATACTACCCCCCCCCCCAAAAGTTTGAACCACAATTGAACACAATTGCATAATAATTATTTAACAAGTTACATAAAACTACTGCTCATGCTCTCTTCAATTCAATATAATTTACTCTATGAAAAATTCAAAAATATTCATGAGGATGCTTGAGTTATTTCGCATACAACCACAACACTCTTCGGTGTACATATGGCATAAGTATTGTACTATTTATCACGTTTTATACACTTTGTTGTTTGATTTCTAACTATTTTATGTTAATATTTTCTACAGTTATATGGGCATCTGTCACTACATCCAATTATGGATAATAATATGGTTAAGCCATGAGTATTTATTATGGAGCCTCCACGATAGTGTGAACAGAAGTGTCTGACACTGTTATTACACCAGTTTATTCGAAGAAAGAGGTTCATTACTTATGAAATACTAATGCTAGGTACACCAGATAGACAACATGTGATTATAAACTTTAATTTCATCATTTTTACTCAAGTTATTGCTAGAAGCTTAATATTATGCGTAGGTACCAGTGAAAGTTTGGAAGTGTATGGGGGAAGTGGGACTAGAGTGGCTCACGGAGCTTTTTAATGTTATTTTCAGGACCGCCAAGATGCCTAGAGAGTGGAGGGCCAGCACAGTAATCCTACTGTACAAAAACAAAGGGGATATCCAAGATTGTAATAACTTTAGGGGTATCAAGCTGCTCAACCACACTATGAAGCTGTGGGAGATGGTGATTGAGAGAAGACTGCGAGAAGAAGTAGAGATTTCAGAAAACCAAGTTGGTTTCATGCCAGGCAGGGCAACCATTGAGGCAATATACCTCCTCAGAGGGCTCATGGGCTTGTTCAGGGATAGAAAGGTGGATCTCCATGTGGTGTTCATTGACCTGGAGAAAGCGCATAATAGAGTGCCAATGGAGGTATTGTGGAGGTGTTTGGAAAAGAAAAGGGTGTCGCCCGCGTACATTCGTGTTATCAAGGATATGTACGAGGGAGGGCGAACGAGGGTTAGGACTTCGGGAGGGGTCTCCAATGACTTTGCTGTTAGTTTGGGCCTCATCAGGGCTCCGCTTTAAGCCCGTTTCTTTTCACATCAGTTTTGGAAGAACTCACTAGAGGAATCCAGGACGAGGTGCCCTGGTGCATGCTATTTGCAGATGACATCGTCCTTATCGATGTGACCAGGCAGGGGGTGAATGACAGGTTAGAGAGTTGGAGGCATACACTTGAGGCTAGGGGCTTTCGGTTGAGTAGATCGAAAACGGAATACCTTCACTGTTGTTTCAGCGAAAGGATAGAAGAAGGGGCAGAAATCGTACTGGATAGGAGGGCCATACCGAAGGTCGCCAAATTCAAGTATTTGGGCTCGATCATCCATCAGAATGGGGACGTTGACGAGGATATTAGCCAGCGGATTAGAGTGGGCTGGCAAAAGTGGAAGTCAGCGTTAGGGGTGCTGTGTGACAAAAGAGTGCCCATGGGTTTGAAAGGCAAAGTCTATCGGAAGGTAGTTAGACCAGCTGTTCTCTATGGATCGAAGTGTTGGTCTCTAAAAAAGGCGCAGGTCCAAAGGTTGATGGTAGCTGAGATGAGGATGGTCAGGTAGATGTGTGGTTTTACGAGACTGGATAGGATTACAAATTGGGTAATTAGGGGCTTAGCTGGAGTGGCCCCCATAGAGGAGAAGATGAGGGAATCGAGGCTCAGATGGTTCGGCCACGTGAAGAGAAGAAGTGTGGTCGCCCCGGTGCGAAGGTGCGAGAGTATCAACCCCCCCCCCCCCGCGGTGGTAATAAAGGGAGGGGTAGGCCGAATAAGAGCCTAGAAGATGTGGTTAGAGAGGACCTGAGAGTTGTAGGTCTCACGGAGGACATGGCTCAGGATAGGAGTTTGTGGCGGGACAGGATTAAGGTCCCTGATTGTAGGGGACCGGCTCCGTAGGTGGCAGTAGCTTAGGCGGTGTGGGGTGGGGGGGGTAGGGTTTTGGTTTGCTTGTCTGCAGGTCGTGCTTTCCCGGGATGTCACGGCACCAAGCGCCCTTGGTTTGTTGAGGTATGTCTCCGCTCCCTATCTATTCGCTTATCCAGAACCTCTTCCCCCCTCCCCCTTTCTCTTATGTCGGTCAATGGTTTTGCAATCGTTTTCTCTTCAAACCTTTTTCTCAAAGCTGTTTTGTGGGTCTTATGAAATCAACCTCTCTATGGGTAGGAATACCGGCAGAGGTAAGATTGCCTACAACTGAATCTCCCCAGACCCCGCAAAAGCGGGACCCACATTGGGAGTTTGTTGTTGTTGTACAAGAAGAGGCGGTGGATTTTTTATCGTTGGTGTCATAAATTCACTTATTATGATGTCATTTACTGTGACTTTTAGCTTCATTTGAGTTCTTATTATCTTTGTCGTACTTACATCATATCTTTCACAATCATAGATTCTTTTTCTTTATTATTGAGTTCCAAACACAAAAAGCGTTTATATAATATTTATTAGAAATATATGTCATTTTTTGATCTTTTTTATTTTATCTTTAATTGCTTAAATAGTTATGGGATTTTATAAAACACTCTTTCTCCTAAGCATAAGCATGTCAAAGTGTGTATACCTCTCTCTCTCTCTCTCTCTCTCTCTCTCTCTCTGTCTCTGTCTCTACACACACAAACACACACATATATATACATACATACATATATGTATATATATATGTGTGTGTGTGTGTGTGTGTGTGTGTGTGTGT
>JACYFF010019584.1:106888990-106931929 GCA_017589665.1 Selenicereus undatus | reverse complement strand
CTTCCGATCTTCTCATAGTTTGGCGCCTGTCATATATTTCCCAACGTTTGAGCAACGAAGGTATAGAAGTAAAAATATATCTGAATTTATACACTTTCACAATTTTATATGTATATATATATATATATATATATATATATATATATTAGTATTTTTGATTTTATCTTAACTTAATTAAATAGCTATATTGAAGTAATCTATAATTCATATGACCACCATAATTTGGAAAAGGATAATTGAACATAATAAAAAAAAAAAATTCAACTATATTAGTTTACCCACTTAATTCAGTTCCATGAGAAATATAAAGCTATTATGTAAAATCTTGCCTTCAAGAAAGTGGTTGACTATTCGTGAGTTTCACTTACTGTTCTACTGTTCTAAAAATATTGAATCATTATAATTTTGTTTCATACATTATTATTAGATGTCATAAGATTTAATTATTATTTTTCTTACTTGAGTTCTATTTCATTCTTCATTCGATAATGTATGATTGAATTATGACTTGTGATTTGATTATATGATTCTATAAGAAAGTTAATATCTACGTTTTTTTTTTTGGTGATATACTACATTTAATATATTTGTAAAATCAAACCCCTTGCCTTGAACAAAATCGACTCCCACTTGCAAGTACATCTTCATGTGGACAAAGACGATGCAAAAGTTTTGGAAAAACTTACCACAAATAACTTTTAAAAATTGTTAGAAGCCCCAATTGAATAATATTGTATAATAACAAAATAAAAAATTACATAAAAGTGCTACATGTGCCTTCTTCAATAAATAGCATTTTACTCCGTGAAAATTAGACTTACAAATATAAAGGTAATTATGGTACAAGAGAAGGTGGATTCTTTTTCATTAGCGCTATAAATTAACGTATCATCTTGTCACTTAGCATGATTTTTAGTTTCATTTTGACTACCTACAATCTCTATCATACTTTATATTATATCTTTTACAATCATAGATTGTTTTAATTATTGAGCTTCAATGATTGTGCATGAAATGGATATCCATTCATATTTTTCAATAAATTTGAGGTTTTTTTTTCTAAATTACAATATTAACTTTGTCTAAAATGAACATTTCTCTATTATTTTGACTATATATATATATATATATATATATATATATATATATATATATATACACACACACACACACACATACATATATATATATTCAAACTGTCCATTGTAACATGTATAGTGCAAAGCACGGGCCTAGACTAGTTAACACCAATGCTGGAGTATGTATGACTCATTTGGTTCCATGTAATCAAAATGATAATGCAATTAAAATGGTAATGATGATTCCATTACGATTTTTGGTTACTATTGATTGATTTAATTAAGATTGTATTGTAATCACATTTAACTCAATTCATGCAAATACAATTATTTAGTTTTTTCTAAACTATTGTGATTACATACATTTGAAAGTTTGCTAACTATAAACTATCAATGAAACTGCAAATAATTAAAGTAAGAAGAATAAAATGTCAATTGAATTGAGAATACTTCATATAATGTGTAAAATGAAGTGTTGCTTGTAAATGAATTCATCCCATTACGATTGTAAAACTATGTAACCAAATATTGTAATGTAATTATTATCCAATTCCATTACATTACAAATTGCTTTACATGGTTGATTTCATTACATACTGATTACATTACTTCCAACCAAACACCAGATTAAGGAGAATCCCATTATACGTTATAGTTTAAGCTTTGGAAACTGTGATTTTTCAATTTGATATTACATTATTTGTGTAAAGTAAATGTCTTATTCAAACCTTGTGATGCCTGCATGTAAGCTATTGTGTAAAAATAAGCTATAATTTTTGGAAATATAATTCTAGAAATGTTTAATAACTAAACTGATAGTCATAAGGATGGAAAAGAGGGATTGGAATAGTCTTATCTATATCGGTAATATGCGAGCTATTGTTGTGGTGTGGTACGAATCACTGGCTCAAAGATCAATTATGCTCCTACACTAGTGCAATGCTGCTCGTCGGCAGTTGACCATCAAGCTACACGGGGTCAGCTATCCGTGTGCATTCAAGTAGAACCGAGTAGAAACAGTATCGGTCGAACACCCAAGATTTTGTGAAAAGGTTAAAGAAAGAAGAGAGGTGAATGTTTCTATGTATTTTACAAAACTTGAGGAGCTCAATATTTATAGGGGAGGATTTGAGCAAAGAAGGAAACGACCAGAAGACTAGAATTAAAGCTACAATCGTGCAAAATGAATCAGTAAAGATATGATCACATAATCATTTTCGGAAGACAAGAAAATATTGACGAAATCAGTTTGATACTTTCCGAATAAAATTTACTAATTTTATAATATAATTTATAACAACACACCACGCCGCGCCATACGGCCTCATCCAAACCCATCCTGGCTAGCACATGTGCATGTCTTAGTCTATCCATACTTTAGGCCCAAATATTGTTCAAAAGGTCTAAGAAGTTAGAGATATAAAAAAACATTTTTTCTCTCTCAATTCTTTATCAGTGGGACAAAAGTTTCACTTCCTTGTTCCCTATTTTCAAACCTCCCAAAAGCTCTAAAATTTTGGATTGAATTCCAACATTCCACATAATACAAAATTTTAGAAGTAAGAAAAATGAACGTTTATTTTAAAACTTGGGTGAGCAAAAGAGAAAGGTCTAAGTGTCAGTGTCATGTGAACTTGAAATGAGCATTGAGTGACCATAGTATCGAATCACTTCTTGCTAAGTGAACGAGTTTGGAACTTCGCAAGAAAGTGTGATATCCACTACTAGTTCACATGTCTTATCTCAAGTATCGATTCTTATTATGAGAATATTTGGCACTATTGATGGCCCTATGCCTGGATGCTCAATGGTGCTCTAGAGAATATCCCATACTCCCATGGAAGACGATCTACCCTCACTCCAAAGTAGGTGAATCCATTAAGTATGTGTTGTCTCCCACATACCACTATAAGGTTATGGATCCATTAAGAGCATAGCTCTTCCTCTATCTCATAGACAGTTTCATGCATCAAGGTTACACTACAAATCATCATAAGAATGGATAACATTAGTAGTATCTTTATTGAATTTGTTCTATAATTCAGTAGACCCATTGAACCCCAAGGGCTGGGGTTGGACTTCACTATAGATAAATTCATACAACGGGCTTTAGCCCCATCCCCCTCGATGTTCAATGAGTATTCTCTTACATAGGCCTTTAGTCAGAAGGTCAGCCAAATTCGTCTTTGACTTTACATAATTAAAAGATATGACCCCATTCTTAATGAGGTTTCTTACAATATTGTGTCTCAAATGAATGTGTCTCTTTTTCCCTTTATAAGCACTATTCTTTGCCACTACAATGGAGGCTTGATTGTCACAATGCAAGGAAACTGGCGGAGTTAGCTTGACCCACAATGACATATCTACTAGCAACTCTCCCAACCACTCATTTCCTACCTGCCAACTCAAGAGCAACAAATTTAGATTCCATAGTTGAGTTAGCAGTACATAATTGTTAGGCTAATTTCTAGGATATTGCGCCTCTAGCCAAGGTGAACACTTAACTACTAGCTGAGTTTATCCATCAGTTCCTGTGGCCCAATTTGCATCAATATATCCCTCTAGTACCGAAGGATTTTATCTTAGCGTAAACCCCAATCCATAGTACCTTTTAGATGTATGAGCAAATGAGTAAGAGCATTCCAATATTCTTGACTAGGATTATGTGTATACCTACTCAGCCGACTGATAGCATGAATAATGTCTGGTCTAGTATAATTCATTAAAAACGTTACATTGCCTATGATCTTAGCATATTCTGATTAAGCAACTGGATTTCCCTTATTCTTTTTTCAAATGTATACTAGAATCATGTGGTGTTTTCAAAGGGTCTACAGTAAAGTGATTGAACTTCTCAAAATCTTTTCAGCATAATGTGCTTGATTAAGGTAAAAACAAAATTCAGATTTTTGCCCTTTAACCCTAAGAATCAAATCAGCTTCACTGAGAGTCTTCATTTTAAACTTAGAAGTCATAAAATCCCTAGTCAATTTTTATCACTTCTATGCTTGTTCCAAATATAGGAAATCTATCAACAACTCAACATGCAAGCATATAATGATAAAACCGTGCTCATAAGATTTAGAGTACACACATGAATCAGATTCATTGACCACAAAATCATATGACAAAGTGTTCTATCAAATTTCTCATACCACTGTTTTGGTACTTATTTTAGACTATATAGAGTCTTACCGGTTTAAATACCTTATGCTCTTATTCAAGGACTATCATTCCCTTATATTGTCTCATGTCAATCTCTTCTTCTAGGTCTCCATTTAGGAAAGCAGTTTTCACATCCATTTGATGAACAAGCAAATTATGCAATGATGCGAGGGCAACTAATGCTCTAATAGTGGCAACCTTTGTCACTGGTGAGTGTGTATCAAAGTAATTTATATGTTTCTTTTGATTATTGCCTCTCACTACAGGTCCAACTCTGAACTTATCGATTGACCCATCAAATTTGAATTTCTTTTTGAAGAGCCATTTACTACTTAAAGGTTTGCACCCCTTTAGTAGATCAGCCAATATCTAAGTACAATTAGACATGACAGACTCAAGTTCATCATTAATAGCCTCTTTTTAGAATTTAGAGTCTAGTTATCTCATGTCTTCATCATAGGTTATAGGGTCCTCTTCTAAGATAAAGACTTGTACAAAGTATTCATGCAAGTCATCTATGTAATTTCAAAAAACTGCTTTGAGGTACACTTTTTGTGGAAATAATTTTTAGGGGACCATGTTATTAGAATGTATTCTGATGTGCACAACATTGTCAGATAATTATTAAGAGGGTACTTTCTGGTGATAAATGAGTAAGTGTCGATGAGAGTTTATTGTATAACATAAATGTCCTAAACAAACCCCGTGAAAATGCAAGCAAGTGTGTAATTAACTCAGTCTTCAGAATTCTAAACACCCTCAAAATCAATTCATCATCTCTCTCTTTCTCTTCTTCAACCCCAAACACTATCTCCCCTTCAAATCCAAAATCCATTCTTGAAATCGGAATGCGATCATTGAACGAAGGAGAAAATAAAGAGTTAGGTAATTTGTAATTGCAAGCTAAGTGAAATCGGAGGTTTCTGCGACGGTAAGTAGTCTTGAAAAACCCTAATGTTGATGTAATTTGATGGTTTTGTTACTACGATTATATATCTGAAAAATTCTTACTATCATTTTTGTTGCTACGGTTAATATGTGGTTGATTGTTGTAATTATAAGTCATGTAATGAGAATTTTAGGTGGTTTGTTAGGTTTGTTGGATTAGGGTTTATAAAATTTGTTGGTCATGAAAAACCTAATTCACTAGTTAGGATTTCGTGTATGCTAATTGCCTTGATGACTGTGTTGAATATGTAATGGATGGGCACATAATCTGTCTGTGATTATGTTAATTTTTGCTTCAAATTAGTAGTTCCTGCTCTGTCCTCCATTCTCTATTTTTTTATGCTTGCAAAGCTAATGATTGCAATGGGTGTTGTTGAATTGCATGTCCTGTATTTGAATGAGTTGTTGTAGTTATTTGTGTGGTAGTTTAGTGTAGCTAGCATAATTATAACAAGTTATCATTTGCTTAACAGGGTGACAGATGTTTGGTAGTTTATTATAATAATAAAATGATTTCACTCCAATATATTACTATTGATACGTATAAAAGTATTGACTAGTTTAGGAATGTGAGGTCTTCAGCTAAGAAGAATAGAGTGAAGTTGCCTAAGTTTTCTGGGTTTAGATGGCGTCCTCCTCACAGAGAAAACCAGAGGTGACCATTTAGCACAGATAGTGACTGGGTTAGGTTGGCTAGTTAATGGGGCAAAAAGAAAAAGAATGTTGTGATCCCTTTACTCATTATAGAGCTACTTGAGGCAAACAGTTTGCAGAAAATAGTTGAAAGTATGTTAAAGTTATATGAACCCAAATAGAGAGCCCAAGACCAAGCCCTAACCCAAAACCAACCCCAACCCCAACCCCAATCCCACACCTAACATGACAGTGAGCCTACACTTAATGAGGTTGAGGCATGGGTTGACAATTTGATAATTTCCCCTTCAACTGAGAATGCCATTCCCAGTGGAAACTCTTCAAAAACTCAACCAAAAGTATTTTCAATCATTGCAAATAGACCTAATAAGTTGCCAATTAGGAGACCCAGACCAAGGGCAGTAAAGCAGCCTATAACACCATTACAAATTGATGAAGCCTTATACTACAATTCGACAAGATGCAAAAGCTCTTATTTCTTGAAAGCTACACCCTCACCAAATGTAACTCCTACTGTAAAAATCCCAGCCTCACCTTCTCAAAGAATGGCTTCCCAACCTTTATGCCTCCCCAACCTCCCAAGTTGCATATGCTCTTAATAGGCTTAGAAGGCCTCTGACTAGATCTCAAAGTACCTATCAAAACCCTAATTCTCTAACTTTAACCCTTTCAAACACTTCTTCCTGACCTGTAGCTGTAGAAAATAACCCCTCATAGCAAATCTGCAGCCTTAGAAGGCCTCTAGTAAGAACTGTCCCTGCAACCCCTAATTCTCCAACTTTCACTTTTGGAACAAGTCACTCCCAACTTGTAGCTGCACAAAAGAGCCCCTCCTGGCAAATTTGCAGCCCCAGAAGGCCTTCGATTATATTACAAGCTACCCATAACCCTTCAAAAAGAAAAGCTGCAATGGTTGATACTTAAGAACAAAGGGAAGACTTTGATTTGCGGATAGTGAGGGTTGATTTATCAAGTTTGCATGATTTTGATGTGCACTCATTATGCCAACCACAAATAGCAGAGGCTAATTTGTTTCATAATGATGTGGAGGATAATTTAGGGGCAACTGATGAAGAAGAGAGTGACCATGATGACAGGAAGGATAGTGACTTCAGGGAGTGTCAATCATATGGGTCTGAGGAGTCTAAGAGCTTCTTATTGGATGAGGAGAATGATTTGGAGCTTGAAAATGAGTCATGAGATGATATTGACTTAGAGACTGACACTCAGTTGCGCATGACCTTATGACATGGTAATATTAATGATGATGTTGGTGAGAACATACTAATTGTCAACAAAATTGCTAAAGTATTCAGGCAAGGCAAGTTGTGGACTAGAAGTAGGGATGGGAAGGTGAGCTGAACTGTTGGCAATATCTTCACAAGTAACGAGGAGTTGTCGAATGTGATGAAGGATTATTGTGTTCAGCATACTTTAAGGGAAACCAAGAATACTAGGAGCAAATACACATATAGGTGTATTAGCAATGGTCGTTCATTCAAAATCCATGCAGCTGTACTTGTAGATAAGTGTACTTGGATGATTATGTCCTTGACTGAGGGTCACAAGTGTCCCAATACACAGTCTAATAAGCATGCTTCATCCATATGGGTTGCATCTAAGCTGTTGAATGACTTTACAGACAATCCTAATATGGATAAGGGGACAACTGATAGGAAGAATTCGAGTTTTAAGATTTGCAACCCCAAGTGCAAAGTTTTATCGTTGAGTACTCGGGATGTCGTCCAAAAGGAGTTGGGTTTCAAGTATCGGGATTCGTTTAAGTGTTCAATCTAGGCCAAGTGAAAGGAAAACAAAAGGCAAGTAAAACTAAGCTAACAAACACAAGAAAAGAGGCTTGGAGTCACGATTTTATCAATTGATGGACCAACTAATCAAGTAACCTACAACCTATTCAGAAAACTAGAGATGGTCGGTTGCACCATCGAAAACCACCCAAGCCTTCTCTTAAGAGTCATGAACTAGCCTAATTAGTCCAACCACATATTTTTATAGGGTTAGCCTAATTAGGCTATCAAATTAACAACCATTGGACCCAGCTAGGATCAGGACTATCTTCATGTTCAAATCCTGGCTATACCCTCTCCCACATTAGCTAATTGGCATCACCTCTCAGCATAAGTCAATTGCCTAAAAATATAAATGAAAGCTCTCTCAAGCATCTCATTGAACACTTGGAAGTCATGAGAGAAAACCCTAAGTTCTAAGCATAAAGTGGGTGTGATTAGGCCTACTACAAGACTAGTTATCCATCAAAAGACTAATCACAATCCAAGCCAACAAAACTAACAACTAATCATCAACAAAGAAACCATAAAATCTAACTACACCTAAACTAGCAAATATGAAAACAAACATGAACGAGAGAGGAAAGAGAATGAAACTAATCTAATCTAGCAAGCTAATAAAACATGGATTAACAATAAAAAATAAACATTCAAACTGAATACAATCTAAACATGCTCAAATAAAAGAAGCAAGAAGAAAATATGAAATAAAGAGAAAGAGAGAATGGAAAACTTAGGCTTGGGAATTATTGAATGAAGATCCAAAATCCACAAGCTTGAATCCCATTCTCCCATAATTACAATCTAATCTCCTCAACTAATCTTCCTAATGGGGTTTTTATTGGCTAAAACTAACCTAAAACCTAGCCTAACAATTGCCAAAAGAACCCCCAGAAAGACAAAGCCTTTTATAGGAATTGAAACAGGCTGAGAAAGAGGAGTGGAAGGCCGGGGGGGGCGACGATCATCGCCAGCCTATGCTAGTGATTGCAGGGGTCGGCGATGGTTGTCGGTCCTCCCCCCGGCTACCCGTCGCCTTGCTGCTTTTTTGCTTTTTTTGTTCCTCTTTTTCTGCTTTTTGCAGCACTTGCTAGGTTAAACTTATTACCTACAAAAGTAAACAAAATAAGTAAAAATTATAAATATTATATTATCATACGAGCTAAAATTAGGTGAAAGGGACGTGTAAAATACGACAAGTTAGCGCCCAATAACAATGCAGAAAACTCTAATGAGGAGATTTGGGGTGTCGATTCCTGATTATACTTGTTGGATGACAAGAAAATTAATGAAAGATGTGGTTATTGAAGGCAGATATGATAAAGGGAATAAGGTACTGCCATAGTACATGAATGTGCTTAAGGAAAGAAACCCCGACTTTGTGCTTTATTAACTGGAAGGATGAGAGTCCTGACAAGAATCCATCTTTCAAGAGGTGTGATATTTATATAGGGTCAGTCATTGCTGCTTTCAAACAACACTGTATATCATTCATTGACATTGATGTCTGTCACTTCAAAGGGCATATAAGGGTATCCTCATCACTGCCATGGGGTTTAGATGGCGACAATGGGCAGTACCATCCTTAGTTTATGGAGTTGCACCCCAAGAGGATGAACAGGAATTGAGCTTTTTTCTTCATGGACTAGCAACTATACTAGATGCAAGGGAAGACAGTTCTAAGAATACAATCATGTCTCACAAGCACAAGGTACAAGTTAAATTCATTGCTTTTTTTATTATTTTTGCTATTTTCAATTACTTAATTTGTTGTTTATGATGCAGGGCATAATGTCATGCTTCAAGCTTCAAGGAGGATCTATGTCTTCTTCTTCTACAAAAACTTTGCCTTAAACTGCCCTAGTATGTGCATATTCAACATATATAAAGCTTTCAGTATTTAACTTTGGTTTTTGTGGCAAATACTAGCATATCTTTTATTCCTTTTCTCTTAAAATGGTGAAGGTGCATGGTTTCATTGCTTCTTTTACATTGTTGCCAATGCATACTTAGAATTTGTTTGTAAAAAGGCAATGGAGAAAATTAAAGAAAATGACATTTATGCTTTTTATTGGTTAAGAGACAATAAGTCCTTGGAACATCGGGCAAGGTTTAGGTTTGATCGGATACTTAAGCTAGATAACAGTACAAATAACTTTGTTGAGAATTTGAGTAATGCAATTGTGGAGCATCGAGGAAAGCCAACATACACTATGTTAGAAGAGATTAGAAAGCTTATTAGGGCTATATTTGAAGAGAGGTTTGAGATGTCAACTAATTGGAAAGGTAAAGTGACACCATTTATGGAGAAAAAACTTAAACGGCTCAAGCTAGAGTTCAGAAACTACAGTAACTTAGTGCCAGCTGGGAGGGGGGACTTTGATTTTAGAAAGGGATCCATAAATTTCAATATGAAGTTGGGAGACCATTATTTTGATTGTCAAAGGTGGCAACTCAATGGCTTACCTAGTAAGCATACTGCTAGGTGCATTCTTAGCCTAAACCACAAGTTGGATGATTATTGTTATCATTGGTTTCATGTTGAGAGGCATAATAAGTTTTATGATGGCATAATACACTCCATTCTTGATTCATGCTTCTGGGAAGGGGGGGAAGTGCATTGTCTACTTTGGCTCCCACTTTTGAGCTTAGGAAAAGGCGAAGGTCATATAAGCACAAGGGATGAAAATATCTTCCATACATTTGAGTGGCACTAAGAGGTGCAAGAAGTGCAAGCAATTGAGTCATAACAGCCTCACATTTGGGCAGCCAAGGGATGAAAATGACAGACTTAAAACAAGAAGAAATCTTGACAAAAGACTAGCAATGCAGTTAGCAAGCTAAAAAAGATCCAAAGAGTTAGCCAAGCTTCTACCTCAACAACTGTAGCATCAGCGTTTTCAGCTCAGTCTAGCCTAGCTATTTAAGCCACATTTGTTATATTGTGGAAGCTTAAAATTTAGCTTCTTGGATAAGCTAGTTGTAATTGTATCATTTTAGTGGTTGGATGTTAGTACATATATCACTAGAACATATTATGTATGACAAGTACATGTATGGATGCGCAAAAGATTTTCTTCACTTCAAAGTGCAATTGAAGAAGCTTTATATGTAACCAACGTCCAAAGTAAGTTCAAACATTTCTAAGCACTGTATTGAGCACAATACATATTGCTTCTTCCTAATCAATCTCAAAAAACATTACACCACAACAGACATTGCAATTTGCCACATACAAGATCTAAACAAACAAAAGTCCCTAAAGTCTACAATAACAACCACCCTTACATAACAACCACCTTCCATACCCAACTTCACCATCACACCCACAACAGATTACAATATTAATACAAGTGCAAGCAATGCAATCACACCCATTTCAAATAAAGCAAGGATGCTCTGCCCTTTCTTTAGTATTTTGAACATCATCTTCAACTCCTTTAGCTCATGCTTCACTATCTCAATCTCAGTTAACAATCTTCTTTCAAAATTTGGATTTGCTTCATCAACCCATCCTAAAAACTTATCATATCTTAAACACTTGGCATACAATCTACCTGGGTTTTGGCTTGAATGTGACACCTTTCTCATTCCTTGAACATTGCACCTTGGGCACATGACAGTTTCTTGTTCATGGTCACTTCTCCTCGATGAAGTTAACCCTTGCATTTTGTCGTTCAAATGTGAGTACATCAATAATAAATCCATTCAGTCCACCAACATTATGAACAAAAAAATTAACACACAACAATTCCAACCACTGATTGATTCAATTACCACAGCAAATATCTGATAATTCTTGATGAATGTTGGCTAATACTCCATTGTTAGAGTAGAACAAAAAAAAAGAGAGAGTACAAGACAAAAGAGGGTCATACAAAACTAAGGGTTTGAAGGTGAGAGAAATGGGATGCTCCACAATTTACAACAACAAACAGAACCCAAAAAAAAAAAAAAAAAAACCTTACCTTCTTCTCCCCTACTTCAATGGCCTTCTTCAGAAGTGGAGAAGAGGAGAGATCTTTGAAGATGAGAAAAATGGGAAATTAGGGGAAGAGAGAGATATTGGAGGTATTTAACATAAACAATTTACCGTTAGACCTCAACCCTTTCAGGAAGGGTATAATTGGAACATTAAATTAAAATTGTAATTCCTAATAAACACCCATCGGCACTTACCCATTTGTCATCGGAAAGTTCCCTCTTAATAATTACCTGACAATAGTGTGCCCCTCAGAATACATTCTAATGAGATAGTCCCCTAAAAATTATTTTCACAAAAGTGGGCTACCTCATAGTATTTTTTTGAGGTAATTTACATCAACATTTTCAGTTAAGAAAATAGTAACAAAGTCAGGGCCAAAAGAGGATTCAGTTCTAGGCATCTTACTACTTCTAGGCTCAATATTATTATTATTGCTAGTAGATGCAGTACTAATATGTAGAGTACGTGTAGCACGCAACACACAAGACGTACAAGATTTCATAGAAAAACACATTTCTTACAACTTGTCTGGATTCATGATAGCACCAAATACACCATTTTCATGAATAAGAATAAATCTATAAGCTATACTATTCTAGTCATAGCCAATAAAGATAGAATCAGTGATTTTTGGACATGTCTTAGCCCTTTGAGGATCTGGTATACCAACCTTAGCTAGAGCATGCTAGACTTTAAGCTGTTTCAAGTTAGAAGCATATCCCTTCCATATTTCATAAGGAATCTTATCTAGCCTCTTATGAGGCATTTTATTAAGAACATGACATGCAGAAAGAATAGTCTCCCCCCATATATTGTTAGGTAAACCATGACTAATAAGTATGACATTCATCATATCTTTAAGAGTCCTATTCTTTCTATCGGTTGTCCCATTTTGTTGTAGTGTGTGAGGACCCGTGGTTCATGGACTATTCCAATTTTCTCACAAAAAGTTTTGAGTGTGTCGCGTTATATTCCCCTCCTCGGTCATACCTAAGTCTCTAATCCTTTGTCCAACTGGTTTTTCTACCTTTGTTTTGTATTTTATAAACTTCTCTCCAACCTCATTCTTTGATCGAAGCAAGTAGACTTTAGTGACTCTTGAGTGTCATCTACAAGGGTTATATAAAGTACCTTTTACCATCCTGACTCTTGGTATTTTCAAACCCCCTAAGTTACTATGAACTAGCTTAAGCAATTTACTACCCCTTTTTTCAATTGATTGAAAAGGATTTTTTGGGTTGCTTATCCATAACACATACTTGACACTTTTCCTTTACTTTGATAGACGATATGAGAATAAGGGCTAGGTTCATCATCCAGTTAACATACTGCAAGTTCACAAGACCATGCCTACTATGCCAAGAACTAGATCACTCAACATGTAAGAAAGATAATGAGATACTAGACATATTGTTTACCTTAAAAATAACATCATTAAACTTAAACATTTCACTAGTTACATAGCCTTTACACAAAATGGAACCATGTCTAATAGTCACCACTCTGATGGACTCAAAAAACACTTTGGGTTCAACAAAGAAATGCTAACACTGTTTTGTTTTCACACGGGGTGGGGGTAACTATCATGCTCATGGTATACAATGTCCAACTCAAGAAACTTGCTAGAAAATAGATCTAAAATGACTTAGCTACTCCTAAAACAGAAATGATATTACCATCTCCCACATTGATAATCTTACTAGTAGAGTTGTTTTATGAGCAAAATAATTTTTATTAGCACAAACATGCATAATAGCAATGGAGTCCACCCACCAATCATTGGAAACACATACTTTATAAATGATTTAGGCTTAGTGATAAACCCACATAATCCGATTTGAGTATGATGCTAAAGACGTACAAAGCAACAAATATTTCCAATGTACTAGCAAATGTAATAGTTTAAAAATGAACAAACAAACGGCACAGATTCCAATTTGACAAGAAGCTTTAATTGGATTTTCACAAAGCCAAACTAAGAAAAACGTGACCCCTTGATATCATAATATGCTTGCCTAATGTTGATTTTTTTAAAAAAAGGTAAAACTAATCAATGTAAGCATATCATTGATGTTAGACCAAGGATATTAGATCAATCAAATAGATCAGCCACTGCCGAAATAGAGTCAATCTGGCCCCCCTTTTCTGTTCTTTTTTTAAAAAGGAATTTACAAACCAATAAGAAACTAACTATCTAAGCATGCGCATTTCTTAGAAAAGCCAACATTGTTCAATAGCAAATTTATCATATATGAATTAAGCAATAAACTATATAGTACATTATGAGCAATAAATTACTAAATATAAATTAAGCATCAACTATCATTCACTACTAAATATGCCTCCAATTGCCAAAATAATGCTACTGATATATAACATGATGATTGAAACTAGCCAAATTAAGCATGAGATTGAGACAGACAATGTCATGGGTCAAACACATCAAGTGGGCATCTTCAGTTCAATATATGCAACCTTTTTTTTCTTCAAATATGTCAAACAAAGCATATAATGTTTAATTATTAAGCAATAATAATTGTGTTACAAGAACAAGAAGAACAACTGCTGGAAGATCGACAGAATAAACTGAGTCGTGGATAAACCACTGCCTTGAAAGCAATTACGGCTCAACTACGGTGCAAATCGATACAGCCGATTGCTCCTCAAGGTTAACTCAGTACTCTTGAACGCGTGCACTTCGCGGTCAAGAGTTGGAGTGTACAGTACGTAACCCAGAATGTAGAGAAGAAGAAGAAAAGCTGAGAGAAAAGAGAGAGCTGGTGTGTTTAGCCCTGCTGGTGAGGCCTCTATTTATAGGGGGAAATAGCCGTTACACAGCCATTAAAATGGCGTAAGATGGGGCAAAAAATCTGGCCATTAAGAGCATAGAATGAGGTAGAAGATCTGACAGCATTTAAGGTGATGAGAAAAATCAGGGAGACTACGGTAGGGAACGATTCACGGAGGATTTAGCGTAGTCTGTTACGAAATTGTTTAAACAGATTTCTCCCAAAAAGATAGATTAGGCCTGCAGCGCGTGCTGCGCCCCGCCCAGACAAGCAGGCAGCGGCGTGCGCATGATGGCCTCAGACACCCTCAACCCCATAAAGCCTAATCTCAAGTTATTTAACATGGGCAAGGAGAATGAGATATATAAACCCCTCAAATTACCACCCAAAAGTTTCATGTGGGATAAGTGTGAAAGAGAGAGAGAGGAAGAAAAGTTTATCTTGTTGCCATTACTCTAACAGTCCCCCACTAATGGCATACAAGGCAAAATGATTTAACAAAGGCATTCTGGGCAAAAGTGAGTTAGATACTTAAGTGTCAATATCTTTCGATTTGAATTGACACATTAGTGATGTGACAGCAACCAATAGTCTAACTAGTGAACTGAGTCTTGAACTAGAAAGATCTCGATTGAGACCCCCACAACACATATCGACCCTTAAGATACTGCATACTCCGCAATAGACACACTGGCGCTTTTATAGCCATACGCACACCTTGGGTCTCATAAGTGTTCTAGAGAGACAGCCTAGGTATCTCATAGAAGGCGGCCAAACCTTCATACTTACGTAGGTAATCCCATCAAGTCTATCTCAACATAGACCACCATAACTATGGCTATGGGATTATTAAGAGCATAATATAGCTCAACCTCACAGCCATCAAACGGTGAATTCATCAAGTGCTTCCCACTAGCACCCCTACAATAGGTATGAATCCATTAAGAGCGTAAGCTCATCCTCTAAGCACTACCACATGCCATAGGGATAAGAATGTAGTGCATCTTGAAGATTAATATGGTTTCGTTTGACCACTAGTGGGTATCCACCATACAACTTCAAGCCATAGGCTTAAGTCCCATCCCCCTCGACATTTCCAGCACCACTCGCCTTGTCAACCCTTTAGTAAGAGGATCCGCCAGATTCTTCTCGAATCTCACATATTGTAGGGATATGACACCATGTTTCAGCAATTGTTTCACCGCACTATGTCTAATACGGATGTGTCTCATCTTTCCACTATAGACACTGTTGTGCGCCACTCCTATTACTGCCTATGAGTCACAATGTAGGGAAATAGGCGTTTCCTGTTTTCCCCATCGTGGTACGTCTGCTAGTAGACCTTTAAGCCATTCTGCTTCCTGACTTGCCAACTCGAGAGTAATGAATTCAGATTCCATGGTAGAGCGGGCTATACAAGTCTGTTTGGCAGACTTCCACGAAATAGCTCATCCACCTAGAGTAAATACATAACTGCTAGTAGAATTTACTTCATCGTTATTAGAAACCCAATTTGCATGACAATATCCTTCGAATACAGCAGGAAATTTGTTGAAGTGCAAACACCAATCAATAGTACCTCTAAGATACTTAAGCAAACGAAGAAGTGCATCCCAATGTTCTTAACTAAGGTTATGTGTATAACTACTTAACCTACTGACGGCATAGGCAATGTCAGGACGAGTGAAGTTCATGAGAAACATTACACTTCCTATAATTTTAGCATACTTAATTTGAGACACATTAGGTCCTTTGTTCTTTTTCAGATGTATGCTAGGATCATAAGGCGTTCTCACGGGTGTTACATCAAAACAGTCAAATTTCTTTAACACCTTTTCAATGTAATGTGATTGGCATAATGAAAAATCAGTGTTGGTTTTCCGAATCTTAATCTCTAAGATTACATCTGCTTCTCCCATGTCTTTCATTTCAAAAAGAGAAGACAATAGCTTTTTAGTCTCATTAACAACATGCAGATTCGTACCAAAGATCAAAATATCATCAACATAGAGACATATAAGTACACAATCTAGTCCAATCCATTTTGAATATACACATGAATCAGACAAATTCACAACAAAACCATTTTGCACTAAAGAGCTATCAAACTTTTCATACCATTGTTTGGGAGCCTGCTTTAGACCGTAAAGAGACTTTCTCAGTCTACATACTTCCTCTTGACCAGGTACCTTACATCCCTCAAGTTGGGTCATGTAAATTTCTTCCTCTAAGTCACCATTAGGAAACACTATTTTGACATCCATTTGATGTACGACAAGATCAAAAATTGCAACTAAAGCGATTAAAGATCTAATGGTGGCAATTTTGGTCACAGGAGAGTAGGTGTGAAAATAATCTATGCCCTTTTCTGGTCAAAGCCCCTAATAATCAATCCGGTCTTATATTTATCAATTGACCCATCAGACCTCAACTTCTTTTTGAAGATCCACTTACTGCTAATAGGTCTACAACCCTTAGGCAGGTCAGTTAATTCCCATGTTTTGTTTGACTCGAGAGAATCTATTTCATTTTCTATAGCTTCTCTTTAGAAGGTAGCATCTATGGACCTTACAACCTCTTGATAGGTTTTGGGATCTTCCTCAATCAAGAAAATGGATACCAAATCTTCAGTTATGACATCTATGTCCAAGTTGTCAAAGGTTTCTACTAGGAATGCAGTGACAAAGTCGGATCCAAAACTGGTTTCAGTTCTGAGTCTCTTGCTTCTTCTAGGTTCAGTCACTACAACTCTAGCATCAGAACTAGAAGTAGGCAAGTTTACATTTTCAAGCATAACATCGGGTACCACATTAGGCGTTTTCTTTTTCAAAGGAAAAGCATGCTCAAAGAATTATGCATCTCTATATTCAGAAATAAAATAATCACTCAATGTCATGAATCTATAAGCAACACTGTTTTGAGCATAGCTAATAAAGACAGCATCAAAGGTCTTAGGGCCTATGTTGGTAAGTTTATGTAACACCCTCTGATCCCTAATTCATTATTAAACACCATTATTAACGAAATTGCAGCGGAAACCTAACGGGGTGTTACCGCCATGTTTCTTTCTTGAAAACACCAGGCTGGATACCAAGTCTAACAATTAATACCAAGTCTTCGCAAAAAAAAAGTCAACCTTACAGTGTTCAAAACTTTAACATCCCAAATTAAAACAGCTATTGTCTATTACAACTTCTATCATTCATTTCATTCATATGCCACATTCGAATCTTGCCCTACTTTCGAGTCCCCAACCCCAAGCATAGCTAGATCATCTGAAAACAAAATATTTTATAACAGTGAGATCAACTCGGTAACAAGCACCCATAACAGTCAAACACGCACACAAATCCATTTTGAAAACATTTGAGGGAAGGGGGCAACGATACGTCTTCCAAGCACACAACCCATTATCACAATATTCATTGATCATCACTTTCAAAATCATAATTCCACCATTTAATTCAATCTGCATATGTTCCAGTGAACGTTTGGGTGAGCAACCCTAGTGGGTCTCATGGCCTGCGCTCCGACATAGCGCAACCGCTTAACTCATTCCTGGACTACCGCTTCTCAGGCGGTTGCCGCTTATCTTTTCCTGGCCCACCACCATTATGGATGGTTACCGATAGTCCTGGCCCACGTCTTAACCGAGTACGTGGCTGCTCACATGCATGCACTTGTTTGTGAAGGCGATGACCATCAATCAATCCAAATCTATTTAAATCACCCCATTCAGTTCTTTTTAATTAATGAGCTCTTACCTCTTACCGGAGGTAAATTAGCATAATCAGTTTGTTCATATTCAAACACCTTCCCCCACAGAACTCGCAATAAAAATCCAGGAATTTCAAACACAATCGAAACAAATTTCAACTCTCATGGTAAGTTTCAACTTCCAGACATAACACAACATACAGTTTTCATCATGCAATTACTTTCATTTCATACACCAGTGTTCCTTCAGTTTTGAAAGGGAATGCCAAAAATTCTTACTCAAGTTCCAAAACTTTCATGGGTTCAACAACGCAGGGGAAGGTTTAGGGCATGATTGTTACCTAGATACTGTATAATTTACGGGCTCGGTTACTTAAGTAAGTTCACTGCTCTGCACCTGGGCCCACACACAGCCCACAGTCAGTCCACGCTCATTATAGGACATCCTTGGCCCTCCCACAATTTATAAAAGGATTTCTAGATTTTTAATTCATCCAAACCTTAATCCTAGTTAAGGTTCAGGCTGGCCAATTTCTGAGTTCAACTTCCAGAAGCTGTAACTTTGGTTTTCGATATCCAACTCCAGTGTTCTAAGTCAATCCTGAATCCTTAAGTCGTTCCATACATTTCCTATGTTCGAGGTTTGGCCCTGTTCTGACCCAAACTAGGTCAAAATCTCAGTTATTACAAAATGGTCAGTGACTGTGTTCCCGTGACAGTCTCTTGAAGAATTTATTGCATTGTGGGCTATGCTACTCGAAACGGTCCGATTCTAAAGCAGGAATTTTTGTTACGTCTATAAGTTCATCCCCAATAAATTTTATAATTTTTAGAAACCAACTATGACCTAGGGAATTTTTCTAATTTGTGGTTGCAATCGTCCCAGTTTCAGCTTCCCAGTTTATGCTCACTTCCAAAATTCATAAAGTTTTCTCCATAACTCCAAAAAATGACCTCTTCCCCAACTTGGAAAGATACTTTTGTGTACTACAACTTTCATGTTTAAAGCTTTTGCCAATTCAAACAGTAACTAGGCCAAAAATTTCAAAAACCAAAACCTACACCAACAGTCTTGATTTTTACAGTGTTCGGTATTTCAACCCTAAGTCCTTCATTTTAACTCCGATTCACTTGATTTAAAAACCCACGTAATTTTCACATTCCAATACATATACCATAAAAGTTTCAAAATCTTTTAACAACTAGATTAATTCTCACGAATTTCCGAAGTCAGGGTAAAGCAGGGATGAATCTAAGTATTTTCTCTCCTCCCTCTTATGCACGGTTTTTGCTTAGTTTTGGTACACCAAAAATTTATTCATTCTCAATAACATCATTAAACCCTTACCCAGACCCAATCATGCCAAAATAAACCACTTTTACTAAGACTAAAAATAAAATGTCATTAAATCATCATTATGAATTACCTTGAGTCGAAACCGGGGTTAGTTCAATGAGATTTCTGCCTTGCTCAAATTCAACGGAGAAAAAGATGAGAGAACAATAAATTTTAATCAAAACTCTCATCCACAAGATCATGAAAATCGCAAAAAGAAAAAGAAGTTAAGAGTGAAAAATTTTCTTTTGATGCATGGGGATGCATGGATCTCAAGCATCCCCCTTTTGTGTAAACTTTACCAAGACAAGGAGGATGGCCGTGGGGAGAGGTGGTGGCGGCACGGCGGCGGCGGTGGTCCGATGGCAGTGAGGGAGTTGAGAGAGAGAGGGACGTGAGAGAGAGTTATGGGGAGAATGGGATTAGGGTTTAGGATTTTAAAGGGGGGTGTGCGTATAAAAAAGGGGGGAAATTTTGATTACATTTTTTTTTTCTGTGGGGGAGGCGGCTAAAGGGGGGTAAGTAGGGTTTCTATTTTTGTTAATTTTTTTTGAATAATAATAATAATAAAATGTTAATAATAATAATAATAGTAATAAAAAAATGGATTTTATAGACAAGAAATCAAAAGGGAAATTTTGGAGATTTTAAAACTTCCAAATTTTTTTTTTATATTAGAAAATTCCATGAGGACTCATTTGGCATTGACTTGGGTCTAAGTAGGTCCAACTAGACATAATTTTCCAAATCGAATTTATGGGGTTTTACACACTACCCCACTTAAGAAAGTTTCGTCCCCGAAACTTCACTATGCCGCGATGAAACACTAATATAGCCTGAATTTATGAGGTTTTACAGTTTATGACTAGGTAAGGCAACCTTCGCCAGACACCCCCACACTTTCAAATAATTCGGATTAGGAGCATACCATTTCCACAATTCATATGGGGTCTGATCTAGTTTTTTGTGGGGAACTCTATTGAGGATAAAGCATGCAATTAATACAGTCTCCCCCCACATATTATCAGGCAACCCAGAGCTAATAAGCATAGCATTCATTATTTCTTTAAGGGTACAGTTTTTCTGTTCAGCTATACCATTTTGTTGAGGGGTATAAGGGGCACTAGTCTCATGTATAATACCATTTTTCTCACAAAAAATAGTTAGGGCGTTGGTATCATATTCCCCACCTCTGTCAGACCTAAGTCTCTTTATTTTCCGGTCTAATTGATTTTCCACTTCTGCGTTGTATTTCAAAAACATTTCCTCAACCTCATCTTTCGACTTAAGGAGGTAAACTTTGGTATATCTAGAGTAGTCATCTACAAAAGTAATATACTATTTCTTTCCTCCCTTACTGACTGTGTTCTTAAAGTCGGCTAAGTCCAAATGCACAAGGTCAAACAACTCAGTCTTTCTAGTTATTATGGACTTGAATGGTTTTTTAGCAAATTTTGCTTCAACACAAATGTCACATTTCAAACATCTTTCTGTGATGTTGTTAGGAATTAACCCCATGTTCTTTAGCTTATTTATCGAAGCATAATTAACATGACCAAGCCTACCATGCCACAAGTCCACAGACTCCGCAATATAGGCAGAAGAAGAAACATTTCCATTAACAGCATCAGAAGCAACATTCAGAACAAAAAGCCCCCCACTACGATACCCCTTCCCAACAAAAACCCCATTGCAAAGAATAATAATTTTTCTAGCTTTCTGGTTCACCTCAAAACCAGCAATATCAAGAAGAGTACTGGAAACTAAGTTTCTACAAAGTGAAGGTACATACAGTACATTGTTCAAGCATAGAGATTTTCCGGAAGTAAATTTAAAGAGTACTTACCCTTTACCCATGCCTCCAACGGTGGCAACATTGCCCATGTAGACATGTTCGCCATTAGGAGCATCTTTGAAGTCATGCATCAGATCCTTATTGGCACAAAAATGTCTTGTTGCTCCAGTATCCAGAATCCACTCCTTGGAATTCGACACCAGGTTGACATCCAGTGTTACTGCACAAAGATATCAGTGTCTTCAGTCAGATTGGCTTGTGCAGCAATTTATCTGGTAGGCTTCTGGTTTGTGTGACTGGCTCCTCCTTTGCGAAGGTTGCACTGATATGCCTTATGGCCTGGTTTGCCACAAACGTAACAGACAACCTTCTGCTTCTGGATCTTACTATTTGTTCTTTTCAACTGACTTTGAGGTTTGGATTTCTTCTGATCCCTCTTATTTTTCCCTTTAAACTTGTCTCTGTTTAAAGACACAAAAGATTCAACAAGGTTAGCTTTAGATGAATTCAGGGACAGGGAAGACATCTTATCTTTTAGCCGATTTGCCTCTTCAGTCCTCATGTGACTGATCAATTCTTGTAAAGTTAGGTCCTTCTTTTTGTACTTCAGGTGATTTATGTAGTCGCTCCAAGATGGCGGAAATTTCTCGATCAGTACATTTGCTTGTAAAAAATGTTGCACATCTTCATGACTTCGTTCAGCTCCTTAGCACACAGGTTCTCGTATGCATGAACTTGTTCCATAATCGGTTTGTCATCTATGATCCGGAACTGCAACCATTTGCCAACGACGTACTTTCTTTTTCTAGCATCATCCGAACCATATTTCGCCTCCAGTTTGGTTCATATGGTCTTCGCAGGTTTGAAGTTGACAAAAAGATCAAAGGGTTTGACATGTTGTTCAGCAAGTAGCTTCAAGCCAGTTTATTGTCTTTTTTTAGTTTCTTCTCGGCAGCCTCATCTAGTGTAATGACAGACGTCTTTGGGGCAGTAGGAGTGGAGAGAGAGCTCTCAGTGTCAGTAAACTAAGAAGTGTTATCTTCATCAAGATGTTCTGAAGACAGAACATAATCAATCTCGAGTTGTTCAAAGCATAAGGGTAGTTTATGGGGCCAACGTTTGTAGTTAGTTCCATCGAGGGGCTCGATCTTGTAGAGTTCAGGGAGATTTTTTGGGAATGATGCAACCATTGTATTTAATTGCTGTCAAATTGTTAGAAGAATAAGAAGAACAATGGCTAGAAGATCGATAGAATAAATTGAGTCGTGGATAAATCACTTCCTTAAAAGCAATTACAACTCGACTACGGTGCAAATCAATACAACCGGTTGCTCCCCAAGGTTAACTCAGTACTCTTGAACGCGTGCACTTCGCGGTCAAGAGTTTGGAGTGTACAGTACGTAACCCAGAATGTAGAGAAGAAGAAGAAGAAAAGCTGAGAGAAAAGAGAGAGCTGGTGTGTTTAGCCCTGCTGGTGAGGCCTCTATTTATAGGGGGAAATAGCCGTTACACAGCCATTAAAATGGCGTAAGATGGGGCAAAAAATCTGGCCATTAAGAGTATAGAATGAGGCAGAAGATCCGGTAGCATTCAAGGTGATGAGAAAAACCAGGGAGACTACGGCAGGGAGCGATTCACATAGGATTTAGCGTAGTCTATTACGAAATTGTTTAAACAAATTTCTCCCCAAAAGATAGATTAGGCCCACAGTGCGCGCTGCACCCCTCCCCGCCAGACAAGCAGGCAGCGGCGCGCGCATGATGGCTCAACCCCATAAAGCCTAATCTCAAGTTATTCAACATGGGTAAGGAGAATGGGATATATGAACCCCTCAAATTACCACCCAAAAGTTCTATGTGGGACAAGTGTGAAAGAGAGAGGGGGAAAGAAAAGTTTATATTGTTGCCATTACTCTAAGAAATTGATCTTTGAATTGTTTGAGATATAACTCAGAAAAATGCTTAATAACTAGACTAACAGTCACAAGGACAGAAAAGAGAGCTTAGAACAATCTTATGTATATGGATAGTATGTGAGTGATTGCCATAGTGTGGTACAAATCACTAGCTCAAAGATCAATTACGCTCAGCCACTGATGTAGTTGAAGAAAAGAATTGGAAACAAAATAAGTAGTTTACCAACTCTTTCATAACAACACCCTTCGTCGATCTCCAAACATTTTTGAAGATAATTTTCATCCCCCCAATATTGAAGGTATTGGTTGTATGAAGTTTCCTCATAAGAGAAAGTGCAATTTGTTATGCCTTTTGATTCAACTCGTCATCCTCACACATAACCTCAACCTCTTCGTCCTTAGTTAATTTCAACCTCTGTAAAGCATTATGTAAACCTAACGCCATTGAAAAAGATCTCTTCCTCCACACGCAAGCCACAAGTAAACCCTAGCAATGTTCTAGAGCAGAAGAAAAGATCTCAAACAATGGAAGATAATGAAGTAGAGTTGATAGTGGGTGTTATTCCACATTGATAAAAATGAAAGAATATGAAAATGAGTATTGTTTTACATTGATAAAATTAAAGGATTTGAGCATGTATATATGCTTATGAATTACCCCACCAATTGTCAATTAATTTTGAGTTGAAATTTCATTTGAGTTTATATACATGACTCTTTATTTAAGACCCAATTGATATAAAATTTAATAGTTGACCAGTCCAAAAACCTACTCAGAGTTGATCGATAGCAAACCCAATACAAGTGAAGGTAAGCGGCTCCCACAAAATGAGGGTTCAAGGTTCTCTAGTTGGAGAGAGGTATAAAATTAAATTATCTATTCTACTCCCTAAGTTGAACAAATTTCTTCATTCATGCAAGTAGAATAAAAGATAAATCAGATCTTTAAATTGTCTATCTAGTTAAAGTCAACTCACTTGATATTTGTTTCCAACCAAAGGAATTGTTTCCAAATAAAAATTGCAAATTAAAGTACCTGAAAATTAGGCAACAGAAAAATAATTTAGTAATACAAGCTTCGCATATTTTTCATAAGTCAAACACCACATTATACCATTCCATATATAATACATTTTTCTTATTTATTTTTGTTTTACGGTTGTGTACTATTTGCCCTGGTTGGATCAAGGGTGCGTTTGGGTAAGGTTATAAAGAGACAATGATTTCTAGAAAAAGCATTTTTAATTTCTAGGATCAGCATAATTACAATATGAAAATTACTTTTGAAAAGAATTACTATTTTGTAATGCAATGGTAATTTACTACTTTGCAGTTTACAGTTTACAGTTTACCCTCTCTATAAAAAGGGTGTATTTGGCTCAGATCTTGAAGGGACAATGACTTCTAGAAAAAGGAATTTTTATTTGTTATAGTCTGGTTTATTTTTGGGAGAAAAAAAATTCTGATCCAACAAAACACTTGAAAGTAAATAATTAAATATACATACGTAAGCCCTTACTTATTGTTGTTTATGATATTTCTTGCAGTGAGTATGGGAATATTCAAACCATATACTTGCATGCTTACTCTCCTCTTTTTTTCAATTTTTTTTTTTAGTAAAATGATTTTAGTTGCTTGCAAATCATAAACACATCTTGTTTAGGAGTTCTAAAGTCCAAAGATATGAGATCATGACTTGCAGTATCGATTTAGGTAAAAGATTATATTATCTATTTTAGTGCCCAAATTGAACAAGTTTCTTCATCCATGCAGAACGTACATATGATAGTCTGACCTTCTAAGCTTTTTGTCTAGCTAAAGTCAACCAGTATGCCCCCCAAATCAAATCTAGTCTTCACAAATACAAAAGAAAAATGATTAATTATGAGAAATTTGGCACTTTTATCTTAATGAATTGAATACTATTCATTTTCCTAGCTTCAAATTATATCATAGATCCAGGTCTATAGACCAGGGTACCTTTTTCTGTGCTGAAATACATACAAATGTGGGTCGCCTATTCGCACAACAGTTGGTGTGTTTGCTACTTCCTTTCATTATCGAGATCACGGGCTCGAATCTGCAATCTGCTGAATTTATTTTTTCTGTTTCTTATTTCTCCAATTTATAGAGTTGAGCATTTTGTTTGATATACTTGAACAATCTATCATATCAAGTTGAACATTTTATATTACTCACTTAAGCAGTTTTCGAATGAATAAACTTAAGACCATAATGCAAGCGTCGTTTTCTTCCCTGTCATTTTAAAGTAGGTGTGTGTAAGTGAAGATGATTGACGAGCTCCTAAAACGACTAAAAAATTATCAAAAACTTGATCCAGTTATGAACGGATGATGCGTGATGGATCAAAAGCCCTCTAGAAGAAGTAATTTATGTTGCTTTTTCAAAAGAGGACAGCTGAAAATATGTCGGTTAATCGTATAGTGCACAACTGCATATATTTAACAGGAAGCGGCACATATGGTTGGTAGAACCAGAAAATTCATCAAGTAAATTAAAGCAACTAAGTAAGTATAATTATCATTATATTTGATGTACGGAAACCTAAAAAGTCGACTTATGACCGGTCAGTTGACTTGTAATCACCAAACAAGCCACCGCTTTAGGTAGTTATTGCAGCAACATTCTGGCTATTCTAGCAGTAGCCCACTGATATGATTGCAGCATTGTTGTTCACTTGTTCTGTTTCCCACATAAATGTATAATTATTGACTATTTGGGATTGAGTTTAGTTCGTTGGTTGTCACTTAAGTGGATCTCTTTCTGCCTCTAACAATGATAATCGGTCCTGCTGTACTTTTAAAATGTCAGAATATACATAATTTTTTTAGTATCCTTCAACTACGTATTCTCATAATAATGTTGTTATACATAAATACAGCTCATACATAACATATATTGATCATGTATAACAAATAACTGTTAGTTGTTAGCTGTTGACGGTTTATATTAGCTGTTAGCTATTAACTATTTGCATTAGCTGTTTAAATTAGCTGTTTATAGAAGAGGTGTTTTGGCAAAATTAGCTGTAAGGTCCTGTTTGGTATACAACTGTTAGCTGTTAGCTATTTATATTAGTTGTTAGCTATTAGCTATTTGAATTAGCCGTTTATATTAGCTGTTTGAATTAACTGTTTGTAGAAAAATTATTTGGTAAAATTAGCTGTTTTTAACAAAGTTCTGAGACAAAAATCTCATTTCACAAAAAGTTCTTCCAAAAAGCAAATCAAATTACCTTTTTCAAATTAACTTTTTGGACCCAAAAAGCTATTTTTTCAAACTCCTAAATTAGCTTTTTGATTAAGTCAATTAGCTAATTTTGGTCAAAAAAATTCTTTTTGACCAAAAAATTGCTTACCAAACACCCCTTAAAAAGTAACAACTTTTTTCACCTAAATTGATAAATAATGAGTTATAAATTTCCTGATCTAGAACGACAAAGGCCAAAAAATTGTCTTAAATTAGCTAATTATCCGTAGCATTATTAGAAAAATAGATAGAAAATAGAAAAAATATGCTTTTTGCCCAAATTAGATGCGAAAAATAGATAGAATTGAATCCAGAACTTAATTTACTCTGGTTAAAATCTCAACTTTAAATATTAGACAACTAGTTCAAGAAAATCCTTTATGAGTTTCAAATATTGAGAACTGGAACAATGGAACTAGAACTGCCGATCAGACTTCAGAATGGTAAGGATCATATCACTATCTTATACATGACTTTTAAAGAGAGAAAAATAAGAAATACATTGACCAATGCACAATTTTTTTTTTATTATTGTGTAAAGTTCGAAATGTAAAAGGTAAAACAAATAAGATAATTTCTACATACGACTCTATCATCAACTAAATTGTAAATAAACTACAAGGTTTGAAAATAATACTTACTATCAGTTAAGAATATAAAACAATAAAAATATTCATGATGCCAAGCTTCTTTTTTTTTCTCCCTCTCAAGCTCTTTTCTCACGAGAGAGAGATGATAATTTAATCTTATGCAATACTAATGCTGTTATAGTTCAATCCTAGTTAAAATTGACTAGGGTCCAGAAAATCAGATGGACTTCGAATCGGATCGAGAATCGTAAGATTCTAATATTTATTTGGAATAATGAAAATTATTTTTACAAAAAAAAAATCTTAATAAACATCGATAAAGATTATAGAACTTAATTTAACTGTACTGTTGGAGAAACTTTTGATACAAAACAAATATTGTTGGAAGGATTTCTCGACTATATTAAAGACGAATAATTGATGAAATTTATTTAGAGTCGTTGATCATATCGTAAAATCTTAGAATCATATTATAATTCTACGATACATTTTTTGAACTAAATTAAAATCGTAAGATTGTAATAAATTTAAAATTCTTATGGGAAAAAGATCGATGGAAGATTTTTAGTAAAACCTTAAAATTTGAATCTAAATTTTAATACTATATACAGTACTTATAATTTACAGTAATTCACAATTTAACCGGCCTAGGAAGACCTGGGGAGAAAAAACAATTCCCAAAGCGAGGAAGGACAACTTCACAAAACACAAGCAAACGCAGCATTTATGGCAGCAAGACGATCAAAATTCAAAGGCACCGTTTTTAAGAGAAGCCGGTCCAATTATTGGCTCACTCACAGAGTCAGAGCTATTCCATTGCTTCGGCTCGGCTCGGCTCGGCTTGGCTTGGTCAAGCTCAGGTGGGCCCCAACTTCAAAATATTATGGTACGCTGCCACTTGGCTGACATGCACAGCCGACAATTAATCTATTTCTTAAATAAATATTCACACGTCAAATTCGGATAGTCACCCATTCTTAGTAAAGATGCTCCAAGTCTATTTTAATTATCTTTTCGAATTAATTGACTGGCAGAATAGTGTCATTGACGGATGACGTCAAAGTCTACGGAATCTACGGCCGTGGTTTGATCTTATCTGGACTAGCTAAATGATTAACGCCAGCGTGCGTGAGCTATAACGAAGCAATACGTCATCGTTTTGGGGCGTTCCCTGAAGATAGGCAATCTGTTCGTTTGTGTGGTTAGGTACGGGTCGCCATTTGGGAGGCATGTTTAGCGTTAATTCCACGAGCTACTTTTCTCAACACCCCCCCCCCCGGGCCCCCCTTTCCAGTTTCACACTTCTGTCTATTTCTCTCTTTAAAAAAAAAATAAATTAAGCAAACTACTCTTCATTTGGCCATGAGAATTTGCATGATATAATTAAAGATTATAGATGATATTTGTAGTTCATTTAAATTTGTTGAGGGAAAAATAATAGGTAGGGAAAAAACAACTCTAAAGGAAAATTTTGGGGTAATATCAATCAATATATTTGATATTTAAATTCAAAAAGGGCTAGAATGTTTTAGATTTGTGGACAAAGACTCGGGTTTAAATTATTTGTTTCGGCTTTTGAATTGTCGGTGAGCTTTGATAGATTTCATAGCCAAGTGGTTGGATTTGGTTTTCTTGGTCCATATAATTCTAAATTTTACTCTCACATATTTTGGTGATGTATAAGAGCTGCAAAATTGCGATGTGGTGAGATTTTTCTCATCGACAAGAATTGAATTTGTAAACATATTTAAAAAGAATAAATATCAAAATATTTAAACAAAGGAATCTGAATATATTGGATATCATTTTAACATTGGCTAAAAATTCAAAACATACAAACTAGCTATCATTTGATATTGACAACGTAAAATGAAAAGTAAGACGGACTAATAAGCATAAATAAACACAGGTTTATAGATAAATAATGCCAAACATCGTGAACGTACGCAGTTATCAAAATATAACAGTTTCATACCAACTATAAAAACAGGTTTGTGATTGTTTTTATTTTAGAGGCCATCTGAAATTTATGCTTCGTTCTAGTAGAATACGAAAGATGAACAGATGGTGACCCATCCTTGTATTTGATTTGATGCATAAATTCTCTGTCAACTTTTAGTGGGGCATGAAATGCATGGTCATTATCCATTTCGCGGCACAATTTATTGGCCGCCCAAGTAAGTAATTTAATACATATATGTGATTTGAACCTAGCCACATGCATCACTCTTGTACGACTGTTCCCACCTCACCCTTCTTCTTCCCGATTTTCCATCCTTCCTTTTTCATTTATTTAGAAAAAAAGAGTCACGAAGATAGTAAAAATTAATCCATAATTCAAACTTTTCCCTGTCTTATAAGTTATGATATATATATATATATATATATATATATATATATATATATATATATATATATATGAGAAAAACAATTATTTGATTTGTGATAAGCAATTATAAACTTTGTACGTATATAAATTTAAATGCTTAACATAGTATTATAGACATTTAATTGACATTATCATTTCATTATTGCTCAATCCGAGTAAACTTTTTAAAAATGTTTTCAGCGGACTCTTCGTAAACATATAGGGTAAATAAAAAAATAATAACGTACACATATATGAAATTTTGTGATTCAAATTAAAATACTAGCCTTATTAACAATCAGATAACTTATGTGACTTCGAATATACTTGAGTCAGTAAAATTTGAGCAAGCAAAGTAAAGTACAACAATGGCTCAATTAAAACTAATATATATTTTTTTATTTACTTTTGAGGCTTTTGCACCTCCTTTTATATACGGGCTTTAATGTTTTAGGATACAGTAATCGTACAAGGATTTTAACAACAAAGCCGACAAGCCAAGCCGGCTTGAGAACAAGAGAGCCAATTTTTTGATTACTTTTTTGAAAAGAAAAAGGAAGTGAGCCAAATTTGCATGTGCAATGGTTTTTTTTTTTGGGGGGGGGGGGGGGGGCGGCTAGACTTTTAGTGGAGTTGTCCAGCAAATGGAATCTTGGGTGAGATCGGACGGTCTATAAATAATAAGCAGCGTTCTCAAACTTATCGGGTCGTACATACGCAGATAATGTATATGGATCCCTCGCTTCCCCTGCTCCCCGAAAAAGAAAAATCATTGGGACCATTTATGTCATGTATAAATTATACGCTAATCTGTTTTTGTTGTCAAAAATTATATGAGAATTTCAAATTTATAAATTATGATTTTTATTTGTAGTAATTTTTTTCTTGTTCTAAAATCTATCTATATTTTTATAGTTCTTTTTTAAAATAATTTTTTAAATTTAAATTACATTATGTTACTAAATTTATAGACTCCAATCTACTATATAAATATATACATTCATATACCATAAGCTCTAGAAGATCTAATTAAATGTTACACACACACACACACATATATCTGAAAAAGTCGTAGGTCCAAAGGTTGAGGGTAGCCGAGATGAGAATGGTCAGGTGGATGTGTGGTTTTACGAGATTGGACAGAATTATGAATGGAGTCATCAGAGGCTTACCCCAAGTGGCCCCCATAGAGGCGAAGATGAGGGAATCGAGGCTCAGATGGTTTGCCCACGTGAAGAGGAGAAGTGCGGTCGCCCCCGTACGTAGGTGTGAGATGATCAACCTCCCCGGTGGCAAGAGAGGGAGGGGTAGACCGAAGAAGAGCCTAGAAGAAGTGGTTAGCAAGGAACTGAGAGTTGTCGGTCTGACGGAGGACATGACTCAGGATAGGAGGTTGTGGCGGGCCAGGATTAGGGTCGCGGATTGTAGGGGTCTAGCTCCGTAGGTGGCGGCCGCTTTTGCGGAGCGGGATGGGTAGGGTTTTTTGGTGTGATTGGCTGCAAGTCATGCTTTTTTAAGTTGTGACGGCATCAAGCGCCTATGGCTTGTTGAGGTATGTCTCCGATCTCCCTTTATTTGTTGAGGTATGTATCCGGTACCTTTTCTCTTCCTCTTCCTCTTACTCTGGAAATGGTTTTTGCAATGGTTCTTCTCTATAAACCTTTTCCCAAATCGGTTTTTTGTGGGTCTTATGGAATCAATCTCTCTATGGGTAAAAATACCGATAGAGGTAAAATTGCCTACAACTGGATTCCCAAGACCCCGCAAAAGCGGGACCCACACTGGGAGTTTGTTGTTGTTGTTGTTGTGTGTATATATATATATATATGTATGTATATATATATATATATGTATGTATGTATGTATGTATATATATATATATATATATATATATATATAAACAAAACCTTCTAAAGCTGGCATATGATATTTGTCAAATTTTTAGAGGTTTGAATTTTTCCTAACCTAATTTCGAACCTAATTCTAAATCACATAAATTATTATTTTTTAATTAAAATAATAAATAATATTTTTTTTACTGTTATAGATATGGAATGTTCAGGATATAAATATATTATGATAATAGTTGTTGATACTATTTACACATTATTAATAAATAATAAAAGAGTTTTGAAATCTATTATTGTTATTACTACTTAATGAATTATATTAAACTATTGTACCTAATGAATTTTCAACTTAACTCTAAAAAAAATTATTGTACATTTTTTTTACAGAGGCCCAAATAATTTTTCTACAAATTACACTTTTTACAAATATATTTGATTATAATTTTTACATATATGTCCTAATTTTTTTGGCACATCACTCTTGCGCAATTTACCTTTAAAAAAGATCGTCTTTATTAATAAGAAGGCACTAAAAAATAATTCATTATATTTTAATAATTTATTATACCAACAATCATGTATTATAATTTTTAACAAAAAAATCATAAATTATATTACAAAGATTCTAATGTTGTATTATCCAATTTACTAATTACTATAAAGTCAATATTTAAGACAACCTTAGATGATAAATAAATCATTTTGCAATTAATTAATTAATTAAATCCCAAAACAAAATCCGGTGGACCAAGCCCAACCCGCCATTAATTAGCTTTTGCTTCTCAACTTCCCCTCTTTTGATTTCTCGCTTCCCCCCCCCCCCCCCCACCTCTCTCTCTCTCTGCCCCCCGCCCCTTCTTTTGAACTGCTATCTGTTCTCTGATCATCGCACAGAGGCGAAAATTATGAAGCTTCATCACTGACCCTTTATTATCTTCAGTCAAAGAGGTGGGTCTCCTTCAATTTCTACTCTTCAAAAAAAGTTGCGATCTTTCTCTCTGCCTTTTCTATTTACGTGTTTCAATTCATTTCTGGTTGCTCACTTGTGTATTATGTCAAAAGTTATCAATTGGGTGCTGCTCAAAATCCCTGTTTTAATACTGATTCCGTTTGATTGATCCAGTAAAATTGGCAAAGGGATCTGAGTTTCAAGTTCAAGTTGGGTTCTATTTGATCTGCACACCCTTTTATTGTCAGGAATTTTGATTCATCTTGGTGAAGGAAAAAACTAAAGTTACCGGGTCTCGATGGGTGTTTGTCTGAGTGCCCGTATCAAGGCTGAGAGCCCTTCTCACACAGGTAAATCCCGTCCTCTCTCTCTCTCTCTCTCTCTCTCTCTCTCTCTCTCTCTCGGGGGGGGGGGAAGAATCACTGCGTAATTCGTTTACAATATTTAGGTTACATGTCATTTTTTATTGATTGTATGATCTTTTTTTCCCATTTCTTCTTGCAGTGGTTTTGTGTACTGTACATATCGAGTAGTGTGTGGCTAGATATGGAATTAATTTGTTGCCCTTTTTAATTTTGTTGGAATATTGGAGGCTACAGTTAATTGCACCTTTTCTAGCGTTCATTCCTCATTTGAGAAATTTGATTTAGCTACTTTTTGGCTATGGTTTCTGGAAGAATAGGTTAGGCTGAAGACTAATTTTGTTCTTTGGTTTCTTCTAGAATTTGGGGTGTTGATATCTTTTGAATTGAAGTATACCATCATTTTTTGAAAATCATTCAAATTCATGTCAAATTTTGATTTTGACATTTCAAAGCGTAATGGCTTTTCAATTTTGTATTGGCTGTTTAGGGGTGAATTCAAAATATGTTAGCTCAGATGGCCACAGTATTGCCAGTAGTAAGTGGTCATCGGTGCCCCCAACACCAAGGAGTGAGGGAGAGATTTTGCAGTCTACTAACGTGAAGAGTTTCACCTTCTCTGAGCTCAAGACGGCTACCAGGAACTTCCGCCCCGATAGTGTGCTAGGTGAGGGCGGTTTTGGGTCGGTGTTCAAAGGGTGGATTGATGAGCATTCATTTGCAGCCACCAAGCCTGGGACGGGCATGATGATTGCCGTTAAACGGCTTAATCAAGAGAGCCTTCAAGGTCATAGGGAATGGTTGGTGAGTCTCATTCCCTCTGAAAGTTAGAAATTTATGGATGTGCTCAGAATTTTATTGTGAACTCAATTTTCAACAGGTTTTTGTAACAAAAGGTGCAAATTTGCTCATTAGTTTCTCTTTTTGTTTCAATAGGCAGAGGTGAACTACTTGGGGCAGCTCTATCATCCTCACCTTGTGAAATTGCTGGGATATTGCTTAGAAGATGAGCACCGCCTTTTGGTTTATGAATTCATGCCTCGGGGAAGCTTGGAGAACCATCTGTTCAGAAGTATATTTCCTATTCTATCTTCAGTTCAATTTACGACGTACTGAGTTTTGCGCTCCCCCTCTCTTTATTTTCTTCATTTTTTGATCAACCATCTCTTCATTTTCACTGATATCTTAATGATTGCAACTTCAGGAGGTTCATACTTCCAGCCTCTTTTCTGGAACCTTCGTATGAAGGTTGCTCTTGGAGCTGCTAAGGGGCTCGCCTTTCTTCACAGTGCTGAAACAAAAGTCATATACCGGGATTTCAAGACCTCTAATGTCCTCCTTGACTCAGTAAGTGACACTGGAATAGTAGTAAACTTCTATTGGATGGATGCATTATCAGTCAATTAGATGCTCTAGAGCCTCCTGCTTAACATTCCTATTATCAATAAATTACAGAACTACAATGCTAAACTTTCTGATTTCGGGTTGGCCAAGGATGGGCCTACTGGTGACAAAAGTCATGTATCAACCCGAGTGATGGGTACCTATGGATATGCAGCTCCAGAGTATCTAGCAACAGGTAGTACATGCACCTTCTCTCCATTGCGCACTCACTTTTTCTTATCTTCTCCTTGTCTTTCTCCTCTAGTTGAATGCCAGATTCGTTGCGACGTATTTTCTGGTCACATGATGGCATAAAACCATGTCCTACTTGTGCATATGCCCCCCATGAATGGTTGTCTCTTGAGTGCTGCCCATCCTTGCCTAGTTTGTATGTATATGGTTTTTGTTATCCTGAGTTATTTTTGGGCATATTCTTTACTGAATTACTTTAAAAGTTTTTGCCCTATCAAAAAAAGAATCCAAAATTACAGGCTGTAATATTATACACATCTAGGGTCCTTGATCTCCCTAAATCATACTACAGCAGGTCAATATTGTATTTTTGGTCACTTCTGTTTTGTTGCTAACTCAACTGGTGGAAAACCTGTTCTTCCCCTGTGGGTTTCCTTCTAATCCTCTAGTAGTTTGTGGGCATAAGCAATTTGTTTGTGCAACAAATTGGTCCTTCCATTGGACCACCTTCTCCCGAACTGAAAGTGGGGAAAGGAAACAAAATTTCTTTTTAGAATCTCCTCCTTGCAAACAGCCTCCCAGCGAGTCACGGATAACATTTCTTACATCTAGACTTTCCCTGCCCCACTTCAGTGGGGTACAGTTACTACTGTCGTCTTTGTTGTTAATAACGACGGATATAGGAGGTCATATAAGTTCATCCAAGTGGTTTCCCTTGTTCTGGAATTCTTAACTTGGTTTGCCTTCTTATAGGTCACTTAACGACAAAGAGTGATGTGTATAGCTTTGGAGTGGTTCTCCTTGAGATGTTATCTGGGCGAAGGGCGGTTGACAAGAATCGTCCATCTGGGGAGCACAATCTTGTGGAATGGGCTCGGCCTTACTTAACAAACAAGAGGAAGATCTTCCGTATCCTAGATAGCCGCCTGGAGGGACAGTACACCTTGGACACGGCCTACAGGGTATCGGCACTGGCTTACCGATGCCTTTCAATCGAGTCCAAGTTCAGGCCCACAATGGAAGAGGTAGTGAAGGAGTTGGAGCAGCTACAGCACTCCTCCAATGAAACTGGAAACGTGCGTAGTAGTTCAGCTAGTGGAGGTCGGTCTAGGAGACAAAGTGCTGACACCTACAACAGAAACAGGAACAGCAACAGCAGTAGCAATGGCAATGGCTCCAAATGTACTGAATCGAAATCTGCTGTATCTTATCCTAGACCATTGAATTCCCCACTCCATGTCCAAGTAAAAAAATGATCAGAAGACCTCTTATGGTTAAAATGCCTCGATATTTTGCTGAATTTTGTGCTTGGCTCTGTTTTTCTGTAGTGATCTGTTGGGATTGAAAGTTACCCTTTGTAGTTTGGTTGGTGAATGTACAGCTCTTGTTCTACTAATGTAATTCCACAGGTTTTCTCTGGGCGTGGTCTACCTTTTGATGAAAATATCAACTTGTAATATCCAGCATGTGATGTAATGAGAATGTGAGATGGTTATATGCTGGGTCATTTTGGCTGTAACCAGTTGTCTTGGTTCATTTTCTTTGTAAGTTTGTCAGGTCAAAGGACGCAGCACAGATAATACTGGAAAAGGAACTTAAGATTTAGGAAACCCTTTTAGAGGACAACACATGTCGATTAATTAAATTGGTAAAATTATCGGTATTTATTAAAATTTATTTATATTTGTTAAGTCAAAGGTTCAAGAACAATCTCAATGAAAAATTGAAGTTGATGGCTTAAGGCTCATGAGTAGTTTATATTCTAGTACGCCTCTCATGCGAATACGCTTTGACTTGAAACATAGATGCTGCAGAGACTTTGCTCATCTTCCGCAATAAATCAGTATAGGAGCTACTAAGATTCGAATTCGAAATCTCTTGCTCAGAAATGCTTCAATACTATGTTCAAAAAATATATCAACAAAAAATTTAAACTAATACTTGAAAATTTAAGAATAGATTTACACCCTAATACAAATAGAAAGTGTTTTCGGGGTCAAAAGCGAAATGGAGAAGGTGAGGAGGGGATGAAAGTGGGAGAAAAAGTAGCTGTTTCTGAAGCCAATTAAAAGCCCTAACATCAACATGGGTTGAGATTGACGGATCATGGATGCGTTGAGCTTGTTTCCTTTCACACTTGAAGGCATTGTTTCCTTTCCTGCTTGTCGCGGGCTTGTACAATTCAAAGATGATGTCCTGCCAAGTGCCTCCCCCTTGTTTGTCATTGATATAGCCAGAAATGAGAAGGAAAGCAAGGACGCTTGCATGCGTTCACATCGGCCGCCACTTAGTGACAAAATGATCCCTTTCGTCTTTATGCAATATCATTGGATGCGTTTTGGCCTACGACCCTACCACGAGTTGTAAGTGGATTTTTTGTCAACCTAGTTGTTTTCCCCCATATAATGGCCTCTTTTAGATGTGGATTACCATATATAAGTAATTTTTAGTATGTTTTACCAATAAATATTTTTCATAAGTAAAAAAAAGTCTTTATAAATATCAATTAAAATTTAAGTTTAGTGTCTTCAGCTACCAAAATGAAAATTAGGTATCTTATCCTGACTTTTGATGTAGGTTGATTGTATTAATAATTAATTTTTTCATATAGTTAAGATGAATATTGCATTTAGTAGCTAGGATAATAAACAGAAAAAATATAAAGTAATTAAAAAAAGAGGAAAGAGTGTTCTATTCTCTTTGTAAGTGTGTGTAATTCACTTACTTACAAAGTGTTTTATAATAACCTAAAAAGTAAGTTAAGTGTTTTATTTTACCTAAATAAAAGTTGGGTGTTTAACATTCACCTTTGATGCAAGCTAAATGATTAACAATTATTTATCCCTTGTTTTTAACTTATTAATTATGTCCATTTTTTAAGGTGTTCATGATTTTGAGTTCATTACTTTTCTACTTTCTTTTGTTTTTTGGATACTGCCTTGAAACAAACTCAAGATCGGTGTCACTGTCAATTGATTGATCCAAGACAATCTAAGGATGAGCTAAATCCATCAAAAACCAAGAGACCAATATAGTTTAGTTTAAACTTTAAATAGTTTAGCTTACTTCACTTAAATAAAATTTTAAATTCAAATCTTATAAGCAATGTTTATATCTTTATAGGCAGCAATAACTTAATTCTAATTAAATAAAAAAATCAAAAACCAAAAAAAAAAACCATCCAAGAAATGGACAGGCATGAATTGGCACATTTGCAAGTTGCAACTTCTTCCCATGAAATGGATATTGCCTTATTCAATTTTGACGGGAGGAACTTCCCTCTTGACCACATCCTTTATTAGATTGTCTCAATGAAAATGAGATTATGGTGTTCTTTCAAAAAAGTTACGAATCTTTATGTAAAATTTTGAATAGTTTTTTTTTTCCCTTCTAATAACTACCCAAAACATCATTGTAAATAATATAAGTTCATTCTTAAATGTATGTAAGTTTCACTTTAACGGTATAATATAGAAATTGAAATTGAATCCAACAAAATAAATCAACTCATCCAAAACATAAGAAATATTATTGGTTGCAAATTGGCACAGGCCCTTATGTTCGTACCACATGCTACACTAGACTTCTTGTCAACCTACTTGTCTCCCTCTGTCTTTATATATAATGGCAAAAAATGACAAACTGATTTCACGCTAATTTAAAACCAAATTCAAACTAGTTGGGTTTTGTAATTATTTTAGATTGCTTCAATTTTATATAAATTGAGAAACAATATTGTTACCTGTGGAGAATATTTCAGTTCAACTTGACCCATAATTTACCCCATCTTTTTCAATGATTGCGTTTTTTGTAATTTTTTTATAATTAACTTGTTAGACCAAGTTAATCCAAAAGACACATTCAATGTAGAGACTACACATCCCAATCAGCTAAAGAAAAACTCCAAATCAGACCATATTCTTTTCGTTTGTAAATTCAAATTTATCAACTTCAACTAACTTTAACCTATATCAACCTACTTCAACCCACTTCACAAATTTTAATAAAAAAAATATCAACTTCAATCTACTTTACTACACAGTCTTCACATCCCAATCAACTAAAGGAAAACTCCAAATCAATCTAAGGGTTAGCTGAACACATCCAAGAGGCAAATTGACATAAATTGACACATTAGTCACCTCTGCTTCCCTTGGATATTATCATAACCAACTTTGATGGGACGGACTTCTCTTTTTTACCGTTTGATTAGACTGTCACTTTCTTATCTTCAACTCCTAATCCATTTTTGAGGGAAAGGACTTCTCTTCTTTCCTTGATTAGAGTGTCTCATCAAAAAGACTAATTGTCCTCTTTACATTCTCAAAGATTTTTACATAAAGGGTGTGTTTGGTAGAGGAAAATTATTTTCTTAAAAATCATTTTCCATGGAAATGTTTTCCCAAAGAAAATAATTTTTCACCTACATTTTTTGCTATTCGGTAGAATGAAAAGTCATTTTCTTTCCACCTCATTTTCTGCTGTTTGATAGAATGAAAATTCATTTTTCAAGACAATAATTCTCAACTATTTGGTACTAATAGGCTAAGTTAATAGATAACCAGTCAATTTCATCATTAAACAGTGCTTACAAAGTCATCACACAGTGCTTACAAAGTTAAAATTCTCAACAATTTGTTCTCCTTAGCCAAAAAAGGGGAGACAAAAAAAAAAAGAGGGTACAAAGGGTGATGTGAATGAGAAACATCACTTCATTCAATTGTTCTCATTGAATTTTTCAAGCCAAATCCTTCTCAATTTATCGCTCTTCGCTAGAAAGCCCTTTGCAAGATTTTCACGCTCTACGAGGTGATTGAAAGCGCTACCCAAAAAGTCTTCTTCAAACCCGTCGGCTTTCATCACTTCTTGATAAGGAAGGTCGACGTCGAGCTTGGATTTAGATATATTTTGTGTAGAGTCATAGTGACTTCAGCCATTTGGGTGGAGATATTTTGAAGCTCCAAATTGTCGTCAGGGGTTCTCTTTCGACTTTTTTTTATATTCCAATGGTGCACTTGAAGTCGATTGTTTATCATTTTCGTTCATGAACTCATCATCACCATCACCTTTTTCTTCTAGATTCGCAAATCCATGTGATTGCATCTCAACATCATCAAATGACTTGACACCACTTCCTCGAGCGACATCCGTTCCAACCACAATAGCCATTTCATGATACATGTCAATTTTCTTGTTAAGATACTTCTCATGAGTTGGATTTACCTGTTAAAAGAAGCAACAACTAATCAGAAAGAAATAGAACTATCCATGAAATTGAAATAACAGAAACTGAATAAGACTACTCATAATTCAAAAGACAGTCTTGTTCATGCCACTAACAACCCAAAATTCCCTATGAATCCAAAACTCCTTCAAGTTATGTGTCAAGCTTATGCACAGACAACACACAGCATGTTCTATGTCAAGCTTATGCACAGTTCACACAGCATTACAAACCAGTTTACTAAGGCAGCGTCAGCATCTTAAAACAGGCACAAGCAACCAGCACAAATTTGAGTAGTTCAAAATTTGCAGGCAACTTTGTAATACATGTTAGCTTGGATTGAGTTACAGCTATTATTGTAAATATGTCTATGTTAAGTTATGCAGTTAAATTTGCAGTTGGTGGCTTCAGTATGGGGGCAACAGTTACCCTTCATGATGCAATGTGTTATGTGACTGGTAAATATGCTAATGGCAATCCATTTCCAACCAATTTGAGTGCGGCTGTTGGACTAAGTGGATGGCTTCCTTGTGCTAAGTATGACTTTTTCATTTGCAATTTGGACGGTTCTTAAAACTTTTTGTTGCCAATAGTGGTTAAGGATTCTTTGCTCCTTCTCCATGAGCTTGAGTAACAAGTTAGCAGTAAACGAGGCGCTAAACTATGCTACATCCTTACCTATTTTGCTTCGTCATGGCAAAGATATAGATCTAGTGAGAAATCATCAAGTCAAGGTTAGAAAAAATTAATTTTCTTGTAAGTTGCAACCTCTGCCGAACGTTATTGTCCTTCATGGGTAGGCTTGGTAGAACTAATTCATACCCGAAAACCCACCCAATCAATCAGAAACTTGAACCCTTCATCCCTAGAAGTTACTTCACCAATGTTTGTAGGATTTTCTTGCCAAGTTCATCACACCAAATGGTGTACACATATGACTTGAATGACTTAACTAGACTATGGCCTGTATATGCCATCAATATATTAGCATATTTACTAGGCCTAGCAATAGAAAGGGACAACACAACCAACACATGCCCTAGCCTATTTTTCTGTGGCTGCATAGTGGCCCTGTAAGCAATTCATACTTCAAAATTTCATAATTTAGATTTTGGGTGAAAGAAAATTGAAAAACAGGACAATCCAGTGGGGATAGGGTTAAGTTTTGTGGAGAATGCAGCCAAAACCTCTCCTTAATTTGCATCAACAGCACACATCAGGAACAACATTACAAATAAGAAAACAACAGCAAAGCAGCAACAGAACATACCTAAGAGAACCATAACAGACCTAAGAGAACACTAGACAGCTCTACGAGCTTCATAATCTTGCCACATTGCATTTGCGAGAGCATCTCTCTTTGTTTCCATGCGAGATTTTCTTCTCGCTCTTCTCTTCGTGAAAGTAGTGATCTCTGAATATCACATGAGAACTCTTGATCCACCTCTCTCATGATTTGGTCATTTGGATCAATGCCTCTAAGAAAGTTGTGTAACACACAACACACAAGAACAACCTTTACTTGAATATCGAATTCCCAAAATGGCTCTGCATCCAACACACGAAATCGCTTTTTGAGCGCCTCGAATGCTCTTTCTACGCTAATTCTCAAGGAAGAATGTCGTAAATTGAACAATTCCTCAGCATTCATTGGTGGGGAGCTCTCATCAAACTTTTTGAGATAATAATGAACTTTCTTATATGGGGGGAGGAAGCCTTTTCGAAGAGCATTACCAAAATCTAACAAAAAATATTTTCCTACAAAAATTCAAAAGTTTCATTAAGATCCTATACACTATATTCGAATATGGGAAAACTCCATGAAACAAAACAAATTTCTAAACCATACCTTCTGGAGCACGAAATCCTCTTGATAGTGCATCATTTAGCACTCTAGAATCATGTGCGGATCCTTCCTAACCGGCTAACACATATATGAATTTGAGATCGTCAAAGGATATGGCAGCTAGGATATTTTGGGATAATCTACATTTTCTATTCTTATACCTATCTTGATCCTCAATTGGAACAGATGCCCTCACATGAGTCCCATCTAAAGCTCCAATACAACCCTCAAACCACGGATAAAACTTAGGATTGTTCAAGACTTTGGAAGGGGTTGAGGAGCTAGGAGGGTGCACAAAATCAGGATATAATTTTAAGATGGCTCCTAAAACTATGTGAAAATAGCTATGAATGGTCCAAGTAGATCGAAAAAACCTTCCTCCAATCGCCCTAAACGTCACATTGTGACCTATTAAGTGAAGAAATATTAGAACTTGCTCTCTCACACTCATATACTTTGTGTTTACAAGAAGTGCCCTCCTTTCAAGCATTTCACATAATTCAAAAAAAGAACCAGGTCTCATTCGAATTTGATTAAGGCAATGAGTATCCCCATAATACAAAGCACTACTGATATGATTCTCTTGATCGATATCTCTATTGACAAACGACTGACTTGGGATTTGAGAAACCCTAGTTTCATTATTAGTGTCTCTATTATTATAGTTCCTAAGCACGGCCGTTGCAGCCCCCAAAAAAGTAGTGTTAGCACCAATGACCACAACTTCCTCCTCATTTAAATAATTGGTCATCTACATAACAAGAAAAAGAGATATATCAAAAACACAACAAATCTTAACTGCAACTAATTAACTGTAATAGAGACGCATGAGTAGGAAGTCATAGTATAAAACACAATGCACCCAAATGAAGAAACTGATCAAAATCTACGAGAATAGGAAGAGATGCATTTTCTGCACCATGCATGTGAATGGATCTTATTCCAACATACATCCAGTAAGGACCCAAATTTGGTGAACTTCACAATGCACCAACAGGCCTTTTTTATAGAACAAAGTATGATCAGATTACAGTCAAACTAAAACCAATATAATATGATCAGATTACAATAAGAAATTAAGTATCCAACTAAACCACCAACTAAAACCACTTTTATAGAAGAGAGCAACAATCAAACAAAGGAACAAAAATGTTCACAGGTTACTTGGGTTCTCAAAAATAGATTATTGTTAGTTCATAATAAACAGATTATGGTTCTCAAAAACAAATTATGGCTAGTTCATAATAAACAAAAAGAACAGGAAGAGTTGTTTTGGCTATTGTTGTTATAGAGCTGCCCGCATTGTTCAATTTGTAATAACAAAAATATTTCTAATGCTAACATTCAATTGCCCAGATTCTTCAAGTTCTAAGCATACCCAACAAGTTGTCCAAATCCAGAAAGCATTCAGTTGCCCAAATATTTCTAAGCATAACCAGCAAGTTGTCCAAACCCAGGAAGCATACCAAACAAGCAGAGCCAGCAATGGACCAAACAGATAATTTGGCAGAACAACATACCTGAACAGCAATGAGCAGAAGAGAGAAAGGATTTGTCCAAAAGATAACTTCTTCAAGTTCAACAACACTTAAGAAACCCTAGCAATCCAAAACCAAAATCAACACTTATGCTAAGATCAATAAAGCCAGCAAATTAATCCCATGAAAACCATCATAGACAAAATCCTAATTAAAAATCAGATACCAAAACC
>JACYFF010019584.1:106838771-106880053 GCA_017589665.1 Selenicereus undatus | reverse complement strand
ATATATATATATATATATCATTCACTTTTTTTCACTAAAAGCATTTCCAGTGGGAGTTTCGAATTTTTGAATTCTAATCTGTAACGTCAGTAAAAGTTTTACAATTTTGAAACTTGCATTTCATCCCTTCTCCAACCTATGAAACTCAATTTTAATCATCCAATAAAAATATTTATCATGGATCCACCTTATAATACACAACATATTTTTCAAATCATTTAAACATTATATACTTACTTAAAAAAAGAAAAAAGAAAAAAAAAAATATTTTAAAAAGCCAAACAGTGACCCGTAGGGAGACACGCACAGGCGTGCTCCCCCGCATATCACACGCGTTTCAAGACAGTTAGGAAGACGAGACAAAAATAGCAACCAGCAGACATACGGATCCCACCCTTTGCCTCGCGTATCTACGGCTATCAGTGCTCTAAAAGTCATTTTTTCCATTCGAGTTATAATGATTTAATAACAAAAGCTCCCTAAATTTGTCTTATATTTGATTTAGAGTCCTAGTAAGCAATCAATATTTGTAATTTAAAGTAATTAAATTTTTTTAATCCACGATTCAAATAGAACTAGCTACCTAGTTCCTAGCAATACAGCTACTCCCACGGCCCCAACCCCCCCCCCCCCCAAAAAAAGCAATATAGCTAGTGGATGCCCAAAATCTTACTTGGGACTACTAAAGTATGGATTTATTTATCTTTCAAAGATATCAAGGGACTAAGGGCATGATCTTTTGGTAGGTAAATTTTAAAATACTAACTTCAATTCATTTCGACATATTTTAACTCACTTTTATTATTTTAATCAAGTTTGATTTATAATATAAAAAAATTTAACACATCTCAACTTACTTTAATTCACTCTATTATTTTATCCATTAATTTACCCAAAAAAAACAGGCCCTAAAATTGAGTTGATCTTTCACCATCCCAAAATCCCAACCCTTTTCAGCTTTCGCTCTATCCCTGTTTTTGCCAATGAGATCATTTAACCCAACACAACCCAAAACCAAATCCAAACCCACCAGTAAATTTCGTATTAAGTGCTATCATCATATTCATGTCATAGCATGAACAGCGAAAACACAATTTCTTTTCAGAAATATCTGTCACCAAATTCCAGTCACCCCACCAGGACCACACAAATAATACGCCTGCACCAAATCATCCCACCCAAACAAAGAAAAAGAAAAAAACAGAGCGGTAGTCATAGAGAGAGAAAGTACCGGCGGTATGCGACGGGAACAATGCCGGCGCGGTACTCAGCGATCTTGAGGAACATGGGCATGGCCAAGTCGAAGTGCGGCCGCGGTGGGTTGCACCACCCGCCATTGTCGCTCGGCAGGGCGTAGTTGGGCGGGCAGAAGTTGGTGGCCGTGATGAAGATGGACGGGCTGCCGGGGTGGCACCACTGTGGGTCGTCGCCGCACTTGATTTCAAAGCACGCACCGCAGCTCAGCCCGTTGTTGAACAGCGCCGTGCTCAGCGCCGCCGTGTTCACCCCGTACCCCTGGCTGTACAGGTTCCCATACCCACACGCTCCACCTGCATTTCATTTTTTTTTTCTCATCGTTATTGTTGAATTTGGGCATCTGGGTTTCATTATTTTGAGTTGAACAATGGTGGGCATTTGTGATTTTCAAATCAAAATGTGTGTCCATAATTAATTGAGAATGGTGAAATATTGCAACTGATTAGCTTTTATACTCATATTGAGACCATTAATCTTATCAATGTAGCACAAGATCTGTTGTCAATATTCCAACAGAGGAAGAAGAAGAAGATGAGTAGTACCCATGGTGCCAGAAGCATCAGAGCCACCATAGAAGGTAGCATGAGCATTCTGCCATTCGCTGGCTGTGTAAACACCCGGAATCCTTGCGTTAACTGCTGATACCCACAATGTAATTAGTAAAACAATGCCCCAAATTCCACCCATTTCCATTGTCACTTCACTGCGACTTCTTCTTCTCCTGCTTCAACAACTCTTGCAATGAGGAGAGAGAAAAACAGATACAGCAGAGGAGAGAGAGGGTGGGGCGAATGGTTGTTGTGTGGTAGTTGTGGGGGAAATGGGCTCGGAGCAAGGTCAGGTACTTATGCACGGTTACTCGGGGCAATTTTGGAATTTTACGCTTTAGAAAACTGGGGTGAGCAAAACCTATATTATACGCTCTTGGTGTCTATAATAATTTGTCGAAATTAAAGGAATTTAAAAAAAAAGATTTTTATAAAGAGTGTCCTACACTCGCAATAATGGCGCGTGCAGTCTACCCTCCAATTGGGACAAAGAAGAAGAATTTAATTAGGACCAATCGTTGTGGGGCCCCTCTGACCCAATCTATCCCGTCCTTCCCAAATCTCACGCTATCTGCCATTGCGGTCCCACGTGATTGGATCATCTCCAAATTAAAAAAAAAGTGGAAAAAAAAGGTAATTAAAATTTCCGTAGTGAATAGTGAAAAAGTGATAATCAAATGTTGTCAACTTATTTGGGTTCCTTGCATATTATGCCACATTTGCTTCCTAATGCCTTCATTCTCCTATTATAAATAATAATATCACTTTTATCCAAACATGTGTCTTAATTGTCATTTTCATTTGGATCTAATCACTCATTATATATAATGTGTCATTATATTTGACCAACATCCAATTAAAACATATGTTGATGAGAATTATTTCAGTTAAAGATATTCATTTTAGTAATGTGAATTAATGATAAGTAATAAAAAGTGTTGAGTAGTAAGTAGTTATAAAAATCTATATACGAAACAGTGAGCAATGGTAGGGAGTGATAAGCAACTCTAAGCTGCCATAACTGGTTTACTTTGGTGAAATTAACAAACCCTTGATCGTAATTGGTTATGCTAGTTTTATGCGTATTTATATATTGTATAATTTAACAAGCATTTTTTAAAGAGAATAATGCAATTTGAAGGATATATTGGTATGGAGGAACTAAGGAAGGCACGATACATGTGGTTAGGGACGCATGCGTACAAATCCCGAATATTATCTCTTGGACGTAGGTGGACGCACCTTTCTGCCTTATGGTGTGGACCAATATGTTGATCATATATGTGATCCCATCAAGCAAAAGGAACGATATTCCAATTTTAAAAAGGTAAAAAGAAAAGCAAAAATTTTCGTACAAAAAGGGGGAACATATTGTACAAGATCCACACTTTATAAGTTAAAGAGACCAAAATGCCCCTTAAAAAACTCGCAATTAGGTTGCGTAGGGCCATTAATTCCGACCCAAAAGCAGGGGCATTTAGCAACAGAAGGTATTTTGCGTCAACGGGAAGTACTGTAAGCGTAATTAACGGCTGTGATTGCAGCCGGCGGTCAGGGGGCCAGCATTTGCGTAGATAGAGAGATAGATCCCTGTGGGCTTTGAATTGGGCCCGAAGCAACCTCCTTCGGAAGGGCCCTTCTCAAATGTGAGAGAGAGAGAGAGAGAGAGAGGAATCCAACGTGACGCGGTGGTAAACAGAAGGTGGAGGACTGGACCCCACTTCTTGTCCGCAATCGTCGGTTGATAAACTGGAGAATGCGATACTTTACGTGTAGCTATTCGATATTAATCCTGTTGAGGGAAGGGTAAAAAAATTGCACATTGTTTGGATGTATTGCAATTTGCAGAGTTGGGCAGGGAATTTCATTAAAGAAGAGGCCGGACATTATAGATGAATCTTTTGTGTATTGAAAGACGGTTCTTTGATGAATGAATGAATAGAGGCATTTGCTCACTCATGACTCAACAAAATAAAATAAAATTAGGGAGTACGATACCAATGGCATATTTCTATGATCATGCAAAACAAGTAATTTGGAAAAGCGTCTTTCATTAGTTCGCTTCCCCTTTCTTTAATTAAAAACACTCAAATACAATCTCAGGTCTTTTTAAAAGAAAAAGAAAAAAGAAAAAAGCTCCAGCAACACCGAATTATTTACAATCTCTTGTTCTCCTCCTCTTTTTTCTTTTTAATATTTTTTGGGAATTAACGTGCATTAATTCATTTGAATTAATAAGGAATGAGACTATATGTTTTTTGACCAGCCTTTCTCTTATTCAGATATAAAACTTATTATATCTGACATCACTTATAAATATCTAAATAGAAATTTTGTTTTACAGATCCGAATTTAAATATGAAAATTTTAATAACAATAATATACATAATATTCACATAAACTCATTATCAAGGAAGCTTAAAAGATCAGAGTATTCATAGCTATAACTCAGGCCTTCCTAAATGATGAATTGAATATTCAAGTTGATGTTCTGATTTCACGGGCTCCCAATCCTGTTCCCTCTAGACAAACTTTGCCAATTTGGCTTTGTGCTTTAAATGATTCCTTCATAAACTTTGTTCCTTTGTTCTCTTCTTTCAACTGTTACAGGATTTGAGCTATACAAACATCATCAAACATTACCTAATAATTCAAATAGCTATGGTCATGTTACATTTGCTTATTTACTTAACTCAATTCTTTCAATCATCTTGCACAATTTTGCTTACTGTCCGATGTAAGAGTTATGATGGGACAACAGATTTTTTCATGAATAACTTTTAAATTCTTAAATTAATTAATAATTTATCTTACAATGACTTTTTATTTAACGGTGATTTAATACTTCATCTAACGGTAACTTTTATTAGAATTACCTAAGTTAACTATTAATCACTCTATATTTTTCTAAAAAATACCATAATAGTATTATCTTATAATACATCTTAACTAACATGATTTTATATAGAACCATTAATTAAGTACAATGTAGATCCAACTAAAAATTAACATTAACAATTACAGTACCCAAATGCAAAGTTTGTATACCAATTTCCCACCAAATCTTTTGGGTCATGTAGTGTTACTAGTATCATTTTGTTCATGATCAGTAGCTTATAGAGAATGTTGATAACAAATTGAAGCAAAATTGGCTACTTCTCTGTTAGAAGTGATCTCCATAGGTAGGCAGGTAGCTGGACGAACCCAATCATAAGCTCGTAGCATGATTTGGCACCATTGATTCGAGTCAGATCACGTTTTACAGCTTAAAATAAAATTTTAAAAAATAATTCAAAACAATATTTTTTGAAAAGTGAAAAGAACTGGTATACATAAATTATACCTCTACATAGGACAAATAAGGCAATATTGTGGTCCATAAGTTGATCTCTCAAATCCTCCAACACCATATTTTTTTGTGTAACTAAAACTTAATTAATATGTCGAGTTAAATTACTTATTTTTTTTATCTCAAGGATTATTCTATCCAGAGATAATTTCCGAACAACTCATCTAAGACCTTAGTTATTTTTATTGCATATGTTGAAACTTAACTATAAAAAACGATTCTGAAAATGGTATACAACTCGTTTACAAATTTTCAAAAAAAAAAAGAAAAAGAAAGTAAAGACCAAACGCAGAGCTAGCTAGGACTAGGTTAAAAATGGAGAGCTTGGGCTGGGCAGTGGATAGCCCACGTGGGGGTAAAAACGTCCATCGAACCAATAAAAATGTGTAGGGAAACCCTACAAAAACAGAAAAGGGTATAGGACTGGTACCCCACCCATGTGCCCCTCCAAAAGGACCAACCGGTTCGGACCCACACCCGTTTCAGAGTTGAGTCTTTTCACCGCTATCCAATCTCTTTCTCCCACATCACGTTCTCTCTGTCACGTTCTCTCTCCTCCGACAATTTCTCGCATATTATCATTTCGGATCTATTCTTTTCATAGGTAAATTGAAATAGGTAAAACAGGAAATGAATTGAAGTTGATTGAGATAAATTAAAGTTGTTATTTTTTGAGATGAGTTAAAGTAGATTGAAATTGATATATTTTTTTATGGTGAGTTGAAGTGGGTTAAAATAATGAGAATATAATTATGAAGAGGTGGGTTGAAATTGATTGAAGTGGGTTGAGTTAGATTGAAGTGGGTTAAGGTTGGTATTTTTTTTTTCAAGTGGGTTAAAGTTGGTTGAAGTAGGTTGAGGTTGATAAATCCAAAAGAACCTATAAAAAAAACAGAACCTGCATATACATATATATTTTTCACGTATTTTTTATATATTAATTTTGTTAATACATATTAATGTGATTATTAAGGGTATATATTCTCTAGAATATAATATAGATATTACTTCCTTCCTTGCCCCAACGTCTCATGTGCTCGCTTGCACCAAACTCCAACCCTAATTAACGCACTCACATCCAACTTTTTCCCTTTTTTCGTTTTCTCTTCCTTTGATCTCCCATCCTTTGACTAGAAATAATACCTGCACTAACCAAATTATAAAAAAAAGACGCATTAAGCTAAGTTATTAAATGATAGTCTAAATTCAAGATTAGGTATTTTTCGTTGTGAAAAAAAGTGTGTCCATGTTAATAAATCTTTACATCTAATTCTACCTCTCAACCTAATTTCTCTGGAGTAGTTCTCTCATAATGTCTAAGAGAGATGAATCACCGTATCATTACTTTTAAAAAAAAAAGATACATTTGAGTTAAATGATGCCACTTAAAATTAGAATAATAACGTAATCACAAATTTGTAAAAATAAAAATTTATTATTTTAAATTATTTGTATTAAAAAATTATCAATATATATATTGCATGACTTTTATCTCCCTTGGTTGCAAGCTTTGTAAGGGATCAATAAAAAAGCCTTGAAGTTGAATAAAGTGATTATTGATTGCTATTTGCCAGTTTCGGGCCATTAGGCTTCCTTGGGCATTGAGGAAAACCGTTTGAAATTTTAAAACCAATTGGCTTCGATTAATCATCACTAAGCTCAAGAAAATCATTTTCCGTAAATGGCGGGTCAGAATTTTGTTCATTTTCCTCGCTGAATTTTCTTCCGCCAACCCTGATCCAGTGACGCACCTCTTTACGTGTTAGGGAGTTGAAATTGATCACATTTATAATGTCGCTAACCTCGTCTTCTTTCCCTAATGGTTGTTTTACTGTCAATAATTTCTGCTACGTCGCAAGTTCACAACCACCACATGAGAATATTTGGTTATTACTGCTCATCACCGTCACTTTTTATTCATCGTTTAAATCAGATGTATAAGGATGTGTTTGATAGTAGAAAAAATTATTTTTTCAGAAAATTATTTTTCATGAAAAATATTTTTTAAAAAAAATAATTTTTTATTTATATTTTCAACAGTTTAGTAGAATAGAAAATCATTTTCTTTCAACTTCATTTTTTTTACTATTTGATAAAATGAACCCCCATCCTCACTTCATGTCTTTTTACCATCAATCCCCTTTCCTATTCACTGCTTTGACGTAACCCAACTAAAGAATTTTGTTTCTCTCTTCTCTTCAAAATCAAACCCAAAACATCAGTAAGAAATATATCCAATAACAAACCCAACAAAAGAGAAAGTCAACACTAATGAATCTCAATTTTTTTCACTATTCTCAAGGATTACCTAGTTGACTTTGAGTTATATTAAATTCAGATTAAAGAAAATGACGAACAGGAAGACGATAGGTGTCTCAGATTGCGAAGTTCTTCAAAATGGCAACTGTAATAAGATTATAGAACTCAAGAAATAATTACAAAGATTAACGATGGAAATCATCGATGAACATGAAGAACATGAAGAAGAATGAGAGACAAAATGAGAATGAAAATATAGTGATTCCAGACACAATTAAAAGAAAATAGAGCGAGAGACAAAATTGGGCAACGAAAATTGGGCTTGAAAAATCGTTTTCCCTACTTTTTCAAGGGAAAACAATTTTCTTCAAATGGGGTAAAATGATTTTCCCCTACTTGTTTTACCAAATAGCTTAAAATGATAAAATTATTTTCCAAAAAAATAATTTTTCTCCCACCAAACACACCCTAAAAATCAAAAATATTCCCATAATCATATCTCTCGATTTAAATAGTATTTCGTGTTTAGCTTTTGTTGAACCAATGGGTTGATTTAATAGTATACATACTTTGTTATGTATGATTTGACTTTTCCTTTTTGTTCCTATGATTGTCTTTAAGAAATTTCGTTATGTCCCCTTTTAAAAGAAATTGCATTTGACAATTTTTTTTAGAGCCAAATATAAAAGGTTTTTAAGTTGCATAGGTAGTATATACACTACCCTTACTCTTATGTTCTACATTATGAATTCTTATAATCTTCCACAAGTGAAAACCTTGTTGAATGTATCTAAAGAGATCACAAGTAATCAATCGACCATTTCCAAATTGTAGTTGTACATAGGTATCCATTAGGATAATTACTTAAATTTATGTGAATTATTATTGAAGGTTTAATTTAGATTTAAGTTCTTCTTACATCAATCTTTTACGAATTTATTTATATTAAAGAGGGAGTGAGAGAGAGTTTGTACCTTGTGTAATTGTATTAGTTTCCGAGAATAATATATGACAAGTATGACAAGAGTTTTGTTTGTGGGCTTTGACATTCCTTCAATAATATGGAGTTTGATTTAAGAAGAATATATATAATTAATGTTTTGTTTGTAGGCTTTGACATTCCTTCAATAATGTGGAGTATGATTTACAAAGTATACATATAATGCATCGTGAATAAACTTCCCATTCTTCAACCCTTCATGTTCAAGATCCATGCGTATTAGGCGAACCAGCATTTTAAATAAGCTCACATGGAGATCGAATATCATTAGGGCCAAATGAAAAAGGAAAACATGTGTATTGATCCATAACAATTAATAACACGTATCAAACATGATGCACGTTAGTCAATATATATAGTTAATAATTGAAAAATTATATTATATTTTTAAGAACACTTGTTATCATCTATTAATAATATATGTATGATAATATAATTATGCGAAGTAAATTAATTAATTGAGCAACTAAGTTCTCCAAAGGCTTCATTGACTTTTGCAATCCCTCAATTAAAAAAGTTTTGCCATTAATTTGACTTTAGTTTATGGTATCCGCAATGAAGTACAACTAGTACATCGCCAATTCGTCACACATCACCATTGCATCCAGCTAGTTCCAGCTTCCAAGTTTAATTAACCCTTTTTTTTTTTTTGTGGTCAAAGGATGTGGTTCGTATTTGAAAAATTGTCTGCATGGTGACCAAATACATGCTTGATTTGCGGAAGTGAAGTCTCTCGGTACATTGGTCCTTTTCTTTCTTATTGGATAATAACATATATGTACTTGAGTAATAATATACGTCTTCTCGTAATATATTCTTAAATATTTTACTTAATTTTAAATTAATCTATTTTATATTTTAAAATTACAAAATTTTCAATAATTATAGTTAGTTATAAATTATTAAGCTTACATATTTACCGAATACGTCAACTAAGTGTTAAATGATATCCTGATCATATCAACCTTATCCAATAAGGCATATAATACGTATATTTTAGAAATGTGATAAATTATATATAAAAAGATTATTTTATATAACTTATAAGTTGTAATATAATTCTTATATTCGATCATTCCTTTTTTTTTCAATTTAAAAATATAGTAATATGATTTTAGGACAAAGCAAGACCCTTAAAAGTATCTTGTAGTAAGACATTTATCATGTTGTTATTATTTATTCATTTATTTTATATTTGGACATCTATTTTATTAGAGCTGAGTTATTGTTGGTTCATAAAGGTGGTAGAACTCCTCCCATTATAGATTTTCTCTATTCACAAGATCGAACTTGAGACCTTGCTTAGGGGAATAAATGTTAAATTACTTGAACTAGCTTAAGTTGTTAATAATGTATATTTATTAAGTAGGAGTATTACTTTCTAAAGATTAGTCCAATGGCAAGTAGGAGTTACTGTTAATAATTAATACGCACATGAACCTTGATGTAGCAATTAAGCATTATAACGTTATTTCTTCTCATTTTTATTTGGTCGTTATTTATTTTCTAGATGTTCCAAATGCTTTTGATAGTTTCCATTTATATAAAATTAATTATTCTTGTTCCTTTTGTGTCCTTTCTGATAATAAATTACTAAAGTCAATTGATTTATGCCAACAAAGCAAATAGTCTATTTTTAGTTAATTGTGTGAGAATTAGAGACCTTTTGTTAAACTAAGAGTTTTCAGTTTGAAAATTGATTAGTCTTTGTACTAGCTGGCTAATTATTGATGCTTAAGAATTAGAGGTGTTTTCTATTCTAAAACATTGACGAGTTAGGACTATAACTAGTAGCAACTTTATTTGCTAAATACTTAATCTCAGTATTTTATCAAACTTATACAGTTATATTGAGATGGAGGAAGTATGTTTTATCCGTTAATTTTCTAAAAGATGGTATGATTGAATAGTGAAAAGATATATATTAAAATCTATAAATTATTTATTATTATTTTTTTTACCGACACAAGTTGGTTCAAGTGGTTGACATTTGTTCGCCTTAAATAAGATCTCGGCTCAAGCCTTGTGAATGGAAAAAATTTGTGATGGGAGAGCTCCACCCCTTATTGAGTCAATAATAGCTCGACTCCAATGAAATGGAGGATCCAAGACCAAAGAAAAAAATCTATATTTTTTTACAATTATAAAATTATGGATGTTTATGCAAATAAGTTGATTCGATTAGGATGTCATTTTGTATTCGTTGGAGTAGCCGATGAATACTAGAACTTTAGAATTGATAATAATCCTGACTATTGATAAATCGATGATGTAAATCATGGAACATGTAATTTTTAGCCAAAATAAGAAATTTAATTAATGGTGTTTTACTACAAGGCATATATCGTCATTCTATTATAAAATATAAATACATTTTCTAATAAGTCTTATGTGATACCGTCTCGCATATATAAGACATATTATGAGACATATAATTTTACAATAATTGATGTGACTAATAATTTTCTTAGTCCCTGGTTTGGCTGTAAATAAATACATTTCTTCTGGTGTTACTATATACTGGTTGCATTTTTCTATTTTTATCAACATAGAAAAATAGTAATTTCCCTTAGTCAATTCAATTGTTATTTTGTGTGTTACCGTATATGTGCGTTTAAAATGAGAAACATGTCAATTAATTAGGTAGCATTTAAATTCATATTCTGATTGCACTTTTAAGTATTTGACTGATTGAAAAATTAGTTGATGTGCAAGATAAATCTGACTATGTTTATCAAACCTAATGTGCTCCTGTAAATAGGATTCGGGTGCAATTGTTGCTTCAATGGATTTTATATCTTGAGTTCTTACCCGACCCTAGCCTTAACAAGCGGGTTACCTTCTTTGATTAATCTCCTGTCCTATCTCGTACTTGATTTGAATGAAATCAAGAGGCAAAAGTTGTTTTTTTCCCTTTGTTGTTTGTATAAAAATCTGCACTGATGTGTAATCATGAACATGAACGTACAGGAACAGATTCTTTCTGGGGGAGGGCAAGTACAACTTAGATTGTCATTTCCTCAAAAGATCTGCTCATTTTGTCATCAGCTAAGCAAAAAAGCTCATTAGGAGGAAGCAAAGAAAAGTAGAAATTAAACTATTACTATACATAGGTAAAAGAAGGCCGGTCGTAGCTAACCAATCAGTCGTTGTATTGCCTTCAAATTAGATGTGTTGAATTCGAAGTCAAGTTGTTTGTCGTAGTAAAAACTGAATGTCCTGGACCAGACTGTAAAGTTGCCATGTTACACTTATTTCATCCTGCACTACTTGAATAAGGATCTTGTTATCTTGTTCAATGATGCTAGAAAAGCTCACATGCATGAAGAAACAAATAGAGCAAAGCATTGGAGTATGGACATCTTCTTTTCGTTGGTAAATTTACTTCTACCAACTTCTACCAACTCTCATCTTTTTCGATTATTAATAACCTGAAAGGCTATATTAGATTATAAATAGAATATAATTTTCACACAAAAAGAAAATATCGAAACAATAAAACAATACGTGCTAAACTTACCCGCTAAACTTATTTCACCCTAGTCATATACCCCTTAATTCCTCAGCTCGCTAAACTTCTACCAACTTCTTCCAATCTTTCTCAACCTTAACCAACTCCCATTAATCATTCGAAAAAACAGTATTATCTTCCACCAACTTCTATTACTTTTTACCAACTTTACCTATTTACCAACAAAAAGAGAGCACCTTACATGTCTCAACCCCCAAAAAACAAGGAGAAAAGAAGCCAATTTGTTAGTAGTTTAATTGTGTAGTCGTTACTTCATCTAGTATATATAGACTCTAGTTCTAGGTACTTATTATACAGTAGATAATTATACAAATTTAACTACATCTTACAATAGTTCATACTTGATTCTCCATCAACTAAGCCAAGTGGTTTTGGCTCTACTAGAATATAGCTTGATCTCCCAACATAAATTTTCTCTATTCTTTTCCCAAGTTATTAATAGCCAAAAGGCAATTGCAACAAATAAAGTCTATGATGACAACAAATTGATAGCAAACCATCACCATAATTTTGTTTTTTTTTTAAAAAAAAAAACCGACAAAAATGGTCTAGGGTCACATCTCAACCATTTAATCTCGTTTGGATTGACTTTATCAACCCAAACTTTAGACCAAGCTGTAAACCTAGCTTCATATTACTTCTCTTGACAAAATTGACCAAATTATCTCCATTTATAAACCTTTTTTTTTTTTTGGGTTTGATCAACCCATGTATAAAACCTTACTTAAGGAGAACTATATATAGGTTGAACCAATTAAACTCACCTTCGTTAATCTTTAATTGTTTTTTAGCAAGTTCTTAAATATATTGAAAACAGTGGTCCTTAATTTTAGAATATCATATATATAGAAATGATATTTTGCCCATAACTAGGATGTCCTTCTGCACAGTTTAATAAGTTAATTACTGTTACTTTTGTCTACTATGTCAAAGTCACAAACATCACATATTAAATAATACATTTGATCCCCCCATTGAAGATGGGCATGATAGCAACACATCATACATATATGCACTTGTGTTACGTATCCAGTTTTGAGAACACGCTAGGAGAACCACATCTTGGCCTGAATAATAATTATAAGCCAACAAATTAAATGTGAGCTCCCATTAATATCCAATTGAGGAGGATGTGGGTTTCAACTTGGCTGCATGTACACCAAAAACCTCCATTTTTTAAATGTTTGATTTATATTTGGATTTATTATGTGTATTCGTGGCTATGGATGGATTGAAGGGCTACAGTGTTGATGCAGCAAGAAGCTTTCGCAATGCAGCAGATTGAAAGCTGGTTGATGATCAACATTCATCATAAATGTGGAAGTTGTCATGCAATAATTTACGGTTTATTGAGTGGTAGAAGAAAATAATTAAAGCCCAAGTGTTTTCTTCTTTTTTGTTCAAGATGGGGAAAACAAGTATGAAAAAATTAAGGGAAAAAACAAAAGAAAGGCCAAGAAAAATGGAGAATAAGACGGGAAACGACATCGAGTTCCTATGGCTTTAAGGGCCTATTCTTTTCATTGGGAAATAAGAGTTGGAAACTGGATGAAGTGGGTATTTTTTTTACTGAAGTTTGTATGTTTTTGATATGATAGGTATAAGTTGGTTAAAATAGTAGATTGAAGTGGATTGAAGTAGATAGAAATGGACTAAAGTTAATACTTTTTTATTAAAGTTCATAAAGTAGATTGACGTGAATTGAAATTGATAAATTGGATTTTACCAACGGAAACTGGGCCTAAAATGTTGCATGTCGAGGGTACATTACTGTCATTCTAAAATCAATTTCATTGTAGCTTTCCCTAGAGGTGTGCCCCAAAAAAAAGGACTTTAAAAAAGGTTAATAAATTAAAAGTAGATTCCTCTGAAAGCGTAGCTCGATTCTCCAGACTAAAAAGACTTTAGTTTTTAATCCTGTTTTGGTTCGATCAATTAATAAACTATCAATTAACTACTTGCTAACTGAAATCGAACAGTTGTTTAGTTTTTTTTTGCTGGATTCAAAAATAAAAATAAAACATGTATTTTTTGTTTGTGTTTAGATCTCCTAATTAAGAAATTAATTTATGAGGTAGCTAATAATTGAACGGAAAAAAAACTAGTCTAATAATTGAACAAAAAAATTAATTAACTAATTTTTTAGATCAATTACAGCTCGGATTTTTTTGATTTAATCAATTATTTTGGTTCACTTTTGATCCGTTTGTCGGTGGATAACTAAAATTAAGCAAAATCTTTACTTTGTGGGTTTTCATTACCCACTTGACTCCCCAGCTCCTTACCTAATTGAACACCAATGTAAGGATAACTAGGCATCTAAAGGAGCTTAGCTTGTTAATGTTCCACAAATTTTCCAAAGAAAACAAATTCATGCCTCCCATGCAAAAAAGGGCTGCTGATTTTGTCTGTCTCTACATCATAAAAGAAAAGATAGCTTCATTATGCTTGGCTTGATATATGCCTTGAAAAGTTATTCAGAGATTGGGATGCAATGATCCCATTTGGTATTTGGATTCTTGAGGGGCAAAAAAAAAAAAGAAGATTTATGCCAATCTCATCCTCCTCCTTGTCCTCCCCCTTCCTTCTCTTCTATTCAAAAAACAATTTGTAAATCATTTTTAAAAAAGACGAGTGCTCTAGTTATTGTGTAACGATTGAGGTATAAGACCAATCTAGTTATTAAAAAGATAAAAAAAAAACTTTATAAACTCTACACAATATAATCATGCTATGACTATGTTCTTAATTTCACTAGTAAGCATGCCTGAAGATCGAATCAGTAAGCAAACCACTTCTTCACTGTTATAACTGCTACTTGAAAAAAAAATGAGTCAAAAAGAACGAATTAAATTAATATATTAAGAAAAGATTATGTTGAAATATATTTTCTTCTTGAAAACTGATCAATTTTACATGTAAACATATTGAAATAATGCAAAATTTATTAAATATTATGCACGTTATAATTTTTCAGTAATCTAAACTTTGAACCTTATTTTTACATCGTGATAAATATGTCTTACCTAAAAATGACTTGTCCAATACGTGTTGCCCCTTAGCTTTCAATCTTTAATGTAGAGAATTATTAATTTCATTGGTGTAGTAGATAAGCATAATTCTATTGAAAGAAAAAGCATGACAAAAATGTTGACCAACAAGTGTACGTACCACATGCAAAAGGAAGGATATGTGTAGCCATCCATCCATTACCAAAAATTGCACTACATTGCCCAGTCCTTTTTCAGAGGCATCTACTCAATAATATGAATTAAAGAGCCATTTTAACTAAAATATGTACTATTTTGTTCTTGGTTTGTCCCTAGAAGGTTTTTAGGGGGAAAAAGAAAGGAAATCACAAAAAAGAAAAAGAACTAGCATGCCGACCATGACCAATAAAAGGGCTGGTGTCTCAAACTTCACGCAATTTCCAAAACAAGATCTCCCAAAGTCTCTCATGCAAGCAATCTGGCAAAAAATTCTTTAAGACATGTGGAATGGTCGGCTCGCGAGCTGACTTTTGGACTTTGTGAGTGAGCAAGCCACTCCACCACCTCAAAGAGGTAGACTTGGGGCTCATGGACCACGAGCTGGCTTGTCTTTGTGAACCAGTCGTCCACTTCACATTATGTTTTTCTCTCTTTTTTCCTTGCTTTAATTTTATTTTTATTTGTTTTTTCAGTGGAAGTTATTTTGAGTTGGACAATTTTGCGTTTTCTTTTAGAAAAAATATTTCGGTTGGCTCATGTTTTCCTTTTGGATTCTATTGGGTAGAAATTTTTTGGTAAAATTTGATGAGTTTTTTTTTGGCATGAAATTTTTTCCAAATATAAAGAAAATTATTTTTATTAAATTAAATAACCATAAATTATTTTTTGAAGATAAAAAAATTATTAACTTAAATAATGCCACTTTGCCCAAAAAAATATAAGTATGTTTAGTGGTGGACTCCACATGTATTATTTTATATAGTGAGTCAAAGTTATGATTCTTGTGTTGGAGAGGGGAATTATTGTAAACCAAAAAATTGATTCAAAAGCTAATAAGAAGGTAGTATGCCCCACTGATGAGCTAAAAATTTAGCTCACTATTACACATGGTCTAAGCATTGTTTTTGTATTCTAATCTTTATGTCCCTACTAGAATTCTAGTACTGCCATTTTTTTTTTTTTTGGTTGGCTCTATCTCTAGATTCCAACAAATTGTGATTTAGCCCTTGAATTCTAGTAGGAAGAGTACATCCTCAAAGAAAAACATGTTCTCGATGGATGTTTTTCGGATTTTATTCTTTCTACTTGCATCTTACATTAGGTAGTACTACAAAGGCTGTAATTATTAATGGTTTGTTTGGTTCTATATAATCAAAGTGGTAATGCAATTAAAATAATAATGATGATTCTATTACCATGTTTGGTTACTATTAGGGAATGTAATCAAGATTGCATTGTAATCACATTTACCTCAATTTATATAAATGCAATTACTTCGCTTTTCCTAAACTATATTGTGATTGTATACCTTCAAATTAAAATTTATCCAATCATAAGCTATTATATTTGAAGACTTTCTCTCTTTTCTCTCCATTGTCTATCCTGCTTCTTATCTCATAATATTGCACCACCATGTTTTTAAAGGTTTGAACCCCCTCACCCCTTTCTCTTTCCTCTCCATATTAGATAAAGTTTAATCCAAAACATGATCATATTATTGTAGCTACAGGCACTTTTGCATGTTCTAAGTATCATCTCTCTCTCTCTCTTTCTCTGACATCATCATCATCATCATCTCTCTTTACTTGCTAAACTTGAACAATATTACATCATTATAATTTAGAAGAAATAAAGTGAATTCTCATATCGAGTATCATAATCATGATGATAAGATATTGGATGCTAATCATCAACAAAATTATAGATAATTAAAGTAGGCAAAATAAAATGCGAATTGAATTGCAGGTATCTCATAACGCGATTAAAATAAGTATTGTTTGTAAATAAATTCATCCCATTACAATTGTAAAAACTTTGTAACTAAACATTGTAATGCAATTATTATCCTATTCCATTACACTAACAATTGCATTATATGGTTGATTCCATTGCGTAGTGATTATATTACTTTCAACTAAACGCCACGTTCATGCACAAGCTACTCCCCCCCCCCCCCCCCCCCCAAAAAAAAAACGATACTTGCACTGCAAATATCTTAAAGCTTGTTCCGCACAATCATTTACCCACAATTACCAAAGATCATTGACAATAACATTCCCAATCAACATTTCTCATTCCCTTAAAAGCAAACATTGTTGAGCAACCTGAATAACAACGGATTAGATAGCTAAAAAAGTGCTAATGAAGCTGTGGGGGAAGATGTTCTAAAGAACTTTCAAATAAGAGCAAGATAATTAATCAACCCTTGGATAATGCGTACAGTCGCCCGATTTATGTTGGGAGGTTTCCCTTCCAATTACCAAGTTATAGATCCTCAATGGAGGATGATGAAGAAACTGATAGCTCCTTGCGACCTTTTGAGATCCTCTTGAAATGAAGCTTCAATTTCAAAAGAAAAGTGAGGGATGTAAACTTTCTAGCAATGGTAAGAAAAAAGACAGCAAGAATTCAAAGTCAACTCAAAATTCGCCCACCCCTACTGAAATTGCGAAAAAGTTTTGGATTTGGGGAAAAAAATGAGTGTTTCTGTTATCAGTTTTGAGACCCTGACAATTAGAAGAATAACAAGAGGTTTGAGAAAAGAGTTGGAAAACAAAAGCAAGCTGGAGATTTATGTTCGTAGGATATTTCCTGGTCAATAAGAGGAGGATTTACTTGATGTTTGTGTTTGACTAGTGAGTTGTATCAATTTATTTGTTTGTGAGTCATAGCCTATAGGATATACTAGCTGTTTTTTTAAACTGTATAGTGATTGTACTGCCTTTTCTTGGTTGCAAATATCATGCTCAACTAAATAATCGAAAAAAAAGATCATCTACAATAATAAATGAGTAACTTGTGTAAAATTTCTAAAACTCTTTCTGTTAAATTTCTCTGTATATGAAACCTCATAGAGCCAAACGAGAGAGAGAGAGAGTTCCAACACCCAGCTGCCTCAAAATCTACTGCGCCTAACGAGGATTAAGCATGATTTCAACAACCCGACTAGCTTTGTACTAACTACCCAAAAAAGCTAGAAGAACAGTGGAGGACCAGTTTTTCTCGTAGCCCCTTAAATGTGAAGATATATATCACCAGAGAATAATTGATTTGTCCCTGCAATTAAATTTAATGGATTACTGAAGGCATCCCTCTCGCCACAAAATGAAGGAAAAAGGACACATCTTCTGTGTTGTCACCACACACCTTAACCCCTCCATTCAATGCTTTGTTTTAAATCAAGTCTACAAGTTTTGGTCTTCCAATTTATTATGAACCAAGTTCGTGTCACATTTTATTTTTAAAAAAAGAGAGAGAACAATGACATTGTATATTTATTATGCAACCATATATTGATGAGGTGTGAGATTCGGGGAAGGTTATTCAAAGTGGTCGTTGATAGTCAGCAACATTTTGGTTGGCAATGAAATCGTACTCTCTCTCCTGGAATTTTGTTCAACCGAGTTTCATGACCCCAATGTCACATCTCTTGTGACTTGTGACTTACAAGAATTAAAAACAAAATCAAAATTCATAGTCACAGAAAGGAGGTTGAATATCGACTTGATAACTAGTAAGTTTCGGCTGATTAAATTAATAAATTTAAGTTTTAGAGATTTGTCGAAGAGATTTAACTTTTTATCTTATGTTATCAAGTAATGAAATATATTATGAAAAAAGAAGACTAATAAAACTTGAGACTGAGGTTGATAGGCACAATAGTCAACTCATTCTCACGCAAAATTACCATTTTGCTCAGGCTCCTTGATGTAGATGATTCGACTTTATGTTGTGTTCCGTTCATCGTCACTTTTTGAGGGATCCAAAAATTTTATTTAACGTTGTCCATTTTTGAATCTTCTTGAATTTCGAAAGTATCGGGCAATTATTATGGGTGTTTATTTCAAAGATTTTATGAATTTTTTAGAAATTCTTCAGCTTATGATGTCGAGGATTTGGCGACACCAAATCGCACAAGAAAGGTCTGTTGCCAGTGTTCAATACCAAAATTAGCTTGTTGGATTTGATGTCGTTCTTGACATAAACAATAGTAGAAATTTGTGGACTCCGTTCAGTTCATTAATTTTAGGCACAAAACATAGCTCATCACGTGATAAGGTGAAATTTTAGTATGTGATAAAAGAAAACTGTTAGAATATAAACTTATTTTTGGATCTTCAATCATCAATTTAAACTTTTGGTTGAAATAGTTCTTGAATATGGTTTCAAAGTCTTTCTGACCGAGATGTCTCGAGTTCAAATATCAGCAATCCTCATATTGATTGGTAGAGGGAGCCTTTGCAGCATAAATACTTGAAGCCCAAAAAGCATTCACGTGAGGAGATGTGTTAAAGTATACACCTATTCCTAAACCCACAATCAGTTTAAACTTTTGGTCGGATTGGGTATTGAATAAAAACAAATAAAATTTTAGTATATATAAAAGAAAATTATTCCCTCCAGGGGCGCCAAAACAAAATTTCCAGTGACATTGCTAAACCATGACAATTGTGCTTTTAGGATGTATTTGGTAGAGGGGAAAATTATATTTCCAGAAAATCATTTTCCATGAAAAATATTTTTTCAAGAAAAATGATTTTTCACTTACATTTTCAGCTGTTTGGTAGAGTGAAAAATCATTTTCTTTCCACTTCATTTTTTACTATTTGATAGAATGAACCCCCCATCCTCACTTCATTTCTTTTTACCATCAACCCCATTCCCTGCTCACTAATCTGACCCGACCTAGCCAACGAATTCTGTTTCTCTCTCCTCTTCAAAATCAAACCCAAAACATCAGTAAGAAATATACTCAGTAACAAACCCAGCAAAAGAAAGAGTCAACATTAATGAATCTCAATTTTTTCATTATTCCCAAGGATTACCCAGTTTACTTTAAGTGATATTAAATCCAGATTAAAGAAAATGATGAATGGGGAGACGATGAGTGTCTCAGATTGCGAAGTTCTTTAAAAGGGCAACTGTAACAAGATCAGAGAACTCAAGAAATAATTACAGAGATTAACGATGAAAATCATCGATGAACATGAAGAAGATGAGGAGAACAAGAGACAAAATTGGGCAACGAAAAGTGAGCTTGAAAAATCGTTTTCCCTACTTTTTCAAGGGAAAACAATTTCTTTCAAATGAGGTAAAATGATTTTCCCGTCCTTGTTTTACCAAACGGCGTAAAATAGGAAAATCATTTCCCCCCCTACCAAACACACCCTCAGTGATATTAAATTCAGATTAAAGAAAATGACGAACATGGAGACGATGAGTGTCTTAGATTGCGAAGTTCTTTAAAAGGGCAACTATAACAACATCAGAGAACTTAAGAAATAATTACAGAGATTAACGATGAAATTTATCGATGAACATGAAGAAGAGGGGAAGAATGAGAGACAAAATGAGAATAAAAATAGAGTGATTATAGACACAATTAAAAGAAAATAGAACGAGAGATAAAATTGGGCAACGAAAATTGGGCTTGGCAAATCATTTCCCCTACTTTTTCAGGGAAAATAATTTCCTTCAAATGGGGTAAAATGACTTTCCCCTGAAAATGATTTTCTCCTCCTTGTTTTACCAAACAGCGTAAAATGAAAAAATTATTTTCCAGGAAAATAATTTTCCCCCCTACCACCAACACACCCTTAATTTCTATATCTTTTCAGAGGGAAATCTTAGTATATATAAAGAAAAATAATCCCCCCCCAAAAAGAGCGAACGTAGCATTGTTAAATCAGGACAACTGTGCTTTTAGTTTCTTTCATGGAAATGCATTATGACACCTGACTGTTTTTCATTTACTATTGATGTGAATTTTTTAAAATTGATTTCTCTAGGGATAGATATATTTGAAGAAGTAAGGCTGCATACATTTATAATTTTCTCAAACCCTATAAAAGTAAGATCTAAACTAAAAGTAGTTGTTGTTGGTATTTGATGCACTTGAAAGGTGATGCTCTAACTCTTAGCATTCATTGGAGACATAGTATTGTTCGTTACGAGCATATTTGATGAGTAAGTGGCAAGTGGCAAGTTTGAGCACATTGGAGCAGGCTTGAGCAGATGGGAATGGGTTTGGCTAGCAAAAAGCAGGTTTGAATAGCTTTGACTAGCAATTAGCATATTGGAATAGTTTGGAAGCAGGTTTGTGAGTAAGTTGGAGCAAATTGGAGCATATTTGACTAGCAGTTAGCATATTCAAGCAAGTTAGAACAGATTGAAGTAGGTTTGATTATTTAACCAGATTGGAGTATATCGGAGCATATTGAACCAAGTAAAAAGTACAATATGCTCATAACAAATGGATCCATAATGGGTTCACATTCTTTGGAAAACTATGTTATTGTCTCCAAATAGTTGCCAAATCAAGGAAAGAAAAGGTCAAAATAAATCATCTTATAAATTTCCCTTGAATTGTTGCATCATAGAGAAATTCAGTATTGAAATCAGTCATTCTCTAAAACTCTATTTGGGCGTTGGAAAATTTGGTGGAAAGAAAAAAAATTGAGAAAGTAATTTTCTTTCTTGTATTTAGTTTAGAGAAAATCGCAAAGAAAAAATATGAAGGGAAATTAGTTAGAAAAATTGTTAGAAATAAATGATAAAATTCTCCTCATAAAATTGTGAGGAAAGTTAGAGACAAGTTCCTAAAAGAATTCCTGACTGCCTCTAACTTCTATTGCTTAGATGATATCAATATGATTCAAGTAATTCATCAAGGTTCAATTTTCTCATTCAAATTTTTGTATTTTTTCTCAATCCAAACAAGAGAGAAAAAAAACCTTACTTTCTGCACAATTTTTTTCCTTCAACTTTTTTTTTTTTACCAAATTTCCTAAGAATCAAACATAACCTAAATAATAAATATTCCTAAATACACCCGTTTCATAAAAAAAGAAATAGATTGTGATAATGCTTTAGGACTCCAGTTTGTTCATGTGTTATAATGGATTACGAATATATGACACATTGCAATCAAAAACCACGTATTTTTCTAAATAATAATTTCATAATTTTGCTATCAATGAAAAAAAAACACACATTTATGTCGGATGAAGAACTTTTAAATGCAAGGGACCGGGAACCCTAATAATAATCAACGAGGACACATGGATGGCCTTCGAGTATTGCTATCAATGCAAAAAACACACATTTATGGTAGATGAAGAACTTCTAAATGCTAGGGACCAGGATGCAAATTATTATGTACACCTATAAGTACGTAATTCCGTATTTATTTTGTATATATTTTATTGAAGTGTATTTATCATATATTTTATATTTTAATATATAATTGCTTATGTATCACATTGGATAATATATGCTCGAGTGTATGATTAACCCTAATAATAATCAACGAGGACACATGGACGGCCTTAGAGTATTCCCGTTCTTCAAGCCTACCACATTAGCAAAAGTTTCACATTTTTAAGGCTTGCATTCCATCACTTTTTCAACCAATGCAACTCATTTCAGGATAATTGAATTAAATATTTCTCATGGAGTCATCATTAAATATATTTTATTAATTTTATCATTTTAATTTTGTGTTTATATTTTAACTTTATAACTTGTATGAATAGTTTCTTATTTTCCGAATTTACGTTGCAACAATTTCTCATATTTAATTTCTAACTTATTTTTAAAATTAAACGAGTAAATGATTAAATTTTGTAATCATGCAATTACCAAATTTACATTACAGCAATTCCTCATTCTAACATGTTCACGTATTACAACCACTTAAATTCCAACTTATTCACATTTCAAAATTTAAATTTTCAAATATTTAATTTGTAGGTTCGATTTAAAGTACACATGTATGACATATATTGTGCAACAATTAATTCCAACATCACAATTAATTCCAACAATTAACTTAAACATACTCACTTTAAGCATTTTTAATTCTACCAATTCAAAAAAGAATCAAATAATTGATAATAAGCATAACAAAAATTTATAATTTGTTACAAACTCCTTCAATTCACTTCAGTTTTATCTTGATTCTTCAACTTGATGAATACCTCCAAAATATGTCTAACAGCACACCTATGAAACAAAATTTATTAGTTCAAAAGTATACCTCAAAAATATTAATTTAAATTAATAACATAAACATAGCTAAATAATAATAAGAATTTTTTTCCTCTTCACTTCCTTTCAATTCCCATAACACTCAAAATTACAGCAATAATGATAGAGTTATAGATTGAGAGTGAAAAAATTTTGGATGAATTTTGCCCATTGCATGTATGCTATCTATACACAAATTTACCAACAAAAAAAAGGTTAAATCTGCGAATATAGTTGTTGGGTCAGTCCAACAGCTATATTCTCCCCAAAACCCGAGGACGAAGCCCAGTCCAAGGGCTACTCAATCTTTTCTTCTTTTTTTTTGGCCCGCAACCAAAATGCATTACCTTCTATCGGTCGCTCTCTCCAAAACGTGTCGTTTTACGTCGAATGCATGTGGACAAAAAAATTTCAAAGGAATGCACAGGGGCTTTGTGTCAGGCCCACGTTTTCCTCGGCCGGGAGCCAACCACTGGAATGCGTGTGGATTGCGGGGCCCACATCTCCCATGCGTTCCCACGGCTGGCGATGCTCTCATAGACTCCGGAAGCATTTCATGGGCCCGCATTCCCTTCTAAATTAAAAGAACTCATTGCATGTACTCTTCTGAATCATTTGTTACCTCTGACTAAAGAACCGCTAATTCTTTCCAATTCAACAAAAATACACCAAAAGTGTTAATGCCCCTGACACAACTACAACAAAGGGGGCAATACCAAAATCATGGTACTCACAGGCTCCCATTATCAACCATTCCTAACGTGATGTACCTCGCAGCCTCCCTGCTTTAACTTCATGCCACTCTTCATCGCTAGGAAACAACAAATGGCAATGTGAAATCACAAAAATTTAAACATCGTGGCCTACAAGTGTTTTCAGTGCCTACCATATTGGGGCAGGGGAGAACAATACTCAACACTTCTATAATATTCAACTCGATGAATGTCAGAATAACGACCCTGACACTCTAGACTTACACTGTTCTCGTATGGTGGCTCTCGGTGGGCATGGACTACATCCGTGTCTTATGATGACTCTCGGTAGGCATGAACTGGATCTGTGTCGCATGCTGGCTCTCGGTAGGCAAGAACTACACCAGTGTTGTATGCTGGCTCGCTGTAGGCATGGGCTTCAACATATGAAACATAAGGATCATGATGGTCTAGCTCATGAGGACGCCCACAATCGCACAACGTTGGTTTATGGTGGTCCAGGGCCAAATCCCTCATGTACATGTTCACCATTGGGGTGCCGCTGTTTAAAAAAGATGGGCTATATGGAGTATTTTGTGCTGGCAAGGGCTGATACAAAGGTGGTGGCGTCATAGACGGTGGATATGTTTGTCTCTCAGAAGTAACATGGCGCTCACAATTAACAAAGTGGTGGCCCTGCACTACAAAAAAAAACGCGTTTAGAAACCGAAATTTGAAACCGAATATAAGTCAGTTTCAAAAAACACATTTGGAAACCACCATCAGAAACTCATTGTGGCGTTTCGAATTTTGCAACTGATTGGGCCATCGGTTTCAAAATTTGGAAACTGAAAAGGAACCCGGTTTCTAGAAGGAAACCGATTGAAAATTCGGATTCAGGTGATAATTTGTTTTTGTTGTTTCTTAATTTAAAATAGGTCAGCAAAAGCCCAAGTACTCCCCAAAAATTGCGTTCCCACCAATTTCGGCCTTTCCCGCTGGCTCCTGTCTTCTGTTCTCCTTGAAATGCCCCCAAAGCTTTGGTTCCAGAAAACCCTATCTCCACCACAGAGTAGAACGAGGAGAGAGAAGGCTTGAGTGGTGAAGCCCTGTGTCTTCTATCGCCATCTCCAGCGTAATCGGAACCCACTTGCGTCATCTCTGCCAAAACCAGAACGAAGGTGCTCCATCTCCAGCAAAACCAGAACCCATTTGCTCCATCTGCAACAGGTATGCGTAATTGTTGCGTTTTGGGTGAAAATTGTAAGTTTTGGTTTATATTTATGCCCACTTCAAGATTAGGGTTTTCATAATCTGGAATCTTCGCCAATTCCCCCTTCCCCAACACGCAATTTGTTGGTTTTTGTTCCTATTTTCTGGGCGCCTTTGACAATATGGAATTGAAGCTGGGATTCCTTTAAAAGTTAGGGAAAGAAATCAGAAATGGTGTCTGTGAAGAATCGTAATAAGGTGGGGTGTGAGGTCTTCCTTATACTTTTATGAAATCAGGTTGGCCCTTTGGTGTTCTTACCCCACTCTGTTACGCTTTCCTCACATACGATTGCCTGTTAATGTTGGTCTCAACCCCTCGAAAATCTGGAATCTCTAAATGGGTACTTGAAAATCAACTATTTTGGTGAGTTTGGTTTCTCTGATTCTGCCTCATTTGGGCGTTTTTGTGTTGATTTGATGATTATACTGTCAGCTACAACAGAGCCAGAATAAAATGAAAATTCAATAGCTCCCTGATCAGTTGTAGCTTAATAAGTACATCTACTAGATACCGGAAGGCCAAACATATAAATTGATGAAAGGAAGGAACTTGCACCTACCACATTTGGAGAGAACCCAAGAGGAATCATTTACCCATAATACCAATTTAACCTGAAATCTCAAATAATCTAGAGACTTCAAATTCTATGTCAAACTGTTCTTCCAGAAAGGCTGGTTCAGAAGTCCTGGAACATAAACTCTGAAATCTCCATGTGAAACTTGAGATAGAACAACTTCCTTAAAAGATCCTCAGATCTTGCCTATTAGCTATAGAAGCTAATAAAACTCGGATTTCAGAAATTCCAGCAGAGAGAACCCACTAGCCTGTTGCAGCTTACTAATCAGTACTTTCTGCACAATGCCTCCAATAAAACCATACATAACAGAGAGAAAGCAACTTACTTTATCAACTGCCCCTAGTGGTTCTTGCTTTGAAAATTTTGACATCGTCACAATGATTTCAAAGGAGAAAACTTCATCCTACAGAGTATACTTCTAACAATATATAAATCATGGTTAGAGACGTAATCAAAGATGCAGCGAGACCACCGTGCTAGGTCTGCGAAAGGGGGTTAAAGGAAACAGATTCAAGGCATTGTAACAGCTTTAGTATTACTACCCATGTAGGAATTTCAAATATCGGCTATAGGTTGTGTAAGTGAAACAAAGAATTTCAACAACATAATCATCATATTATGTGTAACCATGTGAAATTATTTGTTAAAAACCTTGCACTGCTTCCATTAGTCACTCGTTTTTCCTGTTCGGTATTCAAGAAATTTATTGTCGTATATGAAATCAACTCCTTTTCTTTTGCTGGTGTACAGGACTTGCATTTTTGGAAGGACATCTAGGCATATGGATATTCATTTCCTTTGAGATCTTTGAACGAGCCGATATTTGGATCATAACCTCGAAATAACATAAGACGCACACTTATCACGGGAGGCAAAAGGTGCTCGAACGACGCATTTTTTGTTCTTTTTTTAATCTTTTTTCTCGATGTAGTTCATAACTTCATATATAAATATATATGATATGATGTATATCATATAATATGATTCTGAGCATTGCACCTTACTTGAATCTGTACAACATGGTGTTGTGCTCCATTGAATTATTCTACATTTCAATCAAATAATCCATGAATAAGATGCAATGTTCCTGTTGGATTTCCAAGTTTTTCACGTACTTCACAAATGCTATGTCCAACCTAGAGTCTGTCTTCACTATAAACAACCCTGTCCATATATTTCAGGTGTCTAATTCAGAGTGTCAGAGTTGTACTCGACATTTTGAAAATTTATCAACTATTTGCACGTGTCAATGCTATGTTCATATCGTCTGCCAAAATTTTGATTTTATGTAATGAATTTCAGTGCTTCGCCTCTGGGTACTTCTTCATTTGTGTTGAAGTTGGTTGCTTTGATTGTTCGCTGCTTGAATTTGTATGTATGTAAGCTCTCTTGTAAGACAATATTTTTTGTAACCTTTTGATGGGTTGCATGTGAGTTCCACATTTTTATTTTCTGGGCTTCTTTCGGGATTCTGATTTTGGGTGAAATGTTGCTGAAAAAGTTTAAGCATTTCATTGAATTGGTGGGTGTGTTTCTCAAACGTGCATGGTGCATGATTTCTTTGTGGTGTTATTTTTGAATTTCTAGTTCTGATTATTTGCTGGATTCTTCCTCTCATGTTCAGGGGAAGTAGAGATTTCAGTTTCACTGAGGTGATACAGGTTTCCCTTTGTCACTGTGGGCACTGCTACTTTGACTTTGATTAAGACAATAAAAAAGTCCACCATAAATTTTTGTAGTTGTGGTTTTACATATTCATTATTTTTCCCCCTGGTTTGGTGTTGGGATTGAAATTGGCATCGTTATTTGAAGTAAAAATCTGGTGCCCTCATTGTGAACTTGTTTATTTAGTGCCCTAACATTGAAAAAACCAACACAGTGAAGAACTTTTTCACAAAATTTGAAGACAATATAATTTGGAGCATGTTGTTCATTTGCGGAGTTCATGTAATTTTATGCATTCTGAATTTGCCCAGACTTCATGTTCTCAATTAACAGTCGACTTTGTGTTGCGATTGATAGATTGTTGGGCTTATTTCTATGTTTTTCATAGTTTTTGTTAATTTCTGTGTGGCTGATATGCCTTCATTTGGTTGGCTTGGTTTCTTGTCGTCGGGAATAGCAAAAAGGAAGACGCAGAGGAGACAAGAAGTAAGGTCAGCAGCACGTCAGATCCATTTCACTACTCAATCGCGTAGCCACTGGTAAGTGAATTTATACATACCTAAGCCATGATAATGGATTAATTTTGGTTTTTTGTTGGAGCCAGTGTACTTGCTTGGATGAATTATGAGTTGTCTATTTAATTTTGGGCAACACCTCAGAGTTATGTTGAATTAATTTTGGATTTTTGTTAATTTTGGATTTTTGTTGATGCGAAGCTTATGTAGTTGGATTTCTATTTAATTTGGTCAGAACTGTTTGTTTATTTATGTTGTGATATGTTGGTGTGTCAATCATGCGTACATATGAATTATATGTATAGGATATTCCTATGAATACAATTCTTTCATTAAGCTTAGAATACCCGTTCAAAGATTTATACATGAGACATCTTAGAAACAATTTATTTATTGATATTATAGATAGGGTCTTCAATCACAAAGGTATTTTGAAGACGCTACTAGTAATATCTTCAAGTAAATTGTTGATGAAAAGTTGTCACATGTATAAATCTTTGAATTGTCCAATTTGGACAGTTCAAGAGTGTTATGATATTTGATTGTTTGGCAACAAAGTTATTGCATACATTGGGCAAATATTGGTTAGTATTTCCTTATGTTCTCTGGATGCGATTTTGGAGATGACGATCATATGTTTGACTCATCTTCAAAATTCGTACTTCGGAGAACTGTGGGGAAGTGCTGCTGAAATTTTGCCTCGTATATGCAATGCTTTAGCCAAATAATAAAATGCAATACGAATCTTGAATGGGTTTAGGATCACCTACCTTTATAGAAGGAGATATATAAGATCATACCATGTCATAACATTTTGTATGTGTTGATGTCAATTAGTTATCTGTAGTTATTGTTTAATAATTGAATTATATGCTCAAATCGCATACAACAGAAATTTTTTGCAAACTACTTACGTATTGTTAACCGTGTAGTGAATGTTGTTCTTTCTCAAATGCAGTAATGGGGAGTAATCGAGAATGGATGTATAAGAGGCTTGATGGGGATTATTTGAGCGAGGATTTTGTGAGAAAAGTGGATGAATTTATTAAATTTGCAAGTGAGGAGGAGCACTTTAAGAAATATGAAAAGCTTAAATGCCCTTGCAATAAATGTTGGAATGTGCCTTATTTAGATGAGGATACCGTCAAGTTACATCTCTATAAGAATGGATTTCGTCCTAATTATTATCAGTGGACTTACCATGGTGAACTACATAGTAATTTAGGAGTTCAGAATCCCATGTCTACATCAAATACTGTTGAAGGTACCCCAATGAGGGATATGGTTATGGATGTTTTGGGATCCGTGGCTTCTAATTGGGGAGAAGGATCGAGTAATGTTGAGGAAGATCCAAATCCTGAAATGAAGGCTTTCTTTGAAATGATAGAAGCTGCTGAGAAGCCATTGTATGATGGTTGTCAGTCATCTTTGCTTTCAGTAGCTGCAAGAATAACAAATCTTAAGTGTGAGTACAACATCCCCAACAGAGCTGTTGATGGTTTTGCCTCATTAATTAAGGATATATGTCCTGATAATAACAAGATGGCTGAGACTTTCTATGGCACAAAAAAGTTGCTTGCTGGTCTTCAAATGCCACATGAAAGAATAGATGTCTGTCGTAAAGGGTGTATGTTGTTCTGGAAAGAGGCTACCCATTTGGATAAATGTGAAGTATGTCATGCAGATAGGTATTTTAAGAAGACATTAAGGGGTAAGCCTATTGCGAAGAAGCAAATGATATATTTTCCCATTACACCAAGGTTGCAAAGGCTTTATGCAACAAAGAATGTTGCGGAGCAAATGAGATGGCATGCGGAGAATCCGCGCGTTAGTGGCTCCCTTGCACATCCATCTGACGGAGAGGCATGGAAACATCTTGACCAGGTTGAACCTGAGTTTGCAGTTGAGCCTCGTAATGTCCGGCTTGGATTATGTACAGATGGCTTCTCTCCATTTGGTCAATTTGGGCAGACTTACTCTTGTTGGCCAGTTATTCTTACTCCATATAACTTACCACCTTGGCTTTGCATGAAGAAGCCATACATGTTCTTGAGTTTGCTTATTCCGGGACCGAAAGCTCCTAAAGGAAACTTTGATATTTACATGCAACCTCTTATTGAAGAGTTGAAGCAGCTGTGGACCGTTGGAGTTCAAACGTATGATGTATCTAAGAAGCAAAACTTTGTAATGAAGGCAGCCGTTCTTTGGACTATAAGTGATTTCCCTGCTTATGGTATGCTATCTGGATGGATGACGGCCGGAAGATTAGCATGCCCATATTGTATGGAGAACACGAAGTCGTTCAGGTTAAAGTATGGCAAAAAACATTCATGGTTTGATTGCCACCGTCAATTTTTACCTAACGACCATTTGTTTAGAAAGAATAAAGTTGCCTTCTACAAGAATAGGGTGGAAGAATCCAACCCCCCTCCTTTGTTGAATGGAGAGGAAGTGTGGGATCGTATCTGTAAGTTACCTAAAACTGCTGATCATTGCGGTAAAATTCCGTTGTACGGAGTTTCTCACAATTGGACCAAACACAGCATTTTCTGGGAACTACCATACTGGAGGAAGCTATTGGTTCGTCATAATTTGGATGTCATGCATATAGAGAAGAATGTGTGTGAGCAGATAATCCACACAGTAATGGACGTCAAGGGCAAAACAAAAGATGATGTCAATGCTAGAAGAGATTTGGCTGAGCATTGTAAACGTCAAAAGTTGCATGTACAACCCACTGGGGTGGCTAGTGGAGAAAAAACGACAATGCCAAGTGCTCCATTCGCACTTAATAAGGAGCAAAAGAAAGCTTTATGTGAGTGGATAAAAGATTTGAAGTTCCCAGATGGTTATGCTTCGAATTTGAGTAGGTGCGTAGATGTCCAAGGTGATAAGCTTCATGGCTTGAAAAGCCACGATTATCACATTATCATGGAAAGATTGTTGCCAATCGCGTTGAGAGAGTTGCTTCCTACAAATGTGTGGAAAGCAATTACAGAAATCAGTCAATTTTTTCGTGATCTTTGCTCTTCACGGATTCTACTTGATGATATGGTTCATCTGGAGGAAAATATATATGAAATTATTTGCAAATTGGAGAAATATTTCCCTCCTTCTTTCTTTAATGTCATGGAACATCTTCCTGTCCACTTGCCTTATGAGGCTAGAGTCGGTGGACCAGTTCAGTACAGGTGGATGTACCCGTTTGAAAGGTGAAGCTCTATTCTAAATTGCAGGGTTCCTTTCATTGTTTGTATGTGAATTCTAACTTCTTGTTCACCACAATATAGGTTTCTACAACACTTGAAACGTAAGGTTGGAAATAAAGCTCGAGTTGAAGCCTCTATTTGTAATGCATATCTTACAGAGGAGATTTCAAATTTCCTTGCCCATTATTTTAGTGAGAATGTGGACATAAAAGCTAGAGATGTTGGACGAAATGTTAGAGTTGCCGTTGATGGGAGCAACTCTAATATCCCTACCATCTTTTCTGAAAATGTTGGCTACGCAACCTCCAAGGGGAATTCCAAATATCTGGATGATCAAGATTATCACCTTGCTCATCAATATGTCCTTTCCAATTGTGAATTGTTGAGAGAATATGAACGGTATGGATTTCTCTATATATGTGGTTAATTTTCTGTAAGTAATCATTAGTAGGCAACTTCGAAGGTCATTTGATAATTTTTGTAATTATTAGGTATTTTGAGCAAGATATATTGAAAACCAATCCTAATGTCCGTCTTGAAGATGTTTGGAGTAAGTTTGAGGACCAATTTTCTGATTGGTTACAGCAATATGTGAGTAATGTGCGGTATTCATATTCTTTGAAGTTATATAATAATAACATTATGAATCCAATATGTGACACATGTTTCATATGCATAGGTCTTGAACTCGAACATTACCGATGATGTTGTTAGGGCCCTTGCAATGGGTCCTAGGAAAGATGTGTGTGTGTGGAACAACTACTATGTTAACAACTTCAATTTTCATACATATTTGTATGGGAAGGACAAATCAACTATGAATTATGGGGTGTCTGTCAGAAGTGTAGATGGAGTGGAGTACTACGGCTTTTTGCAGGAGGTCGTCCAACTCACCTATGTTGGTGCAAATCGTTGTTATAAAACCACCTTATTTAAATGTGATTGGTTTGACTCGGGTAAAGGTACAAACATACATAAACAGTATAAGCTTGTTGAGATCAATCATACGAGGAAATATCCAAAGTATGATCCCTTTGTATTGGCTACCCAAGTTCAACAAGTATACTTTACACCATATCCGAGCGTCAGAAGTGATAAAAATGCATGGTGGGCAGTGTTTAAAGTAAAAACTAGGTCATCTATCGACGCACCAGTGGATGATATGGCATTTCAAGAGGATCTGAATGACAATCCACCCACCTTATCCACAGTAGACTTAGAGGATGAAGAAACATTGATAGAGTATAATGAACTTATGGAGGTTGATGTTGAAGAAGTTGATTCTGGCGAAGATGAAGATGAAAGCGAGGAAGAAGATGAAGATGAAGATGACCATGAAGAACAAGATGACTATGATGACGATGAGGATGAGGATGAGGATGAGGACAACAATGGGGAAGAATTCTAAATTGCAAAATTGCAAGTGTAGATGGAGTCCTTTGTATTGTAAACAGATTATGACTAATTGATATTTTATGCTTTGATAATTATTGAATGTGTTTTGGTGCACCTATGTGCAAATGCTGAACTTGGAAACAGAACCTCTCCCATGTGTGTTTATGGTACCTCTAATATTTATTTATGTTCATGTTTGAGGTTTTCACTCTAATACTATTTTCACAGGGGAAATAATTTACGTAATATAATGTGCGTGATTGTTTGTTAAAGGTTTCATAGATGGCATCTGATTCACAAGTTCGATCTGGTTCAATGTTTGGTCGAGATAGACAGAGAGGAGCATTTCCCGAAGGTCCGCTTGTTGATTCAGATGAGACGCAACCACCTTCACACCCACTTGATCAGGCACTGATATCCCATGATGATAGAATCATCTCTCATGCTTCATCTGATGCAACGGGCAATCCAGGTGCCTTAGAAGTTCTTTGCCCTGAGGGTTTATGGTCAGTGTAAAAAATATAGATAATGCTTTCTGTATTTGCAGTTGTATCTCCTTATTTGCATTTTACAATGATTAGAGCCTTGCTATATTGAAGTTTGTTTTTCCATTAGGTTTGACGATAACAAAGTGTCTCGTCAAGTCACTCTAAGTATCAAGAGTTACTATAGGGCTCCTTACACATGTTGGAGGGAGGTACCAGATCATATCAAAACCTTTTGGTGGAATGCATTCAGAGTACGTATATTTATTTATTTATGTTTTGTGATTATTTGCTTCATCCCCATTGTTGTAGTGATAAAAATATGTTAATGGCAAGTAAAATATGTTTGCAATTAAAATATGTTGGAGTGGTTTAATCAAGCATGATTATCATCGTCGGATGCAAATGACAGTGAAGTTGAATTAAGCAAAACAACAAAGAATGTAAGAAAGCCTAGCTACCAAGGCCTAGTGTGCTTTGTGTGTTTTTCTTTGTAGAAAAGTTAAACCCACTCTACTTGTAATTAATCAAATGTAGGCAGTCTAAAACAAAGATTAATATTATTACTAATTGAGCCAAACACTTATCTCAATTTAATAGATTCAAAATTATATGTAACTATTTGTTTTTCTTGAAAACTCAGCATATAAACAAAAAAACTTTCCAAAGTGTCAGTTTTTTGTAATCTAAATATTCTAGTTTATTTCATCATCCTTCTCGCTATGAATGCAAGGCAAGCGATGTTAATTAATACTTTCAAAAATTCAGACAAATTTTCTTGCAATCTTCTCTTTTGATGTGATCCCTTGATCCACAAAGCCCATGCATGCAAAGATTTCGATGTACAATTTTTGCCAAGGTGCACCCTTTTCCAAGCAGTCATGACTCTTTGAGTTCACCTATGTTGTAAGATAATTTTGAGTATTATCCCAAAAAATCTCCAGGTAGTCAGTCACTCATGATTCTATGACATGATGACATATCTAAATTTCTAAATATTTGTTTCTGTGTTATTTATATCCCTTCTATTGATTGATACCTTAATCTAAAAATACAATTCTAGACCTCATTTACATACACCATATGAAAAAGGGATGGTAGTTAGGGTTGTTAAAGCACCTAGTTTTACTGCGTGGGACAGTTTATTAGCATTTAGAATATCAATGAAATGAACAAAGTAAACTGATGGAAGTTTTCTTCAATGCCTGCAACCCTGCAAGTAGCAAAGTAGAATGCAATATAATCCCACCCAAGAGTGGATGTTGCAGGGGACTTAATTGTTCATAGATCTGAATAACTAAAGTTCCTTTGATGTATTTCAATCTGCATTTAATTGTGTAGGTAATGTAATCTCATTCTTTTCTAGCGTAGCCATGATGGTCAACTTGTTTGCATCTTCCAAAATAATTCAATCTCTGTTGTCATCAGAATTAGTCTCTTTCAGTTTTTTCTTTGTTTGGCAGTCAAACTTGTACGGTATTTACATCTCTATTTTCGCATGCTACGTTTTCGTAATCAACACATAAATAATGAGTGCATCTCGTGTGATTCCATCCTTTCATTTTCTGATATTTATAATTATCGAGAAATGCAGGATCGGTATCGATGGGCAGTTGAGCATGCATCCCTTGTGAAAGAAGCTTATTGGGACAAAGGGAAGAACCGTCTTAAAGACATGGTGTGTAAAGTGAGTAAGAAGAAACCGACTGATGTGATACCATGGCTATCTCCTGATGTTCGACGGCAACTGCAGCATCACAAGCACACATCAACAGGCTTTTTGAAGAGATCAAGGCAGTCCAGGCTGAACAAAGTCACTGGGCCTAAAGTTGGGACTCGTCATATTCAGGGATCAATTTCAGCTTCTGCAATTGCAAAGAAGATGGTAAGCATTTGCTTATTGAGGTGGTTTTTTTAATAATGCCAGGCCATTTACGACATTTAGTTGCTTACATAATTTTCGATTTTACTCACATAGAGGAAAGCAGGAGAGATAGTCACTGCCGCGAAGTTATTTTCTAGAACACATACGAAGGCCAAGGATAAAATTTTCGCAGATGATCGAGCAAAGGCTGTGTGGGTATGTATCAAACCATTGAAGTGCCAACCTTCTTGTGCTAACTTTTTTTATGTCATTAACACAAGTTGTATGGTGTGATGGTATGAACCGTGTTATGACAATGAATAGCACACACACATACATATATATATGTGTGCGTGTGTGTGTGTAACCAAAAGTGCGATTTCAGCAACACAAGCTGGCACGATGTGATAGTATGAACAGTGTACTGATATGTATGGTGTGATGGTATGTACAGTGTGTACATATATATGGTATGTGCAAATTTACATGTTTGGTGCTGAGATGATTCTTGCTGAGAAAAAAGTCTGCGATCTGGGACATATATATGGTATGTGCAAATATACGTGTTTGGTGCTGAGATGATTCTCGGTGATTAAAAAGTCTGTGATCTGGGACATATATATGGTATGTGCGAAAAATACATGTTTGGCGCTGAGACGATTGTTGGTGATAAAAAAGTCTGTGATCTGGGATTGCCTGTGGTTGTAAGTTTTATTTTTGGAATATTATGCTAGTACTATGATCTGGGGTTGATTTTTGCTTATGAAATGATTCTTGCTTACAAGTTGGCTTCTGATCTGATATTGTGAGACACTGTTAACTAAGTCATAATTGTGATATGATATTGTTGGTGTTTTTTCCTTGGTGTTTTCTCATGGTAAGAAATGATATGCTGATATTGTGATATCAGGTTTATCGATGATTCTGGGTGTTTTTTTTTCTCTATGATATTGTGAAATAGGGTTAACTATGTGACTATTGCTTAGAAGTTGGCTCTGATCTATTCAGCAGTGAATTTTGCACATATATACAAGTTCTGTGCAGTTTATATTTTCCTGTGATGGTGTTCGTAAGGAGTCGCTATGTGTTTTATTCCTTCACCAACCTGCTTGTGTGAGACGATGAAATGAGTTGATTCTTGAATATTGCCTGATTTTTAGCGCGCCAACTGAGATGTATGACTATTGAATATCGCTTGATTCCTAGCACTCTAACTGAGATTTATTCTGTGCATATTCACCCTATGCATTTCGTGACTTTTGCTCCTTTGTTGCTAAGGTGCAAAGTGATGGTATTCAAGTTGCTGAGGTTGAAAATGGGCTTCTGCCACCATCTGTTGGTCTCCCCTCTGACTTCAGATGCATATGTGCATTGAAAGAAAAGATGCGACTCAGCATCCATAGCCATTTGTGCCATTCCATTGTCAGTTTTTCTGAGCACTGTTCTGCTGTACGTATATACATATACACAGCTAGCATACATCTAAACAGCATTTGGGTTAGGGGAAAAAGTGTCATTGCATAGCCATTGGATACCTTGCTCACAGCATTTCTGAGCATTTAGGCATGTCTTGTTTTTGCATCTTAACTTTCCCCTTTCTTTGTTTTTTTTTTGGGGGGGGGGGGTACAGGAAAGGTGCTATACTCATGCATGTACACAGCATCTTAGAAATAATTTAGATAAACAGTGTGATGATATATACAGCCCGTTTCTCATGCTTGGTGTGCAGTTTAATGAAATTATTTTTGTAACATTTGTATTTTGGAAATAATTTTCAGGAGAAATATCAATCATTGAAAATGGAAAAACAAGTTCCCCCATCACAAGAGGATGATGGCCTTTTCTTGGAAGCAGTTGGGGGATGGAGTGAAAAAGGCACCATCTATGGCTTGGGCAATAGTACTGCTCTTTTCTACGAGAGGCCAGTGAATCACACCACTTCAAAGAAGTCTTCTTACACTCCCTCCATCGTCTCACAGCTTCAATCTGAATTAAATTCGACAAAGACCGAACTTAACTCGACAAAGAATGAACTACAACAACAACATATTTCAATGGAAGAGCAACGACAAAGGATGGAAGAGCAGCAAAGACAGCTTGAACAGCAACAAAGAACGATGGAAGAGCAGAAACATAGGATGGAGGAGCAACAACGAATGCTTGAGGCACAATGTAAGATGATGGAAGAACAAAAACAAGCCTTGCTAGGTATGCAATCCCAAATGGCACTCATGTCCAGCTTGCTTGGTCATCCATCACCACTCCATGATTCAGAAAAGTAGAATGCTTGAAAAATATATGCACAAAGAGGAGTTCTGATTTTGGGTGCTTTGGATCTCTACCATGCATATATACAGAGAGGAGTTCTAATCACTTTTGTGGATCCCAATTACCTTATATATATATGTTATGCTTTGGATCCATGTAGATTTGTATTTTGGAGTAGTACATACTTACAAGTCTTGATCTTTTGTGTGGGGTTGTAAATTCAGCAAAGAGCTCAACCTTTTGAAATTGACATTACTGTAGAAGCTCCTACATATATATGTTATGTATTTCACTTGCAAATCGTTGAGCTGTGTTTGATTTTGGTTTTATTGGAAGAGGTGTTCATGCAATTTGGCATCAATGTGGAAGCAGGAAGATTATTTCAACACCCAATTTTGATAGCAAGACAGATTTTGTAACCAGTTTGGTTTCTAAATTTAGAAACTCAGCACAATTCTCACTTTCAAACATTAGAAACTGATCACAATGATTGGTTTCTAAAAATTTGAAAGCAATCATGTGTTTGGTTTCTAATGTTTGAGACTGATGGTTCTGTTCAGTTTCGAAATATTAGAAACCGATTACTGGAATCGGTTTCCAAATGTTAGAAACCGAGGGGTTTATTGGTTTCCAATTATTAGAAACCAATGGACTTATTTGGTTTCCAAATATTAGAAACCGATGGCTGGAATCGGTTTCTAAATGTTAGAAACCAATGGAGTTATTCGGTTTCCAATTATTAGAAACCGATGACTTTATTCGGTTTCCAAATATTAGAAACCGATGGCTGGAATTGGTTTCTAAATATTAGAAACCGGTGGTTTATCGGTTTCCAATTATTAGAAACCGATGACTTTATTCGGTTTCCAAAATTTAGAAACCGATGCACAAATGGTTTCAAACACCAGTTTCTAATTTAGAAACCGAATCAAATTCAGTTTCAGAGTGGGTTTGCAACCAAGCCTGCGGAAACGGCAATCTTTCGGTTTCAAATCGGTTTCAAATGGAATTTAGAAACCGATTTCACCATTTTGAAACCGAATATTTCGGTTTCTAAACGCGTGTTTTCTTGTAGTGTGCTGCATCTTACTAATGAGCATGGGGTAATGCTTTGCACCTTTCTCCGATGGTATCCAACTTCTTTCCTGCTCCATAGATGAATTTGGTCTTACCCTTACACTATCTTCACCCCTTTTTCTCTTCTCGTCCTGGTGTACGGATGACGGGGTCGTTGCAATTCGGCTTCTGAGCACTAGCTTGGTTTTGCCTCTCTTGGTGGTTTCATGAAAAAGTGTGCACAATTTTTTGATCTGTTGCCAAGACAACAAATGAGAAGGGAAGACACCAAATAAGAAGAAAGTAAAACACGGGCTCAAGAGTAACTTATACCAAAGTGCTTCTGTGGAACCAAAAAAGGATACAATGTGGCACCTGCTCACTTGTCAGCTGGCGATTGAACTTGGTGTTCGTGTAGTAGTTATCCTTGATGGCACTTCTAAACTTCCGTTCTGCTAAGGGTAGAAAATCTTCAATGACGGTGAATCGGACCTGGCAGAGCTAAATGTTGGACACTGTTATTTCTTGTTTGTAAAGGTAGATAACAAGGCAGCTAACTGATGTCCACTTCTAGCCCCATAGGCATGGACTGTGGGATCAGTTTACAGAGGCATTTTGATAGAAAAACCAGGAGTTAGAAATTTTCATGCTTGTTTGGCCCCTTAAGAACATGTCGAACATGATTAATTATTCTCGTAAATACTAGCACATGACGATATGAGAAGGTAAGAATGGCCAAGCGAACTCCAAATTCAACATTTCCAATACCCACAGCCACATAAGGCATGCATCACTTACTGTGAAATGCAACCACTACAAGGATCAGCTAGTGGCATTCAGACCATTTTCCTTCAAGGAGGTGCAAGCTTCAAGTCCCTCCAGACGCGCAACGCATTCCTCCCTCCATGTCCCCCATGGCTCCTACCTCTAGTACCTCCAATGAAGATAAAAGTGAGTATCTAAGGCATAGAATTACTAAGAATGAACAAATAGGCCCGACCACTAACACTGTTATAGTCCGAACCTAAACCATGTCAATTAATTTAGTTAACCTCTATTTAAATTAATTCAGTTGAACGCCGCACTCCAATTCGGCATTCTATATATTTATCAATTTATGTAATTGTAGATTGAAACGATAGAGTGACCTTGAGATAAGATTTCATTATGCTTCATATTAATTCATTCAAATTATAAATAAATACTTAAATGATAAATAATTAAAACTAGCGCTTTAACAAAAATGGGAAGTCATGAAACTCACACATATATTTACATTATATAAATGAAACGATGATATTAATAAACTAAATAAATAAATTAAATGCAAGAAATAAATTAATATACGCACACTTGTCTAAGTAGGGTCTAAAGAATCTGTTCATAAGATCCATGAAAGCTGCGGGGGCATTGGTAAGGCCAAACGGCATTACTGTAAACTCATAATGACCAAACCCGGTCCTAAACACAGTCTTAGGGATATCTTCATGTTTAACCCTGAGTTGATGATACCCTGACGTCAAATCAATCTTAGAGAAGACTTCTGCTCCTTACAGTTGGTCAAACAAGTCATCTATCCGTGGCAAAGGGTAATTGTTTTTTGTGGTGATCTTGTTCAACTCCCCGTAGTCAATACATAACCTTAAGATTCTATCCTTTTTCTTTAGGAACAACACGAGGGCACCCCATGGTGACACACTTGGCCTAATAAAGCCCTTCTATAACAGCTAATCTAACTGAATCTACAGTTCCTTAAACTCAGTTGGGACCATACGATATAGGGTTCTGGAGATAGGTTGGGTACCAGGGGTTAATTCAATTCCAAAATCAATTTTCCTTTGCAGGGGTAGTCCTGGTAACTCTTTAGGAAAAACATCTTTAAATTTAGAAACTACAGGAATATTTTCTGCTTTCTCTATTTTGTTTGGGGGACAATAGCATAACACCAATATCCAATGCACCATTGACATAACAACTTACTTTCATAGTAGAAATCAACGGACAAGATTCTTCCTCTCTGTGCATGCATAGAAACACACTTTCCTCCCTTTTTCATCCTTTAAAATAACCTTAAGATCTTCACGATCAATCTTAGCTCCATAAGTGTGCAACCAATTCATTTCTAAATTGATATCAAAATCAACAAATCAAATTGAAGTAGATCCATAGGGAAAGTAGTTCCACCAATGGTAATGGGAACAAGTTTATGCGAAATGGGGCACTCAATCACAGAATCGTTGGGCAGCTTGATCCTACAGTTGGTTTCCGGCCTCGTATCCTTCAGGTTCAATTGCATGGTAAATCAGGTGGATATAAATGAATGAGTAGTATCCGAATCAAATAATGTACAAAATGGCTTTGAATTTAAAAAGAGAGTTCCAGTGATTACCGTACCGGAGGTGACAACTTCCTTCTTGCTCATTACATATGCTCGTCCTATTGTTGCAAGCCTTGGTGGTAGGGCCTGTTGGCAAGGTAGGGCCAAGGGTTTTGCTGCAACTTTATCTACAGCCTTTATCCTTCGGGGGCATGCAGCAATAAGGAGTTCAGGGCTTCCACACCACATGCACTTATTAGTTCATACTCAGTATTCAGGGGTGGTGTTGCATTTCGCACAGGGCTTTATCAAGCCTGCCAAACGACTCTTGAGAGGAGCGGGAGAAGGTTTCTTCTTATTCACACTCTCACGCGGAGTTCCTCGTTTAAACCTCTTTCTCTTTTGGATGATTGAGCTTGTAACGCCCCCAAAATGCTAATGACATTATTCATAGAAAATTGTAGCGGAAGACTTAATAATAGAAGGCGCTAGCGTCGTCCTGATAAGGACAGGGCTCACTGAAACCATTTAATCTTGCAACTTATCTTCACAATCACAAAATCTATTAAACTGAAACACTTCAAGGCCAAAGTCCATAATAGTTCAACTTCAATACCATTGACATAGGGCCTGTTCTTTTCGTGGGTCAATCCACTTTTACCTACTTCAACCTACTTCAACCCATTTCAACCTACTTCAACCCACTTGAAAAAAAAAATACCAACTTCAACCCACTTCAACCTATCTCAACCTACTTCAACCCACTTCAACCAACTTCAACCCA
>JACYFF010019584.1:106760803-106823771 GCA_017589665.1 Selenicereus undatus | reverse complement strand
GTGTGAGTGGAATGAATATAGTCGCCTTAGTAAAACTAAGATGAGACTGAGGGAGTCGAGTATGAAATAAGTTTTCATATTGAAGCCTTAAAAGTCGAATCTTGAGTGTCAAGATCAACATTCAGTATGTTGACCTAGTGACTCAGGTTAGATTTTTGGGTGAAAATCTAGACTGACGATTTGCATAGCATAAAAAGTGACGAACCCAGCTAAGTGGGAGTTATTTCGTGACACACATTTCATATTGTGTGTGCTTATAAGACGACCCATATGTGGGGTGACAATTGAATTCCCTATCACTTGTCACTGTGTGACCCTATGGACGATAACCCTTTGACTTAAAGCTATGATATTAAGTCGAAGCTTAATGATGCTACTTTAGTGTGATTCTCAAGAACCACGATGTATACGGTTCAGCGAGAACACGTTAGGAAAGCAATTAAGCTAATATGAGATTTCATGAGTGTTTAAGGAAAAATCTATCCACCATCACCATATCAGCCCAGACAATTATGTTGAGAACATAATCATATGATATATCAGGCATAAAGGATTAGAGATGCCACTGGTGATATCTTGGGATATTTTTGGAGTATCGTATTTCGTGAAAGTGTTATGTTAGTTGGATGGTAACTTAATATAACACTACTGGTTATTTATGGTCGCACGTCCTATTCCTGGTATGAAGCGTGAAAGAGTTGTGGTGCATAGAGAATAAGTGTTCAGCAGCCTGCGTGGCCGAGTGGGAGCTGTAGGTCGGGCTTTGTGGTGCCAGGCCCGACGACCACGCGAGTTGCCTAGGGCAACAATCTTAACTGTACCCCAACCTATATAAAGAGGTTTTAGGGGGTCAGTCAACATACACAACACAAGATCTTTTCCCTCACATATTCTCTTGCTTTCTCTCTCACGGCTAGAACACCATCCATTGAGTTCTCGGGTTTAGGACGTGGACATCTCTAAAGCGACTCTAGTAGCCGCTTGGTATTCTGATTGGCGAAGACTGGTATTCTTATTATTGTGGACTATTACGGACAGTGAACTTCTGCATCCAGGTTAGTCCTAATTCATCCTACAGCATTGAGTCACTCTCATTTCCTGAGCAAGGTAAGTGGTTGCATTATCATCATGTACTCCAAATCAAATTTTCCTGAAACTAATGCTTGCCTAACTCATATAAGTTTTTTGGCTTCATTTATGTACAATATTGAGTCTACAATGGCTTCGTTTTTACCCGACTCATATCCATAATATGTGTATAAATGATAGGCAATTGTTGGATACAAACTAAACTGCTCATTACAACTTTCAATCTCTCTCAACCACAATGGCTCTCGAAGTCCAATTCATCTTCTTCATCTTTGCTTTCTTCCTTCTACTTACTTATCAGGTATATAATTGAACACTAGTGCACTATCCCCCTCCCAAGTAATTGTCGAGAAGGAAATGGTAAATTAATAGAAAAAACGAATTGAATATTGGTGCTAAATCAATGAAAAAAATGAGTTGAATATTGGTGCTAAATTAATGAAAAAAAACGAATTGAAAATTGGTGCATCTCATCACACCAGCATGCTGAGATTATCTAGAATTGAAATGGAGATTCTAGTCACTGATTTGAACCCACGTCCTATTGAAGCTTTTCTTAGTGTGCATCTCATCCCACCTCCTTTTGAAGCCTTTGTCACTGAGCATCTCATCTTTCCTCAACTACACTGGCTGGACAGCTTTCACAAAAACAGAAAACCAAAAAAAAAAAAAAAAAACACAACTACATTATTAGGAAATATAAGATTGGAATATCTCAATTTCTAAAGTGAAATTTCATATCTGCATTTCGCATCTTGAAATCTCACATAAGAAATCATAAAAGGATTAGTCAAAATTAAGGGAAAAAATTACCAAAATCTCAATTGAGACTATGGATGAATTTTTCAACCTCCGACCTGAGCCCAGACTCAATCGTATACCACAGTGACTTTGTTTGAGGGGGTGTGACAGCCAATCCTTCATTGATGAAGAACAAGAATGGAAGATCGTGGAAGATGGTAAAATAGAGCCATGATTTCGGGGGGGGGGGGGGAAGGCATTGCCATGGCAGTTCAAATAGACCAGATCTCCACCACAAAAACATAAGATCATAAACCTGGAAACCCCAATTGTGAATTTAGGGCTAAGGGACGCTAGACCACCTACTTCAATCGAAAAATCAAAAGATCCTACCTCCACTTATCATAAACCATCGCAACATAGCAAACCCATGACAAGAATACAGCCGAATCATGATACAAAACCTCCAAAAAAAGGTTTGGAAGATAGAGGGAGAAGGAGAGATAGGAAGAAAGAGAATGAATGCTGATTCATGATACAAACACCCCCCCCCCCCAAAAAAGGTCTGGAAGATAGAGAGAGAAGTAGAGATAGGAAGAGAGTGAATGAATGCTGGGAGACGTGAAAAGATGAGACTTTTACAGCCTACCAAACATTTCAGTATGTAGTTGGTAATTTTTTTAATTTTAAATTTTGTTAGCTATATTCAATAGTGGAACTCATGAGTTATAGTGAATCATTTATTTGATGGTTATTAAAAGAATTTTATTATATATAGTATAGAGAGACAAAAATTATAAATAGGTAGTTTACTTAGATAAGGTAGTTTAAAATCTACGGTTTAAAGTTAATGAGTAAATATAACTGTCTAATTTTTTTTCCTAAATAATTGAATTATCATATATCTTTATCACGTATGTCCGAATTGCATGATGATAAGCAGTAATAATGCTTTTTAAAGGGAGATATTCTCTCATTTCACAATCAACATCAAATACAACATTGCCCATGTCCCCCGCCCCCCCCCCCCCTTTCACTGTTGCTCCTAACCATGCATACCGGGACGGGATTGAAATTATCAATTCTAATTACCGAGAGTATCCAATTAATAAACCGCATTAGTCAATGATGCATCAGTTTTTCTTGGTAAAATTCTGAGATTGTAGCAAAATCTTAGTCTTTCTGCATCACTTCCTGCTCCTGTACCCAATTTTTTTTAAAAAAAAAAATTCCAGTTTCTCACTGTCTACTGTGACAAAGCTCCAACAGTTAAGGAAAGGGCTACACAAGAGAAAACATAGATTCTGGATCTCTGTAAGAAAGCAACAGCAGATTCAAGCCAATGGAGATGGCCAATTCTTTTTGTTGTTAACCCCGGCATTTGGATGTATCAACTGCACAGCTCAGTGCAAAGCTGCTGCTGATCCAACTGAGTGTCATTCTTTAACTGTGCATATACATGGCTTCTTCCATTGCTAAGGCATGTCAGGTTCAGCTTGTCCTCCCACTGAATCGACTGCAATTAGTCGAATGCACAAAAGCGGCTTTTGTCAGAACCACCTTTAGGGCCAAGGCTTAACCTATTCAGAAATCTACATTTTACAGATGAGACACCCAGACTTATCGAATTTTTCTGGCTAAAATCCATCAGTTATCTATTGCATATGGTAATTTGTCTATATTATACAGATTTCAGACCCAGCTTTATCGAATTTTTCTGCCTTCTGACCATCTTAAAATCCATCAGTTGTCTTTTACATTCAGTGTGACATTAAGAAGTAAGATTTGAGTTTAAGGTTGACAACAATAGGCTAGCAGAAAAGCTGGTCATGATCATGCAGTTACCTGACAGAAGACTTGTTGTGGGCCTTGTGGCGTGCAGCTCCATACAGGGGTAGGAACACAACTCAAATAATGGCACCACGGACAATAATCACTCCCCTTAACTCCTCGGAAGACCATCAACAGCCCAACTGTAATTCTGCAGTGCAACGAGTTCTAAGCTTTTATTTCATGCATAGCAACACACAGCAACAACTCCCCCCCCCCCCCTCCAAAAGAAGGAGCAACCTTGAATTTGACCACTTTGCTACCACATGGAAAATCAGTGCAGAAGCATCAAATGCAAGGGAAAATATGAAATGCCTTACTGAATGCGAAATGCTTCCTACAGATCCTTCGAGTAATCTGGGCTAATGGCTAATGCCTAAAGAGTGGCTTTTATCTTCTCTTGCAATTTTGTCTACAAGTCTTTTTTTAAGAGAAATGGAAGAGAAAGGAAGCCACATCTGGTTCTTAAGAAATTTGAGCACCCTGTTGCTCCCATGGTGCTAACAGTTCTAATCACAAATAAAACTAGAAGAGAATAGACTAGTGGGAGTCTGAGAGATTATATTATCTTCACTTTGTTGCTCGAACAGCCCAAAATCAAAAAACATAAACTAAAAGCTTACCCTGCAATTAGAAGTACAGCAGATGTAACCCAGAGAACATGCTGATAAGTTTTATGCTTTGATTTATTAGGTCGTGAAGTATAGCCAGGGAGAGCATGCTTCCTGCTAACCCATTCGAACTGTGGCCGTATAAGAAGTATGAACCCAAGAAGAAACCCGGTAATAAATCCACCAATATGAGCGAAGTTGTCCATGTGCGGAAGAATTCCCATTGCCAAATTTATGATAATGATCAAGGTAAGTGTCAGCAAGGCTGCACACTGAACACAAAAAAACTGCAGTGTCACAAGCAAGCCAAATAAACATAGGACCAAATAACAAAATGAAAATTATTTGTACACTTCAAAGATATTATTACCTTGTTGGCATAGATTGCCCAATTTGTAAGCAGCTCTGAAAGCATGGCCCCCAGAAGACCAAATAATGCACCAGAAGCACCAACAGAGATTGTGGACTGGAGAAACAGAGAGGACAATATGTTCGCACCAAAACCAGAGATTATGTACAGCAAGCCGATTTTTACTGGAGAAGAACTAGGCTAGTGTCAGTGTGGTACACATACAAAATATGAATGTGACAACCAAACAACTCTGCGACTTGCTAATAGCACTGATATACTAGTATTCAGGAGACACATAACTTATTTATCCCATCACTCAAAACGCAGAAAACAGAAAAAAGAAAAAGGAATGAGAGAAATGACAATCAAGATACTCTCTAACAGAAGCCTGTGTGAAACCCCAAGAGCAACCCAATGCAAATAATGTGGTTCCTACTATAACTAGGCCTAAAGATACCCAGATATACAAAACCTTATACTTGCCTATCAAAGACCGAACAGAAATTTTCTTAAAAGAAAGGCAAACCAAGAACAAAGAAACATTGATAACGAAATCAAACGTGCCTTGCTAATCTAGACCTGCTTTCACAACCATGGTATCCATACGAACTGGGGCCAGAGGAATTTAAATGTAAAAGATTTGCTTCTTGAAGATTGGTTTGCCTCTTTTCCCAGAGGTCACGCCTGAGATGCTGTGGGTGTTACAGACAGGAGACTAGCTTCACTAAGATTGGTTTTCTTTTTTCCTTTTTTCTATGAGTGTGTCTCCATATTTTTGAGACAGCTCAATAACCAAAACTTGGTTTGGTATCAGAATTAGACATCAAAGTCATCAACCAATACTCTGCAGAACAGGGAAATTTGAGTTTTAGAACCGCACACATAATTATTGGATACCTAAAATGAAGGAGGGACAGAGAAAACGTACCAAAACCAAATTCTTGCTCAAGTCGTAAGCCTATAAATAAAAGGCTTATCATGTTGGCAAGCAAATGCACTACCCCGGCATGAATCCATATGCTAGTGATAAGCCGCCACTCCTGGTGTTGGTGTACCACCTTGCTTACTTCCAGTGCCCCCAGCTTATCTAACCTGAACACACCAGTGTATGGTGACCGATTAAATTGTATTGCTTTCCTCCCATGTTAACAGACTACAAAGATGATGTTCCATGAATCTCGCATATGTTTCAGTTATCATATCAATTGCATACAGAATGGAAACAACATGAAGAGAGGCAACTTTCAAAGGGCACATTGATCACCTACAAACCATTCCCTTTCAAAAAGGATTGCAGCTCTCATGCTTAGTCGTTAGTAATCAAGGAGCAATATCCACAATAAACAGAAATTAAACATTGTATGCACAGAAAAATGCAATCTCTTGCAACTTTTCAAGACCTTAGCTTTAAGCATGGGACAAGCCATTTTTTGGTGTTTGAGTTTGCCCCCTTACACAATCTAACACTGATACATGAAGTTGAAATCCAAACTTCTAGGTTGGGAGACTCACCACATTTTAAAAACATACAAGTTCTCATCCTACAATAATGTTGCACTGCCTGTTTCTCCAGATGGCGACAAGGCAACCACATTTTAAAAACATACAAGTTCTAGGTTGGGAGACTCACAACATTTTAAAAACATCCCGGGATTAAGTTGGGTTTACACAATGTAACACTGATACGTGAAGTTGAACTCCAAACTTCTAGGTTGGGAGACTCACCACGTTTTAAAAACATACAAGTTCTCATCCTACAATAATGTTGCACTGCCTGTTTCTCCGGTTTGGCGACAAGGCAACCATGCAGAGGCAGCAAAAACATACCAACAAAACTAAACTTGGGTCCAAGTCATAAGCACAATTAGATGAGGTTGAGGCAACCCCAAAAAAACAAAGTAGCGTTGGCTGCATCTACTCAAATGTCTCCTTCCGTCCTACTCCAAGTAAGCCAACATTTTGGAGCACCCAATAATCAAAACTCTGTCTACACGTATTCTAATTTTAATTTTAACAACTAAAACACAATTCCAAACTATAAAATTGCAAAATTTTTGACAAGCTAATCACATATATGCGTTCAGAAGTGACTGAAAGCCCAGTTGACCATTTCCACCAGTTCTACAAAATACTCACACCCCAATAAAACCAACTTAATCAACCAGATGGGCATCTGATATCTATACAACAAACACATATTAAGCAATGCAGGAGAGAGAAAGAAGACTTACGTAGCAGAGGATGGCCCAATAAGGGGATTTTCCTTGAGGGGTTGAAAAGCGAACCTACCCAAAAACCCAGCAAAACAGGAGAAAGAATGCTTGGGGCAATTATTGATGTACATGGTGACAACAAACAAACCCACATCGACAACCACAAACAACGGTATCAACCACGGGAACCACCGCCTGAACGGTTCGAAATCGATGCCCGGCACCGGCGGCCGGTTCATTTTTGCACCCATCTACTGCCTTTTCACAGGAAAAAGAGGGCTACCCATGATCGATCAGACCACAATCACAACCCACGAATTTTGGAAGGATAATTGGGATGCGAAGGCTATGGCATCATTACTCTGGTGATTCAGAAGAGAGAGAAAAAGGGTTGTAGAGACTGAATTTAGGAGGCGATTGAAGAGGACAGTTCAGCAACTAAAATGGGAGATTGTATGAGTTGTTACTACAACATTAGAATTCAAGTTTACAGGATGATTTGTTCATGGCGTTTGGTGGTTGTGAATTCTGAGTAACCGTTTTCATGCCGCCGGTTCGTTTGCCGTTAATGGGTTGCAGTAAGCCTCTATGGCCCACCGTTCAAAATTGTGGTTAGTGGGCCCGGGCTGTTTACTTCAGGCCTACTTACTCAGTTGGACTAGTTGGAGTTTGTACGGGCTGGGCTTGCTTGAAGCAGGTACCCAACTTATTTGTTTTTTTTTTTTTTTCTGTGCCCAAATTTTCGGGTCGTTAAAAATATGAGAAAATTATTAAGAAGATTTTGCGTATTCGGATACAAGAAACGCCAAAAATTCTGACCCGAACCAATAACCCCCATTAAGGCCGTGATGAAAAAAAGGCCAGTTCACCGAGGCCACGGGTTTAGTTCAGTCAAAGTTTGACTTGTGCTCGAGTAAATTGAGCTTGAATTAAGTTCAATTTTACTCGAAAGCTAACCGAGCCAAATCCAAGCCCAACAAGGCTTGGTTTGGCTCGATTTAGTCCAATTATTATTTTTTTCCTTATGTACTTGTGTGGTGAGTATTATTTTACTAGTAGGATCAACAAAATTTTATTTTAATCCTTTTTGCTTGAATCCAACACAAAAATCTCAAATTTTCCAATTGAATTCTAGTCTTGAATTTGGAAAGTTTTAAACAAAAACAAAGAATACGTCAAGTAATGGGAATCTAAGCTCAAGCCTAACCTTTATATGCGGGGCGAATTTCAAGCCAAACTTTTATTAACCAAACCGAACTTGAATCTGACCGGCTCAGACACAACTTGACGTAGTTGTGCCCCTAATCCTATCTATTACTGATTCAGATATCTAATCCACCTAAATTGAGAACAATCAGTTCAAATATCCAAATTTTCAAATTAATTTGATATATTTTAAGCTAAGATTGTCACATTTCTTTCCAGAATATCAAAGTTATTATTTCTTATACCTCCAATCATCATTATTTTTCCTGGCTCACCCACACTACTCAACCACTCATCTTCATATTTCTCTTTTTGGGGGGGGGGGGGGGGGCGGCGGCTTTGATTATCATTAATTTGTCTTCAATTTCAATTTCTAGTTATCACCAAACTTAGTCTCAGACTTTTCATAGTTTAATTTAGTTCCTTCATTTACACCAAAGAATAAGATAACCTAGCGATCACGTGGGCATATAACGCATTAAACGTTTCATTGTGCCTGAATGCATGATGCTTGTTCCTTCCGCCCCTCGCCGCTCTGACCCTTTCCTGCTTTCCAAACGTTTCGTTACAAATTTTTGCAAATGTAGTGTGGACTTTTTTTCGTGGTCAACAATATTGTTTATTAAGCTCAATATTGCAATTCACGTTTTTTGTTGTATTGTATTCGCTTTTATGATTCATTTGAAAAAAGAAAAGAAAAGAAAAATTGGAGGAATGTCCTATTTGGCAAACAGTTATAAGTTGTTAACTGTTTTAATTAGCTGCTTATATTAGTTATTTGATTTAGCGGTTTTTAGAAAAATATTTGATAAAAACTAGCTGTTTCTGAAAAATATGTTGTCAAATTTTCACTTATGCGTTTAGTTATGAATTAGTTTTTAATGAAATGTGTGTAATTTTTCTAAACTTATGGACAATTATGTCATTTCTACAAAAAGTTCTTCTCAAAAGATTAATGAGAATAGTTTTTTCAAAAAGAGTTTTTTGGAGTCAAATAGCTATTGCAAAATATAATAACCCGACCCTAATCTATATTTATTTATTTAAATTATATTTATTTAATTAATTAATAATATTTATTCATTTAATTACTCGTGTTTATTGATTTAATTGGTCATGGTTATTTATTTAACCAAATCATGTTTATTAATTCAATTACACTCAATTCATTTATCGAACGAATTCCATTATGTTATTTAAAATTTTTCACCTTCATTTATCGTATTTAATCATTTCGGTTGGAAAATATTTTATTTGGGTCTCATTTTGCAATCCAAGTTTCATTGATTGTAAATTTTAGTTTCGTTGATTGATTAAATATCGGGTGAATCGATAGTGGGCTTTGATAATTATGGTTTAAGAAATTCAATCGCATACGATTTACTTTCCTTCCCGGACCCAAACCGTATAAGCCCAATTTAGGCCCAACAAGTTACCACTTGTTTTACTTAGTTAATTACCATCTTTATGCCTAATTAGTAATTAGCAAAAGCTTCTTTTAGAGGGTGAATATAAGCCAAGTATAAGAGATAATCACAAGACAACTTCAGAAAACCCAACCACACACACATCTCTCTCTCTCTCTCTTCCTTCTTTCTCTAGCCCACCGCCCCCCCTCCAGCTAGGGGTGTTCAAAACTATCCGTAACCAAAAACCCGAACCAAAAAACCGCGAACCGACCCGAAATATTGGGTATCCGAACCGAAATATTTAAAATTTTTGGTTCGGGTACCCGAACCGATAATTTTTTTGGTTTTCGGTTTGGATACGGTTCGGATGTTTCATAATTTCGGTTACCCGAAAACCCGAAACTTTTTTTTATTTTATATTCTTTTTGAGATTTTTTTTTTTAATTTTCTCTTCCCTAAAAACTTTGGAAGTTACATATCCCCAAGCCCCATGAAGACAAGGACTTTGAGTTTTTGACTTTGTTGCATTGTTTTGTTTAGATGTCTAGGTCTTCTATAAGACTTTGTTGCATTTGGACAATGGTTTCGGCATGAATACGATGTTATTAAGGTTATGTCTTATGGAGGTGTGAAGTCGTTGAAATGTGAAAAATAGTAACGTACTTTGTGGTATTGCCATATTATGTGATAATATCATGTATTAGTTTCCATTGGGTACCAAAAAAAATTATTAGAAAAAATAGGAAAAAAATATTTTTAAAAAATTGGGTTATTGGTTAACCAAAAACCCGAACCGAAATTTTCGGGTACCCAAATTTCGGGTACCCAAATATTTCGGTTCGGATACGGTTCACCATTATGCCGACCCGAAATTTCGGGTACCAGAACCGAAATTCCTTTTGGTTCGGGTACCCGAACCATGAACACCCCTACCTCCAGCTGCTGTCCTGGTGTTTTTCGGCCACCAGCCACCCACCCACCCATCACCACCCCTGGCCTTCCCTAGCCACGGCAGCCCCCTCCCCTGCCCAAGCACAACTCCAACTCTTTCATTCAAGCATCCAAGTGAGATAACTCTAACCTCAACCCATGGAATGTTTTTGAGTTTTATTGATTGTTTAAGTATGGCTGATGTTTATATGAATCAAGTGATGATTATTATGCAATAATGATTGAGTTTAGTGATGTTTAAAGTTGTGGGTGATGAATTGGAATTGTGATCAAATGAGTTTAATCATGAAAGTTGAATCCAAGCTTACTTGTTTCATTTGTTGTGATTTTGATATGGGCTATGTATATGAGGCCTTAAAAGATCTTTTTATATCTGATTGTGGTGATTTGGAATGATTTCAAGTGAGGATTTATGTGAAAAAGGAAGCGAAAGCTAAAACAGTGAAGACTGAAAATTTCAGAAAAACAGGACAGATTTCGGGATTAAACTAGTAATGATCGGCCCATGGAAAAATTATGATTTTTGGTAGGCAGGTAGTTCATTGTGTTAGCTTTCAAATGGAGTTTGAATCGCCTTAACCCGAGGTTTGTGAAAAACGTTATGGTCATTTTAGCAAAACTGTGCAAAATGGATCAAAACTAACACACTTTTGTTTTAACCCCATTTTGGGAACCCTGTTGTGAGAATCATGTTTTGTGTTGCAAATGAAAGTTTTGCGGCACTTCTTAATATTTTTACATGGGGGTTTTAAAGTCTCCATTTGAGGTGAAAGGTGAAAGTTATGAATTTTTGAAATGAACTGAACTGCTTTGGTGCAATTTTGCTATTATTGCAATTTCTGTGTAGCGTATACCTAGAGAAAAATTTTGAAAATTTTACTGTAAATTGTCCATATTATTTTTGAATTTTCTATAAGATTTCATGAATTTTGTTTGAATATTTTGAGTTTGGTGATTTATCAAGCCAATCTAGTATACTAGCTGTTATCTTGAACCAAGCTATACATCAGCGAGTCTTATACCCGTATCAGTAACCTATCTCAGAAAAGGCCACAACCACTCTCTCATTGGTGACCATCAAGGCATTTTTCTTTGTAATTTGATTTATCTCATTGTGGTCTATTTTACTTTCATTTGTTTTATATCGGAATTAATTACTTTTATTAATTCAGTTTGAAGTTATACTGAAATACCCAAGCTATGTATACCATTTAATTACTTAATTTCTATTACACATACTTACTCAATTATGTGAGTAATGATCATTTACTGACTACACATACCTACAATGACATTTATGAAACAGAATCGTGGCCTAGTTATCGTTCCCTGTTATGCATAAGTGTTATCAAGTCATAACATATTTATTAAGTTAAATGACATTTATAAAACAACTGACTTTTATCAAGTCAAATAACACTTTTAAAGACTCAAGATACGTCCATTGCCTGAATCTTCAAAAAGCAGAATATGTTTATCAAGTTACAACTCTTAATGAGTTTATCAATGAATCAGTTTATACAGTTATTTGCCACTTAACTTGTGACCCCGTCAGTTATCGTCTATAGGGTGTCAGCCCATCATTTACCCGCGCAACTTCAGACAACTCTTGATCGGATTGACAGGTGTACACCTATGTATAGATCATATCATTGCAAGGGGCTCAAATCCATATAATAATGAGCAATTCAGTTTCATATTACTTTCATTTTCATTGTTATTGCCAACTAAATGAATTGCAAAGGCGGGTACCCATCAATAGTGTTTCTATGCTCATTTTACAATACAGGAATGCATGCACTAAGTTTTTGCTCACATTTTCGACTTGTTTTCATGCTTTCTATTTTAGGTGATGAAGTATCACATGTTTCTCCTTTTAGCAAGCCCTTTTGGAAGTCATCAAATGCCCACAGTGGATTCAACATAGTATGAATGTTGGAATCGACTTCAGGGTCAAGTTGGGTCTATACTTGTGTAGTGTGTAGTGTGTAGTGCGAGCTAGCACATGGTATGATTAAGTCGATGGTATTAAAGTTGATCTATTATGAACTTTAGTATTGAAGTGTTTCAGTTTAATAGATTTTGTGATTGTGAACATGAATTGCAAGTTTAATGGTTTTAGTGAGCTTTGTCCTTATCAGGATGACAGTAACGTCTTCTATTATTAAGTCTTCCACTGCAATTTTTCATAAATCATATCATTAGTATTTTGAGGGGCCGTTACACAAACAGTTCTTTACCAAACATCATTTAGCTGTTTGACTCGGTCAAAATAGCTAAAATCCTCCCAAAAAACTGTTTTTTTTCAAACTACTGTTACCAAACACCCCGAAGAGGGTGATAATTATATAATACTACTGTTTGTGGATTATTTAAACATATATAGTCTAATAACTTCGAGAATAATTATATAATGCTATTGTTTGTGGATTATTTAAACATATATAGTCTAATAACTTCGAGACCTATAAACCTTACTAGTTGATTCAACTAGCCAGGATAAGCTTTCAAATGTTAAGTCTACTATCTAGCTAAATCCCTTCCTCCCTCTTTCTATATGCAAGGAAGTTGCACAAGGGTTCTTATATGCAACATTTAAATCTATGATTATAATACAATTGCGGAGGTGGGAAATTGAACCTAGGACCTAATGTACCCAATACCCCAATCTTCACCACTAGACTAAGACTTCATTGGTATTATGCACCTAATGTTATACCACATTTAAACCTACATCTCCTGTATTATGCTCCTAATCTTGTCATCATCATGAGTTTCAAGTTAGAACTCTAATCAACTGATAAATTCTTAAGTTCCTTTGCACACTATTAGGACTCCAGGCGCATTAATTGTGACAGTGTGTCTTCTCTGTGTTGCTCACTCTTCCAGAAATACCTGCCTCCTTCCCAGAAAACCAACTTCCCGAACTTGCATTTCTTGCTCTGCACTTTCTGACTCCATCTATGATACCTTGTCAAGCTTTAATACTCATCAATTAAACCTCACATTGTTTTGAAGCTTTAACATTCACCAATTAAACCTCACCTTCTCGGTGAAAATGCCCTCCAAGAAGGCATATTACCAAACAGGACATGAAGACAAGGCGAGTTGTTGTGGATACCCTAGCTTTCCATCCTGGTTTGTCCTCTGCTCTTGTTCTACTTTAATCCTATTTTTGGTCCATCTCATCTCCTCCAACATATTTTCTAATTTCTATCAGTGATTTTAGTACAAAGTTTCTCAAAAATGAGGGAACATCTACTTATCCCAATGTAACAGTAACCCAACATGAAAAACAACCAGATGAATGTGGAGGGAAGTATATCTATATCGAAGAACTCACTCCCCAGTTCAACGCCGATTTACTCACAAATTGTAGCACACTCAACAGATGGCTTAACATGTGTTATTACCTCATAAATTCTGGCCTTGGTCCCAGGATGAATGAATCCTGTTGGTTTGAAACAAATCATTTCTCACTAATGAAGCAGTACAAGTGCCTGACCGAGCAGTCCTCCAAGGCATCAGCGACATTTGTGCCTTTCTTTGCAGGGCTAGATGTAGGGAGGTACCTGTGGGACTCTGATACTAAGCTAAGAGATGCGGCCTCAGTAGAAGTGGCCGAGTACGTCAGGAACAAGCCTGAGTGGAAGAAAATGTGGGGACATGATCATTTCATGGGGGCGGGAAAAGTATCATGGGATTTTAGGTCTGATGAATGCTCTGACTGGGGTAACCGTCCGTTCTACTTGCCTGAGATTAAGAACATAACAAGCTTGGTAATAGAATCAAGCCCTTGGAGCAACACTGACTTTGCAATACCCTACCCAACCTACTTCCACCCTTCGAGTGACAATGAGGTGTTTATATGGTAAGACAGGATGCATAGGCATCAAAGGCCTTATTGTTCTCATTCGCAGGTGCTCCTAGACCCCAACTTCATGACTCCATAAGGAATGAGATTATCAGCCAATGTCTGAACTCGAAAGAATATTGTAAGTTCTTGAAACGTGACCCTATTGTGAAAAACTGTGATGACCCAGGCCAATTGATGAGATTATTTCAAAAGTCGGTGTTTTGCTTACAGCCCCCAGGAGATTCATTCACTAGGAGATCAATGTTCGATGCAATTCTAGCTGGATTCATGGCGGTCTTTTTCCACCCTGGTTCAGCATGTGTGCAATGTTTATGGCACTTGCCTCAGAATTTTACCACTTATACTCTTTTTATTCCCATGGAAAATGTGAAGAGTGGGAATTTGACCATTAAGAACAGGTTGATAGAGATACCAAAGGAAGAAGTGCTGGGTATGAGGGAAGAAGTTATAAGGCTGATTCCAAGGGTTATTTACGCAAATCCTAATTCTCGACTAGAAATTATTGAGAATGCATTTGATATTACAGTAAAGAGTTCTGAATCGAATTGAAACAATTTGCAGGAATATGAAGGGTGAAAGTAATTCAGCAATAGGGAACCGTGAGTGGGATGGTTACTTTACACAATACAATAGCAGCTGAATAGATAAAACAGCATCACATTATTTTTTATTCATTGTTGACATATTTCAACAGTAGATACTGTACGGTCAATAACTTTTGATATGCTAATATTACGTTAGTCTACATTCAAATCTCGACATACTCTGCTAAGCCTAAGGCAGAACCTTGGGGGGCGGGGGGGTTGGTGTTAAAAGTTTTCAAAATATTAGTTCTGTCAGCTTCTGTACGGAACAGCTATAATCCAGGTGCATCGTCTCCGCATTCTTCCAGCTTAATCTCCACACAGATACAGGCCAAAAAGACACACCACCATTACAGCTCTGCACTACCGACTGAAATACGTATTTTAGAGCACAAAGAAGCTGTTAAACGTTGAAGCAGAAAGTCAAGCATGAGATTCAGATCCCTAAGAGACCTAATACACATTAGTTCGTTTGATGCTTCTACAATGAAAAGCAATTTTTTTGAGGGGGCAGGGGGGGTGACCAGCCAAATCCTTCCTAACGACTACTTCCAATCATCTATATTTTACAGCAATTAGGTTGCCTAATTAAATATGGACTACAATTAACAAAGCAAGCCACAGACGCACGCAGGGGGAAAGCAGAGGAATTCGAGGGGGAGAGAATTTACGTAGGTTTGCTGTTCTAGCAGTGCTATAGATCCATCTGGTCAGATTTATCAGCTTCGTCTGAGACCATCTTTTCAATACTACCTACAGGGACATCCAAGGCTGGTGAAACTCCATCTGTCCCATTCACGCTCGCATCACAGCTTCCTTGAACTGTCGGCGGCTTCTCATTATCAACCGGATATTTACATTCAGTCTCGGTTGTATCCTTGCTCATTGCACATTGAGAATTATCAGCATCAACTGTTTGGTTACCAGGATCTGAATGTGCACCTCGTGCTTCTGGCAGACATCTGGAAGAAGAAGCATTATTATCTTCGTGAACCGCCGAAAGCTTTGAATCTGATACTGAAACTTTAGCCTCAAGTGAGCTCTTGCTTTCCATTTGGCGCGGTTCACTGGCTGATGTATTCTTGTCCATTTGCTGTGGCTCACTGGCTGAAGTCTTATTGTCCATTTGCTGCGGCTCCCCGGCTGAAGTGGAAGTCGGTGCTGAATTTCTTTGGTCCAATGCCATAGGAGGTACAGCTGTGGCCTTTGCAACCTGGGAGACAGCGGGTTTTACACAACTGCCCTTTGCTTGGTGACCCCCTCGTGGAGGGTGGGTTGAAGTTCCAGCAGCCATAGAAGTTGCAGCAGTTGCTACTAAGCCAGTGCGAATGAAATGCACATTTGGAGGCAAAGGACTACTTCCAGTGGCAGAAGACTTGATCAGAGGATTACCTCCTCTTATGTGCACTGCATTCTTTGATTGGGCGGCTTTGAGTAGGGTTGCCGCATCTGAAGGGCTAGCAATGCGGGCCCCTGCAGCAACTGCAGCAGCCTGAATGGAATCACTGACACTGCCAATTGCATTCATTGGTGCCTTTTTTAAGGCAGGGTGAGGCTTTGCCACACCCATTGATCCTGGTTTCACAGAAGTGCTCGTGACATGAGCGTTTTGTAGTTGGGATGAGGTAGTACTGACAGCAGTTGGTGTGTCCCCATTTGAAGCGTTCAAATTTGTATGATTACTAGTTGCAGCTGCTCCATTGCCAGCTACGAAACAACATTACATGCGTTACTCAGCAGAGTAAAAAATATTTAGACTGCAATTCAGAAAATGCAATCAAGAAAACCCATATGCACTTGGGGCAGAGTAACAAATATGAACTTGCTTTTATTTTACAGGTCAAATAACCAGAGTTCAAATTATTTCAAATAGAAAGCCAAATATCCACCAAACAGATAAAAGATAGAGAACAATGGTACAGGCATGCCACCCAGTTCTAGTGTTCTCTGTTTTCTATGAATTCGTGGTGACTCGGAACTTTCATTCTGGACTCTGGAGGGACAAGATTCTTCACAAGTCAGCTCTGTGTACACCACGTTACCCTGAAAGGAAAATGAGTTCCGCTCGACCTTGCAGTTTATGAGGGGGGAGGGGGAGAGAGAGAGAGAGAGAGAGAGAGAACTATGAATGTTTTGGGCTCAATGGATCTCCTATGTGAATGCAATAGCGACCAGTCTAGGCACTGGGGACAGCAATTCCACTGACTCAAATGGAGCCAAGGATATCGGTTCCACCCGATCTGAGTAAATGGACATGGATCAGAAATGAATGAGGTTGAAATAGATAATGATCCTTCATCCAATTACCCACAAGATTGATATCTACTTTCATGTATTTCTCATACACAATTACTTATTCCTTTAATCCCTTTTCATCACCTAATAAATAATTAAACCTTCAATTATTAATTCTTTTAGTTGTTTTTAATCCCTTGATTAACTCATCATACTTCGCATCTAAGAAGTTACAGCAATGGTATCAAAAGCACCAGCGATAGCATATCAGTATATGACTCAATTTCCCGAGAAAAGAACAAAATGAATGTAAACAAAAACAAAAAAGCTTATCATTTAAAATATAGAGATCAAGAAAAAAAGAACCGAAATGTCCAATGGATATGCAATAATCGACTCCATCAAATGCACATGAATGCTCGGAATTGGTGCACAAGGCCTTATAATAACACAAACTATAGCCTAGAGTAGATCCGGTGGGACCAAGTTTTCCTGCCTTTGAAAAATATATTCAGCATTCAATCTCAAACCCATCACACAAGCCTTGGCTACCCTCTTTCTCACAAATAATAGAAGGGGGGAAAATCAAAGCAGTCAGCCAAGGATGTTACCCTCGCATAACAGGAGGGCCTTACGCTGACTACATCAGCAAGCCTTAAGACCCAAGTTAACAGGATTTGTGGTACAAAGTGAACATGAAACTCAACCAAATTCAAAATTTTGAGGTGTTGGAATGCAGTACGGCACTGCATGAAAGCACAAATGAGAATGTGGTATGTAGGGATCATAATGGGATTCCAATAACTCCTCCCTCAGTCCTAACTATGAGCAGCTCCTTTTTTACCTCCATAAGATACAAATATAAAGGATTTTTGGAATATAATAATCCAAACTTAGGGGGGATGGAAACCAATATTCCGAACTTGAGAAACAGGCACCAATGCTTTGAATTTTCTGTATTTTCACCGTCAATAATCTGTTCTTAAATTATTAAAAAAAAGCAGTGAGCACTAACGTCTATTTCTCAACTTCGGATTATTGGTTCCACCCTCAAAGTTCGAATTATTATATTCCAAAAATTGCAATATAAATGATGTGCCCGACGATTATTCATCAAACAATGATAGAAACATAGCTAACCAAAAATGCAGCTGCCTACCTTCCATCAACGCATCCCCAATATATGGCATTGAGGTGACTGCTATATCACTGTAGCTATTTTTAGATCCCTCTTGTCCTACAAGAGAAACTGTGGTCCTTGTCGATTAAATGGCGCAATGTTGTAGGTCCATTTCCAGCTATGAATGTTTCAAATGCCAGTCACATATAAGGGCTAAGATTAATTGGCATGTAATCCACTGCGACACTTTTAATTTGGTTTGACGCAGAATCAACTTCATCCTCCCAGTCATTCAGATTCCTCAAGAGACTTGGAGTCTAGTAAGTGTATCTTTGTGCCCTGTACTCTCCTTTTTCTACCTTTCACATGGGAACAACTGAAAAATTATGATTTGCTGTGATCAAAGATAAAAGTCAAGTCACCCCCCACCCCCCAATCAGGTGGAACTGTAGAAGATATCAACCTCCTGCAAACGTATGGGCTATGTGGTAAAAGTGGGTAAAACATTGAGATCAATAGGGGAGCCACAAGTTTGGTGAAAGAAGCGATGGTCTCTCTATGAATATTTTGAATGGCAATGAAAATTTTGTCTAACTCATAGGGAACCCTCAACTTATTAATCAGGGGAGGGATGCTTCTCAATAATGGGGCTACATTTGTACTCGTGAACGATAAAAGTAACTATCAGTATCATGTTCAGCTAAATATGAGAACCTTGCGTGTAGAAGAGATCTACCCTGCCTAGGAGAAACCTCAAGGTGTTGGCTTAGTCTGGTTAGCCTTGTGGTTGTGGGTAGAAGAAATTTCCATATCAACATTGGTAAAGAATGCAAAGCCCTGCAACCCAACTCACCTCATACCCAATATTACCCAGCAAAAATGAAGGATCAACAAGTCCAAAACCGATGCTCACATATGCTATTAGAATGTTGACTGGAAAATAACTACCAATGAGACAATCTGAAACTGTCTGGAAAAGTGAAACGGACATGAAATTGACTACATAAAAATATGAAGTTCATTTCCAAATTTTTTAATTTTAAAATGAGCATTGGAAAAGCCATATTTCCACAGGTTTCAGTAATAAAAGCTGCAGAAAAAGGAAACCATACCCGCACCACAGCCTCCGGTTAAGTTATCCTTCAAGGCCATGTCAATTGCTCTACGAGTAGCCAGCTGTGCCTCAGAAAGTTGTGATGACAGACCCCCTAGCATCAACCTTCCCTGTTTCTTCCTTATGATTGCCCACCTCTGCATATGCAAGAGAAGTCAACAACACAGCAGATTCAAGAATATATTGTCATGGCAAGGCAGAAGAAAAACCGAGTTCAAAAGCTTGTCCAATGAACTAAATTGCAAATCAGATATGAATGCATTTAGAGCACAACTAGCAAACCTTGTGATCCAACTGATGGTTTCAAAATATTGCGGACTCCGTTGCCGGGATTTGAACCCGGGAAACCTGGGATAAACCCAGACATCTTAACCGGACTAGATGACAACGGATCGCAAGTTATTAGAAATTTGCAAGCTATGCAGATTATGTGAAATTCCAGAACCCAGTCACCTGGAAGACCCCCCCTCCTTCCAGCAAGTGGAAAATTATCATACTCTCACCAGTCACCACCCTGCACAAATGTCTCATTTCAGCTCATATATGTGTCTAGATTGGCAACCATTCTCACAAAGTCTACCCAAACCGGCAAGAATAATCTAAAGACTCCTCTTCCCTTCTCCGGCATTCCTTTTATGTCATTGAAGGCAGCCGCAGGAAACAACCACAAAAGTTAAAAGGTTTACACCGCCTGCTAGTATGGGATCCTCAATTTTAGGCAACAAGGATCCTGAGTTTGGTTAATCCCAAAGGGATTCTAAGGGAATATACATATCTTAGGCCACTTTGACCAATCCTTCCACTAGACTAATGAATGGTTGGAAAGCAAGTACTACTCATTGCTAAATATCTCTTTAGCCCTTGCTGATCCGTCACAAAGAATGCTAGATATCCATTGCTAAATGAAAGAAATTGCCAATAAGCATTCTAGCCTAATCAAGACAGGATTGTTTGCACTTAGTTCTCAAGGCATGGACTCATGTGACACCAATGTTTCCAGTTCAGTATTCAAAAACGCATCATACATTAGAAAGAGTTACATATTTCACGGTGGCTACGGGGGGTGAAAATGTCAGGCCATATCTTCACAGCTTTTGCAATGACAAGGACGATAACAATGTGAATTATTTTTCTTCTAAACAAAAGCTGAAATAGTACTGCAATATCCACTTAAGACATGTCCTCGTTGAATAGCAGTTTAGACCTCCACAAATGTGATAACTATCTCCATTACATTAAAGGGGCTTCATATAAATAGATTCCCATGCCATGAAAGATGCCATTAACATAATCAACAAAGTTTGGCGACTTAAGGTAGTGAAGTAGCAACTAGAAAATCCAACCTCACAGGGATAGTTTGTTCTTATTTTTGTTTTATTTTTTTAAAAGAGAGAGCAGGTGATAAAGATTCAACCCAAATTTAACATTCATTACTGACAAAATCTTTTTATAAAAAAAGAGTCACTGTCAGCTGAGACTTTTTTCTTCCAAAGTACAAACACAGAGAACAAGACCCCATAAGAAAAAAATCTGCAAAGATGTGTTCAAGTGAGTAAAACCTGAGATAATTGTGAAGCACTTCTATCCCCTTTGAATTCGCCTTTTACGATATTAGCCCAATTCCCCTCACCAAATTTCTTAACGGCAGCAATCAGTTCTAAATCCTCCTCATAAGACCAATGTTTTCTTTTCTTTCGAGAAGGACACTTGCCACTTTCTAAACCATCAGCATCCAGTGCCTCACCAGAGGGGCCTGCAACCTGTGTTTGTTTCTGAACAGAGACTGGCACGTGCAGCAAAGATCTCAAAGATGCAGGATGTCGAGTCTCTGAAGACGTCTTTGATGAATGACCGTTAGGCATATCACCCTTAACAACTGAGCTGTTTGGCATACTTAGCTCACCCGATGATCCAGAGGCAAGTACCTAATGAAACCAATTAAAATGGAAAAAGGTAAGCAATATGACACACACACAAACACACAGTGAACGGAAAGAAAAATATATTGCACAAACTGAATTGAGAGCCAAAAACTACAGAGCAGACAGACACATGGAATGATTAGAACAAATTCAACTCGAAGATTAGTGATAAAATCAGGACTGGCACCATACTTGCCAATCATTGGCCAGTGTTCAATGACATCCTTCAAATGTCTGCTCATAAACCCATGCCATCCAATTCTTTACCAATAAGAAAATAATCTCAAGAAACAGCATCTCGACTCTCAAAAAGGTTATCACCAGAGGCCATTTTGACGGTGCATGAATTCAAGTTTCCAGTCTTTATTTTTTAAAAAGAAAGATCTTAATAAAAGGGAAATTGACAGATATTCCATCATGTGAAAGTTGTCTTTGAAGTTCAAGGTATGCACTGATATATATTAATTCGAACACTTGAAAATTATCACCCTCACTCCAATTAATAGCACAGAGATAAAACCCTTGGATCTGACATTAGGAAGATTAGAGGCCACGTGACCTGGATTCCAAACACGGGTGGCAGACCTGGGTAAAGATCCGAGTGTCCAATTCATCAAGTCAAAAAATTTAGGACACGGGGACACTATCCTCAACTTGGACACAGGGCCTGAAACCATTCAAAATTTAGACAGACATATTTTTTTCCTTAAAATTAGCATATAACATATTAGCCTGTATTACTTAAGTCAGCCCATTTATTAAAGAAAATTATATTAGAGTAGCCCGTAGCCCATAGCCCATAGCCCATATTATAGATTTAGAACATAGTCAACATACCAATTTTTTAAAAAAAATATCAAGGACTTGTTCTTGTCAATATCCAGTGTCCAGCCCATTCCAACAACCCACCCACTTTCATTTATTATTAAAAAAGAAAATACCCAAAAACAAGGAAAGAAAAAAGAAGCAAAGAGTGCCCTCAGGCAGCAGCATGCCATCACTGCAACACAAAGAAGGAAGCTGGCCCACCTCTATCTCTCTCTTCCCTCTTTTTGTCGATTGAAGAAGTCAAGCAATGAGCTTCTACAACCCTGCCGCCCAGATCTCTGCAACAACAATCCATCTCCACCACGCCTCTAACCTCTGTATTTTATCATTCACCACTGTTTCATAGTGATTTCAACGGGTCTCATCCGCATCCTGTGTCCAAATCCATGTCGGATCATGTTGACATGGATAGGGCAGGCCACGGGCCCAGTCCGGGTAACGTAGATTAGAGGTATGGTACTAATATTTCCTAAGTGAAAACAAAGAAAAAAAAATAAAAACTTAGACAATGCTAGATGCTCCCCAGACCCCGCGAAAGCAGGACCCACGCTGGGAGGTGGTGGTGGTGATGTTGTTGTACAATGCTGGATGCAAGGGCTGTAAAAAGGCTTTGGCAGCACACCTAATTTTCAAAGCATATTTGGTCATATCCAATGAGACATTTACCAAAAAAGGGGGATGAGTCCATATCCATCTAACAAGTTTAAATGAAAGCAATGGGGCAAAAGGAGGCAAAATAGGTAGGCCCTCACTAAAGTTGTTCTAATCATAATCCTGCAACGAAAGCAAAACTAAAAGAAAGACAAAAACATACAAAAATTATGCCTCTGATATATTAAGCGATATACCGACAATCTTTCACAAGCAGCGCAGGAGGTCCAGGAAAGATAAAGAGACTCTAAAAGAAAGAAAAATGCCCAACGAAGTTAAAAAAAATAATAATAATTAGTAGTAGTAGTAGTAGTAGTAGTAGTAGTAGTAGTAGTAATGACTAATGATAACAATAAATTAAAATCTGCACTTTGCTTAAAGTTTATAGTTGCTGGGATGAGAGATAGATCCATATTGAGAAAAGAGCTCAAGATCAACAACAATAACGACATCTCCCAATGTGGGTCTGGCTTTGGCAGGGTCTGGGAAGATCCAGATATAGGCAACCTTATCTCTCCAGGCATCCCTACCCGTAGAGAGACTGATAAAGGAACTCATGCTCGTAATAGATAAATTTGCTAAGATACCAGAACGAAGAGGTCGATTCAGTCGCTATGATAGTTGGGATCATAATTCACTGCTAGAATTTGTTTGGGCAGTTAACTAAAAAATTCTCGTTTTTCTTTTTTCTTTTTTTGGAGCCCAGCGCAAGACAGAATTCAGGTATTGAAGGATGATCTATCCATTAATTCCAATTTACCCGCTTTCCAAATCCATTTCTAATTTACTGCTTTAAGATAGTAGTAACAAACAAAATATACAGATGGAATTGGGAGTCCATTAATACTTGCTATATTAAAATCCAGCTGATCAATGTGGGAAAAATGTAAAAAGGCTTTTTAACTCCCACATGTCTTGAGGATCAAAACTCCATTCCTCTCCCTCTCTCTGTCAGGGTCAGAGACCCATTAGTTGCCCTCCTCTCTCTCTCTCTCTCTCTCTCTCTCTCTCTCTCTCTCTTATTTTGAACCTCGGCAAACCCATTAATTGTCATCCCTCTTCCTCCCATACTTCTGGGCTTCTCCCATGGTTTCCATTTACTTTCTAAGTTCCTCCTATGGCTTCTTTGGATATGGATCAACAATTTTCTCAATCCGAATCGCCGTCCAAAGCATTTTGGATCGTCACCGAATGCTGATATGGGTCAAGGATCCAAGGTTTGCAGATCTGGTAGGAGGCACCACATTGGCTAACTAAGGTCTAATCTTTTATCATCTATGTGGTGATGCATAGCAACCAACCTATGCTTAAACTAGACTAAGTACATGTTTACACACTATGCAGCATCCTATAGTTCCACATAGAAATCGGTGATCTCCTAAAAATAGAAGCATGCTGAGTAAGAGTGTCCATCGTTCAATTGACCCAACCACACAAACAGGCAAAACACAGAAACAGGCTCAAAGCAAGAAAAGTCTCAATGGTTCATGTGTTCTTCCATCTACATAAAGAATCGAAAATCCAGAATAATGACATGTTGAGATTTTACATTCTTGTCCCTCTGTGCTCTGAAGTCACTGTCCTCTCTTATACATTCATACATATAGCCATATACATATAGCCAGCCCACAATGTCCCAGCCAGTTGCTGTCCTCAAAAAGTGGCACAAACATGCTAACCCCACCACTGCCGTCAATTTAGGCATCAACAGGCCGCAAGTCCTGTCCAATACTTCCAACACATTCACATGGAAAATGGTATGGACGTTACATACAATGAACTGGTCAGATCAGCATTCCAGGATTTGCAGTCCGATGCACTTCTGAAGCAATCAATTGGTTCACCAAACTACGACCCAGCGTAACACATTCTCCAGGTCGCTTTTATTTTTTTTTGGAAAGTAATCAAAGAGGTATATTAAATGGACAGCAAGGGGATGTCACCCATTTACAAAAGGAGCAATACAAAAACATTATGCCCTTAAGCTCTAATCAATAATGCAATCGATAAAAGCCAAAAAATTTAAATTTTTGTTAACACGGAGCCCCACACTCCAACTATACAACAACATCAAAAAATAGAGCTTAAAATCTAGAAACGACAAGACTTTGTCCTCAAAAATACGACGATTTCTCTCCTTCCAAGTAGTCCACCTAATAGCTAAAGGAACCATTTTCCAAACTCCAAGGACCAACTCTTCTTCATCCTTCTCCTCCAAGCCACTACCGCATCTATCACATTAAAAGGTTGAACCCAACTAATCCCCATAAGAGAGATAGATAAACCCCAAAGTGAAGAAACCCACAGACAATATACAAGTAGATGATCCACAATTTCTTCCTCCTCCAAACGCACGGAGCTTCTACTTGGGCCTCTAAAATTTCTTGTTTTAAGCATGTCATCCGTAGTAATCTTGCATAAGGTGGCTGCCCAAGCAAAGAAACACACTTTTGTGGGAGCTTTAGACTTCCAAATAGACTTAGCACCAAAATCACAACCATCCAAGGCATCAAATTGTGTAGAATAAAAACTCTTGATGCTAAAGGATCCCTTAGAGTTTAATGGCCACACAATCTCATCCTTGCCTTGAGACAAAACCTCTTTGTCAGCAAGTACGGCTAACAAATTACAAATATTGTCCTCTTCCCAATCATTAAGACTCCTCACAAAAGTTAAATTCCAATTGCTAATGTCACCATTCCAAGAAACTACTTTTAATGTGGCATACTTCAAACAAGCCAACCTAAAAAAATCGGAAAAAAGAATCTTTGAAGGTCGATCCCCGCACCAAACATCATGCCAAAATAACACCATTGAGCCATCATTCACCTCAAAATGCACTAAAGATTTGAAACGCTCAAGACCTGCTAAGATAGATTTCCAACAACCAATACCGTGAGAATAAGAACTCTTCTTACTCCACCAACCCAACTCATCGATCCCATATTTTGCCTTGACCACATTTTTCCACATAGCATCATCCTCCTTTGCAAACCTCCATAACCATTTGGTCTTCAAAGCTTCATTCATAACACGGAGAGGTCTTATGCCAAGTCCTCCATGTTGTTTAGGACGACATACTTCATTCCAATTTACCCAATGGAGGCCGTTACCATTATCATTGGAATTCCAAAGAAAATCTTTCATGACTTTCTCTAACCGACTAGCAATGCTAGCTGAAATGGCGAATAAAGACATGAAGTAGATAGGCAGACTGCACAAAGTGCTTTTCAAAAGGGTCAATCTACCCCCTCTAGACAAAAGCTTAGACTTCCAGCCTGCCAATCTCTTATGGAACCTCTCAACAACTGGGTCCCAAATAGCTATGCTCTTATAAGGAGCACCAGGAGGAAGACCAAGGTAACAAGGCAGATAATCAATTTCACACCCAAAGAAACGGGCTAAAACACGAACATTAGACACGTCGCCAACAGGAATGAGTGCACATTTCGAAAGGTTGACCCTTAGTCCAGACATAGCTTCGAAAAGCATAATGATGCACCTTAAGTAACCCAAATTACTCTCGTCCGGCTTGCAAAATACAAGGGTACCGTCGGCAAAGAGCAAATGGGATATCAAGAAACCCTCGAAATGAGGGTTGCCAATATGAAAGTCATTCAAGATACCCTCCTCACTTGCTTTAATCACCAACTTACTGAGAGTCTCCATAACCAAAATGAACAATAAAGGCGACAAAGGATCACCTTGCCTTAGACCTCTTGCGGTTGAGAAACAACCAGATGCTTCACCATTAACCAAGATAGAGAAGCGCATAATGGAAATACAAAAAGAGATCAATTTCCTCCACTCGTTAGGAAAGCCCATTTTCTCAAGAATAGTCAAAAGGAAACTCCAAGAGACATGATCATTAGCCTTCTCAGTGTCAAGCTTACACAGAATACTATAAATCTCATATTTGATATAAGAATCAATGCACTCATTAGCAATCAAAGTAGCATCCAAAATTTGACGGCTAGGAACAAAGCATGTTGCGACGGACCCACAACTTTTGCAACAACTGTCCTCAATCTTGAAACGAGAACTTTGGCAAAAATCTTACATACACTCCCTACCAAACTGATGAGCCTAAAAAACTTAATATCATCTGCGCCAGCCACTTTAGGAATCAAACTAATAAAAATAACATTTAAACTTTTCTCAAAAACGCCTTTATTATGAAAGTCAGCAAAAAATCTTCAATAAAATCGTTTTCAAGATCCCTAGCATCATCAAGGCTAATAGAGGCAAAAGCGATACCAGCAAGAAAAATCCTTTATGGCTGATCTTCATGATACAGATTTTCGTAAAAGTTAACAATTGCATTACTGACAGAGGCAGCATCAACATAAAGCTCACCATCCACTGTAATTTTGGGAATAGCATTAAACTTTCTTCTCCTATTTGCCACCTGGTTGCTTTTTATACTGCTGTCATTATTATAAAGAATCTAAAACAAACCGGCAAGAAAGAACCTCCTTATGGGTGCTTCACCCACTTATTCTTCTATTCGGGACTTTTTTGTTTGTATGCAGAAAGAACCCTACCACAAAGTCTGGCAAAAAGCTAACTTACGAAGTTTGAATATACCCTTGAATCCTATGAAATGTGAACCCCAGAAGTTTAAGCTTATACTGAAGGAATTAGCAGCACCAAGCCAAGCATACAACTCTAAAGCTTCAGACACCAAAAAGGATAGAAGACACTATCCACAAAATTAAATTTAGTTTACTACATTAAATGGCATAAATGGATGAGAATTGAGATCTTTGACCAAACAATCAATCTATATATTTGAAACAAAGCTGCCAGAAAATCTGCACCCTAATAGCCAAATCTTAGTTACTACAAGCATCCCTCTCCATAATGCGTACTAGGGGTGGGCAATAGGCCGGGTACCCATTAGGTCAAGCGGGTTGGCCCATTTAAAATAGGATGAATAACGGGTCGAATCAATAATAGGATGGCCCATTAAAGCATATTAACAGGCCCGGCCATTAATGGCCCGTTTAGTGACCCGTTACTTTTTCAACCTACTTGTCACGCTAATTTAGATACTACAATTTGTTAAACTTATTCCCAACACTTTATACATAACAATAATTATTATACATAGTTTTTTTGTGCATGTTTGTTCCATTTTTAAAAGGGCCAAAAACGGGTTGTCCACGTGCTTACCCAACCCGACCCAACCCAACCCATTCATTTACGTAAAAGGCTCCACCCGGCCCAAATCATCAACAGGTCGGCCATGACCCAACCTGGCCCTCCTCATAAACAGGCCGACCCTAACCTGATCCGGTCCATTGCCCACCTGTAATGCGTACACAATCCACCCACCTTCAACATAAATGACTTCCAACCCTCCGCAAGTAATCCTCATCTCAAAGAACAGTCCCCAAATCTCTCTCTTGCCCCCATCCAAACCCCTTCCCCACCTACAAACACAATGAAAGAGAAGTGTACGGATACCAACATCACCACACGATTTTACCCAAACTTTTCACTCAAGTTTCCTGGTTTCTCTACTGAAGAGCAGGTTAAATGCAACAGCTAATCCCTGAACATTGGGCATACATCTAGACAACCTTCAGACCCTTTACCCTCCCTGCTCAGTGCTCTCCCCCAGAATCAGCTAAAAAGGAAAAAAACAAAAATCTCGCATTTGGAGGAATAAAGAACCTAGTTCCATTTGATCAAACTATGCAGGGCACATGAATTGGCACAACTATGAAATCAATTATACACATAGAATTAGAGCTAAGAAACGACGAGCAATATTAACAAAAACTCAGTTCTTGAAGCAATGCCCATTATAAGCATTGATTCGACAAGCCAGCATAAATACAACAAAATGCAAACTTTTCGTCTTCAAAGCATCTACTAACCTTCACACAATTAGCAACCTCCATGGCAAATTCAATGCTGACAGGAGGAGAAGGTTCCAATTCATACTCCAAGTCACTATCATCATCCTGCAAGCGAATGACCAACATTGGAATAAGAAGATGTTCAACAGAAAAGAAAAACATATACCTTGATGCAATGAGGGAAGATAATCAAGGTCAGACATTTAATCCGAATATAGCCTTTGTTCTTTTAAAAGGAAAAGAAATATATATTACACATATCAAGAGCAAAAGCATGGATGCAAAGCTAGCATCCTGCAAAGACTCTTGTTTCTTTCATGTGAAATGCTCCAAAAAGAATCACATGTGGGAATAAAAGAGCATGCTTGTTTTTAGGTTTCCTACCAAAGAAGCCCTCCCAAACAGAGAGATGATTCCTAATGGAGCTAGAAGCAACCCAAGAGAGACTCACACCACTAAAGGCTAGTTCCCAAAAAGCTCTTGCAAAAGGACAATGAATTAGCAACTGATCTGGTGATTCCCTCTCTTTGCATACAGAGCACTTATTCACCAAGATCCCCCCCCCCCCCGCGCTTTTTGCAGATTATTGCAAGTCAAAATACTCCCATGTGATGGTTCCTAAACAAAACAAAACAAAACGAAAAAAAGAGACCTTAGCGAAGTCATCGATTTCCAAATAAGCTTTCACAGGAAACAATCTCTTGAAATGGCTGCAAGGGTGAAGAAGACAAAGAAAGAAGGCAAGTGAAGCACCTATTCCCCAAATTTAGCCTATTGTTCACCAGTCTTCAATAATATTTCAGCTAAATTCTTCCTGAATTCAGTTGAGTATACTCCCTGAATTAGTGAGCAACCAATGCTTTCTAACTCGACGTTCCAGTAAAAACAGCCTGGATCTTCTGCATCTCCATCATGCAGATATGCTACCCGAAACGACTGTCCAAGAAGCCTACAATAAATGAGACTTCATAGTGTGGTTTGGTGGGCTGTCTGCATTTACATTAATTAATTAATTCATCAACACAATTTTTTGCTCTTTCTTTTATGTCCATTTTTCCTTCCTTCAAAATTTAGATTACACCAGACTAAAGCAATATTCGTCACTTGGCCTCGACCTTGTTTTTGCCTGATGTACCAGTCAACACCTAAGTCATAGCCTGGGGGGTCCAACAAGTATAGCCTCTCTACAATCCAAGGGTAATGCTCCCCCCCCCCCCCAAAAACACACCACTTACCTAAGCCACTGAGCATCACCCCAAGTCATAGATATGACTTTTTATTTATTTTGTCATTCTTTCTTTGTATATTTCTCTACTTAGTTATTCGATCTCCGATAGTCTGCTTTTCTTTATGAGGAAAACAGAATATGTTAAATATATCATAATCCAATTTGTGAATGCAACACTAGCTTCCTACTAAAGGACTATGATCCACACACACCACAACAGCAGCAGCAGCAACATCAATGACAACAAAAGACGAAGAATAGCAAAAAGTCCTTTTTATCCCAAAAATGAAGAGTCTAGATCAAATAATCTTAATCAGCTAAATAGGAGTTTTCACATCCTTAAAGACTTCTTTGGCTTCACTCTCACGCAATGCTCTGAAGACTGAAACACAGCATAAGTTAATTAACTTGGCTTTTCTTACATTTGCTATCAAAGAAACCTTCCCAAACCAGAGATGGTTCCTAGTTGAGGTTGAAGCTCACCAAGAGACATCCAACAACTAAAAGTTCGGTCCCAAACAGGTCCTAAAATTGACAATGAGGCAGAAGGAGATCATTGATTCTAATCCCCCCTTACACAAAAAGCTTCTATTCACTACAATCATTCTCCTCTTTTGCAAATTGTCGCTAGACAAAGATTCAAAAAAATGCTTCCTAGACCAAATACGAAACCTTTAAAGGAGCCATAGACTTCCAAATCAGTTTCCATGGATGAAACCTTTGCAATCACCTCCAAATTTTGGCTTTGACATACAAGTTCACTAATCAGGGAATCACTAAACCAATTTGGTATGAGGATTGTTGGCAGGCCCTTTTCCTACAGGCATAAATCCAATCCCAGGGCCCTCTGGGACGCTGGTCCCAGCATAAATAATTGGAAGTTTTTTTTCGAAATAGCTACAATTGAATGTGTATCAACTGCGGTGGATCATTAAGCACTGCAGATGCATGCACAAAATTGGGATAAGTCTAGTCGTCGGAGTTTATCTGGAACAAACTTCCCTTATTTTTGCCTTCTTATTATACGGGCTGGTTCCCATCAGAACCTATGTATACCTATGCCCCTGGTTGGATTTTTCACAAGCAGACACTAACATACTAATTCTATAATGCACTGCACCAATGAGCTATGGGACATTGTTTGGGGACATAGGACCTCTAAGCCAAATACATGAATCTAACAGGAACACGGCAAGTAAGGAATATGAAGCATACTAAGATATCAACCTTAAAGAGCTTATGCGGGGAGAGGGGGGGATACAAGCTTCCTCAATAGCCTTCTAAGTTCTAAATAATAAACTCAACGGCCCTTTCATTGGTCATATTGTTTGATACCCAGTAGTTACATCATCGATCAAGAAAAGACCATGGATAGAAGTCCAAGAAAATAAACAATCGTATCAAAAGTGCGGGTTACTTAGTTTTGACTATAAATATCTTTAAAAAGTACACATCAATTGCATGCAAAGGCTTTTTTTAATTTGAAAATTTGCATACTTTTTGGTCCAAAATGAAGTGCCAAGAACTTAATTGTCCACATAACTAGTCAGAATGAAAAATTTATGCATCAGAAAACTAAGAAAACAGAGGTTCTCTTTCATACATTAAGCAAAAATTTATGTCCACACTACCTTGATAAACTGTAAGCTTTTACATTCTACTTATAACTCAGAACCCAGAAGATGTTCAAAAGAAATTCATTTCATAATTTATAGTACGCCCCCCCAGGAGAGAAGAAGAAGAAAAGCAGAACACTTATCCAATATCATTGCAACATCCGAACAACGCCACACGATTATATTCCAAGTGCTCCACAACGAAGTAATTTGCCATAACGTTTTGACATGTTATGGGACAAGCCAGAGTTGGCAAACCTTATTTACACCATATCAGGGCTATGGAAACAAAATATATGTATAAGAACCAGTAAAGTGTTCACCTTCCAGATTACCCACAAATATATATATATATATATATATATATCATCACACAAAAGGATGACATAATGTGGAAAATACTAAGCAAACAACTCTACATGATTAGCCAATCCTTCCTCTTAGAGATTACACAGAAATACATCCAAGTTGAACCAACCTCTCACTAATTCATCGCTTTCAACCGCAAGAAGAAGATATAGGCAAAGCACCAAGCCAGGTCCATTATCCCATCTAATATCAGTTGTTTAGAACAAGATAATTCAAGCATCCCTGATTCAAAAACCTTTGATTGCTGAATAAGCAATGATAGAGGCCCCAAGTCAAGACCCTTTTTTTTTTGAGTCTTGATTGGGCCTAAATTTATGAGTTCAATGGGATTGAGCAAATTGTTTTCAGTTATAAGCACAACCAATCACTGTTGGGTTGGAAATTTTGTCCGCTAAATGCATAGAAAAGACACCTAATAGATCAATCCTGTCGGCAAAAGAAGAACTCTACATGTAATGTTGTAGGTAAGGGAAATTGCAAATAACAATCTATGAGTTCTTACAACCTTGCCCTATACAATCCAAGAACTTCTCATTCATCTAATGCAGACATATCAATCAACTTATATCGAATCAAGACAAACAATCGTGTCCTGACTCAAGAACCAGCAAATTGTTTTATGGGCTTTTGTTGCTGAACTATCTTTACATATCGTTCAAGATATCGTTCATTAAAAGTATTGACGTGCATCAACATTAAGGAACATCAAATTACGAAGACAGAACACAGGAACAGCTCTTACCCAGACCACTCTATCGCAAACTAGCAGCATCAGCAGAAGGAACACCGCTCCCCCCCCCCCCAAAAAAAACCCCATAAAACAAACAAACATTGCGGCACAGCAGCAAAGCAACACAAGGGAAGTCAAGATCAACTGACCATAGGCTGAGACCCTTCTTCAATGTCGTCAGTAAGGGGCTGCAGATAGGCCAGATGGCGCCATAACATTTGACACTCCCGAGCACTGGCTATCTCAATTTCTGGCTTCTTCACCACGGCGTCCCAATCAATCTTCACGTCTGGCGATTGCGCCACTTCTCGAAGCAGCGCCAGCACTTGTTCCGGCTTATACCTAATTTCATCGACAACCAAAACACACATATTTTCAGCCATTGAAATCAACAAAAAGGTGCCGGAAAACTCAAAGGCGAGGGATGGAGGAGGGGACAAACCTCTGCAAAAGAATGCAAACGTCTTCTTCACCAATTTCACCCTTCTTATTCCTCCCTGAGACGTCAATCATGGCTTCCAATTCTACTGCAAACGTAATTCGTCAGAACTAGGCACTGAAGAGCAAGTCAAATTTGTCTCTAAAACCCTAGACTTTGGGTTTAGGAGTATGATGAGGCAACAACAATAACTCTAAAACCCTAACAAACTCTGCCGATTACGTGAGAATTGCGGGGGTGTGCGACGCAATCTGCAGAGGGAGAGGAAGAAGGAGAGGAGCGCGAAGGGGGGGGGGGCAGAGAGAGAGAGAGAGAGGGAGAAAGAACGGAGAAAGTATCTGTGTGATAGTGACCGAGTGTAGAAGAGCGTGCCGACCACGCGTGTTGAGGGAGATTTTTGAGATTATTCGATGCACCGGTTGACAAGGCGGAGAGAGACCCCAAAAAAAGGAATTTGAAAAAACTGGAAAGTCAAGCAATTAATCCCAAAGCAACGAGCACTCGGTCAAAAGCTACAGAATTCAACTGCAAAGTTGATCCTCCTCAATTTTTTTAATTTATTTACTATAATTCCTAAGATTCACAATGAAGCTTTAGAAAACATGCATCAATCATATAGACAGCTATAAATAATTTGTCTTATATTTATAGGCTCATTAAAAAAATAATCACCGGAAAAATATGCATCAAAACTTCTTATAATTATCAAGATTTTCTACTTAAACGATCACTACTAAAAGTCAACATATCTATATAATTAAAAAAGCTCATTCTACCACCTAAGAAATCAAAATCATGTAACAAGCAAGACCTCCCAACACAGACAAAGGGCTAGCCTCCAACTTAAGAGATAAATCATGTAGTATCATATAGAAGATAATTAAACTCCATCAACGACCGACTTAATTGCGGAATCACGTGCGATCTTTCTCACTACTCCGCAGTTGGACTTGATTTTCTCAATAATAGTCTTACCAATCTCCCATACATCACGGGTCTCTTGTGATACTTGCACTACAGTGATTCGTTATAATGGACTCATTTTAATTTTAATTTTTTATTTTTATAGTGATATTTTTATTTAATTATATTACATTGTATTAGTGAATTAACTAAAGTTAGATAAATTTCAAAACATACTCTGCTTTTAAACGAATCTTTTTGGAATTGATGTATTTTATTAGAATTATTGAAATTAGAGGCCAAATAAAATTCAAAACACATTGTAAATCCTTACAGAGATAGAACTTTAATTGATGCATTAGTCACCTATGTTGCTGTAACTTTCATAAGAGGTACAATTTGAATTCAGAAAGAAAAACAAGAGAAGAGAATTTTAATTATGTAATTAGTTTAATTAAAAAATTTTAATATATTTTAATAACTTTTTGATGAAAAAATTATTTTAATAATTGAATTAGTTAATATATTTTCCTTTTTCATTCTCCTTCTAACTTATAGCTGTAGAATTTATTTGACCTCTAATTTTTAGTCGCCTTCTAATTTATTCACCTTCTAGTTAATACATTTGTCATTTCTAATTAATAATTTAACTAGTCAACCTATTGGATGCAAATAATTTGAACTTTGCGATCTTGGATGGAATTGTCTGAACTTCTAAAATAGCTCCCAACATTCTAAACTTTGAGAGCATTTATTTTGAGTAGTCCATAGGTCATTTTAAATTGTATTTTTTAGACAATTTAAACTTTAAAAGAATGCAGGCAAGTTGAGTGTCATGTATTTGTATCATTTAGGGGTAATATAAATTGAAATTGCCTGAAAAATACAATTTCAAATGGTGCATGGACTACTAAAAATAAATACCCTTAAAATTCAGAGCACTACGGGCATGTTCTTTTCATTGGTAAATTGGGATTGGTAAAGGGTGAAGTTAGCTGATGTAGGTTGAAGTGGGTTAAAATGGGTTGAAATTGGTATTTTTTGTTAAAATAAGTTGAAGTGGATTGAAATTTGTTGAAATTGGTATATTTGTTGAGTCTGTGCCTGTTCTTTTCATTTATAAATAAGGGTAGTTAAATGGGTAAAGTAGGTTGAAATAGGTTGAAGTAAGGTGAGGTGGGTTGAATTTTTTATCTGATAAATTAAACTTGGTTAAAATAGTGAAAGTAGGTTGAAGTGGATTGAAGTAGGTTGAGGTTGGTATTTTAGAATTGACGAACGAAAAGAATAGGGCCAAAATAGTGAGAATAAAATTTTAAAAGAGATGGGTTGAAGTTGGTTGAAATGGGTTGAAGTTGGTATTTTTCATTAAAGTGAGTTGAAGTATATTAAAGTTGGTAAATTGAAAGAAACCAACGAAAAAAAACAGGACCTACGTACGAGCTATTCTTGAAGTTTAGATTATTCTTGTCAATACCTCCAGAGTTTAGATATTCACGTCCAATAACCTTAAAAAAAATAATCGCAGCTTTTTGAGAGACTATAAACTCTTATTATGTAATATTAGCTTCTTATTTTCAATTGGGATTTAAGAGATACATACAACTAGATTTTCTTTTAAATCCTAAAGTGGAATATTCTTCCATTTTATTTCACTAATATCAGCTGCTTTTCTTTTTGACAAGCATATTGATCCAAACAAGTCAGTGCATTAAGTCCATGATCATGCTTCGACTTGCAATCTTGATTCTCTAAATGTGGTAGTAAAGCATTAGCTTTTGCTGCACTTGATGACCAACCCTATGGGTTAATCTCAATTCCAACCATAACGAATTGATTGAATACTTGAATTAAATCATTTCGAAAACTATAATATATATAAATTATTTTATGCCGTAGATATCAACCCACTTAACTTTAAGTCTTGCGAGCTGCAATTAGATTATTCCGACAAGAATCTTGCATACATGAGTCATTGCATCAAAAAGGGCAATTATTCAAAAGCTATAATGTATATAAGTTATTTTGTGCTATAGATGTTAGCTCACTTAACTTTAAGTCTTCGAAGTTACAATTAGATACATTCGGATAAGAGTCTTGTATACATGAGTCATTGCATCAAAAGGTCAATTATTCAATGGTCGTTAAGAGAAAACAATCCCCCTCCCCCCACCCCTTTGTTTTTTGGTGGTTAAAGGTTAGCTAATTCATACACTCATTGCCCTCCCTATGCACGATGAATTCGATGGGTGTGTGGACACAACTGGAGTTGGGCTCAGGCAAAAGCTTATCTATGATGTAACCGAACCCTTTATGGAAGGTCATTGGCTTATAAAAAAAATTTCCAAATAAATGAAATTTGTGTAACTTTAGACTTCCATGACATCAAGATTGTAACCATAATGAATGAATACTATGCCAAAAGGATTTTAGTTACAATTCATATTAACTAAGGAACTTTTTGCATGAATTTAATTCAGTTTCAAACCAAATTTGAATAGCAACACGTCTAATCCAAATTGTATTTGGTTTGAGGCCATGCCATTCAATTGAACATTTGAATCAGATCCCCTTTTTAAAAGTTATGTCAATTCCATGTTCGACAAGTTTATTGAGAAAAGACAGTCCACATTAGTTAGGCAACATTTTAAATGGGATTGATTCAATTTCAAGCTCCAAGTTAGATCACTGTATGTACCATCCACAATCAATTTCAAGCTCCAAGTTAGATCACTATATGTACCGTCCACATTGTGCTTGGCTCCATGCCATTCAATCGGGTGAGAAATTTCTAGTTTTGTTACGAGCACGTAGCAAGTCAATGCATGGTTCAGTTATGTAAAATTCGAATTACCCAAGTCTTACAACAATCTTAATTTGCAGTGCATGCTTGTATTTTCATTGGTTTGAATTGATTTCTAGGTGCGAATTGATTTGAGTGCATAAATGGCAACCTTGACGAAAGGAAAGGAAGATTGTAGAAAGACATTGCATGATCTGTATGCAATGCAGGTACCTTCATGCTTTGAGATAACGGTAACTCAAAATGTTTGAATACAAATTCTTATATGTATGTATAGCGTGCGGTTGTATTTTTGATTAAAGGAGACTTAATAAAAAATAATAAAGTTATGATAATTAATTATAATTCAAAACAAATGCTTCTCTTTGTGTATAACAAATTTAAATTAACAAGAACTCCATAGAAAACATTCGGTTAACTTTCCAACTAATAATAGGGTCAAAGGATGGTGAGAAAGTATCGAAAGGCACACATTGCTAGAGCACTTGCAGCCGATGGAATTCGCGGTGGGGCCTATGTTCCAACCAGCATTCTGCTTGGATTGGAATGCATCGCGGGCGGCACAGTATTCCAATTCGCACGCCATGTTTCTTTTTTCCTTTTTTTTTGGCATTTGGTTTAGTTTTCCTTTCCCCCCTTAAAATTTGATAATTGGGTTGGGTATTCAGGACAATTTTTGAGGCCAATTTTTTGTTTGTTTTATAATTAGTCTTTTGGTGTACTTTTCTAAACACAATTGTGAAAATTATATGTACAAATTCATTACTTAATCCATAAAATATAAAGATATTTTGTCTTTAATTTTTAATTAAAAAATTTAAGTGTAAAATTATTAATTAATGTTTTAGGAAATGTAAAAATTAATTTCATGACTAATAAACATAGATAATAATATCTTACACCTAATTTGGTTAATTACTTAATCTTTTGAAAATAATAAATAATAATAAATTATTTATTTAATTTTTCAAAAAATAAAAAATAAATTTTATACATTATAAACATAAATAACAATAAAACTAAATGAATAAAAGCAATTAAATATGTTTAGTAGTGAGCTCCATGAGTAATATTTTATTTTCTTATCCAAGTTGAAGTTTCACGGACTTGGAGATAAGGAAAAGGAGTTCCAAAAGTTGGAATTTGGAATCATGTGGAGGGGCAAGCCTCCACCAAACGTCCTAGAGTTTCAAAAACCAGAACTTGTGTTGTTGACCTTCTTATTTATTCTCCTTTGCAAGTGTTTCAGAGCCGCAACTGTGCCATAATTTAAACACAAATCCTTGGGTAAGTCTATCCCATGTGGAAGGTTTTGATATGACTAATAACATATTTTAGAGTCACTTTTTAATTTACGAGTGATTAATAGTTCATCTATGAGTGACTTTATCACAAACTATTAGCTACCTCAATTGCTATTAAAATTCACCATAAAAACATACCTATCATTACTATCATAATATATTTTATGCTTGACGGTCTCACACACGACTTACTATAATTTGAAAAATTATTGTAGGTTATCAAGATGGGACTTATTACAAAAATTGTGATCACTCGAGCAAGTTGATGAAAATTGGTTTTAGAATCGAAGGTCATTTCACTAGCAACCTCCAATCTTATGATAAGATAGTACGTTATTTTACAAGAAGCTAACAATTGAATAGGGGGGGAAAAGGCTTATATATAATATTTCTCTTCTGACATTGGTCTTTTCTAATAGTATATATTGTTTAAAATTTTTTGATAGTATATTAACATCCATAGATTTTATAAGAAATTGATTTTATCAAACTATATATAATAGTATTACATTAGAAGAAACCTCGATAATTTTAATTTGGCTAACTAATAGCAATACCTAAAGTGCAAAAATTTCACTAGTCATATATATGGTCATTATTGGCTGGGGGGATCTAAAGAGAACGCTGAAGAATCCAGCTTTCTCCATGTTTCCTGCTCGCAAACAACCTGAATGACAAAGAAAAGTCCTTGCCTCAGCATTGTCACTACGCATGTAGCACTATCACAAGCAAATCAAATCAATTCATTTCTATTGTTATTACTAAATTGATGCCCAATTAACTCTGATTGCCATTGACAAATCCTATGACCTCCACAACATTAATCCCTTTCAGTAATTTTAGTAAGATTAATGATAAGTCGAAGGGCAAGAGCCAATCGTGCACAAGTGCATAGATCAACCATGGGAATGAATAAGCATAAATCTTGGTTGGTTATTATCTCCTTGTCCATAATGTGGTCACTCTTGATTTGCTTAAATCATTCGTCATTACTTGACAGTGTAACCTCTTTAGCTAAATTTTATGTCCATTCTATAAATTATCAAGAACCAATCCTCATAATCTCCAATCAAAGTAATTCCATTCATACCAACATCACGATTAGTATCAATGAGAAAACAGAGGAAAAAACGCGGGAAGCAAAGAGAAAAACTAAGGAAACAGGAGGAAAAAGAGGGCAAGTAAGGAATGAGGAAGTTACTAAGTTTGCAAATGTGAATATAGTTGATCACAAGGAAACGAATGATCAACCCATTAAAGAAGCAATTGTCTTGAAGGAGAAGGTCCATGAGATTCCACAACAAATCATGACTTTGCGCAGGCGAAGGAGAAGGGGGAGATCCAGACGTAAATCAAATGTTTATCTTCTTAAACCGTCACCACCACCACCACTACCACCAAGGGAATGCAAAACGAATCGAACATCGAACCAAAAATCATGTTCAGGAAGGTACATATTTGTGCACATTCTCCCTAGGAGATTCAACGTGGACTTGCTCAGAGATTGAAAAACACTTGATTTATGGATGGATATGTGTCGATATGTTAAAAATTCAGGCCTAGGAGTGGATCTTCCCAATTCAGATCGAGTTTTCTCTGAATATGGTTGGTTTTCCACAAATCAATTCTTGCTAGAATGATCTTTCATAATAGGATGAAACAATATGACTGCTTAACCAATGACTCCTCCATTGCATCAGCAATCTTTGTCCCATTTACCTCGGGCTCGACACTTGTGGAATACAGACTCAGAGGTAAGAGATTCTGGTGGATTTGAGCTCATAAAATGGTTAAAGAGGAAGCCTGAGTGGAAACAATGGTGGGGTAGAGACCATTTCTTTGTTGCTGGTAGGATCACTTGGGATTTTAGGAGATCATCAAACAAGAATGACCCAGATTGGGGAACCAAGTTCCTTTACTTACCTGAGTCCAAAAACATGACAGTTTTGGTTGTTGAATCATCCCCATGGAACAACAACGATTTCGGGATCCCATACCCAACCTATTTCCACCCAGCAAATGATGATCAAGTGTTCCAATGGCAAGAGCAGATGAGAACGCAAAGGAGGAGACACTTGTTCTGCTTTGCAGGGGCTCCTAGACCTGACAGACCTGACTCGATTCGAAACCAGCTTATAACTCAGTGTGAGAATTCCAAGATGTTGATTCACTGCAATAATTGGAAGAACAAGTGCTATAAGCCTGCTGAACTAATGAAGATGTTTCAGAATTCTATTTTTTGCCTACAACCTCCAGGAGATTCTTACACAAGAAGGTCCACTTTCGATTCGATCTTAGCTGGGTGCATACCCGTCTTCTTCCATCCGGGTTCGGCCTACATCCAATATTTATGGCATTTCCCAAGGGAGTTAACCAAATACTCAGTTTTTATCTCCATGTATGACATCAAAGATGGAAAGGTTAGTATAGAGAGGACACTCGAGCGAACACCACCTCAAAAAGTACAAGAGGTGAGGGAAGAGATTATAAGTCTAATTCCTAAGATAGTCTATGCTGATCCAAGGTGTAGATTAGAGACATTGGAGCATGCATTTGATGTGGCAGTGAAGGGGGTCTTGGAGAGAGTAAAGAGAATTAAGGATGACATGAGAGAAGGCAGAAATGATAGTTTTGCTTATGATGAGAGGCAAGCTTGGAAATACTGGTGGTTGGGAAAGTTGGAGGAACATGAATGGGATCCTTACTTTTCAGGGTCATCTGATACTAGAAACTGTACTAACTTTTAGTTAGTTGTAAAATGATATTACATCAATTATATTGGTAATTTAGCTTTTTGTAACAAGTTAGAGGTTTTAGTTTTAGTTTTTTTTTTAAAAGAAAAGAAAAGAAGAAGAACCTTAAGACCAATTATACTATAATCAATCTCAGTCCGCCTTCCATCCTCCCCACCCAGATTCAAATTTGGAGGACCTATGTTTGCCAACTGTTTGGAAAACGGAGGTGTGTAGGCTTTGGGCCCTTGGAGTTGGACTAGTTGTTCTCCCTCACCTGAGCCGGTTAGCCCATTGGTTTACTCTTGAGATAGTGGTCCTGTGGGTTACCCTATTTATCAATGTTTTTTAAAAAAAAAAATTATAATCAATCTAAAGCCCTCTTTCTTGTGGGGTATTAAATAACTTAGGCAAATTTTACATGAGCAAAAAAACCTAAGTAGTGTTTATATCTGGGAAGACACTTTTACTTTTAAAGTTAAAAAAAACTACTCATTTAGAACGTTGATATAAAGTACGCATCTAAAAGGAAGAAACATTCCTTCCTCCAAATAATATGACCACCACTTCTAATCTAAAATTGGCTTACACATGAACAAATGATGCTGTACAAATAAAATTGACAAGTTGGATGATGACTAAATTGTCATATTGTAAACTTTTTCAAAAGAATTAAATTCCTAATTGTACTCACATAAGCCATCATACATTCTTCCATCTAAATTAAAGCTTTAGTTTTCAAAATGAACATATTAATATGATCTCTATCATTGCTAAATACTATATTATTCAGCATAACCTATATGCACGTAATATTATTTGCATATTGGACTAATGACTGGTAAAAATGATATTTATTAATAATCATGTTACATCATTTTATAATATTAAGATCTTTAAAGGCCAAGAAATTTGGGTTATGCTTGCGTCATTTTACATTGAATATTGTAATAATTTGCAAAAAAAAATTCTATTTTCTCTTACTTTTTTCCTGAATTTAACTTGCTTAATGGTAAATAAGTAGTTTCCTTCCCCTTTCCTTTTTTACTTGATAGACTTTTTAGATATATTACATAATTTAGTGAAATTTGTGATATACAGTGCAATCATTCGTAACAACTCTCACCTCAGAATGAACTTCTCCCATGGGGCACGAAGTTGGACAAATATGCCTAGTGAGCTTATTAAGGAAGCGCTATGATCTGATGTTCAAGAGATTATGTGGTCAGACTCTTTTGCGCCCCGGCCCAAGGAACCATAGGAAGAAAACATGACTTCCAATGTTTATGTGTTTACAAGGGATTCAAGACTAAATGGATTCCCCAGCTAGGATTGCTCTCAAAGTGACAGGGTATTTGATGCTCTCACGCGGGTGATAAGAGTCGAATTTCAATAAGGCCAAAAGGAAGTACTATGTGTGCGGTAGGATCAATTCAACACTGTCGGCAGCCTGCATATGATGTAGGATGTTTCTTTTCATCTTCTCTTCGACTCTCTTCTCATTATATCAGGATCCGCTATATTCTTAGTCATACACTTAAGTTTGTTAGACCTCCTTCTCTATTTATGGCGACATTATCTATGGTTTGAAACATTACTGTATGTATACCTTCGGACTCCTCACTTGACTGTGAGCAGCTGCTTTTATTTGCTTTCCCCATAAGAGATTTAGGTTCAAATTTGTAAGTCGTTGTATTTAACCTCTTTGTATTGAAACACTACAGCTATGTTACCCCTTTGTGGTTGGATAACTTGTAGTATGAGCAATGGCAACTTGCAGATTATAACACTAAATAAAGAAATTCCAACAACCAAACAACAGCGTTTGTAGTCCAACGGTCAGGATAATTGCCTTCCAAGCAATAGACCCGGGTTCGACTCCCGGCAAACGCACATCCTTTTTTTCTGTTTTCCTCACTGTCTAGGCATTCTAGAATTTTGGTTGGCATGTCTAGCCAGGTGGACCCACGAAATCAGAGACTAGCAGGGTCCACCTTAAACACTAGCCAAAAATTGGCGAGGGCAGTCCCGTCCAAAACTAATGAATAAAAACAAACAGGAGGGGGTAAAAAAACACGCCTGCACATAACGATGCCAACTATGTTGGTAATGTAGCTTTTTGTAACCGGTTAGAAGGTAGCTTATTATTATTTATTAAAACAAACAGAGGACCTGCAAACCAACTATACCATAATCAATCTAGAGTGATCGGGCTTGTGGACCATTAAACAATTGAGATGAATTTTGCAACTAGTAAACAAATCTCTAACTAGTGTCTATATCTTGGAAAGACACTTTTGTTTTTTTTTTTTAATTCTTATTTAAAATACTGACATAAAATACGCATCAAGAACACAAAAGAAATTAGCCTTCCGTCCTTCAAATAATAAGACCACCACTTCTAAACTAAAATTGGCTTACACATGAACAAAAAGATGCTATACAAATAAAATTGACAAGTAAGATGATGACTACACACACACACACACACACATATATATATACACACACACATATAACAAATCTCTCTATATCTTTGAAACATGTCATTTCTTCATAATTTCTAAGATAATTAATAGTTTTAGTTTTTAAAATACAAGTTAGTTAATTATGTATGAAAAATTTTATTTCCCAAACAAAAGATGCTGTAAAGTCTTTTCAAGGTAAAAAATACACAATATTTTAATATAATTTCACTATATTATATTGCTACTATCACCCGCAATGTTACAAAAATAAGGCATTATATAATAATGAATAAATGCGCCAATTATGAAAAATCTATTGTCGATGTTTGATTTTCAATTTTTCCATCTAAATTTTTGACACATGTCACTCCCACAAAATTTCAAAGATAATCAATAGTTTTTTCCCAAAAAATACAAGATTTTTATGTATGGAAGATTTTTCTTCCCCAACAAATTTTTTTATAAAGTTTACCTACAATTTGGAAGATTTTCTTTCCAAGAAAGGGGAAAAAAGATAGATAATGTTCAAATTATGATAATATGTTATTTTATATCCTTGAAACTACTCCCAATATTCCAAAAATAATGCACCCTAATATAATAGAATAAATGCACAAATTATTAAAAAATCTATTGTGCATGTTACGTTTCCAATTTTTATCCAAAATTGGGCAACAAATACGAAATATGAGAAAGACACATTGTTGCATACACATATTCTATATCTTATTTACTATAAAAACACAAAAATCCGACGCCTTAAAAATTCCGCTACTAGGTGGGTTGTAAGGATTTGATATTGCAGTCTTATCCCTAAATTGCAAAATTACAGAGAGACTGGTTTCCGATTGACCCTATATTTAAAAATCATAGACTACCTGCTACTCTACAAAAATGGAGCAGATGAAGTTTAGAAAAATATTTTACTTTAGTTTGTACAATTCAAACTGAAAAAAATAGTTCAATCTTGCATTTTTCAGCTATACAGATTTTGGACAAAATCTATACTATAATATAAAAGCAATGTTGTGATGACGTGGCTTTTTCGAATTTTCTCATAAATTTGAGATTTTGAACCATTAGATTCTTTGATTATATAATCACAATGGTCGGATTTTCAATAAAATAATTACCGTCATAATTAAAAATATATAATATCTTGATTTTTTTTTTTGCAACAGAATCTCTTAACTACCTAAAAACAAAATATACCTTGATATCCTTTCCTAAATCAATAAAAATAATTATCATTATAATATTATTAGATTATTTGATTATATAATCACAACCATCAGATTTTCAATAAAAATAATTACCATCATAATTAAAAGTTTATTATTTCTTGACCTTTTTTTTGTAGTGGAATCTATTAACTACCTAAAAACAAAATATATTTTAATAACTTTTTCTAAATCACTGAAAATATATATGTACTGAAGTTTATGGATGGTGTTAATATTTTAGTGATCCAAGGAAAGAATAAAGTATTAAAGTTTCACTTTTCTTATTTTAATGGTAAACCCGAAATTATTATTAGATTAAATAGAAGAGATATAAACTAATAAAAGAGCTAGACCTAGACGAAAGACTTTTCTTTCTAAACGTTCTTAATGCAAGATAAGGTGTTTTTCTTCTTATATTTCTTGGTCATGAATTCAAGTTCCTAAAATCACTATTTTTTTTTTTTGAACAAAAATTCGCACAATGACAATTAATTAAGGATCGAAAATGTTCCTTTTAAGAGGTTGATGAAGTTTTTTATTTTTTAAAATTTGTAACAAGTATTTCTATACCCATATAATAAGTGAGAAATATTATAAGTTTTTAATTGTAATAATTATTTATAAAATATTACAATATTCCATATAGCAATCATGTCATATACAATATTTTGAGTTTTTTAAATAAAATAATTAATAACTTTTTAAGAAGAAGCAATTATTGACAGGTGCAAATTATGAGAAACTATCAACTAAAATTTCTAATATATAGAAATATACTATAATAAGTTTAGCAAATATTTTCGATCGCAGTTATAATATCTTAATTTCTCTATAATAATTTGAAAATTATGATAGTCTAAAAAATTATCTAACTTATTCATTGTTAAGTACTATTGATTATACATTTCCAGTTGTACATTTATGTTGTGAATTTCTCAAGTGTATGGTTGATCGCTGTAGCAAGTAGGGGTGTCGATCCTTAGGGATGTGTTATGAAATTAGATCACTATAAAACTAAATGTGATACGATTGAATTAAATTGTCAGCGTTTAGTTAATGAGTAACCAATTATTTCAGAATGCTATACTGGAAGATCAATATTAGGAAGAAGCTTACCCTATCCATCATCATTAACTTTAATTATGGGCAAATTATGCAAAGCAAAATCAAACTTGAATAACCGAAACACAAACAAAGACCTTAACAAACAGGAGAGAAATTAAGCTTAAGCTCTTCACCTCCAACTTCATTCAACTATGGCCTGGAATGAAAATCTGGATTTGAACACATATATGAATCGAAAAGAAAATTCAGTTATCCAAAGAATGATCAGTACCGAAAACTCAATTCTATACCAAACCGAAACTGTGCCAATAACATTTTGGACACTTTATTTTTTGATTACCAACTATCTCATTATAACATTCTGTATAGCTGTATAGTCATCTATCAGCATATGTGATTATAAATGATTGTATAGATAAACCGTGAGCATTTATTATAGAGCATCGATGATACCATGAAGTAGAATTGTCTATCACTCTTATTGCGCCAGTTAGTTAAAAAGGAGGAGGTGTATTACTTATGAAACACTGATGTTAGGTACACCAGGTACACAAGATGTAATTGTAATCTTCATTATATCATTGCTAATCAAATTATTACTAAGAACTTAATTTTTAATGTAGGTACAAGAAAAGAATGTGAATTCTTCGTCATTGCCACCATAAATTAACGAATTATCATGTCATTTAGCATGACTTTTAGTTTTATTTTGACTACCTATAATCTCTGTCATACTTTACATCGCGTATTTGATGACCATACACTGTTTTAATTATTGAGTTTCAATGGTTACACATAAAAGTGCTATCTATTCATATTTTTCAATAAATTTAAGTATCATTTTCTAAATTACAATATTAACTTTATATACAATGAACATTCTTCGATTATTTTGACTACACACACACACACACACACACAGTAATATGTAACGTGCAAAGCACGGGTCCATACTAGTTTAATATAATAATTTTGTATTGAGGTCATATTCCGCAAAATTAGCTATTTAGGTAGCGGATAACTGTTTACATAGCGGATAGCGTTTCTAATTTAGCTATTAGTGGATAGCTGTTTAGATAAACAGTTGAAATTAATGTGTTCGGTAAATTTAGTTGTTATGCTAACTGATTAATGTAAACTGACATAAAAGGATGTAGATAATTTTCAAAGATAAAATTTTTAAATGATATTTTTTGGCTAAAAAGAAATGCTGCTTGAAATGCTAGTCAAAATACTAGTTTATAGAAAACTAAAAATTAACTAATTAGTACATTGACGTGGTCAAAACACTAAACGTTACCCAAAATGATGTTGCCGAACATAGCCTTACAGTATATTTACTATAAAAACACAATTATTATTATTAATAAGTAATAAAAGATATTAAATTTTCATTATTATTATTCTTTCCTATATTTTTGAACATAGATATAAATATAAAGATATGAAATACTAGGTACAATGCAATCATAATTACAGAATTTTTTATACAAAATAATATTGCACACTTATTACCATCAAAAGGTACTAACTTCCCTTCAATTTTCATAGCATAGGAGTTCGAGAGCCAGAATTAACAATTAATGGTGGTAATTAAGACTATTTTCCTTTTAACATATTTTTTTCATTGTAATATTCGAAAACTCACCAGATTACTTAAAATTTTTAGAGTATAAGAGTCCAAAAGAACATTAATGATTTTTTTATAGTGAGATTATTTTCCTTGTAACACTAATATTTTTGATATTTATGATTGTTAAAAACACATTTAATTATTGAATTCTTTATCTAATAATTTTTAACTATGATTAGTGCTATTTTTAACTAAAAATACATTTTTGGTTGTTATAAAAAGTGTCATTAATTATGTTATTTATTTTTGTTCAAAGTTAAATAACCTTTTGGACTACATAATGTTCGAATTGTCACAAAGAAATTGCAGTATTACAATCATCAATAGCAAAAATTTTAATACATTATAAATTTTTCTATTGATAGTTTATCATAACTTGCATATGTCAATAACTACTTTTGCTTAAAAAATAATCAATTATTTTATAAAAATCTTTAAAATTTGTGTATGACATGATTACTAAATGACTTCTTACAATTTTTTTAAGCAATTACCGCAATTAAAAACTTATTAGATTTTTCATACACGGCACAGTTATAAAAATATTAGTTATCATATTATAAAATTTTTCAAGGGAATTAAATTCCTAATTATTCTCATAAGTCATCATGCATTCTTCCATCTACATTAAAGCTTTACTTTTCAAAATAAAAATATTTAATTATATGACCTCTATCATTGCATAAATACTATATTATTAAGCATAACCTATATGCAAGTAATATTATTCGGCTATTGGACTAAGGACAAGTAAAAATAATTTCTGATTAATAAATTACGTTACATCATTTTATACTATTATGATCTTCAGAGGCGAGAATATGGCCATAAAATTTGGGTGACACTTGCATCACTTTATAGTTTGCACTGAATATTGAAAAAAATTATAAATTTATATCTATATTCTCTTACTTTGTTGCTGAACTTAAGAAAAATTTACGTATGGATCCATTCAGGTATGAGTTAATATTTTTTTAACCCATCTAATTTGGGTAAATATTTCTATGTCCATCAAGATTTGGGTTTGAAAACCAAACAGAAACGTTACATAATATCCTAAAGTACGCTACTAGCCATAAATTCCCGTGTGTAAGAAGTTAGATTGGAAATGTAATTTTAAAAAAAGTGATATTCTCAAAATTCCTTCAACTAACAGAGTAACCCCCTCAATTCACCCACAACACACACTGTCTCTTTCAACTTGAAAATTCACTGCATCTCTTCAAAACCCTAAAATTTATATATTCTCCCTCTTGACAATCTGATGCCCATTTTAAAAGTTGTTGATGGAGAAATTTTCTCTACGCAGTAAAGTTGTGGTTGAAAGATGAGTTTGGTCCATACTACACAAAAAGCAACTGAAATAGCCAAGGACAAAGGGAAAGCTCAATAAGAAAAGATACCTATCTTGCTTTAATACATTCGGCATAATTGGTAGCGTATGCGGTAGGATGTGTTTTTAAATCCTTTTCTAGACTCTCTTTTTTATGGGATGAATATTCTTTCTACTTATGAGGGGTATTATTTATAGTTTAAGGCATTACTCTATCTCTATATGTATATTTGAACTTCTAACTTGACCGTGAGTAGGTGTTTCTACTTGCGTTTCCTGTGAAAGTTGTAAGTTTAAACTCATAAGTCGTTGTATTTGACTTCTCTGTATTGATACACTACAGTGTGTTAACCCTTCATAGCTGGATAGTGTATGCCGTCGTACTTTTAACTTACGAGGGTTAAATATTTCAGTACCTAAACAGCAGCGTTTGTAGTCCAACGGTTAGGATAATTGCCTTCCAAGCAATAGACCCGGGTTCGACTCCCGGCAAACGCACTTCATTTTTCCGTTTTGTTCTTTCCTTGGACTTTTCCTCCCTGTCTAGGCTCCGTTGGCAAGTCCAGTCAGGTGGGCCCACAAAATCAGATATTAGAAGGGTCCACATTAAATAGCGGCCAAAAATTGGCGAGGGCACTCCCGTCAAACTACGACTGCAAAGAACGATGTCGTGGCCTCATGGGGGTCGCGTGTAAACCTCACATTATCCCATCTGTCTCTCCTATGCGCGTTGATGGCCGGAGCAGGCACCTCTCTCTCTCCTCCGATCGGAGCGCCCAAATCCACCGCTGTTAAGTTTTCCAGACCAAATATATCGGCCGGAACTCCATTTAGGGTCGGACTGTCCGGCGGTAGCCACCGTCACCGCCGCCATGCGCTGTCCGCGTGCTCCGAGCGTGAGCTGGTTGTATCGGAGGGTCCGTCCTGCATCTTCGTCGGTCCGATCGAAACCGCTAGCCAAGAAACCCTGGAAGCTCTCTACTGCCAGGTCATTTTCTTGTTTTGGTGCCGTTTGGTTGAAAATTGAAATATGTGATCGGTGATGATTCACTTGAAAATTGTTTGAATGGCGACTTACTTTTCTGCAAATTGTTTTTGATAGGCTAGAGATGCTTATTACAGTGGAACTCCTCTGATAGTTGATGACATGTTTGATAGAGTTGAGGTGAGGTCTTCTAAATTTCAGTTTCTACTGAATTTTGGCAAATGTTTCACAGCTGAAAGTTGTGTGTAAAAATATATGTTGTTGTGGGAACAGTTGAAATTAAGGTGGTATGGATCGAATTGTGTGGTGAAGTATCCACGGTGTAGCTTACGCCGGCAATCAACGTATGCTGATGCACAGGTGATTTTTTTTTTTAAATCAGCTTAAAAATGTATTTTGCCTATTGTTTGTTGAGCATGATCCTTGTTTTAATTACCACTCTTCCAGGGTAACCTGAAATAGTTGTTGATAGCAGTTTTGTTGTTGATAACATTGTGGCCTCGTACATGGAGAGTTGTAGGAACATAGATAACTATGCTATTTCAGGTTAGTAGCACGGATACTTGTTCATGATTTTTTAGGAATTTCGTCTTTTTTTTGGTTGTTGGGTCCTAAATGTAATCAAACATGAAGTCTCTGTGCCATGTAGAAGTGTTAAATATTGATTAGTTATAAATAAGAAGAATGAGGAGACTGACTGACATAAATCGACAGAATCTGTTTTATTTGGTGATGCCAATGCATGTAGGTTAGACGTTTCAATCATTTTTATTTGTCCGTATGAGGGGATGTACTTCTTGTGTTGGCTAAACTATACGTATTTATTTGCATAAGATTTCCTTAGCAAAGTGTTATTGGTGAGCTCCCCCTGCCCGGCCCAGGGGGGGGGGGCGGGTGCCCGAGTGAGGTACAGCATCGTAACTGGCAGATAAATTCTAGGCTGGGAAAAAAAGTTGAAGGGATGCTTGATGATCTAGCACCCTCAATTCCAATAGGAATTTTGAAATTCTTGGGCTAAATCATTATGTGATTGAAGTTCCATACCGGCACGAGTGGAATGGAGACTTTTTTGCGGAGTGCAGAGTTATACCGTTCCTCAGCAGCTTTTGGCCAGATAGGACTCCATCTTTGTCGACTCACCGTCAGCCTCCTATTCACTATATTTTAACCCATATATGTGACATTGTCTTTGATTCACATTTGGCTTTTTTCATGTTGAATAAACAGAGAGATACTTGTACATGGATTGAAGATGTAATGATGTATGTAGGGCAGGAAGACCCTTCACAGGTGTTTGCTTTGGCAAGCATATGGTTCCTGATTCTTGTGTTTGGCAGCTGTGTTTGTCTTTTGCCCATGCTATACAATATTACGCTAGCTTTTCAAGATGCCTTTAAGTCAGAAGTAGCCTACAGCAGCCAGTCATCGGCAATGGAGAATTCTGTTGGGATGCTAAACAGTGTGCTGTTAATGCTGATGGGTTCTGTGATTGGCTTTCCAATTGCATCCGCTTCTGGTAATACTTCCTCTCCCTTCAGTTTCCATTGGTGCTCTATCAGATGAACTTATAAACTGGTATAATGGAAACAATAGTCTCAGATTGTCAATGCTGACATATTTAGTTGTCGTAAGGTAGACAGACTTTGTAAGAATGCAGACCATGTAATCATTAAAGGTTATTCCTGTACTTGCTCCCTTGAACGATTAAGTGGGAAGTAATGATTTTAAAAAGGTCTAAAGCGTCATCCAGGATGAAATCGAAATAGTATGCATAATAGTATACATGTTATGACGGAAATTTGATTTGGCAAAATAGAAGATATGTTTATCATGTCAATCTTAGTTTCAATCCATGTTATTGTGTTCTTGTCTAATGTCCATCATGCCTTATTGTTATCTCAGCTAAAGCGCTGCAGGGATTATGGAGGAATGATTTAGTGGCATTGAAGGGTGCGTGTCCGAATTGTGGGGAGGAGGTTAGTTTTGACTGATTGTGATGATATGTTCATAAGATCCCAAAATACTCTCCACTTGCATATTTGATTAATAGAATCAAAATGCTTCACAGGAGATATCTTACATCTATTATCATATTGGCATATCCATGCAGGTCTTTGCATTTGTGAGGTCAGATCAAAGCAATGGCTCTCCTCATAGAGCTGATTGCCATGTTTGTGAATGCCTGTTAGAATTTCGCACCAAGGTGGAGGTAAACTTTGCCTATATCTTGGTTAACAAATGGATTGTATGCATAGTATTGCATTCTTACAGCCTTCCAGATAGTTGAAACTGAGAAATTTTCATATTCTTAATGTAAATGAAACAAAAATCAAAACGTACATATTAAAGATGCCTCGCCAAATCCTTTTTTCTGACCTGAGAGGTTAACGCCATTTATGAACGGAAATATCTCAGCTCTTCTATTTCCTGCTTTCTGTGCTTTGGTAATGCTGAACCTTGTTTAGGTTCTATTTCCTGCTTCAGTTGAACCATATTTACTGAGCGTTGAGGTTAAAGGAAAGTTGGTTGGGGAATTGTGAATACAATGTTTGGAGATAAGCATAATCATATTTCTCGTCCCTGCAGAAATCCATTCCAAAACTAGGCAAACGGTGGGTTCATGGACGTGTCTATCTGATCTCCAAGAGACGAAATCATCAGCGGTAAAACACGGATGCAATACCTGGGTCCAGAACAAATATCGAATGTGACGCTAGGCTCACATATGTTGGGTGATTCTTTGGCTTTACAGCTTTACCAGTTGGTCAGTTACAGTTGCACAAAGTTAAAAGAGATCAATGCGAGAATCGTGAAGTTTCTTCACTGAACTGGCATGCTATATCTCCCAAGCATTGTATAATAAGGCTATATCTTTTTCTTGATGTACATGATATTTTCTTTTGTTGCCTAATCATGGGTGTTAAGTTTTAGTCTAGGATGGTCTTATGGACCCAAGAAGTAGCTCCTGAATTCAGCAGCAGGGTTACGTTCATCTAATCCTTCCTTCCCTCAGAAAGGCTGGGATTATTTGTTTGGTCTATTCATTGGTTGGCTATTCGATGTGATGTAAAACTCGTACCACCTGACACGGCATTGGTTTGAATGATTGGCACGCTATTGCAATGGGAGAATAAATATAGGACACTCATCTCTCTCTCTCTCTCTCTCTCTCGTTCAGATATTCACATTAACAGGAGAAGCAGGGAATTGAACCCAAGGCTACATTCTTTGATGACTCCAGATATCTGATGATAACAGTGCTAACGTGGTGACATGACACATGTCAACTTCCCATTTTATGATAGAATCTCGCACCAGATGCCCCACAAATCTACAATCATATGGAGCTCTTATATATGAATCAAGTCGCTGTTGCAAAACTTAATGCAATTACAGAGGCCATACCATTTGGTAAAGCAAGTTGAAGTTGTACCCAGAGAGGAAGGCCAATTGGGATGATACTGACTTCGGTAATATTCAAAAATATGTGTTGACAATAACAAAAATATATCCACGAACAGTCCTAAATATGCAGACTAGATATATGAACCCACAGCACCAACAGTGATCTCGATGTCTGATTCAGACAAGTTGAGTACTTTAACCCTAATGTCTTACCTTCCGAGAGACTTAACTAAGAAAGTACAGGTGTGAAAGAAATACAATTATAACTGGGTTCTCTGGCTGTACTCGCTAGGGCTGTGGATTTTAGAAGGGACAAGAATTTGTGCCTGCTACACCAGATCATCTTCATGTGGAGGAAGAAGAGTGATTGCTACCTCGTAATCAAAAGTGTACCAAGCTGTATACGAGAATCCACGCAAGCTGCAACAATGGGATACAATAATAGGCTTCATTGATTTTTTCTATAAAAAAAAAAGGAAAGACTAAAAGTGAGTAGCTGAGGAAGCAGAAAGAGTACCAGGAAGAGTGTCATGGAGGCAAAAAGTCCCTCCTGGAGCAGAGCTCCATGACCACCATACTCTTCTTCATCAATTTTCAAGATCAATGCATAATATCCATACACAATTGCGGTGGACAGTCCCAAGAATCTGTAACCAATTAGCACAAGTGACCAACATGATCAGCATTACAATCAAATAATGTTAAGGGCTCTAAAATCAGGAAACTAATACTAAAAGCAAAAGGCTCCAAGACATAGAAGAGGTCCGTTGCCGTTGCCGCAGCGCAGTCGGGATTGCACAAAGTAAGCCGAATTTAGACTTTGTTAACGAATTTCCCTGGTGGCACAGGGCATTTTCCTCCTGCTAAGGCTTTTTTCAGCACATTGGGTGTGCTCTTCTCATTAAATTTTTGACTGACAAACCATAAACAAACATGGGGGGAAAGGTGCTCTGACAATTTTCTCCACAACTCTATTTCTTGTGATCCTCAGGACAGAATTGAACAGAACTAGCTATGGCAGAATACAAGAACAATGAATTTTCTCTTAAAGTATTGAGACAAGGACAGCTGCACACAATCAGGAACCATCTTTAGCAATGAACAATGTCAAAGGTATGAGAAGTAACCTAGACACTAAATATAAAGTAAGCCCATTTGAGATGAGAGACCAAGTAATGCACCATTCAGTCATATACTCAATCAACGAAATTGAACCAAACCAATACCACAGGATTCTACCAATGACAAGGCCTTTTTTTTTGGTGGGGGGGGGGGGGATGCAACCTTTGCCTGTACATAGAGAAGCAGATTCCAATCAACCCCATAATAGGACAACATGAGTGAACATGACACACTCCAGCAACCAAATGGATCTTAAAGATGGGAATGTAATAAGGTCAGCTTTACCCGCATTAACCGTTTTAATCCTTGGCGAGCTACATTTATGTCCATTAGTCGTCCACAAGCATAAGCAAATTCAGCTGATGCCGCATAGAAGAGCAAATGTTGGAAGTGGACAGATCAACTTACAAGATAAGCCATATGCCTCCCACCAAAGGAATCGCACCCCAAATCAATCCGCAAACAAGCGCCACCGCTTGTCGAATCCAATGTAGAACATCTCCTAGTTGATCCTAAAGCAAACAGCGAATATTAGTGCGAAAATAACTTCAAATTCAATTATTACCTAATAATGAATAGGCTAGCACTTGCATTTCACAAATAATGATGTCACCTATTAGCCAGTCCAGTTTCATTTAGCACCCAAAAGCATGGAAACCCACAAAGATAAGCTACTGGGTAACTAAATAGCACTAAAATCCACACCACCCTGGTAATTGACAATGTTGAAAACCTCAATGGTGCTTGAACACCCAGTGATCTAATCTCCATCTTAAACTCCTACTCCTACTAACACCTTATCCTTAACAAATCCAATCAATTTCCAGCAAAAAACAAACAGAACACAGTTTTCCAATACAAAAGAATTGATGTCAAAGAAGAATTTCGTTGAGGTTAGCTAAGGGGTACCTTATCCCAGGAAGCATCAGGATCAAATAATTTGCCCAATTTAAACGGCGATGAATGACCATTGTGATGTTGATGATGCAACTTCGCCGTTTTCTTATTCTTCATCTCCAATATCAGGCAACTCAGAATCTGTTAAGACTTGTGCCCGACTTTCTGAGAATAGAGTTTAGGGTTTTGGGTAGCTGGGTCACAACTGTATGGTTGAGAGATGAATAATAAAGCAAAAGCCTGAAATTTTGATTCGGTAAGAAAACACGGGAAAGTGGTTGGCGTAAGCTCTAGATCTGAAAGGGATTCAATGTAAACTCTGACAAACTGAAAGTAAAAATCTTCAGATTTTGAGAGGTTTATCGGAGCCAAGTTTCTTTCCTATGGGAATTATAGTGTAGTAATCTTCAAACAGTCAGTTTTGTGCAAGTATTTAAGGAGTAAATAAGTGGTAGAAAATACTTATTTATCGTATTTAAACAGAAGATGGTGGGAAGGTAATTCAATCGACTTTTGTAGGATTTTACGGGAAGAATGGATTAGTGTTGTTGTGGTAAGTTTTTCAAGATGACTCGCCAAAGTCGGAATGACTTTTTAGAGGGACCGCAACTCTATAATTAATCTTTTTGTATAGATATGAGTTCAATAAAAAAGACATGATGATGGTATCTCTTTTTATAAAGGAGGACTTTGGTCAATTAAATGAGGGTAATGTCGTTTAAAATTTAGTGGACGGTGGCTATGTATAATTAAAAAAACATTCTGACTAAAGGCAGAGAAATTATCCCAAATAATATTGTGCACATCAATTTAACGAACGTGTTCGAAAAAGTGATCAATAGACTTGCTTGAATGATAATAGCATAATTTCTAAGTGTGCGGCCACCACAAAGAGTCACTAATGAGTCACCCTTTTTTCTTTCTTTCTTGTCATAAAGTACTAGAGGAACTTGACCATGTGTGAATCTTCCATCGATGATGTTGAGTAGCTTGTCCCTAACTGCGTTCTTATTGAGCTAAAGAAATTGAATTCCATAAAAAAATTCTAGTCCTCTAGAAAATGTGAAAGAGGCTGTCAAACGGTATGTTTGTACTTCATACTCTACAAAGATTGCTTGAAAATGTTCAAAGTTCGGTAGACAATTAGATGTTTGGGCCGTTAGAGATGAAACTTCAACCACAAAAAGAATTATGAAGAGTTTGATGAGAAGACTTAAAAGTCATGCAGCAAAAAATGTGTTTATTTCGACTTATAGTTGCTTGAATAGAAATTTCAAAAATCATTCACTAGTTAGTTTGGTGTGACTTAAGAATCTTTATTTTGTTTTGTTAGTTTAAATTCTATCTTTAACTTTTTCTTTGTCTTATGTAAGTTAACTTTTATCTTGAATTTTAGCTAACTAATTATCGAAAAAAGTTTTTTTTTTTAAGATTATTTGACATTCTTTCTTGCAAAATTTCTCATTTACTTTTTATTGAAAAAAACACATATAGTCTAGAAAAATGTTAAAAAGATGTTGGGAAGTAACTCTTATGAGTGCTTAGCCAAAACTGCCATCAAGCTTTTTAATTTGATCAAAACTGCTATCGAATTAATTTTGTATCTAACTGTATCACCTAATTCTATTATTATAGTTAACTAGTATAGACTCGTGGTATGCATGGTATATGATGAAATAGATCGATTAGTATAACATATGTACTTTTGAAAAATTATAAAATTATCACTACATACATAATTGATATTATAACTTCAAAAAATAAGATGATAAGTAACTACTGAAAAAATAAAAAGTTATCAATTTCATATATTGCAAATGATATTAATAACATAGGAAAGATCATAATATATAGACAAATAAAGATTATGATAAATGACATGATGATAAGCTAATGAGTAGATCGAGACGGCAAACACTCCTCCTCATCTTTGGGTACTTATGCAGAAAATAATTTTTTTTAGTAATCATTTTATTGTAAACATTGATATAAACCAAGTTTATGTGTGCATGCTATGTTTAATTAGATGGTGTATTTGGATTAATTCTTCAACTGTAATGCTTTTTCCTCCTCGTCGGCCACCGCAATAAGAGTGATTGGTGCTTCTATTTTATGATGTTATGGAGACTCAATAATAAATAGCGACTATTTGTCTTGGCAATCATCTAGAATAGTGCATAGCGAAAGGTCACCAAATGACTGAAAGAAAATATAAATATGACATTGTTAGTAATTAGTAATCAAACGGCAAATCATGTGAAAAGTAATGAATATAACAAAGAGATGTTTATCAAATACTCTTTAAAATAATAATAATAATAATAATAATAATAATAATAATAATAATAATAATAATAATAATAATAATAATAATAATAATAATAATAATAACAACAACAACAACAGCAACAACAACAACAACAATGAGATGTCTTATCCGGAGAATATTTGTTTTTTTAAAAATAGAAATCGACATTTTAGAGTCAATAGATGACTATTTCTTATAACTAAGATCATTGTACGTCAAATCTCACAAGTCACTTTCGTTGCATCATTTTAGGATTTTTCGAAGATTATCACCTTTTTTTAACTACGTATGTTTGTTTTTTAAGATAATAAGATTATCATGAATCCTTTTCATACATACATACATACATACATACATACATACATACATATATATTTTTAAAAATAAAAAACAGGTATTTTTTGAATAAAAAATAAAGTGATATCATGGCAGATTATTTGCTTTTTCCCTTTGTCAGGGAATAGAATTCTCATCCTTCCGTTATCACTTATATAACTGAAATAATGGATATTATTTTTAAAAATAATAAGAAATAGATATTTTATTGAAAAAAGATATATTATTTAAGATAAGAATCAATGGATTAGATTTATTACGTGACTAATTTGTATGGATAAGATTACACCAAATCCAGCAAATCATTCTCATTGAACAATCATAGAATTTCTAAAGATTATTCATTTTTTTGTAACTGTTTGAGTTTTTCTTTAGATAATACGATAACGGGTTGACCCATTTAACCCGTTTAAGATAAACAGGTCAAGTTTAGTCGCTTAATTGACTATTTACGCATTTAATATTTTCAACTAATACGTAATTACAGTGTTAAAAATTAGGTTTACGTATCACATTAAATAATTACTCTTTGAAATTCCCCAGATTCATCATAATTCATAATTTCTAAAATTTTTTATATTCTTAATTGTCTAATAAAAAGTAAATGGATAAATAAAAAATGAAAAAATGAGTTGACTTATTTAACTCATTTAATTAAACGGGTTAAATAGGTACTTTTTCGTGTCGAGAATCTCGACCTGAACCTAACCCATTTAATTAAACAGGTTGAACGTGTCAACCCATTTAATTAAACGGGTCGAAAATTTATACCCAGACCCACTTAACTTCGTGTCGGATTTGGGTCGGTAATCGTGTCGGGTCAGCTTTTTCCAGCTCTACATACGATTATCATGTATGCTTTACTAAATATAACCAAAACTATAAGGGATTTTAAAAAAATCAAAATCAAAAAGTATATTGCTTGGAGAGGGTAAATTTTTAAAAAATTTTAAATCTATGGTTTAGATTTAATAAATAAATATAACTACCTAGGTTTTCCCCCTAGATAATAGGATTATCATCAGTCTTTTGTCATGTGTATGTGAAATCTTAGGAGATTTTTTTAGGGATATCTTAACTTTGAAATCACCTTCATTGCAGCATTTTAGAAATTTTCAAAGATTATCATGTTTTCTTTTATTGCATGGCTTTTTTAGATAATAGGATTATTATGTATTCGTTGTCACATATGATTGAAATTATGATTTTTTTAAAAAAAATAGAAACAAATTGGTATATTTTAAATAAAAAATTAAATTGATTTAATGGCGTATCATTTGCTTTTCCCCCTAGATATAGGATTATCATATCATTTATCACATATATAACTAAAAATAGTGGTATTTTTAAAAAAATTAGTAATAAAGAATTTTTTTTTGGGCAGAAGGTGCATTATTTTCTAAGATAAAATCGATGGCTTAGATTTAAAAGATGACTAATTTTTCTAGATAAAATTACATCAAATTCCGCAAATTGCTCCTATTAGCACATCATGATTTTTGAAAGATAATCGTAATTTTTTAAGTGCTTGCAGTTTTTTTTTTTAGATAGTAGGATTATCATGTACTCTTTATTACATATAAACAAAATTATGAAGAATTTTAGAAAGTAAAAATAAATAGGTATTTTACTTGGATAATGTAAGTTTTTTTGTTCTGAATTAATTTACTGAATAAATATAATTGTATAGGTTTTTTCCTAGATAATAGAATGATCATTTATTTTTTTATCATATATATCCAAAACCATGAGTTATTTTAAAAGAGAAATAAGGGAATCTCTTAACTTTAAAAATCAACATCTTATATTTAATGAATAAATATTTTTAAAGGTCAAGATTACATCAGATTTTGCAAATCCCTCAATTGTAGCATTTTAGGGTTTTACAGATATTATCACTTTTTATTTAACTGCTAGGAATTTTTTTAGGTAATGAATAAATATAACTGCCCAGATTTTTTCCATATATAATAAGATATCATCTATCCTTCATCATGTGTATCAAAAATTATGCGGGGTTTTTTACATGAAGATAAAGGGATATTTTATTTTTAAGATCGCGTGTTTAGATATAATGAATAAATAATTTTATGGCTAAGATTAAACCAAAGTTTTCAAAACACTTTAAGTTACTACATTTTAGAGGTTTCCAAAGGTTACTATTAATATAGCATATACATATATAGATGACGTGAAAATTAAATTTACGTCAACATAGCAGAAAAAAATGAATCGTAAAGAGGATGGGGTGACCCTATCTGGTTTTACTTTTCTAAAAACTACACTAATTTATTCTCATTTGGTCCTTCCTATTTAATTGGGCGGCAATTAGATTTTTAGAAAGAGAAAGAAGAAAGAGAGAGGGAGAAGTGATTGTGCTTGTGAATGTGAAGTAAGTTTAAGTGAACCAAGCCCCATAAATTTTTCACCTCAAAAAGTTTCAATTTTTCAGTAATTAGATTTATTTACATTTCTAACCTCTTAGACTCCTCTTACTGCTAACATATTTTATAATAATTAAATAGTTATGAATTTTCTTTTAAACAAATTATACAGAATAAGGTTTGGTAGTTGTAAAGTGTGGATATTAAAATGATCATTGATCTAATGGTTGTTATTTTTTCTTTTAATAATTCTTTTTCAAAATTACAATAGTTTTTTTTAAGAAAATCTAATGGTGACCATTAAAAACACCATTAATCAAACTGTTGAGAACTTCTAATTTTTGAGAATATAGATAAAAAGCCATACAATTAAAAGAAAACATGGTAATCTTTGAAAATTTCTAAAATGCTTGTAGAATCCATGTATTGGAGATTGCTAGGCTATACGAACACCTTCTTTTACTTCTTTACGAAATAGGGACCATGCTTCCACTTTGTAAGGTTTACCTTTTGTTGCTCTGTGTTGTTGACGTACGATGACTTGATCTATGTACCATGATTAGATATGATAAAATTGACCTGAGACTCAAAATTTCAATTGAATAATTTGGACCTATATTCTACTTGATATCTGATACATACTCACTTTAAAGTAGTCTCAGAATCTAATTTGATCCGAACCGAACTGTACCCAGTCGAAAATTTCCTATAAAGTTGCTTATTTTTGCATGATAAATTTATTGGACAAAATATCATTTGACTCGAAGTCGGCCTGAACTGAAATTCACCCGATCCAAATTGAATACCCTAAATGTCACTTAACCCATAATATGACTTGATTTACTCTCAAATCGAATGACCCATTTACTAAGTCTAACAATGATAATACTATTTCAAAGTTCAAATCTACCTCACACGTGCTAATTATGCCTTTCTTTAAAAAAAATTTCCTTGTAATTTGTGGCTAAATCATTCCAAACAATATTGGCATACTTCTCATCTTTTATGTGCATGTCATTTTTCTTAATAACTAATCTAAACATGCACTTTGCACGGTGCATGTTAAAATAAACATTTTGAACATATATATTGTTGAGCAGACTAATGACAATTGTAAACAGAGTTTTATTATAATTTTAAACTTCATACACATTTCACATGTCAGGTCTTCAAAACAAATAGATGGAAATACCATCACAAAAATTACGTCAAAAAAATTGAGGAAAAAAATAAGAGAAACATGGAGAAAAATTGGAGAAGCAAAATTTGTTTCAAAAGAGTGGAGTGGGTCTTCAAAATCCTTGCACTTGATTCTCCAATCCTCCAACCAAAGTACAGATAGAGCAAACTAGCCCTCGTAGACTCATAATTTGATCAAATTCTGGCTTGCTATCTAATTTACTTCATTTCTCTGTAAACTCCAAACCAAAATTGAATTAAGTCATGAAGTTAGATTGTAAATTATCGTCAACCTAAAAAAAATAAATCTCAATGAAAAAATAATGAAAAATACCCCTTAACGACAAAATAATAAACCAGATTACCAAAATCATGATTTCCAAAGTTCACCCGTATACCTGTAAAAATTAATTCCAAGTTAAAATAAATGTAAAAAACTTTAAATTTAGTTTAACAAAACCTTTCAAAATCAAAACCCATAAATTTATAGATGATACAGACAACATGAAGATTACATAACCTAATTTCAGAAGACGTAGCGCCAAAATTGCAATTGAAGATAATTGAAGAAGACAAACTTGAATCCTGATAGAATTGGTGCACAACCCTCAAAATCGAAGAGGAACGTGCTGATACAAATACGAAAATTAGAAAACATAATTAAATGAGAGAAGAGAACCAAAGAAAAATGTCTTAGATTCTTGAAAAATTGAAGAGAGGCTTTAGATTTGCAAATATGGATGCAAAAAGAGAGGAAGTATGAGGGGTAGAAAATGTCACTTTGAGCAAAAGGTAATTACTTTAACTGAAGAGAGAGAGAGTAATGTGTACGTGGGGAGTGAGAGTGTGTGAGTTTAAGAAATTAGTTGAAGAGAGAGAGAGAGAGAATAGTGTGAACGTGGGGACAAAGAGGGTGTCAGTTTAAGAAATTAACTAGAGAGAGAGAGCTAGGGAGAAAAAAAAAAAAGAGAAAGTGGCGTGAATGTGCAGACAAAGAGGCTGTGAATTGATTGTTGTTATATATATTAATATTAATAGATTAATAGATATTGATAGATAGATAGATAGATTTTAATTTTTAAATTTGAAACAGATGTAAAAAACGAGAATGAATTACAATTCACTTATATCAACCCTTCACACATTTTTACATTTACAGTATAAAGATTAATATTAATAGATTAGTAGATAATAGATATTAATATATAGATAGATAGATTTTAATTTTTAAATTTGAAAAAGATGACAAAAAGGAGCAATGAATTACAATTCACTGATGATTATTTGGTGGCCTCTCAATCCTTCACACATTTTTACATTTATAGTATAAAGATATGTACCTCTCTAGCATGTTATCCATCTTACTTGTTTTTACTACGTTTAGATGTTATTTTAAATAATAACTGAAAACATCTAATATGTAGGGCCTGTTCTTTTCGTGGGTCAATCCACTTTTACCCACTTCAACCTACTTCAACCCACTTGAAAAAAAAATACCAACTTCAACCCACTTCAACCTATCTCAACCTATTTCAACTCACTTCAACCAACTTCAACCCACTTCAACTCACCCTTTCATAATTTTAATAATTTGTAAAGTATCATGTGAGATTTATGACCTGTTGTTTTCGTGGGTAAATGAGGTAGGTAAAAGGGTGAAGTAGGTTGAAGTTGATTGAGGTGGGTTAAGGTAGGTTGAAGTTGGTATTTTTTTTTTGGAAGTGAGTTGAAATAGGTTGAAGTAGGCTGAACTGAGTTAATGTTGGTTGAATTCGGAATATTTTTTATGTGGTGGGTCGAAATGGATGAAAATAATGAGAACGTCATTAATGAGTGATAATTTATGAAGTTATCCAAATTTTGTGAAATTTTTGTTTGTTATTTTTTATTTTACATTTTTTTGATT
>JACYFF010019584.1:106727742-106755803 GCA_017589665.1 Selenicereus undatus | reverse complement strand
AAAAATACAAAATAAAAAAATAGAAAATAAAAAAAAAATAAAAAAAAATAAAAAACTAAAAACAAAAAATACAAAATAAAAAAAACTGAAAATAAAAAATTAAAAAAATAAGAAATTTAAAAAAATAAAAAAATAAAAACAAAAAAGGAAAAATGAAAAATTAAAAAATAAAAAATCAAAAAGTGAAAAATCAAAAATCAAAAAAGAAAAACAAAAAATCAAAAATCAAAAAATCAAAAAATAAAAAAATAAAATAAAATAATAATAAAAATAATAATAATAATAATAATAATAATAATAATAATAATAAAATGAAAAAATAAAAATAAAAAGTAAAAACAAAAAAATAAAAAAGTAAAAACAAAAAAATTAAAATTAAAAAATTAAAAATTAAAAATTAAAAATAAAAAAAATAAAAAATGAAAAATGAAAAATAAAAAACAAAAATTTAAGAAAATTTGGATAACTTCATAAATTATCACACATTAATTATATTCTCATTATTTTAACCCATTTCAACTCACCACATAAAAAATATACCCACTTCAACCTACTTCAACCAACATCAACCCACTTCAACCTAGTTCAACCTACTTCAACCTATTTCAACCCACCTAAAAAAAAAATACCAACTTCAACCTATCTCAACCCACCTCAACCAACTTCAACCAACTTCACCCTTTTGACCCACCCAATTTACCCACGAAAAGAACAGGCCCGTAATAGCAGCATAAAAAAATCAAATTCAACTTTTAATAGTCTCCCCAACAATGTAATAAGATGAATTCAAATATCACCTCAGTCCAATGATTTCAAGTTTAGGGGTGTGACTTAGCCGAGTTCGAGTCTGAGCCGAGTTTGGTTAAATCAAATTTGAGTCTAGCTTTGACCATGTTGAATTTTCACCGAGCCAAGTCGGAGTTTTGACAGTGAATTTTTTAATTATAATTCAACTCTTTATACAACTTAACTTGAGAATTATTGAAAACTCTTTACATTAAGGCCCTGTTGTTTTCATTGGTAAATTCCAATTTACCAGTCTCAACACACTTCAATCAACTTCAACCTACTTAAACCCACTTCACCAACTTCAATAAAAAAATACCAACTTCAATAAAAAAATACCCACTTCAACCAACTTTAATCAACTTCAACCCACTTTTTACTATTTTAACCAACTTCTACTTATTATGTAAAAAAATTCAACCCATTTCAATCAACTTCAACCCATTTCAAGTCTTCAACTAACTTCAATCCACTTCAACAAAAAAATATCCACTTTAACCTACTTCAACTCACTTCTATCAATCTTTACTAATTCCACCATTTACCAACTCATATTTCCCAACAAAAGAAATAGGCCCTAAAGTGCCACAACCGTTGTACAAAGAAAAATTATCAAGCACATGTTTTAATATTGAACTATGGACATCAAACCAAAACAAAATTTATGAATACCAGTGGAACATAGGTTATTCCCATCCCAAAATACCTAAACGAACTCGACCGATTCGAGAGCTGAACTACCTAGGCTCGGGCTCATCAGCTTGATGTATTTGAGCTGAGTCCAGGCTGGGCCGAACTTTGCGGAAATTGAACTCTCGCCGAACTTTGGCCGAGTTGAGTCTGAGGACTCACCAAGCTGGCTCAATTCTTTTATAGTTGTTAAAAAGATGACCTAAGAAGCATTGGGACTAGGTTGCCGGATGCGATGTAGCTTATTCATAATTCATCAAAAACATGACTGAGGATAAAGCTTTGTTGAATTCTATGATATGTTTGCATGTCTTTGGTTTCTACTGTCTACTTATTACTGTTGCTTTCTTATATGTTATCCCCTTACTCGCGTGATATTTGTTTTCCACAAATCTTTATTTTACAAATGCTAGAATGGATGGATGCTTAAAAATGCTTCTCTTCCTCAATCCAAGCTTCTCATTAATCCAAACTTTACAACTGTTGATCAAAATCTTAGACAATCTCAGCCTCTGGATTTATCTTGATAACCGCCAATCTTTTCCTTTTTACTAGGTACATTAGGTCTCAGGTTCGATCCCCCCTTCACTCATTATATTGTACTATTTACTGGACATCCACCCATTCTAGCATTTGTAAGATAAAGATTAGGTCTCAAGTTCTATTCGCCCCTCCCTCATTATATTGTATTGCCCTTTGTGGTTCATACGGACCAAAACGTTTTTTATTTTCATCATTATTATTAATATTTTGTATTTTTCAATACAAATATAAATTTGAGCATGTATTATTAGAGATAATAGAATAATAAATACAATTTTCATGATTATTTTCATTATTACTATTGTTGTTGTTGTTGTCATTGTCGATATCGGTAATGTTATCTTCCTCTTTGAATTTGATAACATAGTCAATATTAATTATGATCATCTAATTATCAAAGAGAGATTAGGAGATTATAATGGATATAATTTTTTTTATTATTTCATTATTATAGAATAAGTTCATATTTTAGAAGTTTTAACTTAAGAAAACTGAATTATAATTACTGAACAAGCCGTAAAACCTTATGTGACACCTTATTATTAACACATAATATAATATACACATTTATATAGAAATAATAAACATTTTTTATTTTCATGATTATTATTATTATTTTGTCTTTTTTTGATACAAATATACATAGAGCATGTATTACAGAGATAATAGAAATATAAATATGATTTCCATAATTATTTCAATTATCACTATTGTTGTTGTTGTCGTCATTGTCATTATCGTCGTTGTTATCTTTCTCTTTGAATTTGATAACATAGTCAATATTAATTATGATCATATATATGTAACGATTGTGCTAAAAAATTACAAATTGTAAGCATAATATAGCATACTGCAAGGATTGAACGTGAAATATAAAAAAAATTAAAAATAAAACACAATCATCATATTAGGCCCGTAAAGCTGAATTTCTTTCACATTTAATATAATCTATTTAATAGAAGAAAATAAACGAAATATTTTTCTTTTTCTTTCAAAGCATACATATCTTATAATTATATTTAATTCATATAAATCTTAAAAGTATAATTAATGTTTTAACGTTTCAAACAAATTGACCAAAGTCTAATCTATTTAACGCATAAGAAAAAATGAAATAATTTTTGTTTTCTTTTAAACCATACAAATCCAATAATCAAATTCTCTTCATAAAACACCTAAAGTTATAATTAATCTTTTACTGTTTAAAATAAAATGCCCCAAATCGTCATAATACTTCAAACTAAGAAATATCTCAACTCACAAATCTGAACTCAACCCATCCCTTGCAAGACAATATAAGGGCATTGGAAGTTTATATCAAAACCCATGAAACTATTACGTTGACCTAAAAACCAAATGTACAAACTATGAATACATAATTATATTAGCACCCTCTTATGAACCACTTTAAATAGCCAAAAAAGTTATATAATAGCATAAATATAATGTTCAAATTACTTTCGTTGAAAGACAAATTTTATTTGTGTTACATGCGAAACTAAAACTAAATCGACTTTAAAATAGTTTCTACCTAACTTCACTAGAGAATTAACGACTTCATAAATTTTTATTCACCAACAAGAAAAGGATGTGGACTTTTTGTCATTGACGTCATAAATTGACTTATCATCACCCTATTTAGCATGCTTTGTAACAAATTCACTATCTATTGTCTCTATCATACTTATATAGACTTTTTTCACAATTATATAGTTTTCAAATATTAATCTCATTAATTATGCACGAAGTGTTTGTATACTTAACTTTTTTATTAGGTTTTTCCATTATCTCCTCTAAATTATAATATTAATCATGTCTACCATAACTATTCGTTTATTATTTCGATAACATATCTACAAAATATTTATTTGAACATACTCCGTGTAAAGTACGGGTCCAGACTAGTATTTAAAAAAATAGAAGAACGCATATCTGTAAGAATCTACCTCTTTTATTTATAAAAGGTAAAACTATTTATATTTATATCTTTCCAAATTCATCTTACTTAAATAGGATCCACAGTAAATATTTACCAAAATGTGGCCTCATATCTCATGTTATAACTAATAAACACTACTATTATATATATATGTTTTTTAAAGTACATATTTACTACTACTTCTTTTTCTCCTAAAGTCTAGTGTAACTAAATTGCCAAAATAGCTAAACCATAATGAAAGAAGAAAACTTGATCAATTATGGCTAACCATTTAATTAATGCTGGTCATTTTTTAAATATCAGAAAATTAAATATGGTCATGTTACTAATTCGGTGACTCCTGTGAAAGCTTAGTGGCTACTACTCCATTTTGTTAGCACGTGCTGATACTTTGTGTCTTAACTCAACCCCTAAATGAATATTTCACTGTGTTTAGAACTTGAAATACTGGTTTTTATTTTTTTTAAAAAATTGAATACTGATTAATTATTGCTAATTGCTTAACTTAAAAGTTGTGTTAATTATATTTTTATATCTTAAAAAATTTGGGATGGGGGGAAGGGAGGGACTGAATGAGGACAAGGGAGTGGGAAAATGCAATGTACAAACAAAGGGCCAATCGCATAAAAATGCACTTTCCCTAGAAAAATATTTCATGGAGATGAATTCTTGGGAAAATGATTAGCTTCTTTCCCAAACATTCGTTTTTCCTTTTATTAGCCACACATTCATTTATTGAAAATTTTAAAAAATATGTATAATTTTGACTAATATATGTATTTCACTTATATAAATTGGGTGAAAAGATCCAAAGTCAATGAGACATTTGATCATAGTTTTTGAGATATTGAGTACAACAAATATCACATTTGATCTCTCTCTCTCTCTTTTAAGAGTGATGATATATCTCTTGTAGCAAGACATCTCTTAAGTGTCTTGCCTTGAAAATTAACATATTAAATAATTTAAAACAATCAAATTTTCAATAGTTGAATTAATTATGAATTGTAAAGCTCTAATATTTATTGGCTATGCTAGCGGATATAAAATGAGACCTTAATCGAATCAACCCTATCCGTAAAGGCGTGTATTGCGTATAATTTTCTAATTGTGAAGAATAATTAATAAAAAAATAATTTTACACAATTTATAAGTTGTAGCATCCTTTTCATCGAGCTGATATTAAAATTATATTGAGGTATCAGTACATCTAATTGTGAGTGTGACCTCACACTTCTCATCAAGCAGTGAGTCGAAGCAGAAGCAAACGCCTATATGCATGATAATGATTTCTTAACAAAATCCAAACCAACAGAGTGACGTTCAATCAGTTGAAAATATGCGGCAGTTTCATGTTTAAAAAGCATATCCCCCCCTAACCCCCCAAACGACATACGATTATACGAATAACTTTTGTTGGTCACTGATTACCAAGTCATTATACACGACATTAGAAGCTTATATATTTCGAATTATCTCATGAGAGTGCTGAAATGCCAGAAATCATTAATTGATATAAATCAAGTTTAATCAACCTGGATTTCGTTCTAAGACATTTACAGAGCTCAAGACCTCAGCTTCACTGAATTCAATGCCCCACAACGTTCTTGAGGGATTGGAGATTGTTTTTCACTACTTAAACTAAAACAAGGCAGTAATTTCAGAAGCTCGTTAGGGATGCATACAATTTGGCAGCTCATTGGATGGTTAAGTCCAGATTTCTAATTTCTCTCTTTACTAGAATTTTATGTTATTATCCTCTTTGTATTGAGTTCCAATCTCTTCTACTTACTGATAGCATAGATAGATCCCTTCAAAAAAGAATTGTCTAATAATATGGTGATATACATATCCTCTTTTCCACCAAAAAAAAAAAGAAGCTCCAGTATGCTCACAAGTTTGAATTTATTTCTTTGAATTATATTATGAGATCGTGAAGTATCGTAGCTGATTAGTTAAGCACCTTCCACCTGACCATCTAGTTGCATATATTATAAACTGCTAGAGTTGGGAAATAGGTCAGGTTGTATCGGGTTCATATTCCTGTCGAATTTAAATGGGTTGAGAAATCCTCGATCTGAACTTAACCCCGTTTGTTAAACGAGTTAAAAAACCTTGATTTGTACCCATTAAATTTTAAACGAGTTGATGCGTTTAGCCCGTTTAAGACAGACAACTACCAAGGGCGGAGCCAGGATTTAAACCAAGGGGGGGCGAGATTAATAAAAAACATAATATAAAATTTAATAGTTCTAAAAATGAAATGCATAGCTACTACATTCAAGAAAGTTGTCCTCGACGAGACCTCATGTTTTGAAAGTGAATCATGATATTGTCGTTCGAGAGACTTTTAAAAATATCAATCTCAAAATAAGTAACAACAGTATCATTTAAAAATTCATCTGATATTTTGTTCCGCAATTTGGTCTTGATGAACTTCATCGCAGAGAACACTCTTTCAACAGTTGCCGTGGAAACCGGTAAAATCAATGCAAGCTTCAAAAGTTGATGTAGGTGGGGAAAGCTCAAATGCTTCTTTGTTTGAACCAACTTCCTGCAAAGCTCAGGAAGTCCCGAAATGTTGGACAACCTCACATCATCAGCTGCATTAGCAATGAAAGTATCCAGTTCACAAGCAAGTGTCTCAATAGCCAAGTCACCAAAATCATCTGGATATAGCTGAGCCATTTTTAGTATCTTGTTCTTGTCAAAGTTAGAGAATGAGTCACTAGGATTCAAACAAGCCACCCCAAGAAGCAAATCAGTGGTCGCCTCAGAAAAACGACTATTAAGTTCTTGCATTTGCATATCAACAATTGTGTAGAACACATCAATGCGATAGTAATGCTCATTTGTGATCTTGGAAACTCTACGCTTGGATTTTCCTCGAATAATATGAAAGTCATCCATGTTTGGAATCTCAACATCATGTTTCACACAAAATGAAGAAACTTTATCAAGCAAATCATCCCATCCTTGATCCCTTGTTATTTGTAGCTGTCTCTTGGCAGTAGTAAGGAGAGATACAGCATTAACAATATCTTGGTCTCTTCTTTGTAAAGCCTGACTCAATGCATTTGTAATACCCAACACCAATTTCATCAAATGTAATAAGAAAGCAAACTCAAATGTTTGTAAGGCATCTAAAGCACCTTGCGCCGTGACTCTATCAGGTGAATGATTTCCATGAGTTGCTATAACATCAAGCACATCAATGATAGGAGCAAACATGATAATCATATTTGTAAATGTTTTATAATGAGAGCCCCAACGAGTGTCCCCAGGTCTTCCAAGTCCAAGTTCTTGGTTTAAACCTCGTCCAGTTTGTAGTTCACCTAAACGTAATGCTTCTTCAACTGCTTTTGTTTGTTTTTCACGAAACTCATCTCTACGTTTATAAGAACCACCAATCACATTCAATGTAACACCAACCCACCCAAGGAACCATTCAATATCATCATGATGATTTGCAACCGCAACAAGAGTTAATTGAAGCTGATGAGCAAAACAATGAATGTAATGTGCCGATGGACAATCTTGCATAATCAAAGTTCTAAGGCCATTGATATGCCCACGCATATTACTAGCCCCATCATACCCTTGTCCTCTTATGCGAGATGGACTCAAGGAATATTGCGACAACAAAGAATAAATATTTTCCTTTAGTGACAAAGAGGAAGTATCGGTGACATGAACAAGACCAAGTAGCCGCTCCATAACAAATCCCTTTCTATCAACATATCGCAAGACAATAGCCATTTGTTGTTTACAAGACACATCACGGGATTCATCAACTAATATAGCAAAATATCCATCTCCAAGTTCTTCAAGAATCTTTCCAATGGTTTCTTTTGCACAAGAATGAGCAATGTCCTTTTGGATGTCAGGAGAAGTCAATTTATGATTTAATGGAGCCTTCTGAAAAATACTTCCAAAATTTTCATTACTTTGGGCATGCCATTCTAACAAATCCAAAAAATGACCTCTCCTTATTGAAGATTCACTTTCATCATGGCCTCGAAAAGGCAATGCTCCACTCAAAAGTTGCCTCGCCACTTCAACTGAAGCATTTAAGCGGACTCGATATTCAGATTTAACGTCCTCAGATTGTTTGTCTAAGGCAGTTTGTATGGATTGCTTTTGCATCATAAGATCTTCGCACATTTTAACACATTGATTATGCACACTATTCACTTCACCAACATGTGCATCAAATGATTTCCTCTTCTTCCAATTTCTAAAACCTTTACTTGTAAATGCATCCCCTCCACCATGACCCAACTTGTCATTCTTGAACAAATAACAGCACAAACAAAATGCCGCGTCTTCTTTTATGCTATATTCTAACCAATTAGGATATGCCGCAAACCATGATTCATTAAAACGCCGCATATAATTGGACATTTTAGTTTGAGGGAATGCATGATTTCGGGGTTGGTAAGGACCTTTTTGTAAATATGCTCTTCTTACCTCATCACGATCATTCGGATGATAGCTTGAAATCGGTTTTCTATCCGCTGGATCCGATTGAAGAGCATTAATATCGATTGGAGTTCTCCTGGAAGAAGATGGATTAGTGCTTGTTGGTTGTTCATTGCTAGACGGTGGTTGAGTACTTTGTTTGGCACTTTCTTGAATCAGTGGTGAGTTTTCTGACGCAGAGCTTGAACCAACAGATCGTCTAGCTATCTTGTTGAGAAACTTCTCCATTTCAAACTGAAAATACAATCAAGTTTTTAATTAGGTTCATGGTTTTTAGTAAATCATAAACATAATTAATTACGTACAAAATTAGGTGTTGCCTTTCTTTATTGAGAATTTAGGAATTATAATTGGGGTAATTTGTGTTTATCATAAACAAACTCAAATTTGCCTAAAGTCAATAAATTTAACACAAATAAATAAACAACAACCAACAAATTACCCCAATTCTAATTTCTAAAATTCTCAATCAAGAAAAGCAAAACCTAATTTTTTAATTGATGAGTAAATCTCTAAATTAACCACTTGTTCAACACAAATTCAATAAAAATGAGTAAACTAAACATAAACAAGGAAGTAATTACAAACAAAATTAGCCCAATTTTAAATCTTTAACCAAAAAGACAATTAAATTAAAATCTTGATTTTTCAATCCATGAATCATGAATAATTCACTAAGTTAATCAATTATTTAACACAAATCTAACTAAAATCAGTAAAATAAAGACTTTTATTTACAAAATAACAAAATTAAAAACAAAAATTGAGTATTTTTGAAAATTACCTTCAATTGAGAGTTGAGATTTAGGAGTTAGGAGGAGAGGTGAGGAGAAGTGAAGGCGGGTCTGGACTCTGGTGGCCGGCGGGTGGCTGCGGCGGTCGGTTAGTGGCCGGTGGGCCGGCGGCTGAGAGTGAGAGAGAGGGTGGGCAGCAGGGCAGGGGGTAGGGGACAGAGTGTTGCTGGCTTGCTGCGTTGGGATACTTCGGGCGCAAGTGCAACAGGGTTCGGGAAAGAGTACAGAAAGTGTTTCAAAACTCAGAAAAAAAAAAAACAACATAGGGGCTAGGGCCTAAGACAGAGTAAAGGCCTGCTGCTGCTAGCAATCTTCGAACCCGCGACCACCGGGAACAAGCAGAAGCAAAGGCAAAGGACGGACCGCACGGGCTAGCGCAACATTGTAATATTTAAGTAAACGAATTAATATATATAGTTTTTTTTTTCCCACGAAAATATTACATATTTTTTTTTTTTTTTCCCAAAAAGCTGGGGGGTCAATTGACCCCCCTTGCCCCAATGTAGCTCCGCCCTTGACAACTACCCAATTATCCGTTTATCCATTAACATTTTCAACTAATACATGATTACATAACGTTAAAATTGACTTTACATACTACATTAAATAATTTATGCCTGAAGCTCCCCCGATTCATAGTAGTTCACATTTTATATTTATTTTTAATTTTTGTGTTCTTAATTATCAAATAAAAAGGTAAACAAGTAAACAATAAATAGGTAAATGGCGGACATGTTTTATCCATTTAGCTAAACGGGTTAAATAGATATTTTTTCGTGTCGATAATTTCCACCTAAACGTAACCCATTTAATTAAACACGTTGAACGTCTTAAGTCTATATCCAAACCTACTTAATTTTGTATCAATTTCGAATCGATAATCGTATCGGATCAACTTTGTCCAACTTTATAAACCGCCTTTGATGAATGTATTCTTTCCTAAATTTCAATCAAACAAAAGGCCATAAGGCACCTTGTCGATGCATCTGGCGTTGAAAACTCTATATATTCTCGAAGGTATGTTAACTCAACATATGTTGACTCAATGTTTTCCCTATAGAAAAGGCTTAACACTTATATTATGAGTTTGGAACTACAATATTGAACCATGTCCCACAAATTTGCGATATACGAATCTGACATAGTTTGTATATAAGAAACAAAGTAATAAAAGATTAAAAAAAAACGTATTTATGCATAGCCATAGTCCTAAATTTACAGTATAAAATGCAAGGTCTCCCATAATCACCCACTTGATTAAGGATCGCCTCCACGTCATAAGAGCTCACAACGGTTTGCTCGTGAGGCAAAAAGAGAAGAGAGAAGAGCAGGCGAGGCAGACAAATGTCTCCAAGGAGCGCCTCGTGGCTAGTGTCTCACGAGGATTCCCGCATCACCGAGGAGGCTCACAGGCCTTCAAGTTGATTTTTTTAATATTTTTAATTAATTTTTCTGTTTTTTAATTTTAAAACTAAAGTTGTATGTTATGAAGTGGATTTATAGGTATTATTTTATGATTGAATGTAGGATTTTTAGGTATTATTTTATTTGGTGAGGAAAAGTGGTAAGCTAACCATTGCAGAGAGTAAGAATTGTGAGATAAAAAATTTTAAAAAAAACTAATATAACAATAATAAAACTCAGCTGATGAGCAAAAAACTGACTCACTGCTATTTTAGTTCTAATATCCCCAAAGATCCTCCTCCCCCCCAACCCCCAAAAAAAAAGAAAGAAGAGAAAGTGCGACAACCTTTGAGTTCGAGATTGAGCACTTGAACCGGTCTCGCAGGTGGTTTACTGCTGTTTTAGACATTACCTGATGTTGCCGGTGAGAGGGTGGGTTTGACTGGAAGATCCGGTAATAAAGTGGGTCAATTGGTGATAGAAGACCAGAGGGGTTTAAGCAAAAAGGTTGGGTGGCTTTGGGAGGGTTTTGGCGATCAGGCTTTGTGGTAGATTCAGGATAGATAGACAAACAAGAGAGAGAAAGGAACAAATTTCGATTCTTTCTTCCTTTTAGAGCAAATACAAATCAAAATCATGGATACGAACTGGAAAGCGTAAAAGGGGGTTTTGAATTTCTTTGAAATCTCCGACAATTCGCCGATCTTACATCTTCCTGAATTTTGGGGTCAGGATTTTCAAGTGCCAGGTGAGACAATCGGAATCTTTTTTCTGGTGTTCAGTCCCATCAAAAATTGCTTGATTTGCACGAGTTTCTGGTGCAATTTCAGTTTTTTAAATGTTGGTGTTTGGTGTGCGAGTTGATTTTGATGCCGAGTTCTCTGTGTGAAATGGGTTCGATCTGAGGGGTTTCTGTTGGAGGAGTCTGCAAATGCAAAATTTGGGTGCTGTCATCTGGAGATTTTGTTCAATTTTTGGATAAGATGAGGAAGATCTAATTTTTCTTTCATTTTCTAGTTTTTCTCTTTTAGTTCTTTTTATGATGGAGTATTGGAATTGCCCTTCACCTTTCCCCCTTCCTTTTTTTACGGGGTGTTTTTTTTTTTTTTGGGCTTAATCTTCTAATGGTAGCTGGGGAAGCTTTGATCTTTTTGCAGGAGAATTCTAGCAAGTTCAAGGTTTTGGATCGTAAGACACTTACTCAAAATCGCCCGCTCCCCCCAAGGGTTTTAGATCATTTGCACAATTTTCTCCCCCCTCCTCTCTGTGTGGTTTTTTATTTTTTTTGGTGGGGGGGGGGGGGGATCTAATTTCTGCGTGAAGTTGAGCAATCGGGGTATGGTGATGGCTACCACTTTCAAGACGCATCGTTTTTTGCTTAATCATATAAATTGTGTGTTGTTTGTGATCATCATCAGCATCAGCCAAGTGGGCGTATTCTTATCAAACTTGAAGTTTTAATTAAGCTCTGGATGTCAAACTGCTTCTCTTTCCCATTTTATCCATTTGTTTTTTTTAACGTTAAGTCCTTTGGGGCTTTTAGGATCAGTATATCTTTTATGGTAACTGGTGGGGTATCTTAGGTCCAGTGATTTGCCATTTTGTGACATTTCAGACTTGTATGAAATGGGTTGATGTTTTGTTCTTTTGACTGTCCTTCATTTGTCAAGTTTAGATTGTGTTTGGAACACTTGCTCAGGTCTTTGCTTCAGTTTTGTGGTGTATTGTTGCTAGTGGGATGAGGGGAATCATGTTTAAACACCTGGATCCTGCCTCGATATCATCATGGGAGTTTTGCCAATAACTTGTCTCCAATTACTCGTCTTCAATTGAATAGCTTCTGTACGAGAATCAACAATTCTTGCACATATATATATTTGTTTCATGTGATCTCGTTGTGGCTGCTCTTTTTTTATCAGTGATTTTATAGGGCATAATTAACAGAGGTGGCCATCATTGTTTGGGGTCTTGATAGATCTGAATATGGGTCCATTAATGTTGATAATAGCTCCAATTTGAAGACTACTTGGGTATGTACTCGATATGCTGAAGAAGAGGTTAGATTATGGATTCAATGGATATCAGGTGCCTTTCATTCCTAGAGCTGCGAGATCTGCCAGGGTAGAATTCACTTCCACTTGGGTTGTCTATTCTAGTTTGCAACTTTCGCCATCTTTCACTTAAGAATGTTCAAACTTTTCATTTGTGCATTTTAGAGGAGAGGCCCAGTCCAGAAGAAAGCTGAGGATAGTAAAATGTGTGCGTTTGATGTATTGGCTACTGTAGCTGGGAAATTGCTACTGGAGGGAGAAGCTCTCCATGCAAACAGTGGAAAAGATCAGGTTTTGAAGGCTGAAGATGTTGTCATGGAAGAACTGCATTGTGAGGGCAATGCCCCAAAGTCCGACCATTGTGGAAATTTGGAAATACCTCCTTCGTCTTTGGAACTTGGGTTACAAATTCCTGGTGGACATTCCGCTTTGAAGGAAGATACAAGTCCTCACCATGATATTTCTTCGGCTCCTGGTCCTGTGATCACCCTAGCCAATTGCTTGGAGGAGTATACTTCTCTCAGTGAGACTGATTTGCATGGTGATAAGAGTGAGTTATGCAATCATCCTGGAAAGTCTGATGGACTTTCTCCTGTTCGCATTGATGCATCTGTAGAACAACTTGGCAGGGGAGAGCTGTTATTAGGCAATGGGCACATGTGTGATTCTGATGATGCTAAGTTTGCTGGCGAGAAGTCTCCTGCATTGGCTAGCACGGATGGTAGTATTCAGCATGCCTTAGGGAAAGAGCAGTGCCCTTATGCTTCATGTTCCCCGTCGAAGGGAAATAATATAGAAATAGTTAGTAGATATGATGATGAAAACTCTTCTGGGTGCACTCAACCTAGCACAATGAAGACCACTAGGTCGCCGGCACGTATTGGTGACCGAAGAATAAGGAAGCTGTTGGCATCCAAGTATTGGAGGGTATCTCCTAAAGTGAAGGATGGAGATTTCTCCGACACTGGTAATTTCCCCCCTCTCAGTTGACCATATGCACTTCATGTAGTTATCTGTGCTAGAGCCATTGGATTTGTTGGAGCTTTTGATTGTACTTTCCCATGCAGAATTGCGTTGTGTGTACCGTAGCAGGAGGAATGGTTATAAACGTCAGAAATCTCAGAAAATTTATCCTTTCAAGAAGAGGAAGTTTTTCCGCTGTAGTTCATTGTCAAGTTGTGATGGGGTAATTGGCTGCAAGGGTGCTTATAATTCTTCTGACATGAGCAGTGGCAAGAGTTCCACTTGTTTTGGTGCAGTGGGGCATGGAGGTGTGCGTTCTTGTCTTTGTACTGTTTGATGTTCGTTAACGTGTCAAACTTGTGCTAATTGTCCATCTTCTTGTAGTAAATGGTTCTTCGTCTTTTGTTGCTGGCCAAACTACACCCTTTCCATCCAGGGAATCTCATGGTATGATATCACTCAATTGAGCGATTCATATCTTCTTTTTCACTTGGTTGTGTGTTGAAATGAAAGAGTTTATCATATGAAGATGTCTGTCATTTTACTCAGCGAAACTCAGGATCAAATCCTTCCGGGTGCCTGAGCTTTTTGTTGACATGCCCGAGACAGCAACCATCGGATCTCTGAAGGTAAAATGCCGTGTGCATTTCGTTTACTTTATGACAAGGATACAAATGCTTCTATCATTTTACATGAATTGCTCACCGATTGTGTTATCAACCCTTTGCAAATGGGACCTCTTTTCTTTTAGCATGGATGGATATGTGCGCCCTGTGGCTGCCAATCATTGAGAAGTCTGGGTCTTGCGTGTTTCACTTGATGGATGAAAATCGTTTGATGCCACCTTTCTACCTTTTCTGATCCACCTTTGGCGATTCCTGAGATTTTCTTCTACTTGTGGCATGTGCCTGATTCCTTGTCATTTATAGGGGTGTGTTCTAAAATTTGATATATTTCTGCAGAGGACAGTAATGGAAACCATCACTGCCTTACTTGGAGGTGGATTGCGTGTTGGGGTGCTTCTCCAAGGGAGAAAGATTAGAGATGATAAAACTCTTTTGCAGTTGGGTATATGTCATGAAGGTAAGGTACAATCTTTGGGTTTCACCCTAGAGCCAAGCCCTTCATATGCTGATCAATGTGTCTGTTCTGAGGATAATTCTTGTCTGCCATCTGCTGATGCACTTGAGCCTACTGGGTAAGCTATTTGATATACCATTAGTCTAACATCTTTTGAAGTGGATGCACTTCATTTTATGATTGAACTGTAATATTTCCTGGTCTGATTCTGATTTGCTTCTTGCTTTATATTCTCTTTCCAGGTGCCCCCCTGCCAGTACAATTCATCAGGGGTCCTTTCATCTTTCAGCAGATCATCCGGTAGCCCATGGGAACAGCTTAATAGAAAGTGATCATGATTCGACGCCATTCCCTTCTGAGATGTCAGTGGAGAAAGGCACAGTTGATTCTAAAGCATTAGTTGCTCTTCCTGAGGAACGTCCACAGGCTTTGTCTGCTGTTCCAGCACACCAGATATCTAAGCAATCCGAAATTGCGCAACGCCGTATTCGCAGGCCATTCTCTGTTGCTGAAGTTGAAGCTTTAGTCCAAGCAGTTGAGAAGCTGGGAACTGGAAGGTCAGTACTATGTAAAAAGCTGCAGTACTAATCTACCTAATTAACTTTCTATGTTTCCTGCCAGCATGTGAAATTTAATGGTAGTTTCTCTAATTACAGGTGGCGGGATGTGAAACTACGAGCTTTTGACAATGTGAAGCACCGCACTTATGTAGATTTGAAGGTAAGTAATATATTTTGCTGCCTCAGTCATTATTGATTGATTTCTGTTTTGACCCTTGACTTCGTTGAGGATCCCGTTATTGTTTTGTTTATACTTGTTTAGGCTCATATTACAACTCCAGTTCATCATGTGGACCCATGGCCTGAATTGTTTATATTTATCTACGGTTCGTACAACTAATAGTTGCTTGTACTAATAATAACTCAGCATCTTTAGTTGAAGTTCATTTTCATTGGCTGTGGAGAATCTTGTGGATTTGTTCTCAAGACCAATCTTGATCTTCAGCAAAATGAGCGTGAGCCTGTCCACCTATTAAAGGAAGAGTTGTCCCTCCTTCTAGGAGTAAGTTGTATAAATTTCTGGCCTTCTTGGATTCCACGGTGGTGGGATTCATACTAGGTTGTCACTATAGCTAAAGATTATTCATTGCATAATGCCTCTTTGATATAGCTTGTGCTAGGAGTAAGGCTAATCTTGACCCTGAATTGTGCCATGGCCCATGATAGGATGTGTAGTGGGGCTGTCATTGCAGGCTTACAGTTAGATTATTCAGTGCTTAATTGATTGCTGGTGGAGAAGTCTTCATGAAGCCTATGGCCGACAATTATTTATGTACGTTCTTGTGACTGAAAGAGTTTGTTAATCCTTTTTGGGTGAAATAGGACAAGTGGAAAACTCTGGTACACACAGCAAGAATATCCCCACAGCAAAGGAGAGGGGAGCCTGTTCCCCAGGAGCTGCTAGACAGGGTGCTCGCCACTCATGGATACTGGTCACAACACCAAGCTAAGCAACAGCTCAAACAACAATCCGACCCCTGCCTTCTTCTTTGAAGCATTCAACAGAAGAGGTGGCAGATCGGATTCATGTGGATTTCTATATATATAATACGCATCAAAGCATATTTCCAGTTTAGATGGTATGTCTAGATTTGTTTTTCCCGTTTGACGTTATATAATATTGTGATTGCCATGATGATGATGAAGAATGATTGTGCTGTAAAAAGAGCGGTTGCAGGGATGAAGTTAGATCTATGGCTCATTTGCCTGCGATTCATCAGTGCCCACTTTGGGCAAGGGTGGTTCCTGGGCGTTTGTAAATTGTTGATGAAATAAGGGCTTTGCTAACGGAATCCGGTGGCCTCTTCATTTCTCTCGCTCACCTTTCTATCTTTTCATGAAACTTTTACATTTTTTTTCCCCTAGGGAAATAGTGATGATATAGGACGAGTAGTTTTCAGATGGGTCCAGTTGTGAGCTCTGTTTGAACACTTGTGGAACTCCTTTGTAGCTGGCTGATCTCACACTTTTATTGTGGGTAGGCTTGCGTGATGATGCTGCTCATTTCGTTGTAAGTTCCATGTGTAGAAAATTCAGTTGAAATATACTTGTTTTGATTTTGATTTTTCTATTTTCAAACCGTTTTTCTTTTCCTGATTGGAAACTGTCACAAGAATTATTGATTTAAGACTGACCTGTACCTTATTCAAGTTTAGTGGTAGATGAAATTCATCGCATAAAATTTATCGAACTTATTAGTTCTCTATCAAGTACTTGAATGATAGTGTCTCATGTCTGCTTCTCATGTCTGACAGAACTGACATGAGACCTTAAAATTGAACTGAATGAATGATAGTGTCTCATGTCTGCTTCTCATGTCTGACAGAACTGACATGAGACCTTAAAATTGAACTGAATGACGTGGATCCATAACGGACCTGAGACACAGAATGGGCTCATGCAAAAGTGGACTTAATGTCTGAATTCACCCAAACTTAGTTGAACTGAACCGTACTCGACCTAAAATTGCCTGCAAAGTTGTTTTCTTTTGCAAGAAAAATTTACCGGATCAAAAATTTGTCGATCCAAAGTCAATCCAAACCGAATTCACCCAATTCAAACTGATCTGATTGAAATCACTTGATCCAATTAAAATATCGCTTGATCCAAAACATGATCTGACTTGAACGTAACCCAATCTGTATCCGAACTGAGTTACCTGCCTGCCATGTTGAGACTCTTACTCAATTCAACTTGTTCCTGTCCTGGGTGAAAAATATAAAAAAGAATCTGAAAGGCTTGAAATTGGCTGGAGCATATTCCATTCTGGAAGCCAATCAGCATAGTCAGGCTTAGTGCATGCTGCATGTGAACATGAGATCATGGGATCATATCAGATGATGCTGCCAAAAAAAGACCACTTCCACTTTCAGAAGTGGTTACTGTCAGAACGGTAAGTTAATGACTGTAGTCTGCACTGAATACTGACATTACTAGAGTACTCTCTATTGATTGGGGTTCTTGTGGCTAGAGTTTCTTTGGCTCCTAATTTTTTTGGTCCCATTTTTAATGGTCCAGAAAAATTGGTGAAAGTGAGGTGGTCTTTTTTCTTTGCTGGATGTGGCATTAAGATAACTTATCCCCTTTGTATGTGGATGCGGGTTTTCTTTTGGGCACATCTGATCTGATCTCACCTTGATCAGTCCTGTCCTTTGCTGATCAGATGTGTATTACACTATTACCATTTCACAATTACTTTTTCCCCTATTCAAAAATGTAGTGTTTGTTGCAATTAAGATGGCTATAATTTTTTTTATTTTTTTTTTGTTGGTGCAAGATGGTTGTAGATTCTCGATTCTTTTTTCCCTTTTTTTTTTCTCAAGACTAATAATATATTAGGTTAGGTTGATAGTTTATACGATTCAAAAGAATCATAGGAGTATTTAGAAGGTTTCAATTATTTATTTCTATCCAAAGGTTTGTTTTATTACTTTGACTATAAGTTTATTCGAATATGACGCTCATTATAAAAGTTGGAAGACTTTTAATTTATAAATTTATTTTTTACTTCATAAAAAAATTCCTAGACTAGTTGTGCAATTTTCCATCTTTAAGTTACTTTTGCAAACACAATATTGTTTGTGTTGATATTTCGGCTGTACGTATCACTTGAGGGTAGAAGCCTCATGCAACGATCGCCAAATTTTAAGTTATCACTCAAATGGCCATTTCTTTTTCCCCCCTCTGAAGCTTAACCAAAAGACCGAAGTAATAGAGTGAAATTCTGGAATCTATATTCATAAATCTTTTTTTCCCCCCGATTGGTAATAGGATAAAATCCAAGATAATATCATAAGACATATGCACAGACAGCATTTAAGTTGTAAATACACAGCTAAACGAAAGGAAAATAGACCTTTAAATTTCATCGGAGCAACTAATAAAGAAATCCAAAAAGGTACTGCCATTAAATCTTATGTGATGTTTGATTAGATGTAATTAACCTTGTAATGCAATCAAGTTTATAATTGTGTTTTTATTGGCTTGTTTGGTTGTATGAGAATGTTGCAATAATAGAACTATTTTGTAATTATAATGATTACAAACTAAGTAATTATAATTACATTATCATTACATTACATCAAACCAAACGTTACATTAGTGAGGGAGGACACGTAAAGTCAATTTACGTGACAAGGTAAAACAGGCATCTTGATATGTGTATCTTCAATTCATTAAGAAAGGCAAAGGCAAAGTCTAAAAGAGTGGATACCATGTGCCCACTACCCCCCAAGAAGGGACAAAGGAATACGTCCAGAGTTCTCATCGTCTCAACACCAGCCCAGAGAATTATTAGGGAGGGGGAGGGGGGGAAAAAAAAAGAATTACACGTATACAGTTTGGGAAATATTGAACCTTGATTTCCTTTTTTGAAACCTGCAATTCTATCATTAAGTTACTTCTAATTTCTTGAATAAGTAGTCCTCATCCAAATTAAAGATTAGAAATTTTTTTGCGGTGTTATTGATAAACTGAATTGAAGTTTGCTCTTTGTTCTGATTCTTGAAGGAATAGAAGCTTTAAACTAACATGTTTTCGTGTTTAGTGGGCTAGATCTTCATATGATCATATACGCTATTTCAATAAGTCCGATAATACTCGTGTTCTCCTTTTGTCCATTTTACTAAAAAATTTCAAATTTAAATAAAGTTATTTATACTAAATCAGTGTACTAAGCATTACTAAGACTTTTTTTTTGGGGTTTTTTTGAGGGGGTGCCGCCGGGGGAAGGGTCTTAACCTTTCAATCATGAACTACAGAGAATGAAAACACGCCAGGAATAGAGGACAGTCGGAGCCCAATTCTACTTTCCTGTATTTGGGCTTAGTCTAAACTTGGGCCCATCTTGATCATTGCACAACTCGGCTCACTTCAACTCCTTAACATATTGGGCCTAAACTCCAGCCCAAACCTTTTAGGATCTGCAGTGTTTATTCCACGTAGGCTTTTACTTATCCATTAAGTCCCTAGGATGTTCTCTCTTTTTCTTTTTTCTTTTGACTTTTCCTCTACCTTTTCCCATTCATCAAAAGTTGAAAAATAGAAAGAACTTGATGTTTAGAAATTTGTCAAATCCTATATCATACTTCTAAGAGTATGTACTCCTATAAATCACGTCAGCACCACATATTAAAAATTGTTTATATGCGAAGTACATACTGGGAAAATTTATGTACACAGCAAGTAGGAGTCTATACTGTTAGATGTACCGAAATTTGTGAACAAAAAATAAATACTGATTAGTTCAATAATGGATAAAAAAAAAAACTTTCAAAGGTTGTATAACTACCAGAAGGTGTGTTTTCCTTCACCTGAAAAAAGAAGGGAAAAAAGAAGAAATGAAAATGTTTAATTTATCATCAAAAGCTGATTTTTCTCTTCTAGATTTGTACGGACGCCTCTGTTAACTTTTGTTCTGTAGCTTAAAGCGCAAGAAAATTTGTTGACTTCAAACCTATGAAGCTGCTCATTAATGGGGAAGAAAGCAGAAGAAGAAAATGACGGTCCAAATTGACATTAATACTTATTATTATTTTTTTAACAATTGTACTAATTTATGAGAGAAGGATGAGAGTACTGCCTAAATGTCGCACTCAGAGTAATTGCTTTCCATTTTTTTTTTCCCCCATCCTTGTTATCACAAAACAGAACACAATAATTAATTAACAAGTCAACTGATGAATTTTCTTCGTTGGTGGGGTGGGAATACAAGCATTGATTCCATACGTTTAAAAAACGATTAAATTTGATGTCAATGTTATCATAACTTAATCATACCTTATCTTTTAATTAGTAGTTGAGGGTGTCCAACTAATATTTGACCATGCTGTTGAGTTTTTAGTTGCTACCCTAAGGTTTTGATATCCTGCATTTTTCCTTGTTGGACTACCACATGGAGTAGAAGTATAAATCAGTTTAAAAATAGGATAGAAGACTGTTTCAGAATTAAATTCGACAACATCTATAAAGTAAGGTGAAAGTGAGGTATATATAGTTTAGTGGTTAAAACTAAAATTTGGGTATATTGAATTTTATGTGCAATTTGCCCTTTACTATTATATAATACTACTTTTCTCGTTTTTCAATTGGGGGGGGGGGGGAGGGGGAGAGAACTGAAATGATCAAAATAAGGGGGAAAGAAGAAGGGAAAAAAAGGCTAAACATATCGAAAAAACATAACAAATATTTGTCAAGAAACTTTTGACAAATTTTATGTAATGTAAATTGAAGTAAGATTAACTCTGATCTGAAATATTAATAAGTTTAATTTTAGGATGCTTCAACAAATATCAATTTTTCTGTACATATATTTTTTATAAATCTTAGAAAATATAGCCATTAGTGAAAAAATTCTAAGAAGCTTTTAGAATACTAGTTTATTTATGCATGTGCATGGAAGACATTAGATATTGCAGCCAAAGCAGAATTGTCGACTGGAATGTTCATGGCGGCACACAGTTTTGAGAAGCCCTCGCGCCCTCTCTCCTCCTCCCTTCGAGAAGCAAATCACTGCAAAAAGTTGACAAAAAAGTTCGGAGGTCCCAAGTATCAATCAATTTTTAAGGGAGGTGTTTCTAGATGACCTGCCCCATGTCTGCCTGATGCATGATCCAATCTAGAACAAGTACTATACCTTGTCTTGCATGTTTCTTGTTCCAAAGACGCGTGGCGCATGTTTTCCCACTCGGCAAAAAGTAGAGATTGGACTTGAGATCAGAGTCATTGGGCACGATTCAAAAGCTTCGTTTTTACTGGCTTTTAGTCTTGATGAAACATCACTCACTCCCTTCCAATCATTCATGAATCTGGTAGTCATTAGTCACTAATACTGTGCCTTTGATAACTTATTATTAGATAGTTTTCTTCCTAATTTCCTATACACTGCAATTACAAGTCTTTTCCTAGTTGATGTTATATTTTTTATTAACATGTGATGATAAAAGTTAGTTGTTAAGTTGCCATTTAAAGCTTACAAAATATCAACTTGGAAAAACACTTGTGAGATGATAGAAGTGCATAGGGACAAAATGAGCTAATAATTAGTTGTTAGATTGCCATTTAACGATTACAAAATATAAGTAGCAGCATTGAAAAACACATCTGAATTTTAGGTTCGAAAATTTTAGTACAATCTTGTAAATCAACCTTCAGCGTAAGTATAATCTATACTCATAATGGGCGCACGCAACGAAAGTAGTGTAAGAATTGACGCCGCTACTGGAGGCGAAGACGCTAGTACCAAGGCAAAAACAAGTGAAGAGATAGATCAGTTAAACCGTTTGGTTAAGAAAATTAAGCGAACATCTCTTGAACCTCCATCTGAACTCGATGACATTGAGGATGTGGATGCAAAAAAGATGGACATGGGCTCTCCATCGGTGCCAGCAAATCAACCTAATGTTGGGCGGGGTCTCATTCGGCCAATGGGGGAGTAGGGACGTCATATCGTCACCAATTACAACGGAACAACTCTAAACCGCATTTTTAAATCACATCTTGTTAGCAGAAAAAGATGTATGGCCCCAAAATTCAACTCTGTAAAGCACTAGCAAAACTCGTAGTACACAGAACAATAGCACACTCATAGTGATAGAAGTGTACTATCCATTATGCAGTGAATATGACAAGGGAGGGGGTCCTGAGATGCCCAGATTTGGCAGCCGAGTTGCCTTGACTGCCCATCAATGTCCTAAACCAGTCGAGCATGTTATTAATTTGCAAGAAAGATCGAATTCTTCCTATCTAAAAACTGACACAATAAAACAATACCATGTATGGGACATTGCTAGGATTGTTAACACAATTATTGTCTTGTACGTTGCACCTGAAAAAAAAGAACATTGTTGCCATAGACAACATATAAGTTAGGCATTCATGACTAATATCTGAATTAGGTGTGTCGATCTGTGATTCAAATTGATATAATTAGATCTTTAAGGTATCTAATTGCTTCAAGTTTTCTCTATAATGAAGATGTATATTAGCTCACATAGGTCTTAAGGTTAACTAATGTCATATCAGGGGGTGTGGGCCGCCATTTTTGATAAGAATTGAATTGAACTTGCATTGTTTTTTCTTTGGCGAGAATGCAAGATTTGTTAATTTATTCATATGCGTCATTATACACTATAAGAAAAATAATTGTAGGAATATATGAAGTATTTTTACTTGTGCTCATGTTAAATGTGGAATACTTTTTTAATGTCGTATAGTACCACAGTATTCTACAATTTAAGAGATTAATCGATCCATTAAAGTCATGCAAACCTGATGCATATTCAAGACATTGCATGAAATGATCTTATTTTAGTCAAAGACTCCATCATTTATAAGCAATATTTACTTCGATACACGTGTCATTAAAAAAGACTATAGAAATGTTATGTTATTTTGTTTGAGCTAAATAGAAAATTTAAAAGTTAATTAAGATAATAATTAAAACTAAATATTCAATGATGGCTAATAAATACATTGTCGTATTAACTGACTAATATTTGTAGATGGTCGTGTTAATTTCTTTTTATTTTAAAGTTCAAATGAGTTACAAAAGGTTATAAAATATAAAGTAAAATGGGAGACAAAGCAGACAGGGTGGGGGAAGCTAAGCTTAAAGTAGGATTTAGAAAGGCAATGAAGGTGAACCCTCAAATCGAACCGCTGCCAATCACAGAAACCCAAAGCTTTGCTCACCGACAACTCCCGGTTAACTGCAGTCACTCACGGCACTGGGTAATACAGTAATCGTGTACCCAGTTCATCCCCCTTTTCCTTTGGGAATACAGTACCTCGAAAGTTCCTTTGAAATTCTACTGGCCAGGCATACCCATAAATTGATCCTCTCGATATCATAAGATATGATATTTCTCTGTCATATCTGTTAGTTTCGGTATCATATTTCTTCTTTATCTCTGTAATTTGAGGTATGCTTCATTCCTGGCCGCTTGAATTATCTTTCTTTCTTTGATTAGTATTGTTTTTTTGGTTACCTATTTTGCTCCAGTCCTGTTCATTTGGGTCTTTTTGGATCTGGGTTTTTGCTGGGTTTGTTGATTCTTTGAGAAATTTGGGTGCTTGAATTTGCCCTGCAATATTCATGGGTTAGCGTTTTCCTGAATTTTGCTCTGTTCCTTAAGTGATTATTTTTGATTGATTACACCTTGGTGGTCCTGGTGGAATTTCCGAGGAGAAATTGTCATGGGTTCCCACAACTTTGGGGAATTCCCTGATGAGACTCTAAATGAGTATCAATCTACTTTGGGAACCATGTCCCCCGGTTATGATGGGTCTTTGAATTATACAACCTTGTTCAATTACAAAGACCCATCTCAGGATCTCACGGCACTGAACCTTCCTAGCCCATTGCCTGACCCTATGCCATTCAACATTGGTTCATATTCGGGTTTGAGCCCCGGGGTTGAATCTTCGGATGATAGCGATTCAGATGATGTTGTTAAGTACATTGGCCAAGTGCTTATGGAAGAGGATATGAAGGAGAAGCCTTGTATGTTCCATGACCCTTTAGCACTCCAAGCTGCTGAGAAACCCTTTTATGATGTGTTGGGAAAGAAGTATCCTCCTTCCCCTAATCAACACCCACTTATTGATCATTCTGTGGATAGCCCAGACAATCAGTCCTGTGGAACGAGCACAATTAGTGATCTTAGTGGCAGTAACTGCACTTCCAGTTCAACCAATTATATTGATGCTGTGGCAGTCGCTGATTCGAGTGAGAATACTAAGACCTCTTTTGTGCAAAGTTCTCTGATTGAATCGTTTTCTCAGTCGTCCACCCTTCCACAGTGGTCATTTGGATCATTGGGTGCCTTGGGTGGCACAGCTTCTCAGGGTTCGAATTCAGTTATCTCCTCCCGTGGTTTCCCTATGGCCATGAACGTTTTTAGCGAGCAGTCCATGATACAGTTTCAGAAGGGGGTGGAGGAGGCGAGCAAGTTCCTTCCAAAGAACAATAACCTTGCGATTGACCTTGAGAGCGTCACTTTCCCAAATGAAAAGGAGGCGGCCCCCATGGTGGTGGTTAAGAAAGAGAAGGATGAACACTCACCTGATAGCTCGAGAGGTAGCAAGATTCACTACCGTGATGATGAGGACTTTGAGGATGGTAGGAGGAGTAAGCAGTCAGCTGTTTCTGTGGAGGAGGCTGAGTTGTCTGAAATGTTTGACCGGGTTTTGCTTTGCAATCCCATGAAACATGAAGCTCATTGTACAAGTGGTTTGAAGTCCGAGAAGGGAACATCCCTGCAGGCTGGCCAAGTACAGGTACAGGAGGGTCAGAAGGCTCGTGCAAAGAAACAGGGTAATAATGATAATAAGAAGAATAAGAATGTGGTGGATTTAAGGACTCTGCTTATCCTCTGTGCGCAATCTGCTGCATCTGATGATCGCAGGACAGCTGATGAACTGCTGAAGCAGATTAGGGAGCACTCTTCTGCAGCTGGGGATGGATCTCAAAGGTTGGCTCATTACTTTGCTAATGCCTTGGAGGCGCGTTTAGCTGGAACTGGCTCACAGATCTATACAGCCCTGAGTTCGAAGAGGACAACAGCAGCTGATATGATAAAAGCTTATCAGTTTTTCTTTCGTGCTTGCCCATTTTTAAAGATCTCTATTATCTTTGCGAACCATATGATTATACAGAGAGCTGAAAAAGCATCAAAGCTTCATGTTATAGATTTTGGCATCCTGTATGGTTTTCAGTGGCCCCTCCTCATTCAACGCCTGTCGGAGCGACCTGGTGGACCTCCAAAACTGTGCATTACTGGGATTGATCTTCCCCAACCTGGATTTAGGCCAACAGAAAGAGTTGAGGCAACAGGGCTCCGCTTGGCAAAGTATTGTGAGCGCTTCAATGTTCCATTTGAATACCATGCCATTGCACAGAAATGGGAAACCATCAAAGCTGAAGACCTGAAGATAGAAGATGATGAGGTGGTTGCCGTGAACTGTCTCTTCAGGTTTAAGAACCTGCTTGATGAGACGATAGTGGTGGATAGTCCGAGGAATGCAGTTCTCGGCTTGATTAGAAGGATAAAACCTGATATCTTTGTTCACGGAGTAGTGAACGGGTCTTACAATGCGCCCTTCTTTGTTACACGTTTCAGGGAGGCCCTCTTCCATTACTCTACTGTATTCGATATGTTTGATGCCAATGCTTCCCGGGAGGATCCTGAGAGATTGATGTTTGAGAAGGAGTTTTATGGGCGAGAAATTATGAATGTGGTGGCTTGTGAGGGTACAGAGAGAGTTGAAAGACCTGAGACATACAAGCAATGGCAGGCGCGGAATAGTAGGGCAGGGTTCAGGCAGCTGCCATTGGACCAAGAGCTCGTCAGTAAACTGAGGAGCAAGGTCCAGATGCACTATCCTAGGGACTTCGTTGTTGATGTAGATGGACATTGGACATTGCAGGGATGGAAGGGGAGGATCATCTGTGCTGTGTCTGCATGGGGTCCTGCTTAAAGAGTTTCACGGAGTCTTCATTTGTACAGTCATGGGTGAAGCATACGAAAGTGTTCTCAGCACAGGCGTGATAACTGCATAGGGAGGATTTGGAGCTCTGAAAATGGAGGTAGATGCAATTGGGCATGAATAGAAGGTTAATGTTGCACATTTGTTTACTGAAATTGGTTGGGGAATGATGATTAGTTTCAGTAGTATCATGCTGAAGAATTTTGTAGGAAGCAGAAACTGGAAATTGTGTTCGGTTTTTACCCCCTTTTTCTTGGTTCATGATGACTATAGTGTTCATAGGTCTTGCAGTTCTGGTATTTTTGATGCAGAAGATCTGGGGAGGTTAGGAGTTATATCAGTGTTTTTATTTTACTTTATTTTAAATGATAGCCTAGGACAACTTTATTTGGCTTTAGATTGTTAACATATAGTAATGTGTTAGATTCAGATAGGAAAAAAAAAGAGCAATATGTTTGTGATGTTAGCTAGTCAAGCGGTGAAGGGGGCTGTACGTAATGCAATCGATTGAAAGATTAATATGATATGCTGTCCTGCAATTTTTTAAATAATTTGTGCATTTTTCATCATTCATTTCGTAAATGTGCAAATTCTTTCATAAAGTTGTATCACTCTGGAGTTGTGATAAAATGGATTGACATGGCACTTAATAAGAAATATGTGATTTTTTAAAAAGTTTTATCTTTAGTAAGATAATACATGCGTATTAATTTAAACGCTTCAAAAATAACTAATTACTAAGTTACAAATGAACCCACACTGACGAACATTGATGTAGATAATAAAGTGGCTTTACAACAAAATATAATATATTCTCCATCGTCTTTGCAATGACATAGAACCTGCATCTTGATTGTTAGTTTATCGCCAACGAAGCTCAATACTTCCTACTTCCTCTTCCTGCGTAAAGTTTCATTGATAGTATTTTGATGAATTTGATGGCGATTATTGCTCATCAAATGCTTCAATATCTTCTCGTCGTTGTAATGCTCTTTGTACTAAGCAACTACATGAGAGTCAAATAATTTCAGATCGTACCTTTCCTCAAACCAAAGGTAGCATGTCCGTTTTCGACACAAATTTCTTTGTTTTCTTTGTTGTCGCAGAGACCTCCTGTACATTTCTTGTCTCCTCTTTGCCTGTTGTGGGGCTATGCTCAGAATTAGACAACATTAATCATACGGTCGCCTTAATTATCCCTCAATATGTCATGCATCTTTGGACTTGATGAGATACTAAGACGAATAAGAATAACCATGTAGGCGACTGAGCGTTGGTAATAGAACTCTACCCTGATTCCTTGCTCAATCTTTCTAAAAGCTGGGAAATATCCATTGATCTATTATGTGTAGTTGGGAAATTTGTTGTCAGAGGTATTAAGTGTTGTCTAGAGCAAAGTGGGCCTGCCACATGACTTTTCCGATGATTTCTTGGGTGGGAATCTGCATGGGCCTGTCAAACTCGTTAAAGGGAGCTGGAGAGACTCTGAAATAAAAAGGTTAAAAATGATTAGGGGCATTCCGAGAATTGAACTCGGGACCTCTCGCACCCTAAGCGAGAATCATACCACTAGACCAAATGCCCTTTTGCGGTGTCAGTCCCTACTTCAGACATTAAGGCACGTCTGGAAAACAGAAGCAACTAACCTTCGGCCCCACTTTTCTTCTCCTTGCCTGCCTGCCCTGTGATATCCCACTGGATTGCTTTGCATACAGATAGAGGACCTAGTTGTCTATTTTTGTTTTTTTTTTTTTTGGGGGGGGGGGGGGGGGGGGGGGGGGGG
>JACYFF010019584.1:106707656-106727342 GCA_017589665.1 Selenicereus undatus | reverse complement strand
CCCCCCAGGATTCAAGTCCTGATTCCATTCCATTCCAGTTTCCCTCACCAAACTGGGCCTTAGATTGATGGTTGTTCAGTTGGATGAGGGTTGTTCCATGCCAAGTTAGATCATTGTTGTCAATTTTGAGAACGACTATCTTAATAAGCCTAACGATGTTGATTTGATTTAGTTCAAACCATTTCAAATAATACAAATCAAATTCTATTTAGACCGACACTAAAATAAATAGATTGAGAAAAATTATAGATTTTAAAGTTCAGATTAAAATCCCTAAAGATCAACAGATTGAAATGCATATTTCATAGTGCACATGGACTTGCTTTGAATCTCGTCTAGAGAACCTAAGAAAAAGCAAGAGTGGTTCAGAAGGTTAGAATTGTTCCAGCACATGACAAGTACAATCCCAACTTTTTTCAAAAGATTTGCTACTTTTAATTGGATTCCCATGTTGAATGAAGTTCTGGGTTTAAGGCTACAACTTTCTTGGGAGGATAAGGTTCTGAAGTTAAGGTGGTCCTCCTTTGTTTTGATCTTTCTTATGGGTACAACCTCATGGGTCTCATCAACACATGAACTCTTTTTATCTTTTATCTTTCCCCTTTCCTTTATGCAGGATTGACAGGTGCATGGAAAACAAGAAGCAATTAAATACTAGTGGCTTAGCCCCATCCCTAATATTTTGGCTATTCTGTTTCACCATCCTCCCCTGTCTCCATTTTCTTTGTTTCCTTTTTTTCTAGGAACTTGTGATGGGCAAGGGAAGATCAGTACAATGTTATGGTTGTTAGTAGCGAGAAGATGAAGTGTCACCGCAAAAATTTTGTGCCATAATTTGTCGTAAGGGAAACAAGTATCAAACAACAATGTCATTTATGATAAACAAGTAACAGGAGATATGTACTCTGAAAAAATATAAGGTACCTGAGAAGTTGTTAACTTAGCTTGAAAAACCCTCCTAACTTGATAAACCCTCTTCGCTATGTTATCCCGCACCCTGCCATAGAGTCACCGATTCAGTATATATGTAACATACCCAATCTTGTCTGGATATATAGTTAACCCTTTTGGAATATCTGAAAATCCACACGAGAGTCATCCTTCTAGACTAGGAAACATGCGCCACATTTTGGATTCTAACCAAGTATAATAAGCATATCTTAAAGCCAAAAATGCAAGGATAGATACAAATACCCATCACATGCATGTAAATGTCCCTTGTCATGGCTCTGATTCTCAAAATATTAATTTTCAATAAATTAAATGAAATTGCATTATTTTAAAGATTTCTGAATGCATCCATTATTGCAATTTTTTAAAGACTGCACAATGATGACAATGTCAATGGTTTCCTAAAGTTGCGCCTGATGGGCTATTGACAGTGAAGCAACACTCCCTTTGTTCCCATTTATGTGTCTCCACTTGCCCCTTTGAAACTCTCTACATTTGTATGTCATCTGAATTTGATTCTCAAATCTCAGATGATTTGAATTCCCTTTATGCCATCTTTACTATCTATTGAATGATTCTTTCTTTTCCACTTTCTTATCTTCCACTACCTTCTTCTTGGATGCCCTTTTGCTGCTTATAAAGGGCGACACCTGAACAAGTTGCTGTATTCTCAAACCATGAATCTGTACAGGTTTAGCCCCGATATGTGTCCTAGCTTTGTGGGTCACGAAGAAATTGGTCCTAATTTAATAGGACACCAAGACCCTTTTCAAAATGCATACAATTGCACTGATTTTGGTGATGCTTACTTGTTGCAATTCCCAGTTGAAGATTTATGTCAATACCGTGTTCCTGATCTAATGGGGCTACCTGTTGAAGATGGGGATCCTACAGAGGTCCCTGACATTCCTGATACATGCTTCAACTACATAAGCAATCTCCTAATGGAAGAGGGCTCGGATGACCGCCCTGGCGCCACCCTGCAGGACTATATGGCTGCTCAAGTCTCCTACAGCAAGTCCTCCAATGCCGCCTTTCCCGGTGAGAGTTGCTCATTCTTTGGTAATAATCAATGCCCTCCACCTGCTTATCAAAGCAACCCTTATTGCCTTGATGATTACTTCAACTTGCTATCCAATACTACTGGCAATAGTGTTAACAATGCTGGTGTTCATGACAGCAACAACTTTGTTCAGAACAGTTTGATTGGGAATAGGGGTACTAGTTCTAGTTCTAGGGGCAGAAGTGATTTTGGATCTACCCTTATTAGGAATTTGCCATTAGGGACCGACACACTTGATGTGGTCAATCCAGCACCTACTCCTCGAGCCCCTCTGGTTACGACTCAGTGTCAGGTGTTTGAAACACACCAGTATGAGCAGGCCTTCGAACTGATCACTAATGGAAGCTGGGAATTCAGTCATTCTGTTGCTAATACATCAAATGATGGAATTCAAAATCAACCAATTCAAGCAGTTTCAACCCAAGAACGATGGAATATGAAAACATTTTCCGATGACCAACTTGAGCCTGCTCTTTTGCGAAGTCTTGTGATGTCCTCAAACTGTACTGATATCTCTGATCAGGGTGTACACAGGATAGTGAACCCTGAGCCACCCAACAACAGAAATACGGAGATTGTGTGCAATGACTCATCCAGTAAGAGTAAGACAAGACGAAGAGAGCATGGTGCAGGAGAAAACCACGATGAAGGAGAAAACCACGATGAGACAGGAAGGAGTAACAAGCAATCAGCACCATCCAATGAAGTGTTCGATGAAATTGAGCAGTATGGTGATGTGCTGCTCTGCCCTGAAGGAAGAAGTAAACCAGCAGGGTTATGCAGCAGCAGCAACGCTAACAGAACTAGCAACTCACAGAACTCGGAAGACTCAAAGTCACAGCAAAATGGGAGTTCCTCCAAGGTGTCAAAAAAGCGAGGCAATAAAAAGCAAGTGGTTGATTTGAGGACTCTCCTAACTCGATGTGCACAATGTGTTGCTCGTGTGGATTTAACTGGTTCTTACCAGTTGCTTCAGGAGATTCGGCAGCATTCTTCTCCCTATGGTGATTATCTCCAAAGAATGGCTCATTACCTTGCTAATGGCCTTGAGGCGCGCTTAGAAGGCAAAGGATATGAACTAACTCGTGCCAATGAGCATATCCCACCTACTGAGATCCTCAAGGCTAACCGGGTATATGTGGCAGCGGTCCCTTTCAAGATAATGTCTTATTACACAACAAACAAGACAATTGCAAGCCTAGTTGAGGAGGCACCAAGTATACACATAATTGATTTTGGTATTTTCTATGGACTACAATGGCCCTGCATCATTCAGAACCTCTCCAAGAGGCCCAATGGGCCTCCCAGAATCCGCATCACAGGCATCGATTTCCCCCAACCTGGGTTCCGGCCAGCAGAGAGGGTTGAAGAGACAGGGCGGTGTTTAGCCAAGTATTGTGACAGGTACAATGTGCCCTTTGAATACCACCCCATAGCCAAGAAGTGGGAGACCATCCAACTCGAGGAGCTCAAAATTGAAAGGAATGAGCCCCTTGTAGTGAACTGTCTGTATAGATCGCACAACCTATTTGATGAAAGCGTAGAGGAAAACAGCCCAAGAGACGCGTTCCTGAGCTTGGTTAGGAAAATAAATCCCGATATATTCATGCATGGGGTGGTGAATACCGCATCAAGTGTACCTTTCTTCCTGAACAGGTTCAAGGAGGCCATGTTTCACTACACGGCCTTGTTTGACTTGTTCGAGGCCACAATGAGCCGCGAGGATCAAGAGAGGGTGTTACTAGAGAGCAAGTTGCATGGGAATCAGGCGTTGAATGTGATCGCCTGCGAAGGAGCGGAGAGAGTGGAGAGGCCTGAGTCATACAAACAATGGCAGGTTAGGACTCAAAGGGCCGGGTTTGTTCAAGTGTCGATGGATCGCGAGCTTTTGAGAAGGGCAAGGGCCATGGTCAGGAGGAATTTTAGGGAAGAGTTCAGTTATGATGAAGATGGGCATTGGGTGGTTCAAGGATGGAAAGGCAGGATAATGTATGCCATTTCTTGTTGGAAACCTTCATAAGATTTTTTTTGCCTTTTTTTTGGGGGGGGGGGGGGGGTTGAGACTGATGGTTGTATTAATAAATTTTACTTAACGCAGAAATTTCCATAAGATTTTTGCTTTCTAGAAATATCATTGATATATGTAGAGGTATATTAGAGAAGCTTGCCATGGTTAATCTTGTGTTATTTTTTTATAATAGAGAAAACTGAATACTCAATAATAAAAGGATAAAAAAAAAAGGAAAGAAGAGGTTGTCGAAAATAAGGATAATAACCCCGGAAAAAAAAAGAAGAAAAAAAAAGTCAAAAAAAGGCAAACGATCTAATCGTTTTCGGCTCTATGATACACTAAATGTCCTTATACGAGTATGTAATCACAAATTACAAAGATTGAATTTTTATAGATTCAATTGGGTTACAATCTCTATAGATACAAACTCCTCTGATTCTTTCTCTCAAGGATGGATTTTCCAACCCTTGAAACAAAGGGGGTGGGGACCTATTTATAGGGAAACCCCTCCTCCCAAGTCAAGACAGGCTTTGACTTGGGTTATGGGCTTTGACCTAGGTTTTGGGCCTTTCAATCAGGCCTTATCCTAGGCTACCTGACTTTCATTTGTTTGACTTTGACTTTGGAGTCGTCCGGGCTTGAACCGAGCATTGACTTGGAAGTCGTCTCGAGCTCTAACCGGACGTTAATTTGAGAGTCGTCTTTGATGTTTGACTTGTGAGTCGATGTTGACTTTGACCTTTGACCGTTGACTTTGACTTTTAACCGCGCCATCACTTGAACGTCATTCGGTTTTTTTAGGTCGTGGCTTGACTTGGTAGTCGTCCTAAGTCTCGGTTTGGGCTTTGACTCGAATTTTAATTGGACCCGGACTTGGTAGTCAGCTGGGCTTCATTTTGGGCTTGATTTACAAATCTTTGGGCTTGATTAAATTAATTAAAAGGGTTGGCCCAATTAATTAATTAAATTTAATTTTGGTATGGCACAAACAAAATTTGAGTGCCTACAGAGTACTCCAGTATAAAAATATGTCGTGGAGATGTAATTAAAACGTCCAATTTTAATATTTATTCTCAAACTAATAAGAAATTTTTGATCACAATTTTATTATTTTCAATGGATAACAATGTTCACTTTATATTAGAATGGATACATGTTCCTTCAATTTAAAAGTGACTTGATTTAAAATAAAAGAACTCAACTTGAAATCAAATCCTACTTTTTACGTGTAAGTTTAACTGATAGCGAAATCGAAACAACTTAGCAGTTGAGACTAGTTAATTGTCTTTAGCGGGTTCTAATCCAAGGAACCGGTCCCACCACTAACCATGTCCCCCTTACCATGGCTTGAGTACGGTTAAACGCAACTGTGCACGTGGCGGTCCCATTCACCATCGCCGTTGAGATATGAATTTTTGTGTTGTCCTTTTATCAAGGGAGATGGTATGAGCTCCGTGGGAGCACATGGAACCAGTATAGAGGACCACGTTCTTTGCATCAAAAGCTCAATTATGAGCAACCTCGCTTATGCTATTACATCCTGGACCTTTTTTTTTTTTTTGGTTCTGCAATAGAAAATTATAATCTTATAGCTTGTAGTTCTTTACATTTTTTACATTTTTTTATATTTTTTTGCATCCAGATTTTTTTTACAATAGTTATTGACCAATGTAGATTTTTATACTTATTTATAACATGTTTAATTTATGACAAATGGATCGATTTTTATAACATTGTAGTTGTCATTTCTTCCCTCACAATTGTTCAATATATATAATAGTTGTGTAAAAATAATATATTTTTATATGTTACCAATATGACAGATTTGTGCATATTTTTATGGACATAATATTTAGATAAACACACTAGTTCAAAATTATTATGATATAAATAATATTTATTCAATGAATATAATATAATAAACGTGTATGATTAATTAAGTTATGTTTTTGAGCAACTAAAGATGCATTTAAATTATAATACAAACTTTTCATTCATGTTTGAGTTTCGACGTGAATCATATACGAAAATAGCAAACTGTCGGTAACAAAAATATTTTAACTATTTCATTTCTAAGTGATCTATAGCAATTTTGTTGCTGTCATTTCTTTTTTCATATCTCACATTGTCCAACAAAGAAAAACTATAACTATTTTTTTTTGAAAGTTTTTATATTTCATTAAAGCTAGCTTAATATTTTGAAGGCTTTATTTTTATAATTTTTTGGTAATCTTATCTCATTAATATTAATCTTAATTTGTTAAATTTAAATAGTTTTTAATTTGAAGGGTTCTATTCAAATTTATTGAGAAAACTTGTTATTTTATCTTCAAGCATTATTTGCTTATAGAGAGGTGAAACTAATTTTATTTTTAAAAAGAAAAACTCAAGTTCAGATTTGATTCTATAAATTTATGAATAATTTTTTTAATTTTTATTTAATTGGGTTGTTAAAAAATTTATTCATGTTAATTATGTTATTCCACTATTATTTTCGTTGATCGAGAATAAGAATTGTAGATGACCAAAATTTATTTTTTTAATTGTTAAAAAATAATTTGTTGCTCAAAAGTATAAAATTAATTTCATAAATATCACAAATATATTACATGCAATTTATTTTCATAAAATAATTTATTTCAAATATCATGCATTGTTAAAGACCAACAATTATATGACAACCATTATACAACAATGACAACAACAATAACAATGACAACAACAACACAATTATACTACATACATAAAATTACACATATAACTTTTTAATAATTTTACAACTGTTTATGTCTACCCTCACAACAACTTATATTTTCTTAAAGCTTCTTACAACTTTTTGTAACTTCTTACAACTCTTCACATTTTTTGTATGGCTTACACCTACATCTCATTGTAAAAAAAAAAACACCTTGGCTCTTGATTGGGCATCAAATATTTGAAATGTCCACAAAGCAGCCATTTTTCTACTTCATCTTCAGTAAAACGATTACAACCAATCTAAATAGATGTTAATAAAGTGGATATTGAATTTATGTTAATATAGGGCAATGTAATTAAGGGTGTGTTTGGTAGGGCGGAAAATCATTTTCCATGAAAAATATTTTCCTAAGAAAAATGATTTTCCACTTACATTTTCAGCTGTTTGGTAGAATGAAAAATCATTTTCTTTCCACTTCATTTTTTGCTATTTGATAGAATGAACCCCCCGTCCTCACTTCATTTCGTTTTTCCATCAACCCCCTTCTTTGCTCACTACCCTGACCCGACCCAATCAATAAATTATGTTTTCCACTCCTCTTCAAAATCAAACCCAAAACATCAGTAACAAATATACCAAGTAACAAACCCAACAAAAAAGAGAGTCAACATTAATGAATCTCAATTTTTTCACTATTCCCAAGGATTATCCAGTTGACTTTGAGTGATATTAAATCCAAATTAAAGAAAATGACGAACGAGGAGACGATGAGTGTCTCAGATTGCGAAGTTTTTCAAAAGGGCAACTGTAACAAGATCAGAGAACTCAAAAAATAATTACAGAGATTAACGATGGAAATCATCGATGAACATGAATAAGAGGGGAAGAATGAGAGACAAAATGAGAATGAAAATAGAGTGATTCTAGGCACAATTAAAAGAAAATAGAACAAGAGACAAAATTGGACAATGAAAATTGGGTTTGGAAAATCGTTTTCTCTACTTTTTCAATGGAAAACAATTTCCTTCAAATGGTGTAAAATGATTTTCTCCTGAAAATGATTTTCCCCTCCTTGTTTTACCAAACGGCGTAAAATGAAAAAATTATTTTTTGTGAAAATGATTTTTCCCCCTACCAAACACACCCTAAGAAAAATGTTTCACGAAAATATAGAGATTTCAAGGATAAATGTCAAAATCTGCTAATTATAATAAGTGTATTTTCGATGTATTTTTTGTAGGTTCAAAAATAAGTTTGCAAGAAATTTTTCCTAATCTTTAAGTTAGGTTAGCTTTGTGAATCCAGAGAGAGGGACAAATAGTGTAATGTAATTCACATCAATAATATAATGAAATTATGATTATATATAGTTTGCAATAATAATGAGTACTAATATAGGAACTATTATGATTGTTATAATTACCACATGCAATCAAATATGATAAGAAATGTATTGGTATTACAACTTTCAGGTTGATTATATCTAGTTAAAAAGAATCTTTGTGACTATTTTGAGCAGAACGTTAATATCTTTGTTTTAGATAAAGCATAAGGTCGATCATTACTGTAAGATGCATCAATGGCAGAGAGAGGAAGAAGAGAATGAAGAGAGAGGAAAAAGAAATGAATTCTTGTATTATGTTATTATTGATTAGCCCTCAGTATTATTCTGTCTATTTATATATATGTACAAGTTGGCTCTGTGTATAGCAAAAATCAGTTACATTATTATGCCATGTCATCATCATGTAGTCCCCGGTCTTCTTCCATTCTGTGCGGTATTACATGTCTCATCACCCCCCCTCAAACTGGAATGGTGAGGATGAGGAACCATACCCAGCTTGGCCAAAAGAGTGTCCTGTTGAGGAGAGGGAAGGATTTTAGTTAGGACATCTGCTAGTTGTTGCTATGTGGGCATATATGTGAGTTGAAGCAGACCCTCTAATACCTTCTCCCTGGTGAAATGACAATCAATTTCAGTGTGTTTCGTACGCTCATGAAACACTGGATTCTTGCCAATATGTATGGCAGATTGGTTATCACAATTCAGGGTAGCATGTCTCAAAGAATGAATTCCAATTTCTTCAAGGAGTCTTACTAGCCATGTGATTTCTGCTGCTGCTTGCGACATAGCCCTATACTCAGCCTCTGAAGATGACCGTGAAACTGTACTTTGCTTCTTACTTTTCCAGCTAATGGGGGAGCAGCCAAATAGAATGATGTAACCTGTGGTTGACCTCTTGGAAAATGGACAGGCTCCCCAGTCAGAATCTGAATAAGCTTGTATAGACAAATGATCTGCTCCCTGCAGAAGGATGCCTTTTCCAATTGTAGAATGTATATATCTGAGAGTATGCTGTAGGGCTTGTAGATGAGATGTTCTTGGTTTCTGCATAAACTGGCTCAAAGTTTGAGCTGTAAAACTGAGGTCTGGTCAAGTGTTAGTTAGAAAGTTTAATTTCCCAATCATCATTCTGTAATAGGTAGGATCAGTGAGAAGTTCACCCTCATATGGCTGGAGTTTGTAGTTGAGAGGTAATGGAGTTGTAGCAAGTTTAAAAGTTGTCAAGCCACTGTCTTTGAGAAGTTCAATGGTGAATTTCTTTTGGGATAAGACCACACCTTGTGGTATATAGCTAACCTCCAGTCCAAGAAAGTAATGAAGCTGGCCAAGGTCTTTGATCCCAAAACACTGCTGTAGGTGATGTTTAACATGACTGATTTCTGCTTGATCTGATCCTGTAATTAGGATGTCATCCACATAGACAACCACAAGTGTAATATGTGTGGACGATTTATTGAGGAACAATGAGTAGTCACTTTTGGATTGTTGGTATCCCAAAGAGAGTAAAGTACTGCTTAATTTGGTAAACCATTGTCTACTGGCTTGTTTTAGGCCGTAAAGGGATTTTTTTAATTTGGAAACCTTATTGGAAGGGTTAGGAATCCCTTTGGGTACCTCCATATAAACTTCCTCATCAAGGTCTCCATGGAGGAAAGCATTGTTGACATCCAGCTGTGATAGGGGCCATTTCTTGTATGCTGCTAAGGCTATAATACTTCTAATGGTTGTCATTCTGACAACAAGGGAAAACACTTCTTGATAGTCCACACCATACTTTTGGGTAAAACCTCTAATAACAATCCTTGCCTTTAGTCTTTCTAAGGTGCCATCAGCCTTAAGTTTGACTTTGTAGACCCATTTATTGCCAATTGCTCTTTTGTCAGGGGGCAGATTAACAAACTCCCAAGTTTGATTTGCTATTAAGGCATCTATTTCCTTCTCCATAGCGGCCACCCATCCCCGATCCTTAGATGCTTCTTCATAAGACTTGGGTTCAGTGTATTGCATCAAAGAGGAGACTAAGGCATGGTGTTCTGTTGGAAGCTGGGAAGAATGGATCATGCCACAAAAATAATCCTTTAAATAATGAGGCTGCTGATGTGACCTAGAGGATCTTCTTGTAGGGAATGTCTTTGGTGGTGGAACAGAAGATGAGATAGATGAAGGAGACGAATCAGTAGAGTGAAGATGGGTGGACTGTTCTGCAGATTGCATGCTGGCAGTAGTAGGTGTAAATGGTTGGGTAAAGAAATTTGGTTCATGCTGTTGAAAGGTGTGAGTTTCTGGAATAAAGTCAGTGACAACAGGTAATGGAGTATCGTTTTGATGTGTGATATGTTGAAAAGGAAAAATATTCTCATGGAGATGAACATCTCTAGATGTGAAGATCTTCTTAGTTTCAAAATCAAATAATTTGTAGGCCTTTTGACCATATGGCTATCGAAGGAAAATACAAGGATCTGCCCTGGACTAAAGTTTGTCTCTGTGTCTTTTCAGTGTAGAAGCATAGCAAAGGCAACCAAAGACCTTCAAGTGCTCACAACAAGGCTTGACTTTATAAAGTGCCTCAAAAGGGGATAGATTTTGTAACACAGTTGTTGGCATTCGATTTATGAGATAGACAGCAGTTAAGAGAGCCTCTCCCCAATATTGTCTTGGCAAGTTTGATTGAAACATGAGTGCCCTGGTGACTTGTAAGATGTGTTGATGTCTCCTTTCTACAATTCCATTTTATTGAGGAGTATCAATACAGGATGTTTGGTGAACAATACCTTTGGTCCTGTAAAATTCCAAAGCTGAAGTATCCTTAAATTCCATGCCATTATCAGACCTTATGACTTTGACATGAGTATCAAACTGTTGCTCAACAAAAGTGACAAAGGCCTTTAGCAAAGGGAAAGCATTACTTTTATGTGCCATTAAATGGACCCATGTCGCCCTGGAATGATCATCCACAATTGTCAAAAAGTATTGAAAACCATTGTATGTCTTGTGGGGATAAGGACCCTAGATGTCAACATGTATAAGCTCAAAACTGAAAGCAGATTTCGTATTGTTCAAAGAAAATGAGTTTCTGTGCATTTTTGCCATAGGACAGATTTGACAAACACCATGTCTAGCCTTATTACATTGGGGAATACCAACATGTTGAAGCTGCTCAAAAGGTAAATGTCCAAATCTGAAGTACCACAATTCTGAATAAGAAAAACACACTGTCACACTCTGTGCAATTGTCTGGAAAGGCTGAGGCTGACTGAGCTTGCTTTTCAGAGATTGACCCTCCTTTCTCATGTAGTACAATCCCTGGTTTTCTTTACCAAGGATAACTTCCCTCTTCATAATTTGGTCCTGGAGCAAACAACTGTCAGGAGTAAAAACAACATTGGCTAAAAGTTGCTTAGTCAACTTGCTGATAGAGAGCAAATTGAATTGAAACTCTAGAGTGTACAGAACATCCTTTAACACTATGCCAGCTCCTAAAGACATTGAACCACCACTTAAAATATGAGCTTTCTTCCCATTTGGCATAGTTATGTAGCATGGTTGTTGAATGGGCCTTATGTCATGCAATAGGGACAGATCATGAGTAATATGATCACTGGCCCCACTGTCTATAACCCAATAGTTGTTGCCAATTGAGGAAAAGAAACAAAAGCTTTTACCTGCCAAAAACCCAGCAGCAGATATGGAGTCATTTTGAGGCAAATCTCGATCACTTGTATGTTTGCTAAGTAGCTGCAATAACTGACTGTATTGCTCTGGAGTAAGTGTCTGCAAACCTGGAGAAGCAGGTACATTTCCAGGAGCATTATGAGCTTGAGGACTAAACCCAGTAGCATTGCCTGTGGTAACTCCACTAGCTGACTGAGTTAGTGCTGCAACTTTTCTGCCCTTGTAGAACTTGTGCCCAAGGGGATAGCCATGTATTTTGTAGCATTTCTGTATAGTGTGGCATGCTGTCTTGCAATAATCACAAAGCAATGGCCTCTTATCCTGAACTCATTCTCTAGATACGTGCTTGAAGGTGCCACTGGAGCTATATCCTGGATTATAATTTCCAGCTTGAGCAGGCCTTGGTAGAAAACTGGAATTTCTGTGTTGAGTAGCCAAGGCTGTGTGTTCTGCTGCTGCTTCTTGGCCCTGTAAACTAGTATAGAATGATGCGGAACCATGGCTGAATTGAGGTATAGTAGAGAGGTATCTTTGCTTCTCTTCTTGCTGTATTAAAGCATAAACTTGATCGATGGTGGGCAGAGGTTTCATCATGAGGATACTGCCTCTAATTATTTTATAATCTTCATTCAGACCTACCAAAAATTGCATAAGTTGCTGATCTTGGATCAATTTGTGTGCGACCTTCAAACTTGCACAATCAATGCCACAATTGCAAAGAGGAATAGAGATCAAACTGTTGTAATCATCCCATTTTTTCTTGATTTGAGTAAAGTAATCAGCCACAGACAAATTATTTTGTGAAATGGTGCATAAATCTCTTTGAATTTTAAAGATCCTTGTTCCATCCGCTTCCCCAAACCTTTGCTCGAGTTGTACCCAGATTGCGTTGGCTGTGGGAGAGAACAGGCTCTGCCCTATATCTTTGATTACTGCATTGATGATCCACGAGATCACCATTTTATCGCACCTATCCCAGTGCCCTACCAATGGCGATCCGGCAGAAGGCTTGGCACAAGTCCCTAGCGCAAAACCTAATTTGTTCTTGGCTATTAAAGCCACTTCCATGGCCTTCTTCCAATGGCCGTAATTCTCTCCATTCATCAATTCGCTTACAAGAATGTTGTTCGGGTTGTCGGAGGGATGCAAGAACAATTCATGAGATGGATCATTGACATTCATGTTAACATCCATTCTGAATCTAGGTCAGACAAATTCCAAACGGAATTTCTCAAATGACAAAATCACTGACAGATTACCAGAAAGCAGAAAACGTATTAGAGTTGTGGTGGTATCACCTGATCTAACGAATCAACGAATGGAAGGACAGCTTGTCCAGTTGAACTGCTCTGATACCATGTTAGCTGAGCTCGAAGAAACGCATCAATGGCAGAGAGAGGAAGAAGAGAATGAAGAGAGAGGAAAAAGAAATGAATTCTTGTATTCTGTTATTATTGATTAGCCCTCTGTATTATTCTGTCGATTTATATATATGTACAAGTTGGCTCTGTGTATAGCAAAAATCAGTTACATTGTTATGCCATGTCATCATCATATAGTCCCCGGTCTTCTTCCATTCTGTGCGGTATTACATGTCTCATCATAAGACTTAATAATAATATATTTTACTTGAAACATAATATATTTAGTGCTTTAATTTTGACGTCTAAGCGGAAATTTGCTCGACTCTTGAGCATGTTAGTGACTAAAAAAGTGTATTAGTTTATGACTTTTGATAGGTATACTGGTTCCATTATACACGTTACCGAAGCATTTTATTTTGGCCTTTTGGATCAGGTATCAGCTCTTTGACATGATAATTAGTTTATATCTTGGATCTTCTATTAACATGACCTATAATATGAGGTGGGAAAATCTGCAGGATTAATTTTGATGGATCAATGGTCCAGGTGAAAGGGACAATAAGGTGCATCATTTGAAATTAAGCTGATGAGCCAACTCCGTTTAATAATATCGGAAAATTTTCTACTCTTATTGCAGAAGCAATGGCAACCTAGAATTAAATACTAGAGGCGCGAAGTCAGGGCTCTCTAAAGAGGTAATCGAAGGAAATAGTCAAGTTGTGATTCAAGCATTTCAGGAACAATGTTTGATATCATGGGCTCATGGTAGATTCAAACCCTAATTCAAGATAGATAAAAGAATCCATGAGTTTCCAAAATGTTCATATCAATCATATACGGAGTATATAGTTAATTATCATAGGCAAACAAGCAATTAATTTGTGTGTCAGGCAAGGTTATTTAATACCATCTTTATTTATGAGTTATAACTCATTCTTTTCATCTTATCATAAGTACATTATTGTTAATCAGTATTAATCAATGCTATGACTGCTAATCGACACTAGAATTGTGAGTAGTAGATATGACTAAGTGCTGATAAGTGCTAATAAGAGCTGAGTAGTGATGATGAGTGGTGATTGGTGTTGATGAATGCATATGAGTATTGAATGTTAGTGATAAGTACTTATAATAAGTTGAAAAGAACATTTCGACCTTTCCACTTAAGTAATGTCGCACCAGTACAGATAACAACTTTGGCAGAATTCTCACAACTTACAATAAGATTCTCTACTGTTAAAATATTTAGATTGTTGATTAACATATATTTAAAGAGAAACATAAGAGACGAGTAAATAAGGGAAAGTATATTTAAATATTATTAGCCATTCAAATTTCACTTAAATTCTAGAAGATGAAGTGTCAACATGAGTTACATGGTTTAGCTTCATGCTTGCCTTACAACTCCTAAGAACAGGAGCTTATCTATATATGGGTTAGGGATGTCCATGGATATCCCTAGAAAAGACTCAAAAGGAGTTATGGGCACCCTTACAAACTTCTATTCACGCAACCCAAACAAACTATGCCAACATTTTATTTGTTATTAAAAAAAGCCTGTAAAGACCTTGAGATTAATTAAAATAAAAAACCCACAACTCAACTCCTTCCCAATTTGACTTTCTTGCGTTAGTCCTCTCATGCTAGAATTTTGTTCTTAGTAGAATTGGTTTGCTGCTCACACTCAATCACACAGAAACCTTGTGTTCTTGCTTGATTTCATCGCTGAGTCTTTGTCTTTATTTTTTTCTCCAGATTTCATATGAATCAATCTAATTTCATTTTATGATACTTGAAAATAAACAACCTCAAAAAGATGAAGGAAACAACACCAGTGGTAATAGAGTGGATGAACATCCCTATTTCAAACGTCAAGATCCGCCATTGCTTAAGAAATCAAGTTTATATTCATATCTCTTACATTTAACAATACTTTAAGTGAAATGCGAATGGCTTATGACATTTAAATGTACTTTCGCATATTGTTGGCCCCTTCTCTTCACAAGATTATAGCTATGAAGGGCTCAATTGTTGGCCCTGCATCTCATTGGTCACCACATTATTAGATACATTGTTTTTGTTTTTATTTTTCGGCGCAAAGATACACATTTTTATGCATAAAACCCAATCACCTTCTTTCTAAATCAAAGTACTTTTAGGACAATCGTTATAATATCTACTTTGAAATTTTATGCATCATTTAATAAAAATCATACAGTGATCCAATACAGAAATACATTGTAAAGATGTAATTAACATGTCCAGTTTTAGTATTTTATTCATCTCAAACTAATAAGAAATTTTGCTCATAATTTTATTTTCAATTGATACCAGGGTTCACTTTAGATTAGAATCTATCCATGTCCCTTCAACTTAAATGTGACTTGATTTAAAATAACTCAACTTGAAATCAAATCATACTTTTTACATGTAAGTTTAATTGATAGTGAAATCGAAACAACTTACAAGTTGAGATTAGTTAGCTGTCTTCAGTGGGTTCTAATCCAAGGAACCCGTCCCACCACTAACCCTGTCCCTCTCACAATGACTTTAGTATGTGCAAGTGGCGATTCCCATCACCATCGTTGTTGAGATTTGAAAATTTGAGTTGTCCTTCTAATCGACAGAGATGCTATGAGCTCCGTGCGAGCACATGGAACCAATATAAGGGCACTGGCAGCAGTGTCCCGTGTGACAATATGTGAGGTCCGTGTGTGACATGCAAGGAAAGGAAATAATAGCAGTGAGAGGAAAATGCATGGGGCATGTGGGATGCTTTGCCCAAGCGTTCCCTCCCCCATTTCGCTCCTTTTTGTCTTTTTGTGATTTTTTTATTATTTGTTTTTTTTTGAGTTAATTTATAATTTTTAAATAATTTAAAAAATAAGTTGTGTGTTATGAGGTGAGTCAATAATAAATATTTTTATTGAATGATTAAAAAAGAGTTCCATCGGTTGGAGAAGTGATGGAATGCAAGTTCCAAAATTGTGGAACTTTTACTGACGTGGCAAACTAGAGTTTCAAAATCTGGAACTCTGTTGGGAATGCTCTAAGAGCACTGGCAGGGGCAGGAACGGGAGGCAACAGGTGGGCCCCGCGTGTCACACGCGTGTCGTGGGGGCTGTGGCAGCGGGGGACACGGGGCAGGTACACGCCTGGCAGACCGGCCAGGCATGCTGCCCCGCGTTCTCTTTTTTTTTTGTCTTCTAGCGCAGTGAAACGCAATGTTTAGGGTGGGTGCTGAACGCGAGGCGACGCGTTTTGAGGGAAAATGAAAAAAAAAAAAAGAAGGCAAAAGCTAGGACGGGGTCCTGGGCTTGGGAACTGGGCCGAAGTAGCCGTTGTGATGTTGGGGACGTCCAACGGCTATTTTGGCCACAATTTTTTTTTTTTGGTTAAATTTTGTTCTTTATAAATACATCCAACATTTTTGCCAAAATTCATCTACCTTTCACTCTCACTCTCAAATCTGATTTTGCAATTATTGTTGTGATTTTGAGTTTTATGAAATTTGGAAGAAATTGAAGTTGCAAGAGGCCCAAATTTGGGTAAGTAATAATAATTGTTATGATGTTGGTTTTAGTTTTGTAAAAACAATTTTACTTTGATATTTTAACTTATATATTTTGTTTTGTGGAATTTTGTAGACATATTTTGGAGTTTTTCATAAAGTTGAAGACTAAAGTGAAGTGAAGGCAATTGTAAGTAATTCAAAGTTTTTGTTGAATGCTTGATTTTAGAAATTTACTAAATATTTGTTACTTACAATTTATTAAATGTTTGATTTTAGAAATTAATTTTGTTGTTCTATACAATATGTTAGAAATTGGATGTGTGGTTGTTTTATTTTGTAAAGACACAAAAAATGATAGGGTAAGAAATATGTAAGAAAATTTGGTACGATTAATTTGTAATTGATAAGATTGATGTAAAAGTAAGTATGTATGGAAATTACAATTCACATGTTAGCAAATTAATATGGTTTGTTAATTTTGAAAATGTGTTAGAAATTATGTTTAGAAATTAGAGTTTTGGTATTTGTTAGTTAGAATTTGAAGTGCCTAATGACAAAAATTAATATGGTTTGTTATCATTGAAAATATGTTACAAATTGTGAGTGTGATTAGAAATGGTAAAACTTAGCATGTTTGGCAATTACAATTCAAATGTTTAAAATTAATATGGTTTGCTCTTTTAAAAAAAAATGTTATTACAAATGAAGTGTGTGCTATTTTTTGTAAAAAAAAATATTTGGTTGGTAAGAAATATGCAAGAATATGGTAGAATATGAAGTAGTTCAATATGTACCTAAAGTTGGTATGTTTAGAAATTAGAATTTAAATATATGTTACTTAGAATTTAAATGCATGATTACTAAATATAATATTTGGTGTGAATAATTTGTAATTGATAAGATTGGTGTAAAAGTAAGTATGATCATGTTTAGAAATTAGAGTTGAAATGTTTAGAAATTAGAATTTAAATAGGTGTTACTTAGAATTTAAATACATGATTACTAAATTTAATATTGATTTGAGAAATTAATATTGTTGTTTACAATATGTTACAAGCTGGGGTGTGTGAATGTTTTATTTTTTAAAGAAATAAAAAATGATAGAGTAAGATATATGTAAGAAAGTTTGGTGTGATTAAGTTGTGATTGATAAGATTGATGTAAAAGTAAGCATGTATAGAAATTACAATTCAAATGCTAGCAAATTAATATGGTTTGTTAGTTTTGAAAATGTGTTAGAAATTATGTGTGATTAGAAATGTATAAAAGTTAGCATGTTTAGAAATTACAATTGAAATGTTTACAAATTAGAATTTAGGGTATTTTATGTTGTTTTGTAAAATATGTGAGAAATTAAGTGTGTGAATTTTTTATTTTTTTTATTTTTTTTATAAATTGGTAGGTGTTTACTATCAAATTAATCCCAATCACCCATAATTTTTCATGAACTTACTAACTGGGGATAATTCACAACGGGATGCCGCGAAACATAAATTACATATTTTTAGATACTTTAAAATAAATTAATATATTTTTCGGAAACATAAATTACATATTTTTTCATCCGAAAAATAAAATTTATTTTTAACTTATACAAAACCCAATATGCAAAAACAAATTTTACAACATAAAACAAATAAAATATGTTTAGTTGTGGGCTCCATCAACAAATATTAAATCGTTTGTGCCGAAATGAGTTCCATTTGCTGGGAAAATGAAGGAATGTAAGTTCCAGAACTGTGGAATTTATGCTGTCATGGCATACCAGAGTTTCACCAAATGAAACTCCACTGGGAATGCTCTAAAGGGCCATTTTCTTTGCATCAAAAGCTCCATTATGACCAACCTCACCTATTCTACGCAAATTATTGTGTATAATTAGGTAGACATCTCATTTGTCTATTCGAATTTATAAATATGATCATATTTTTTAAAATTTTTGTTTGCATGATTTTTTTTTTTTGGTTCATTTTTTCTACATTTTTTTTACACATTATTCACTCAGAAGTTTGATATAGGGCCTGTTCTATTTCGCGTTTTAGATAGATAGATAGATATAAGGAGATGTAAAGAACTGTAAGGAGTTGTAAGAAGCTGTAAGAAGCTGTAAGGAAATGTAAGGAGCTATAAGAAGCTGTAAGGAGCTGTAAGAAGTTGTAAGGAGCTGTAAGAATAGATACAAGGAGTTGTTGAATTGTAGAAGAGTTATATAGTATAATTTGTTTTACAATGAACGTTTTGGATGAAAAATAATAATATTAAAATAATATACTTATTGAAAATAAAGAATTAATTAAGTTAATTACACAACAATAAAATATATTAATCCCCATAAATCTGGTGAATAAAATTTCGTCCACTTGAGGTGATTTTTTATATGAACATTAGTTCGATCGAATAAGCAAAGTATGACAAAAAAAAATTGACAAAATTGAATACAACTCTTCAAATAAATGCCTATTTTAAGTAAATAATGTTTAATATAAATAAATGTATGGTCATCTATAATAATATATATTTTATGTCGAAACTCAAATATGATTTACGTCGTTATATTATGTTTTTATGTTTATGTGAATACTGTGTTCATAAGATATTTATAAATTTTGTATATTGTTAGTATCATTAAAAAATATACATATTTCTGTAACTAAAATTAATAAATGTTATAAACAATCTATGAGATGTAAGAAGATGTATGAAGATGTAAGGAGATGTAAGAAGATGTAAGGAGATGTAAGGAGATGTAAGAAGATGTAAGGAGCTGTAAGGAGATGTAAGAAGATGTAAGGAGCTGTAAGAAGATGTAAAGAGCTGTAAGGAGATGTAAGCTCTTAGTTAAATCATAAAAAACGCGAAATAGAACAGGGCCATAATATGTTCGTCTTTTTCATCCTTTATTTTTTTTTACACATTAAAAGAATTTATATTTGTTAAAAAAAACCTTTCATCCTTTTTGTCTTATTTTCTATTTCGTAGTTCATTATTCCTTAATTTTATAACCTATTTTATCTTCTTTCTTCTCTCTCTCTCTCTCTCTCTCTCTCTCTCTCTCTCTCTCTCTCTCT
>JACYFF010019584.1:106695478-106707646 GCA_017589665.1 Selenicereus undatus | reverse complement strand
TCTCTCTCTCTCTCTCTCTCTCTCTCTCTCTCTCTCTCTCTCTCTCTCTTTGTATAAGCAAATGTGGAAAAGACCAATGAGCAAATACTTATTATTTACTTTACTTATTTGTTAATGGCACACCGTATATGCTCCCCTCCAAAAAATGTGTACACACATTTTTTTTTAAATGTTTTTCATTGAAATATTAAGGCATACACTTATATTTACATTATGGATCTACATTCACTATTTTTGTATAAAAACCCTAATTTTTAAGATAAATATTAATTGAAAATTTGTATATTTATTGTCCGTATTTTTACTCAATAGAAACATACATATTTATTATAAAAATAAACAAAAGTAAGAAAAAAATTCACCACAAATTTTTATATGTATGGACACAACATTAGTGAGCAATACTGCATATGCTAGTGAGCTATATAATATATTTAATGAGCAATACAATATTAGTAAGAAATATTTATATTATCTTTTATTATGACATAAGAGCATTCGTATTATACATATTTAGTCAGTATAATACAAATATAATCCAATTCACTAAAAATATGTCATAACTCATTGAATATAAGTCATGGCTCACTAAAAGGCGAATATATCATACCTTAGAATATAAATGAAAAAGTATATGTGCTAACTAAAATTGTGTACTATATTGTTTGTTCACTCATTTTTTTATTATGAAGAATTAGTATTCCACGCTAAATCATATTGGTCACAAAATACATTTTATAACTCACTAAATATATACTATAACTCACTAAATACATGGCATAACTCACTAAAAAGAATAATACAAATAGCCAGCAAATAATAGTGTCAAGTTCTTTGGTTTTGTTACAGCTCAATTATTTTTTACTATGACATAAGGGTTTTTGTGTTATATTTTGTGAGTATAATACAAATGTAGTGAACCCATTAAATATAATCCAACTCACCAAATATATGTCATAACTCACTAAATATATGTCATAACTCACTAAAAAAATATAAACAACTAGAATATAGTTTAGTGAGTTTCAAAATGCACAATAACATTTTTTTTAATACAATAGCACATTTTAATAAGTTATATAGTATTTTTACTAAATGAAACCTAGGGTATATAAGATGCATTGGTTTTGATCTATCCGCTCACTAAAAGTATGTATTAGCTCACTAAATATATGTATTAGCTCACTAAAACTATGTCTCAACTCACTAAAACATTGTAGTGAGCTATACATCATTTTTATTGAGCTGAAATTCAATTGTACAATTATTTCTATACAACCGGTTATATGATATAACAACTCACTAAATAAATATCATAGCTCACTTAAAAAAATAGACAACTAGAATATAGTTTAGTGAGTTTTGGATGCACAATAATATTTTTTTTAGTACAACAACATATTTTAATAAGTTATATAGTATTTTTACTAAGTGAAACTTAGGTAGATAACATGCATTTGTTTCGGTCTGTCTGCTCACTAAACGTATATATTAGCTCACTAAAACTGTGTTTCAGCTCACTAAAATATTTTAGTGAGCTCTACATTATTTTTAATAGGCGAAACTAGGTGCACAACAACATGTTTTAGTGAGCTATATGGTATTATTAATAGGCTGAAATCTAGTTGTACAATTGCATCTGTATAACCGGTTGTATGATATAACAACTGCCTATTCTATTACATCTTGTACCTTTTTCTTTTCCTTTTTTTTTCCTGCTTAAGCTTATAGCTTGTAGTTTTTTTTATAGTTTCTTACAACTTCTTATAACTTCTTGTATCTTCTTATATTTCCTTGCTTCTTCTTATATCCTTTTTTACAACAATTATTGACTAATGTTGATTTTTATACTTATTTATAATTTGTTTAATTTATGAAAAATGGATCAATTTTTATAACATTATAGTTGTCATTTCATTCCTGACATTTGTTCAATAAATATAATTTTGTGTAAAAATAATATATTTTTATATGTTACCAATATGTAAAATTTGTGCATATTTTTATGAACATAATATTAATATAAACATATTAGTTCAAAGTTATTATGATACATATAATATTATTCAATGAATATAACATAAAAAACTTGTATGGTGAATTAACACTGCTAAAAAGAACAAAATAGCGACGCAATTTGGCGACGGACTAATTCAACAAAGAAAATGGCGATGGAAATTGCAACGGAAAAACTATAGCAGAAAAAAATTAGAGTTAGTGACGGAATTGACGACGGATTTACATAAACGTCGCCAGAATTAAGTAGTGGCGATGGATATTCCATCGCCATTTGGAAAAAATATTTTGAAATTTTCAACCTAGCGATGGAAATTATGTCCCCAGTAAAAAATTTCAAACTGGCGATAGAATTTCCGTCCCCAATTAAAAACAATTCACCAAGTTTTTTAAAAAAGTGGGTGGCGACAGAATTCCTGTCGCCACCTCTATTTTAATTTTGCATATCTGCTCATTCGCAAACCACCAACCTGAAACGCGAAGAGGGAGAGAGAGAGAGAGTGAGTGACGATTTCGTCGTTCACCATCGTGTACGCCGCTGACCAGCCACCGGCCTCCTCCTGCCGCCCTTACCCGTCGTTCTCTGCCGATAGCTGGCCCGCCCATTGCCAGTATTTTGACAAATTTTGAGGTAAAATTTTCAAGTAAAGTAGTTTTAATTTCTATAAATTTTTGTGTTACATTGTTAGAATTTCATAGTTAGTTCGTACTTAAGTTAAAATATGGTGTTTGTGTGAAATTATTGCTCTAATTTGGTTGAGGATCTAGCTCAATGCAATTTAGGGTTTAGGTTTGGTAATTTGAAGTTCAAATTCAATATGTTGGTTGAATGAAATACTTTAGTTCATAATTTTGTTGAGATGTGATGTTTGTATGAAGTTATTACTCTAATTTGTTTCAAAAATTTGCCCAATGTAATTTAGGTTTAGGTTTTGTAATTTGAAGTGAAAATTTGATTGGTTGGTGAAATGGAATACTTTAGTTCATACTTTTGGTTGAAATGTGATATTTGTATGAAGTTATTGTTCTAATTTATTTCAAGATTTTGCCTAATGTAATTTAGGCTTAGGTTTGGTAATTTTAAGTTGAAATTTGATAAGTTGGTGGAATGAAAATGCTGAAGTTTGGATGAGCATAGGAGGTTTTTGAAATTCGTACTTGCATTTGTACTTGCATTTGTTGCCGACTATTTCAGGTGTGGATTCCAGTTCTCGTCGAGATAAGTCCTCTACTCAAGGTAGAGGACGAGGGCGTAGGAGCTCCGCCGTAGATCCAATTGCAATGGACGTTGATCAATCATCCCCCAGGTACCTCATATCCCATTTCAGCCAAGAGCAACAATGGCTAGTTACATAGCAGGTCTTTTAGGACCAATCCTTGCTCCATGTGGGGCTTTCCATCATCATACCTCATACATTCCCAACCAAACTACCATGTACGGCTAATTTGCCTACAACATTCCTCCAAAACCCCCTTTTGTCAACATTGTGCAGCCTACTCCTCAACCCATTGACCCTAACACAAATCAGTCCCAAGAAAATACTGAAACTGGAGAAAGTGAAGTATAATCTAATCATAGAAGCACTCGAAAAAAGACTTGAATTGGGCCAGATGGTAATTGGTAAGTCTTCAATTGTTATATGTTATAAACTTTAAGTATTTTGCTTAACAACTAATCAATTTGATGTGTTTTATTCAATTAGGTTTCTCCCTAATGATGGTGTTGTTAGTAGGATTTCTCTCATATTTCAAAGCAAATACGATGGAGCTTAGCCTACTTGGGGTAAAGTGTCCAAACCTGTACGGAATTTGTACTTTGGAGAGTTCAAGATAACTAAAATGACTACATATTAACACTTTATGTGAACCTGATAAATTACTATTGTATTATTTGATATATTTGTTGTTTTCATAATTACAGAAATGATTTACTTGGGATTCGGTCCATGAGGACCGTATAAGGAAAAATTTTGAAATTAGAGGCAATGAAATCTTGAAAGACTTCCCTGGTAAAGCAAGGAAGCACAACAAGAAGCTTGTTTGGCTTGGTGATGCTCAATGGAAAGGACTCTAACAATATTAGACGAACGAAGCTTACAAGAAATTGTGTGAAACAACCCAAAAGAACCGACTAGATACTCCAGAAAGTAGTGGCCCATCTCTCCATACATATGGCTCGATCCATATGCATGAGCATAAGAGGCGTTTGGTAACGAACTTTGCTATGCATTTATTTAATTTTGGTACTCCAGCCCACTTCTAATGTGGTTTGGCTTGTGTTTCACGTAATTCTGTTTGACACGTAGAGGGAACAACTTGGGACGGAGCCCACAAATGTTGAATTATTCAGCTGCACTCACAAACTCCATGGTAAAGAAGACGGTCCTTGGGTTGACAAAAAATCACAACAAACATATGTAAGCTATAAGCTATTCTCAATCTTTATTGGTAGTTCAAACTGGATTTGTATACTTTACTTTTATTAACAGTAACATATATCATTTTTTGCATATATTGTGATATTGTAGGAATCCTTTCAACGCAAATTTCAAAATGCAATCAACTCTCAAGGGACCTTGGACAACACTTCTCAGGATCCATCCCAGCCACTTCTGAACCAAAATGAGTTGTGCGTAAAGACATATAAGAACAAAAAAGGTTGTATTTATGGCATTGGCAATGAGGCTATCAACATTAGGGAATCCGGTTACTGTAGTCCCACTCAACGAGCCGGTACAACTTTCATGTTAAAGTTTCAATGAACATGGTTATACGATAACTTTCTTCAATTGTACTAGTAATGCATACTTCACATAAATGGCAGTCAGCAGGTTCATGTTATATGCCATCGCAATAAGAGCTGAATGATTTAAGGGGCGTAGTAACCAACTTAGGGGGTGAGCTAACTTCACAAGCTGAAGGTTACTGGTTGCTTATGAAGAAATGTAAGTAATTGGAGGAATCCAACAAAATGCTCACCCAAAACAACTAGTACCTAAGCCAAAAAATAACGTGCATCGATCAACACCTTGCAAGCTTTCTTTCAAATGCAAAAAGCTTCTAGCTCAAGATCTCAACCACCCTTTGCTCATCATTCAGAACATAATGACGATAAGGATGAGGATAAGGATAAGGATGAGGATGAGGATCAAGAAGATGATGATCATCACCTTGGTGATTGAGTATGTTGCGGTTTTTCCTCAGTTGGTGGTTCTCCCCTCCTTGGTTCCTTATGGAGTAGAAGATCTTGGTTCTTGCTTGTCCTTCCTCTTCGGACTTACTTCATTCCCCTCATCTTGGCGCTTGCTTCTCCCTCTCCTTCTCCCTCTTCTTCTGACTTAATTTCACTTGATTAACTAGCAACTTGTGTTTCTTTGGGTTTTGGGTTTTGTGGTTTGTGATATGTACCTTTTTTTGGGACTTGTGGTTTATGAATTGAAAACAATTAGTTTAAAGTGTTGGATTTATTGTTTAGTGTAATTGAAAACTATTTTGCTTTGTATGTGGTATTCCACATGTTTGTGGTTTGAAAATTTTTGAGAACGTTTCGAATGAAGTCATACTTGAAGTCATTGAATGTTCATGGTAAAAAAATCACAAACATAGCGACGGATTGGCGACAGAATTGGGAAGAATATTTTTTTTAGAGGGGGCAGCGACGAAATGGTCGTCGCCATTTCCGTCGCTAATGACGACGGAATAGAGGTTCCGTCGCCGCCTTTCCCACTTTTTCATTCCCGCTAAAAAAATTATCTGTCGCTGTTTCCGTTGCTGGTTACATCGTTGATAGCGACGGATTTCTGAAATTTCGTCGCCAGGTACTCAGCGACGAGTGAAAATCCTACAACCATTTTCTGTCGCTGATATCAGAATTCCGTCGCTATTCTACCCATTTCCATCGCTGATTCCGTCGTTATATGGACTTTTTTTTATAATGATAAATTATGGTTTTGAGCAATTAAAGATGTATTCAAAATTATAATACAACGTTTCATTCATGTTTGAGTTTCGACGTAGTCATATACGAAAATAGCAAACTGTTGGTAATAAAAATATTTTAACCATTTCATTTCTATGTGATCCCTGAAAATTTTGTTGCTGCCATTTCTTTTTTCATATCTCTCATTGTCCAACCAAAAGAAAAAAAAGACTATAACGATCTTCATTTTGAAAGTTTTTATATTTCATTAAAGCTAGCTTAATATTTTGAAGGGTTTATTTTTATAATTTTTGGTAGTATTATCTCATTAATATTAATATTAATTTGTTAAATTTAAATAGTTTTAATTTGAAGGGTTCTATTCAAATATGTTGAGAAAACTTGTTATTTTATCTTCAAGAATTAAAGGGATTTTTTATTTGCTTATAGAGAGGTGAAACTAATTTTTTTAAAAGAAAAACTCAAGTTTAGAACATATTTGATTCTTTAAATTTATGGTCAATTTTTTTTATTGTTATTTAATTGGGTTGTTAAAAAATTTATTTGTGTTAATTATGGTATTCCACTTTTATTTTTGTTGATCGAGAACAAGAATAATTGTAGATGAGCAAAATTTATTTGTATTAATTGTTAAAAAATAATTTCTTGAGCAAAAGTATAAACTTAATTTCATAAATATCACAAATACATTACACATAATTTATTTTCATAACATAATTTATTTCACATATCATGCATTTTTAAAGACTAACAATCATGCGACAATCATTATACAATAGCGACAACAACAATAACAATGACAACAACAACAACACAACTATATTGTATATGTAAAATTACACATGTAACTTTTCATTACTTTTACAACTGTTTATGTCTATCCTCACAGCTTCTTATATCTTATTACAGCTCCTTACAATTTTTTTTTATAGCTTTTTATAACTTTTTACATTTTTTTATGACTTACAATTGCATTTTATTGTGAAAAAGAATACCTTATCTCTTGATTGGGCATCAAATATTTGAAATGTCCACAAAGCGGCCATTTTTCTACTTCACCTTAGGTAAAACGATTACAACCAATCTAAATAGATGTTAATAAAGAGGATATTGAATTTATGTTAATATAGTGCAACGTAATTAAGAAAAATATTTCACGAAAATACAGAGATTTCAAGGATAAATGTCAAAATTTGCTAATTATAATAAGTGTATTTTCCGTGTATTTTTTGTTGGTTCAAAAATAAGTTCACATGAAATTATTCCTAGTCTTTAAGTTAGGTTAGCTTTGTGAATCCAGAGATAGGGACAAATAGTGTAATGTAACTCATGTCAATAATATAATGAAATTATGATTATATATAGTTTGCAATAATTATGAGTACTAATATAGGCTAACCATTATGATTGTGATAACCACATGCAATCAAATATGATAAGAAATGTGCTTGTATTACAACTTGCAGGGTTGATTATATCTAGTTAAACAAGAGTCTTTGTGACTATTTTGTTTAGAATGTTAATATCTTTGTTTTAGATGACGCATAGGGTCGGTCATTATTGTAAGACCATTATTGAACTTGAACATAATATATTCAGGGCTTTAATTTTGACAAAACTAAGCGGAAATTTGCTCGACTCTTGAGCATAGTGACCAAAATAATGTATTGGTTTATGACTTTTGATAAGTATACTGGTTCCATTACACACGTTACTGAAGTATTTTATTTGGCCTTTTGGGTCACCAATTAGCTCTTTGATATGATTATCAGATTATATTTTGGATCTTTTACTAAAATGCCCACACTGTGAGGTGGGGAATGCAAACACAAAATTCGAGCCTAAAATAAATTGGACAAGAAATTGAGTAATAAACTGAATTTTTGTATTTATATCCAAGAATGGGTACAATATCTGTATAACTGTTGTAAGAACAAGTGTAATAAATCCTTTGATTCAATCTCTTTGAGTAGACTTGAATGAATTTGATCTTGAGAGAGAGTTTAATAGGCTTAATCTCAATCAAGATATGAGTTTAATCTCCGCGTGTGGACGACACGTATTCAGAATGCTTGTTATCTTTTGCTAGAGAAAAGTCTTGAGCTCTTGTGAGTTCTTCTAAAATGTCGACCCCTAAATGAAGGGGGGTAACTCCTTTTTATAGAGAAGTAGGAGTTAGGGTTCTTCTTCTTATCTCTATTAAAAGAAATAATCATTTATTTTCTACATCATCCGTACCACGTTGAGCTTTTTAATTGGTCGCAATACATTTCCATTAAATTTTTAATTTAATGACATGTCGTAATTAATTTAACACGTGACATGCTGTAATTGGCCATAACAAAAGTACTTATTTCTTTCTACGTGGCGGATCTTGGTTGGTCCGTAAAAATTTACATTCTACAAATGCCCATCAATAAACCTTGGTGTTTAAGCATGACTGACGTCTCAATTATATATTTTTTTTATTATGAATAGGTCCTACATCATGTTGGGTGTAATTTTATAGGATGCAATCTTGAACAATTTTATAGGATGCAATCTTGAACATATTTATTTCTCTTGCCCAAAATATGAAAATTTATTGACGAAAGTAATGCCTATTTCCTTAATTTGAAGAATATATCCTGTATATATGTTTTTCAAGACTCAAGCCTTTTATCTCTTTCTCTCCCATGTATCTCTCTTTCTCTGGGAGTCTTTTTCATGTGGGTAGCAGTGCCTCGGCAATCTACAACACAAATTCTTAGGGCATTCGAGCAGTCAGTTTGACGAACATTGGGGCATTAAATTGGAGCACCATTCAGCAGTGGAATACTTCCTTGTCAACAGCCTAAAGAAGCAACACGTGAAAGTAAGTTTGCTTGCCTTTACTTCCCTTGCGCCGCCTACTTCTTTTGCCTTTCTTCTTCTGTTTTTTTTTGGGCCGTCCTTTCACGCTGCCAGTGCTCACTTTTGCCTTTCTTCCCTTTTTTTTTGCTTAGATAATATCAAGTTGAATCAAAATTTGCATCTTTCTTGCTTATTTGTTTTAATCTGTCCATTTTTTAAAATTTGTGTAAAGGCTTTTTTTTTTTTGCAAATTTATGCAATAATTTATTGTGGTTAACCTGAATGGGTTAACCTTGAATCCTCCTAAGGAGAACTTTCCAAAGGCGAAAATTCTCAAGAGGCAAATTTGATTTAATATCAGTTAACCTTTGAATGTTTAACCTTTTTGAGTGCGTCAACGGGTTAACCTTGAATCCTCCTAAGGCGAACTACCCAACAGCGAAAATTCTCAGGAAGCGAATTTGATTTAACATCGGTTAACCTTTGAATGTTTACCCCTTTGGGGAGCATCAACGGGTTAACCTTGAATCCTCCTAAGGCGAACTTCCCAAATGCGAAAATTCTCAAGAGGCGAATTTGATTTAATATGAATTAACCTTTGAATGTTTAACCCTTTTGGATACATCAATGGGTTAACCTTGAATCCTTCTAAAGCGAGCCTCCCAAAGACGAAAATTCTCAAGAGGCGAATTTGATTTAATATCGGTTAACCTTTGAATGTTTAACCCTTTTGGGAGCATCAACGGGTTAACCTTGAATCCTCCTAACGCGAACCTCCCAAAGGTGAAACCTCTCAAGAGGCGAATTTGATCTAGTATCGGTTAATCTTTAAATGTTTAACCTTTTTGGGTGCATCACTGGGTTAACCTTGAATCCTCCTAAGGCGAACTTCCCAACGGCGAAAATTCTCAAGAAGCAAATTTGATTTAATATCGGTTAACCTGTTTGTTGAGGAGCCCTTGCCTTCTTTTGTTCCTATTCTCCTTTTTTTTTTCCCTAGCGCCTCCATGTCCATGTATTTTTTTTTTGTAGTCTCAATTCGATTATTGAATTGCTATGACTGCCCAAGTGACGAGTTCTACAACTCAATTTTCTTTTTTTCTGCTATTACTGCAGGGTCTATTCGAAATTGTTACTTTCATGAACAAAACCACCAATGGATGATGCTATCTACACATCCAACCAAGTGAAAACGATGTAGATGGGGAAGAGATAAAGTTGACCATTCGCAATTCTATAACGTCCTTGTGCAAGTCTGAATGCGTTGGAGGTCCTCCGAGCCTTTCTTGGTGGTCTAAGGAGAATTTGAAGACAGGCAAAACATTTTGCTCTCTAGTCACGTTAAAGTAAAGGAGAATCTCCCCTTTTACTGGTTGTTACAGTATGACATAGAGTCCGGTCACAAATCATCGGCTAGGTTACTGCTGTATGGGGAATTTTCTTACAAGCTGCTTTATCAGGAGTGGTTAGAAGATATCCTTGTTCGTTGCAAAGATAAACTCACAACCTTTCATCTGTTTGATGTGTTGTATGCTTCGCTATTCCTTTATGATCGGTGTTCGAACCTCATTAGAGCAGTGTGCGAGCATTGGTGTCCAAAAAATGAACACATCTGCATATTTCTAAAGGCGAGGTGTCCTTATCTATCTTTGATATTTATAGTTTCCTCGGGCTATCACTTTCAGGGCGTCTTTATGATAAAGTTGTTCCTATCCAACGAGAACTCACAAACAAGCTTCCGCTTAATTGCACTTATCTATTTACTGCTTACCACAAACTCATGCAAGGTCACAAGGGCAAGTCGACCACAGAGCAATGGATTTCCTTTTGGTTTTGGGGATGCAACAAGTACTATATTTCTATGAAGTTTGATCAAGACAACCGAATCCCTCATCCACGAATATTGTCTTCCATCATCGATGCAGGAGCCCGTGGGTGGGGTGATTATCAGGTCATTTTCGACGAGCTAGGAGTGGCTATAGACCAACGTACTGAGACCTTTCAAGCTGCATTTCTTTCCTGTTGGCTATGCACGTTCATCTTGCCAGTTAGAGACGCTGGTTGCATACGCCCCGACATTTTCAATGTCTCCTCATTCATGACATCAGGTACAAGGTATTACCTCCTTACGACAATTCTTGCAAGTGTCTACAAGGGACTCAATGAGTTTTCTCGTTATTCACATCCTCGTAGAGGTAGGCCCTATTTTCCTACCCATTTCCTTTATGCTTGGTTAGCCAAAAAGTTTGATGCATACGAGTTAGCCGGTGAAGCTTCCTCCAGCCCCGGCATGGTGAAGTTTAGTGGTCTTGGTCAAGCCAAGTTGTTTCAGCTCGAAGAGGCCCGAGAACTCATTGGTTCTAGGAGGGGCTTTCGCTGGAATTCATCCATCATCAACCGACTTAAGGAGACTCTCGTGGATGACGACAAGCTATCGAGAGCTGACTTTGCTTATTTTATCGGTATTCGTTCGGATTTTGTCTCTTACTGTTGTAAGGATAGCCTCGTTGTGGAGCACTACTGCCCCGATCAATTCAGTAGACATTTTGGCCTCCATCAGGATGTTCGTGCTGATTTGGTCGATAATCTTCCTGATCCAGAAACAATGCTTCGTTATCATTAGATGCTTACGCGCTATGGAACAGGGTCTCAAGTCGTATTTCCTGTGCGATGCAATTTACTCGAGAGAAATACCACTCTTGCATTTCGTGAATGGTGGTCCAAGATGTTCATTTCCTCAACTTACAGTCCACATGCCAGTGATTCCAAGAGGAAACGAAGTGATTTATTTGACACGAACACTTCAAAGGATAAAGGCAAACTTGGTTCTAAACCCAAGTTGAAGATTGCTCGTTCTGGGAAGCCCTTAGAACCTTTTGTTCTACCGATGGAGGATGGTTCTTCTCGTGTCAAGATTCCAAGAATAGATGTTGTCATCCCAGCGACACCCATTCCTGCAATCCTTATTCAAAGCATTACGCCATTACCACAGGTAACAAATGGGATTAAAAAAACCCTTGAAATCTCCCATCTGTTGAGACATATAGGCAAAAGTCTAAACCTATGATTAATGTTCCTATGAATGGTCAGGATGAGCCATCCATCGAAGTTTGTGAGCCAAGTATCGAAAAGGTAATTGAGCTTCCCCTAGAAGGTGCTAAAAATATCATGGATATCGTTAGGGATGGCAACGGGGTGGGTTGGGGACGGGGAGTATATTCCCCGTCCCCGTCCCCGTCCCCGCTGGAATCCCCGCCCCCCGTCCCCACCCCGCTGCGGGGAAAAATTTTCCCCCCGTCCCCATCCCCGATGGGGATTTAATCCCCGTCGGGGCTGTAACGCCCCCAATTGCTAATGTCTGATTATTCTAACATAACCAC
>JACYFF010019584.1:106651708-106670478 GCA_017589665.1 Selenicereus undatus | reverse complement strand
GAATAGACAAAACAAGTAAAAATCTCAAAGAATACTGAATAAAACAATAAGAACTCTAAAGATTACGTTATTATAGGAGCTAAGATTAGGCGAAAAAGGCATGTAAAGTGCGACAAATTATCGCCTAACAGCTCTGTATGCCCAAAGAGCCTCCCCTAACCTTTCATGCCAATCGCATTTTGACTTTGCCACCACTTTGCTTAGTAAGTTACAAAGTGTCTTATTGAAAACCTCTGCCAGCCCATTTGCAGGTGCATTGTACATTGAAGATTTGTGTTGGGCAAACTTAAACTTTTCACAGAGGGCCATCACCAGTTTGTTGACAAATGGTTTGCCATTTCAGTGATAATATATCGAGGCACGCCATATCGGTAGATGATATGGGTTCGAATAAAATCAACGATATTTTCTTTTTGACTTCTCTTAGTGGGATTGCTTCTACCTATTTGGAAAAGTAGTCAGTTGCCGCCAAGATGTATAAGTGGCCAGTGGAAGATTTTGGAGTGATAGGGCCTACAACATCAAGCCCCCAAGCTTCAAATGGCCAAGGTGCATAGTTGGATGAAGCAATTTAGGAGGTTGATGAATCAAATTGGCATGAAACTGGCAAGGTTCGCACCTCTTTGCGTAGTCCATGCAATCTTGCACCACGGTAGGCCAATAATAACCCATCCTCTTGATTCGATCATACAATTTCAGTCCTGCTTGAGACGCACCACATACTCCTGAATGTGCTTCCTACATTGTTTGTATGGCCTCTTCTTTGTCTAAGCAACACAACCAAAGGCCAATGATGGGGCGTTGATAAAGCGTCTTATTAAAATAAAGGAAGTTGGGAGCTCTTCGCTGAATTTTTGTCTTATGCTTTAGGTCATTATGAAGCTTTCTGTGTTGTAAATAGTCAATGAGTGGCTGGTGCCAATCTTCTTCCTCTACTTCCTGGGCGCTAACCGCATTGACCTCTTCCTCAAGCTCTTCAACGAGGGGTACAACAACCCACTGGTTGCAAATAGGGACATTCATGCTCTTGTCTGCCCCCAGTGCCAGAGTAGTTGTGAGGTTCGCAAGTACGTCAGCCATCTTGTTGGCACTTCTAGGAACATGCTGTAACTTGATGGTTTCAAGTTTATCGAGCAGTCATAAGGCATATTTATGGTATGACACGAGGTTGTTCTTTTTGACTTTATATTCCTCGAGAAGTTGCTTGATGACTAATTGAGAATTACCATAGATGTCAAGGTCTTTAATTCCCATTTCAATGGCCATTTGAAGGCCTAGAATCGATGCCTAATATTCGGCGATATTGTTGGCACATAACTGAGTTAGCACGAATGAATAAGTGGGGACATGTTTTTATGGGGAAACAAAGACTACGCATGCACCATCACCATCATGTCTCGCGGCTTCTTCAAAATACATCTTCTAAGGTGGGAGCATATCAACGAAGAACACATCTTCACCAAGCAAGTCATCATTTAGCTCCCAAGCATCAGGGATTGGGTGATCTACCAAGAAATCCACCAATGGTTGTCCTTTAACGGCCTTTTGTGACACGTAAACAAGGTCATATTGCTTCAAGGTTACAACCACTTTGCCAGTCGTCCTCTTAGAATTGGCCTTGACAAGATATATTTGATGTGGTCAGCTTTAGAAATCACCCGCACTGTATGAGCTTGCATGTAATGCCTTAACTTTTGAATGGAGAACATGAGAGCCAAATATATCTTTTCAATCGGGGAGTTATTTAGTTCAGCCCCAACCAAAGTGCGACTTAGGTAATAAAGAGCCCTTTCTTTGCCTTCCTCATTTTCCTGGGCACATAATGCCCTCAGAAACTTCTCTTGAGATGCAATGTAGCGTATAAGAGGTTTCTCTGGAATTGGTGCCCCCAGAATTGTTGGATTTGAAACTTGATGTTGTCGAAGGCTTTCTGGCATGACTGGTCCCATTCAAATTGTGCACCCTTGTTCATGAGATGGTGGAATGGGTGGCAATGGCCAGCTAGGTTGGATATGAACCTTCTAATATAAGCCAAATGACCTTGAAGACCCCGTAGTTCTTTGAGATTTTTTGGGGCAGGCATCTGTTGGATTGCCTTGATTTTGGTATGGTCAATCTCGATGCCTCTATGCCGAACTATAAAACCTAGGAACTTCCCTGAAGTGACACCGAGTGCGCATTTAAGTGGATTCATTTTTAGTTGACATCTTCTCAGCTTATCAAAATTCGACAAAGGTCTTGTAGGTGGTTTGCTGTCCTTTTTGACTTGGCCACCAAATCATCAACATAGCACTTCACTGTTTTATGCAACATGTCGTCCAAGATAGTTTGCATTGCTCTTTGTTATGTTGCTCCGGCGTTCTTCAAACCAAAGGGCATTACCTTGTAGCAAAAGATGCCTTTGAAAGTGCAAAATGCTGTGGCTTCTTGGTCTTCTAGCGCCATTTGGATTTGGTTGTATCCCGCAGTACAATCCATAAAGGACGAGGTTTTGTGTCCCATGGTTGAATCGATCATGAGCTCGATCACGGGTAACGGAAAATCATCTTTTAGGCAAGCGCTGTTGAGATCCTAGAAGTCTACGCAAACGCAAAGTTGCCCGTTCTTCTTCCTTACAGGGACAACAATTGTGATCCAAGTTGGGTATTTTATCTTACGAATGGATCCTGCCTCTTTGAGATTGTTGACCTCTATTTCAATTTTAGGTACTAACTTCGAATGAAAGCGTCATTGAGGCTGCTTTTTGGGCGAAACGCCCTTCCTGAGGGATAAGCGATTGACTGCGACCTTGGGATCAAGCCTTGGCATTTCACTGTAACTCCATGCAAACACATCTTTGTACTCCGAGAGGAGATTGAAGTACTCCTTTTCTTCCTCATGTGTAAGCAATGAACTTACATAGATGGGGTGGGCTTTCTCAGCAATTGTTGTGAATTTTTCGCAAGCGTACGGTTATCGTTGTACGCATTACGGGTATCGTCCTCAGGGATGGTTGTGAAATTAGATTACTAAAAAAAGAAAAAATAATAATAATAATAATAAATAAATAAATATAAACTAAATTAAAACTAAATGCTAAAATTATCCAATACCAACATCAAGTAAACAATAGTAATTCATGAAATTGTAATCTAACTTGCAGAGACAAGATACCAAGATATGATTGAGGCACCAAACTGTAAATAATTTGAGCAGACCAACACTTAACCGTAATTGTCCGCAAATTCACGAATGCCTTTCTGTGAAGCAGAGCAACGCAACACTCAAACCAGATGAATGATAATTGAAGGAAATCTGGATTGCGATTCGAATTCAAGCAACAAACCCAAGCAAATTAAGGTGAATTACCGATGAAGACAGATGAATCAAACAACAAAACTCAGAGCCAGAATCGAAGCAGAGTAAACCGATGATTCGAATTCAATGCTTGAATCTAAAACAAAATTCTAAACTATATTCCAGAGGTCTAAATCGAATTCCAAAACTCCATATGCCAATTGCACTAAATCAAAAATCAACTAAAATGAATCTACCACTTGAAAACTGAAAAATCGAAAAGAAAGCGGAACATCGAAGCCAAGAACTCCTCCATCTGGCTCTATTTCTATCCGCCATTAAAGACCCCGAAGAACCCGTCCAAAATCTGTTGGTTGCCCTCCATTAAAGCCATAGTAACCGTTGCATTGATGATGGTAATGATTGAGGGAAATTTGTGGTGAAGAAAAGAGAGAGTAACGGGTAAGGGAAGAAAGAAGAAGATGAATGGTTGCAGCCCTGTTTTTCGGTTTTACTGGGCTTCGTGGGATAAGGGAGAATCGAAGAAGAAGAACAGCCAGGTGGGGAGAGGGGGAAAGCTGATCATGTGCCCAACACATGCATTCACTTAAGAGAGGAGGCAGGCTGGACCGGGAGGGAGAATAGGAAGGAAGCAGGTCGGCCCAGTCGAAAGAAAAAGAAGGAAAAGAAAAGAAGAGAAATGGACTAGGTTGGAGGGGCTACGCCTGGGCCAGAGAAAAGGAAAAAAAAAGAGGGAGCGGCCCAAGAGAAAGAAAGAGAAGGAAAAGAAAAGGAAGAGGAGGAGACTGGGCTGGTCTGCGAGCTCGGGTTCAAGAACGTCTGGGCCTGGGCCTATTTTGTTTCCTTCTTCTTTCTCAATTGCTATGACCCAATCCAATTCATTTTCTCCCTTTTTCTTCAAGCAATTCATTTATTCTTTAAATGTGTCAAATTCCTACAAAATACATAAAACTAATATTAAAGTCATAAATTAATAATTTATTTTGTGCAAATATTATATAATAAAGGGTATAAAAATAGCATATTTTCAGGCTGAACAAACACCCCCACATCTAAGTTTTGCTCGTCCTCGAGTAAAACAAAACTAAGAATCATAGAAAAAGAAAATAAAACAAAAATCCTAACTCACTTTCGTAGGAATCACGGTTGCACTTAGCATGTGCAACAAGCCCTTTAAACCCCTAGGTCACCCCTAGTGGACGAGGAAGGTCTCATGAGGGTTTGCAGAAGATATACCCACAAAATCTACAAAGGCAAACAGAAACTTGAAAATCTTTTTTTTTGTTTGGTTTTGTTTTCAAAAATTAATATGTACAAAACTGGGAACAGATATGCACTGATTCTAATCAGCTAAATCAACCATGTAGCAAAGATGTTGGCCTGCATATAAACATATTGTACACATCAAGGCTCTCTACCCCTTGAATGACATTGAAGCACTAACTTTTCATATCATTTATACACTAAAGCTCTAAAGCCTTCCCTGTGCTCGTGTGCATGTGTCTCATCATCCTAAGGTTTATGTTTCCAAAATCAAACTCAATCCCACTTGATTAACACAAATTACATGATTGACTCATTAACATTGGAAGCAAGCTTTCCCAGTAGCAATATTGCCTGAAAGGGTAACACCCAGTAGCACATGCCTCAAGTGGTTGTTTTGTCATTCCAAATTTTATTTCATTTCCTTTTCTTTCTTTTTTTTCAGTTTTTTTTTCAAGACAATTGTTTTTTTTTTTTGACAACAATCAATGTAATTGTATCTAAAATAAGTGGAAGAGCCGATCATGAAAAACTAAGACCTTAAGACAATGAGGATGAAATAGATAGGGATTGGATCACACAGTGATAATGAACAAATGAGATGAGAATTAGAGTCAAAAATGCCACACCAAGGACAGAGAACTAACATGCACATCATGCGTATATACAAACTATCAATCAAAGTACAGGGAATTTAAGTTGATCAGAATAGTACTAAATTGCCCCAAAAACAAAACAAAATCTTTTTTTTTGGTTTTTTTTTAAATCGAAAACACAGTTTTCCCACCCCACACCTAAATCTCATAATGTCCTCATTGGGAGTGGAAGTAAACATAAAACCACAAAATAAAACTGAAAAAGAAAACAAAACTCATAAAGACACGACTCAAAACCAAATAGTCAACATATATACAAAAGAAAGACAAAAAGAACCAACTATACAGAAGAAAAGAAAAGGGAAAAAGAGAAAAGAAAAAAGGGATGAAAAGAAGTGTTTAGCAAACTAGGTTGGGTGCTAAGTACACCCAAGCTATCATCTCAACACATCACTGAGCAGGACTCGGCTCGCGGAGTATTAGACACTCCACATCTTCCTTGCTAGGCAACTCCAGAAATTGCTTCAATTTATGGCCATTCACCTTAAAAGTAGCACCACTGTCAGAGTCCTGAATCTCGACTGCACCATAGGGAAAACTACGTGAGGCAATGTATGGACCAGTCCATCGGGACCTTAACTTCCTTGGAAACAAATAGAGCCTAGAGTCATACAAGAGCACTTTCATGCCTGTGGAAAACTCTCTCCGAAGGATATGCCTATCGTGAAACAACTTAGCCCTTTCTTTGTAAGAACGAGCACTCTCATAAGTCTCGACTCTAATCTCATCAAGCTCATTCAATTGCAGTCTACGCTCCTCACCAGCCTCAGTCAAGTCATAGTTTAGTTTCTTAATGGCCCACCAAGCTTTATGCTCTATTTCCACAGGAAGATGACAAGGTTTACTATAAACAACCCTATAAGGTGACATACCCAATGGAGTTTTAAAAGCTGATCTATAGGCCCAAAGAGCATCTACGAGTTTGTCAGCCCAATCCTTTCTATTCCGACTCACTGTCTTTTCAAAAATTTGCTTAATCTGTCGATTAGACACCTCAACCTTACCACTAGTTTGGGGATGATAGGGGGTAGCAAGCCGATGGACAATTGAATGCCTCTTCAGTAAGGCGTCAAATGACCTATTATTGAAATGGGTGCCCTGATTACTAATAATAGCACGAGGCATGCCAAATCTAGCAAAGATGTTCTCCCTCAAGAATTTCACAACAACTTTAGCATCATTAGTCCTAGAAGGGATGGCTTCAACCCATTTAGACACATAGTCCACAGCTAGCAAAATATACTCATTCCCAAAAGATAATGAAAATGGTCCCATAAAGTCTATACCCCACACATCAAAAATCTCCACCACAATGATGGGGTTCAGTGGCATCATATCCCGCCTGCTTATTCTACCCAACTGCTGGCACCTAGGGCAACTCTTACAGTACTCAAAAGCATCCCTAAAAAGAGTAAGCCAGTAAAACCACATTGAAGAACTTTGGTTGCAGTCTTCCTACCACTAAAATGCCCCCCACATGCTTGATTATGACAGAAAGAAAGGACACTTTTCACCTCATGGTCGGGAATACACCTCCTAAACATTTGGTCAGAACAATACTTAAAAAAATAAGGGTCATCCCAAACAAAGAACTTCACAAGGTGAAAGAACCTATCTGTATCATTCTTGGTCCAACTCTCAGGGATCCTACCAGTAACTAGGTAGTTTACAATATCAGCATACCAAGGATCGGAGTGGACAGCACACAACTGCTCATTAGGGAAGCACTCAGAAACAGTGGACTCATTCTCTCTATCATAAAGAATCCTAAACAAATGATCAGCTACAAGGTTTTCAGGACCTTTCTTATCCCTAATCTCACAGTCAAACTCTTGCAACAACAATATCCATCTAACAAGTCTAGGCTTAGCACCATTCTTAGAAAGAAGATGCTTAAGAGCAGAGTGATTAGTATAGACAATTACATGAGAACCAATCAGATAAGGTCTAAACTTCTCAAATCCAAATATCACAGCCAAAAATTCTTTCTCAGTCACAGTATAGTTCAATTGGGCATCATTCAAAGTGTGACTAGCATAGTAAATCACATGGGGTTTCTTATCAACACGTTGCCCTAAAACTACCCCAACAGCATAATCAGAAGCATCACATATCAATTCAAATGATTCTCCCCAGATGGGAGGATGAAGAACAGGAGCAGAAGTTAAGGCCTTCTTAAGCTTAGAAAATGTCTCAAGACATTCATCAGAAAAGTGAAAAGGTACATCTTTAGCTAACAAGTTGGACATGGGCTTTGCAATCTTACAAAAGTCCTTAATGAAGCGACGATAGAAGCCAACATGTCCAAGAAAAGACCTTACTTCTTTCACACAGGTGGGAGGGGGAAGATTAACAATCAAATCAGTCTTAGCCTTATCAACCTCAATTCCATCTTTAGAAATAACATGGCCTAAGACTATGCCCTTCCTAACCATAAAATGGCATTTCTTCGAATTCAAAGTCAAATTTTTCTCCCTACACCTTTCCAACACTTTTCTCAGATTAGACAAACAAACCTCAAAGGAAGACCCAAACATAGAAAAGTCATCCATGAAAATTTCCATGCAAAGCTCAACTAAATATGAGAAAATGAAAATCATGCAACGCTGAAAGGTAGCAGGGGCATTGCACAGTCCAAAAGGCATCCGTCTAAAGGCATAAGTTCCAAAAGGACAGGTGAAAGTAGTCTTCTCCTGATACTCCGGAGCAATAGAGATATAGGTATAGCCAGAGTATCCATCTAAAAAGCAATATAAGGAATGTCCAGCCAACCTCTCTAACATCTGGTCCAAGAAAGGAAGGGGAAAGTGGACTTTCCTAGTGGCAGCATTCAATTTTCTATAGTCTATGCAAACACGCCATCCAGATTGCACTCGAGTAGGGACTAACTCATTCCTGTCATTCCTAATCACGGTAATCCCGGTCTTCTTAGGAACAACTTGAATGGGGCTAACCCACTCACTATCAGAAATGGGATAGATAATCCCATGGTCTAACCACTTCAGCACTTTTTTCCTAACTACTTCCTGAAGAGTAGGGTTCAAACGCTTTTGACGGTCACGGTAAGGCTTAGCATTGTCCTCTAGATGAATCCTATGTTGCACAATGTAAGAACTAATTCCCTTAATATCCCCTAAGGTCCAACCCAAAGCTTCCTTGTTTTCTCTAAGTAGGGCAATCAACTTGGTCTCTTGGTCCCCGTCTAGGTCAGAAGCAATAATGACAGGCAAAAATTCATTGGGGCCTAGAAATGCATACTTAAGAGAATCAAGAAGGGGTTTCAACTCGAGAGTAGGAGGGGAAATAATTTCAGAAGCAGATTTAGAAGCAGCAGTGAGCAAACAATCAGCAGTAGAGCACAAGTCATCAAACTCAAAAACATCATACTCAGGCTCATTATTAAAAAAAAAAGGACTCATACTCAACAGCAAACACATCATCACAAGCATCATCAAGAATAGAATCCTCCACCCAGTGAAGAGTAGAGAACTCCATATCATCAAAACCAGAAGGCTGTCTTTGCAGATTAAAAATGTTAAGCTCTAAGGTCATGTTACCAAAAGACAGTCTCATCATGCCATTTCTGCAATTAATAAGGGCATTGGTAGTGGCCAAGAAAGAACGCCCTAGAATCACAGGGACTTGACTAGCTAAGTTAGACACCGTCTCAGTCTCAATCACAACAAAGTCCACAGGGTAAATGAATTCACCCACTCTAATTAGCACATCCTCAACAATACCCCTAGGCAACCTGGTTGACCTATACGCCAACTGAATGACCATCTTGGTAGGTTTCAGCTCACCTAACCCTAGCCTCTCATACTCAGTGAAGGGAATCAAGTTGACACTGGCCCCTAAATCAAGCAATGCTCTATGAATGAGCTGATCCCCTATAACTATAGAAATAGTAGGACAACCGGAGTCCTTATACTTCACTGGGATCTGATGAGATAGAATAGAACTAGCACTAGTGGCTAAGAAAGCCTTCCTAGGGACATTGGTAGCTCTCTTGGTTGTGCACAAGTCCTTTAAAAACCTAGCATATGGAGGCATCTGCTGAATAGCATCGAGCAAAGGAATGTTGATCTTGACTTGAGAGTAGGTCTCTCTCATCTTCTCAACATGAGCTTAGTTTTTTTTCTTAAGCCTGTGGGGAAAAGGAGGCAAAGCCATATGGACTCTCTCAGAAGAAGAAGAAGAAGAAGAAGAAGAAGAAGAAGAAGAAGAAGAACGACCCTTAGAAGGAGAAGGGTCAACTGACTCAGAGGAGTCTTTCTTTTTAAGCTCCTCATCCTTAGACAGTGACTCAGGAAGAAGGTGAGAATCAGAATCATTGGGGACACCATCAGTAGCATCCCTTGACTCACTAGATGAGCCGGTCTCTGGAGGTGAAGAAGAAAAAGAAGATTTCTCAAAGAATTGGTGAGGATACCTACAGGGCTCATTAGGACTTCTAACCTGGTTATCAATCTCACGACCAGAACGGAGAGATATCACTGCATTCACTTTCCTCACAAGCTAATTAGAGTTACCAGAAGAAGAAGAGGCGTGACCCTTAGGGTTCACCTCAGGCTGACTTGGGAAAGTACCTGGCTCCCTAGAAGATGATGCTAACTGGGAAAACTGTTTAGTCATCATTCTCATCATTCTTTCCATGTTAGCATTAATCATTCTCTCCACATTATTATTAATTCTCCTCTCCATTTTATCGATATCACTGTAACCAGGAGGAGGTTGAACTTGAGCTACAGGAGGTGGAGGTCTAGGTGCATTAGGTACACCTTGAAAAACTGGTATCTGAAAGGAACTAGAAGGGTGAGAGATGGATTGGGAGTTAGAAACCGCAGCATTTGGTCCATTACTCCAAGAGAAGTTAGGGTGATTTCTCCGCCCTGGATTGTAAAAAGGAGAGAAAGGGTCATTCTTAGGTCTCTGAAAGGCCATATTCGCTTGCTCTTGCCCAGTTGCTGACTGGTGAGCAAAGTAGGGACAAGCACTCAATGAATGATCTAAGGCCTGACAATGAGAGCAAGACACTGAAGAAGTTTGGGATAACTGAGTCATCTGTGGAGTCAATCCTTTCAACATGTTTTCTAGAGTAGCAACCTTAGACTCTAAGTGACTCACATCAGAGACAGAATGTAACCCACCTCTAGCAATCCTAGAACTTAAGCTGTCATCCCGAGCGATTTTCCACTGCATAGTTTTCTCAGCTAAGTTCTCTAAAAATTCCCAAGCATCTAAGGTGCTCTTAGAAAGAAAGCCACCCTGACACATAGACTCTACCATGGTTCTAGTTTGTTGGTCCAGTTCTTCATAAACAATTTGGCACAAACATGCCTGGTCTAAACCATGATGGGGACACTGAGACAACAAATTCTTGAACCTATCAAAATATTTTCAAAATGATTCCCTATCTAGTTGCACAAATTGATTGATTTCATTCCTTAGCTTAACAATCTTGGCATTAGGAAAATATTTTCTTAAGAACAATTTTACAAAATCATTCCAAGAAGTTACAGAATTAGCAGCCAAGCCATACATCCAACGTTTAGCAGAATCTTTCAAAGCAAAAGGAATCAATTTCATGCGCACAACATCAATGGGAATATTAGGAAAATGCATCATAGAACAAACTTCTTCGAATTCCCTCAAAAACAAATAAGCATCCTCTAAGCCAGTGAATTTAGGGAGTATCTGAGTATAGTGAGGTCTTAATTCGAAGGACACATTGGGTCCAAAGTCAGGTATAGTGAAGCAAGATGGTAAAGCAGTCTTAGGAGGATAGAAGATATCACTTAAAGGTCTTTCTTGTGCCATTTCTTCAAGCTTGGGTTCTGGTTCGGGTTCTAAGTCGGGGTCAGGTTCACTCCTAAAAAGTCTATGATTTTCATGATTTTTAACCCAACCAGTCATATAAATCCAACACCCTCACCCAAGGTTCTAGTTTTGGTTTTTTTTTTCAATCACAAAACAACAAAATGAATGATAAAACTAAAAACACTATTAAAACAAAAAATGAAGAAAACTGAAAACAAAAACACAAACACAAAGAAACTAAAAGAAAATAAGAAATAAAACTACACCTAAACACCCTAATTCTAAAAATAAAATTAAAACAGAAAATAAAACTCCTAAAATCATAAATAAATATACAGAAAAGTCCACACAATCACAAAGGACATAAATATAATTTTCCCAAAATTTTTTCTGTCCCTGAATCAAGCAGAAAAATGCAAACAGAATATTAATTCTAAAACTCACAGAAAAATCTAAACAGCTCCAAAAATTCCAGAAACATTCACACACACTCTAAAAATTATGTTGAATCTAGGAAAAATATCAAAATAGCAGAAATCACACCAGAACAGATCCAAAAATTCAAACAGAATGCGGAAATTGGTGAAAAATCTGCACTGTAAATATTTCTGAATCAGTTCAACCTTGAATTTTTTTTTTCACTGCACATAAACCAAACTGATTAGTACTGTTTTTTTTCTAGCAATAAACAGCATCTAAAATTTGTAATTAAACTAATCTTAACAAAAACAAAAATCGAAATCAAAATATAAACTAAATTCAAAAATAAAACTAAACTAAATTATTAAAACAAAAATTACGACTCAACTAAAACTAAAAACGAAAATGACTCGATTGACTACGAATCGATGTAACCAAATTTCACAACGCCAATCCCCGGCAGTGGCGCCAAAAACTTGTTGTGAATTTTCCACAAGCGTACGGTTATCGTTGTATGCATTACGGGTATCGTCCTCAGGGATGGTTGTGAAATTAGATTACTAAAAAAAGAAAAAATAATAATAATAATAAATAAATAAATAATTATAAACTAAATTAAAACTAAATGCTAAAATTATCCAATACCAACATCAAGTAAACAATAGTAATTCATGAAATTGTAATCTAACTTGCAGAGACAAGATACCAAGATATGATTGAGGCTCCAAACTGTAAATAATTTGAGCAGACCAACACTTAACCGTAATTGTCGGCAAATTCACGAATGGCTTTCTGTGAAGCAGTGCAACGCAACACTCAAACCAGATGAATGATAATTGAAGGAAATTTGGATTGCGATTCGAATTCAAGCAACAAACCCAAGCAAATTAAGGTGAATTACCGATGAAGACAGATGAATCAAACAACAAAACTCAGAGCCAGAATCGCAGCAGAGTAAACCGATGATTCAAATTCAATGCTTGAATGTAAAACAAAATTCTAAACTATATTCCAGAGGTCTAAATCGAATTCCAAAACTCCATATGCCAATTGCACTAAATCAAAAATTAACTAAAATGAATCTACCACTTGAAAACTGAAAAACCGAAAAGAAAGCGGAAAATCGAAGCCAAGAACTCCTCTCCCTGGCTCTGTTTCTATCCGCCATTAAAGACCCCGAAGAACCCGTCCAAAAGCTGTTGGTTGCCCTCCATTAAAGCCATAGTAACCGGTGCATTGATGATGGTAATGATTGAGGGAAATTGATGGTGAAGAAAAGAGAGAGTAACGGGTAGGGGAAGGAAGAAGAAGATGAATGGTTGCAGCCCTGTTTTTCGATTTTACTGGGCTTCGTGGGATGAGGGAGAATCGAAGAAGAAGAACAACTAGGTGGGGAGGGGGGAAAGCTGATCATGTGCCCAGCACATGCATTCACTTAAGTGAGGAGGCAGGCTGGACCGGGAGGGAGAATAGGAAGGAAGCAGGCCGGCCCAGTCGAAAGAAAAAGAAGGAAAAGAAAAGAAGAGAAATGGACTAGGCTGGAGGGGCTACGCCTGGGCCAGAGAAAAGGAAAAAAAAAAGGGAGCGGCCCAAGAGAAAGAAAGAGAAGGAAAAGAAAAGGAAGAGGAGGAGCCCGGGCTGGTCTGCGGGCTCGGGTTCAAGAACGTCTAGGCCTGGGCCTATCTTGTTTCCTTCTTCTTTCTCAATTGCTATGACCCAATCCAATTCATTTTCTCCCTTTTTCTTTAAGAAATTCATTTATTCTTCAAATGTATCAAATTCCTACAAAATACATAAAACTAATATTAAAATCATAAATTAATAATTTATTTTGAGCAAGTATTAGATAATAAAGGGTATTAAAAATAGCATATTTTCAGGTTGAACAACAATTCCGAGATCCAATTCCTTTAAATCATCAACTGTAGCTTGCCCCCCGTCTTCAAGAGTTTCAGGAGTCTCTGCGAGTTCTATCTCTGACTCTGAGTCTTCACATTCTTGGACTATGATATGATTAGAAGAAGTTACTTCTTTTTGCTCACCTCCTTTGTTGATGTTGGAACTTCTTGGCTGAAAGATAAAGACCACAATCCGTATCTTCACCCTTAGTGAACCATCTGTCTTCACATCAAGAGTTGAAAACCGATTCATGTGAGAAGGGATAGAACTTTGTACTTCGTTTCCATCACCAAGTCGATTGAACACTGAATCCTTTTGTTCTTGTGGTAATGGATTTGATGGTTCTTTTGCTTTTGTGATTCTGTTGAACACCGAAGGCCTTGGTTGTGCATGATTCTTTATTCTCCAGAGCACGGAAGGCTTAGGGTTTTGACCGCTCTTAATTCTAGTGAAGATGGATGGGCATTTCCTTGAGGCAGATGGATGTAACCTATCAAATACAGAAGGCTTTATATAGGAGGTTGAGCTTTTTCATCCTCACTCATCCATTTCTTCAGCAGAGATATGTTGAACCACATTTTGTTTGGCCTTGTGTCGCCTTGATATCTTGATCAGCTGCAATGGTGTATAACCAAGGCCCACTTTTGGGACCTCTACTAGACCTCATTGTTCTTGAATCTTCTTCTGTGTTTTGTTGAGGCCGTAGGTTTCCACCTCCACTACCTTCCCTAACGCTACGGGATTGTTAAAATCATAGCCCGCTTTCTTCATAAGTTTATATGTATTCAGGTCAAATCCCTCCTTTGTTCGCGCATTTGGCAAGTTCTTCTCTTTGTCTAATAAGGTCTTGGAACAAGAGACAAATCCGGGTAGAGGGGGTCTGCTTACCTTCGGCTGGTACATGTTTCATGTTGGCAACATGACACTTTCTTTAAGGGTGTTCAAGTTGGCCCCGCTATCCTTCTTGATAGCTTTGCCCCCAGTATTTCCATTTATGAACCCACTGAAGGGTCTTTCCCCTTCCTTGCGATGAGCTTTGGGAACATATCTTAAGACCAATGGCATGTGATTTGTGGAAACCACCACTTGCTTAGCAGCTTGTTTAACAGGTCGGGTGATAATCTCTTGCTCGACGTTCACCTTACAATACTCTAGTTGTTTCACGCTATCATGCCTTGGTATTACCTTGGAATTATGGGTAGTCTTCGGCTCGACGCTTCCTGTGGAGGAAATTAGGGAGGGCATAGTCTCCTTAAGTGCAATGCCCTCTTTAAAGAATTTAGAATCGGCAAAATGTGATTTTGCCTTTGTGAATGGCTTGACATCGCCGTTGATCTTCTTCTCGCCCCCATGATAATACTTAAGACACTGATGGAGAGTAGAAGCCACTATTCCATATTCATGGAGCCACGGGCGTCCTAGGAACAATTTATATGAGGTTTTGGAGTCAATTAAATGGAAGATTAAAGATGTTGATAGATTCCCCATTATTATCTCTAGGCGAATCGTGAAGATCGCACGCTGACTCTCCAAGCTAATCCCTTGAATCACCATATGATTCTTAGAAAGCTCTTCTACCGTGATTCCTAGCTCATTCATTGTAGACTTATGCATGATGTTAATGACAGAACCTCCATCTATCAATACGTGCTTGACTTTTTGCTCCCTAATATAACTGGTCACAAACAAAGGACAGTTGTGAGGTTTGGACCCCAACAATAAGTCGTCATCCATGAAAGTGATAGTCGTGTTGCAAGTGGCGTATTGGGCAAGGCCTTTCGAGGATTCTCCAATGTTCCTGACCTTGTCAACATAAAACTCTAGGTGGTAAAGGGCGATGACAACACACTGACGCATTTCTTCTGGTAGGTGAAAGATTTGCCTCCAACCCATGTGTGCTGGTAAACCCTCTACGACGATCAGAGTTTTATCATCTCCTTTTGGTGAATCTTTTTGTTCTTTATCTTCTTCATCTTCTTCATCCTCCAGCTCAGCACATGAAGTCATGTCCACAGTGACTCTATCAAAAAAGCCCACTCCATGCCTTGAGCGCACATTTCGACAACATAGGCCTCAGATAAACAATCTTTGCACTTGAGGCTAAGAGATCTCCAACGATTGATGTAATCAATGACCAGTTCATCCTTCCACTGCTTAGTATTTATCAGCTCTGTTATACTAACAGTGTGCTGAATACTGTAGAATCTGTTAAGGAATTCATGTTCCATTTGTTTCCAGTTGTTAATAGACTCGGGCTCCAAGTTTATATACCAATCAAAGGTGATCCCTTTAAGAGATCTAACAAACTACTTCACCAACCTGTCTCCCTCAGTGCTAGCATTCCTGCACATCTCAATGAAGTGAGCAATGTGATGTTAGGGATTGCTCTTACTATTAAATTGGTTGAATTTAGGGGGCTGGTAACCATGGTGCATATGAAGGACATCAATCCTTTTCGTATAAGGCTTTGTGTACAAATGCGTCTTGCGAGGTCCTCCCCCCAATTGAGTCGTAACAGCATTCGTACTTAGGCTTTGAATATGTTCAACAGACATCAAACCCAATGAGGATTCCTTCTTTTTTATGTGTTCGTCATTGGAGTCTTCGCTGCAGTTAGACTCCTTGTCAGACTCTTCACCATTTGAGCCTTTACTAGAGGATTCGAATAGTCGCTTTTTCAGCTTCTTCATCAGAGTAGTAATCTGCTCACTTTGCCGCTTGATTTGAGTGTCTTTCTCTAGACTCTCCTCAGTGACCCTCTCTAACGTTGCTTTCATATTTGCGAGCTGTTTTTCTACATTGGTCGCCTTTGTCTCCATGACTGGCATAATGACATAATCTGAGGATTCGGTCTCCGATTGAGCGACTAACTCTCTTAGAGATGCCGACGAGGAGTCACTGCTAGCATCGCCTTGATCTTCTACACCGAAAGGTTGGAAGGTGGGGTTGGCCTAAGTTTGGAGCTCATCCATCCCTTGAAGAATTGTTTGATGCATTTTGAAGCCAGCAACAGATCTTTGCTTCAACGGATGCGAAGTGATTTTGTGGACTCCTTTAGGCAGATTGGAGTCAAGGATTGGGGTCTTACGAGACTGGGACGGGATAGTCCCAATTGATTGTTTTATGGCAATCGCAGCAACAACTTTTGTCATTCTTTTAGTCATAACTCCACTAGATGTGACGCTAGCGATTGCCATTCCTTGAGATGTGGATCAGACAGCTTTCCTTGAAGGTTGAGGGATGACGGTCTTAAGGGCCATGTTGTATTCGAGAGGATGTAGAGTTTGTGATTTTGAGAAAGAGATGAGAGGCAGAGAATGTCCCAACATGGAAAAAATTTGTAAACACAAATTTCGAGCTTAAAATAAATTAGACAAGAAATTGAATAACAAACTAAATTTTTGTATTTATATCCAAGAATGGGTACAATCTCTGTATAACTGTTACAAGAACATGTGTAGTAAATCCTCTCATTCAATCTCCATGAGCAAACTTGAATGAATTTGATCTTGGAAGAGAGTATAAGAGGCTCAACCTCAATCAAGATATAAGTTTAATCTCCGCACGTAGACGACACGTATTCGGAGTGCTTGTCCTCTTCTGCCAGAGATAAATCTTGAGCTCTTGTAAGTTCTTCCAAAATGCCAACCCCTGAATGAAGGGAATGTAGCTCCTTTTTATAGAGAAGTAGGAGTTAGGGTTCCCCTCCTTATCTCTATTAAAAGAAACAATCATTTATTTTCTGCATCATCCATACCACGCGACGCATTTTAATTGGCCGCAATACATTTTCATTAAATATTTAATTTAACGAAATGTCGTAATTAATTTAACACGTGCCGTGCTGTAATTGGTCACAATAAAAGTATTCATTTCTTTCTACGTGACGGGTTTTGGTTGGTCCGTAAAAATTTACATTCTACAGGGACATCCGAAGGATCAATTTTCATGGATCAAAGGCCTAGGTGAAAGGGACACTAGGATACATAATTTGAAATTAAGCTGATAAGCCAACTCTGTTGAATAATATCGGAAAATTTTCTACTCTTTATTGCTGAAGCAATGGCGACCCGGAATTAATATCGGAAAATACGAGAGGTGTGAAGATTTAAACCCTAATTCAAGTCGTGATTCGAGCATTTCAAGAACAATTAATGTTTGATATCATGGGCTCATGGCAGATTTAAACCCTTATTCAAGATAGATAAAAGATTCAATGACATGTTCATATCAATCATATACGGAGTATATAGCTAATTAACATAGGCAAACAAGCAATTAATTTGTGTGTTAGGCAGGGCCATTTAATACCATTCCACTTATGATACATTCTTTTCAACTTATCATAAGTAACTTATTATTAGTCAGTACTGTCAATGCTGATGAGTGTTGATGAAGACTAAAATTGTGAGTAGTAAATATCACTAAATGCCTATTAGTTCTAATGAAAGCTGATCAGTGCTGATGAGTGGTGATTGGTGCTGACAAATACAGATGAGTGTTGAATGCTAATAATAAATACTTATAATAAGTTGAAAAGAACATATTCTTAATTAGATGTCCACCTTTCCACCTAAATAATGTCACATCCGTATGGACAATAGCTTTGGTAGAATTCTCACAACTTACAACAAGACTGTCCTTGCAATTAAAACATTTAGATTGTTTATTAATAGAAATTTTAAGAGAAATATAAGAGTAGAGTAAATATGCAAAAATATATTTAAATATCATATATAAGCCATTCGCATAACATTTTTAAATTCTATAAGATGAAGTGTCAACATGAGTTACGTGGTTTAGCTTCATACCTGTCTTACAGCTTCTAAGTAACCAAGTTCATATTCATATCTCAACATTTAACCATAGTTTAAGTGAAATGCGAATGGCTTATGACATTTAAATGTATTTTCGCATTTTCCCCCCTTCTCTTCACAAGATTATAGCCATGAAGGGCTCAATTGTTGGCCCTGCATCTCAGAGGTCAGCAAATTATTAGATACATTGTTTTTGTTTTTATTTTTGGGTACAGAGATAGACATTGTTATACATGAAACCCAATCACCTTCTTTCTAAGTCAAAGTACTTTTAGGACAATCCTTATAATATCTACTTTGAAATTTTGTGCATCATTCAATAAAAATCGTACAGTAAATCTATACTAATTCTTGCGATGGTTCAGTTGAGGAGGGTTATATTTCCCTTATTTTGAGAAACATAGAGGTTGTGATTTGAACAAGTTTTCTTATGGATATGATATATAGGATGTTAAGCCTCTTTTAAGCCTAGTCTAGTTCATGTGTGCCCTTCCCAATTCTCATGGTATAGTAAACCCTTGGTCATAGAGAATGAGCTAATTGCCGTCCCGAGGGGGGGGGGGGGGGGGGGGGGGGGGGGGGGGGGGGGGGGGGGGGG
>JACYFF010019584.1:106633857-106651608 GCA_017589665.1 Selenicereus undatus | reverse complement strand
CCCCCCCCCCAAAAAAAAACCCTTTTCTGCGTAAACACAAATTGTGACTTTTTAATGCAAAGCTCGGATGGTATGCAAGACATCCCTGATCTGAAAATCCTTTGTCAAACTAGGAGGAGGCACCCCATGATGAAGGAAGGTCCATGTATCTTAACATGTCTTTATTTGGGCCTACAAATTGGCTACAATACATAGTTGGATTGAGTACACAATTCTATATAGCTTTGATGCCCTTATTTTCCCTATAAATTATGTGGCTAGACTTTAGGTTATGAGTGCAGTTAGCATACCAAAACAGACCAACTGACTCAGGGTATCTATGTTTAGGTTGAGCACAGTAAGTGTTAGTAGTTCAGTCTTTGATACCAACAAATTACGAGTCATTATTCAGCAGCCATAATCAATAAAGCAAAGATGCCATATCAATCATGATCTCCAAATGCATTATTAATTTGGAAGTGATTAAGTAAGCTCCAATAATCCAACTGCTTTTGATTAGAGCTGGAAAAAGCTGACCTGACACGACTATTGATCCGAACCCGACACGAAGTTAAGTGGGTTTGGGTATAAATTTTCGACCCGTTTAATTAAATGGGTTGACACGTTCAACCCGTTTAATTAAATGGGTTAGGTTCAGGTCGAGCTTCTCGACACGAAAAAGTACCTATTTAACCCGTTTAATTAAATGAGTTAAATAAGTCAACTCATTTTTTTATTTTTTATTTATCCATTTTCTTTTTATTAGATAATTAAGAATATAAAAACTTTTAGGAATTATGAATTATGATGAATCTGAGGAATTTCAAAGAGTAATTATTTAATGTGATATGTAAACTTAATTTTTAACACTGTAATTACGTATTCGTTGAAAATATTAAATGCGTAAATAGTCAATTAAGCAACTCAACTTGACCTGTTTATCTTAAACGGGTTAAGCGGGTCAATCCGTTTAAAAATTAAATGGGTACAGGTCAAGATTTTTCAACCCGTTTAATAAACGGGTTAGGTTCAGGTTGAGGTATTCCCAACTCGTTTAAGTTCGACACGAATATGAATCCGATCCGGCATGACCTATTACCTAGCGCCACTTTTGATTGATTAATTAGATCAGAAAACTGTACTTGAGCTTCCTAGACTGCTTCCTCTGAAATTATTAACTCTTAACATAGGATTTGTCCAGAAACATCTGAATCATTCTCTATGGGCCCAATTAATTCCTGTTTTTCTTGAACCCACTGGAAAGTGCTCATAATATTCTTTGAAAGTGACACGATAATTCCACCTTTATTAAAACTAGTCAAATCTCTAGGCCTCTAGCTGGTTGACTATTCTATAATTGCTCTTTTAATTAGCAAAATGACATAAAATTATGTTTTATCGCACTTCCGTTCAAAGCTTAATATGAGTCTATGTTATTTTTGTCGACCAAATGGGAGCAAGCTTGGGCAACAAGATTGAAATATCATATCATGTATAGTTGATGTTGCATGGAGCTTTGACCGTCAACTGGCTTATTAACCATTATTCCTCAGTGGGAAAAGAATCATTTGTGTTTTCCTTGTTCAAATGACGTACGTTTGGAATTTGCTTGTTGGTTAAATTATGTGAAAGTTTTTAGTTATATATATCTAAAGAAAAAGATCAAAAAAAACACTCGATATATTTTTGTAATGAAACTACTATTTTTTTTTCTTGAATTCTATCTGAATTAGATTTATCATGTAAGGGGTAATTGAATTTGAGTAGCCTTATCTTAACAAGCAAAGATAATCCTGAGATAGACATGAAAGCCTTTGTGAAAAATTGAGTTTTTGATGGAGTGAAAACATTTACATGGAAGACTTGTCAAAAAAAAAAAAAAAAACTTTCATAGAAGTGAAAGAGTGATGGATGGAATCAGATGACAACAAAATATAAGTGACAGAGAGACAGATGTTATTAATTGTTAGAATGGATAAAGTCAACCATCGCATGACCTAAAATACAGTGCATAAATAACATACGTATATAGGTAATGCAGTAGGGATGCAGAGGTGATTGGTTGGATGGTATTGGTCATTGCCTTCATCCCTTACCTGCTCCACCTTAAAACGAATTCTGAAGGGAGTGAGGAAATTGGGTGAACTAGTGGTTCTGAGTTTGATCTAATGCTTCGTTTGGGCATTGAAAAAATTAGTGGAAAGAAAAAAATTTAAAAAAGTAATTTTTTTTTTCCTTGTGTTTGGTTTAGAAAAAATTAAAAAGAAAAAAATATAGCGAAAAATTAGGTAAAAAAATTATTAGAAACAAGTAATAAAATTTTTCTCATAAAATTACAAGGAAAGTTTGAGAAAACTTCCCAACGTCCTCCAACCTCAAACTATTAAGATGATATCAACATGATTTAAGTAATTCATCAACATTCAAATTTCTCATCTAAATTTTTATATTTTTTTCCTCAATCCAAATAAGAGAAAGAACTTCACTTTGTCCATACTCTTTTTTCCCCTTCAATTTCTCTTTCCACCAAATTTTATACGGACCAAACGGAGCCTAAGTCTTGGTATTATTCCCTTTCTTCGGCCTATTGTGGCCCATTGGGTTATCTTGAGATGGAGACCCAGTGGTTTGACCCACTTACCTTTATTAAAGAAAAGTAATACAATAAGAAAACAGGAAGAATTTGGAATGTCATGTTATTTACTTTAACTCATTTCAACCGAGCATGATCTATTGAAACTATGGTTAATGAATAGAGTGTGAACTTGATAAGTAGAAATTTGGATTTCTCCCAGTACAATATAATTTCCGCTGAGGATCATTGTGGTTGGATTTGGTGTCTATGGAACCCAATTAATATTGACATGTCAATTCTGCCAAAACAAAGTCGAGCTATTCATTGCCATATTATGGATAATGCCAATAATATGCAATGTATCTTGATTGCAATTTATGCTCGAGCTCAAGAACGTGATAAAGATGGTTTTTGGCATCATCTCAAACAATTGAATGACTAAATTAAATTACCATAGTGGTGTATTATGGGGTGATTTTGGTGAAAAGCCAAAACAGGACGATTTAATGCCTTCCGAACTTTTACTGAAAGCATCGATGGAAATGTTCAAGGGAGAATTTTCACTTGGAAGAAATTTTTAAAAGGGCAACTTATTTATGAAAAAAAGGATAGAGTAATAGTTCAGGAGGATTGTGCACAATTATTCCCTAACTACTTAGTTACTAATAGGTTATATATGTGCCCTGAGTATGCTTTTGTCCTTCTCAATATTGAGCCAGCACATCAACCTAAGAGAGATACTAACTTTAAGTATCAATATTCCTGGGCGCATTACCAGGAAACACATACTATAGTCAAGAAAAATTGGGAAATAGGAATTCAAGGAACTCCCATGTACAGAGTAACATCGAAATTAAAAAAAGATTTAATTGGATCTCAAGTCCTGGAGTAAGAATATTTTTGGAAATTTTAAGAGTAAACTTGAAAAGAATGCAAACAAACTCATCCAAGTTGAAAGCAAACTAGTACAAAATTCGAATAGTGCCAAGCTGAATAATTGGCATTATAGGCTACTTAAGCAAAGAGAAAAAAAAATACATTTGTTTAATCAAAAATATTCTGGGAAAATGCCAAGAAATGAGTGGCTTGTTAACGGTGATAAAAATTCTCATTTTTTCCATCAATTCATGAAGGCAAGAAAGACAAGAAGCAACATTATGAAACTTAAAGATAGCTCGGAAGTGTTGGTTGAGGAGTCTGTCCAAATTGAAAGTATGCTTGTTATTGACTTTGTTTTATATTCAAACTAGCTTAGGCATGTGTTGCCAACATTGATATGGAAATGCTTAATCTAGTGTCCGAAGAGGACAATGATAGTTTACTGCAACCCATTAAAGATTTGAAAATCAAAGAGGTTGTTTTTAGAATGGATAAGTTTAAAGTTTCAAGGTTCGATGCCTTTGGAGCTGCTTTCTTTCAAGACTATTGGAACATTGTTCAAGAAGAAGTGTGCACAATGGTAGATCCTTTTTTGAATAAGGAAAACTCCTCAAACATATTAATTATACGTTAATAGCATTGATCCCAAAAGTGAGTAACCCAACAACAACTAATCAATTGCAACCAATTAGCCTTTGCAACACTGTCTACAAGATTATTTCAAAAATCGTTGTTAATCACGTGCACCCGATATTGAAAAAATAATAGACTCTAGCCAAAGTGCACTTGTGCCTAAATGCTCCGGTTATGATAATACTCTGCTTACACATGAATTCATCAACAAATTCAAAAATATGAAGAGAAAGAGAGTATGGGTAGCACTCAAGCTCAATATTGAAAAAGTATATGATAGAGTTGAATGAAACTTTCTAATTAATACATTGCATAAATTTGGATTCCATCCCAAATGGATAGAATTTATTAAAGCATGTGTACCTATAATTTCTTACTCTGTTATTGTGAATGATGATGTCTGTGGTTTCTTTTCACTTATGAGAGGCATTAGACAATAGGATCCCCTATCTTCTTATCTATTTATTATGTGCATAGAGGTCTTAACAATGACCCTTTAAAAAGCGCTTTACAAAAGAAATGTGAGATTGGATTTGAGCTCTCTCTTAGAGCTTCTTTGATGCTTACTTTTGCATATGACAACCTTCTTCTCAGTAGAACTAACCTTGAATCTTGTCAAGAGCTGAGTTCTATCCTAAATAAATTTTGCCAAAATGTTGGTCCACTTATTAACTTTCATAAATTGTCATTAACATTCTCTATTAATGCTACAACACATGATAAACATTCTATGTCGTCTATGTTCACATTATGTGCCAAGATAATCTTGGTAAGTATCCAAAATGTCAAGTGTTTAAGGGTAGACCAATGAAAGAAACTTTCTCAGAATTGGTGAATAGGACTGCTAAAAAATTGCAAACTTGAAAAACAGAGCATATTTTCAAATCAGAAAGAGTGGTGCTAATACAGGCTAACATTGAATCTATGCTTGTACATATGATGCAATGCTTATAATTACCTACAGAAACTAATTGCCAAATTAATAAGATTAGGAGAGCTTTGTTCTTGAAAAAATCCAATGATATTAAAGGTTTACCTATGATATCATAGGATAAGGTGTGTCGACCCAAGAAGACTGGAGGGTTTGGATTAAGGAAGATGGAAATAGTAAATAGTGCTTTCCTTAACAACTTAACTTGGAAATTATTCCACGATCAAAGCCTTTATGTAGAACAAATGCAAGCAAAATATTCGATTGATGAGAAATTTTTTTCTACAAAACCAAAAAAGTGGATTCATGAGCTTGGAAGTGCTTACTCAATAATTGGCAACAATTTCAGAAAGGAGTTCGATAGAAAGTGGGGAATGTAAATACTAATTTCTGGCTAGATAAGTGGTGTGCAAATCATAGTTTAGCAAATTTGCTTAATATGACATATTACTCCCTTATTGATACCTATTTAAAGGTATCAGTTTTCATCACCAATAGTAGAAAATGGGATGTTGCCAAACTCCAAGCACTGGTGGTCCCACTGCAGTTGACTATGGCAATACCTATTCTCTTTAACCTAACCCTCGACTCAGTTTGTTGTACACTATCAGGTAATGTCGAATTCTTTATAAAATCAGCGACATGGGCAGCGCACGAATTGGATTTTGTAAATCCATTAGTGTAGAAGTATAATTGGATTTGAAAAATAGACAACATGCCAAAATTTTTAAAAATTTTATGGCAACTTTGTCATACATTGCTTCCTACTAGAGGAACCCTGTTTAAAAGAGATATGAATATTGATACTCTATGTCCTTTATGTCAATCTTAGACCAAAGATGTAGATCACCTTTTTTTGCGTTGTCATGTTGCGCAAGAGTATTGGAGGTAAGCAATCTCCCATAGCTTGATAGATACTAGTTTCCGATCCAACCAACAAAATAGTATTGTACAAATATATAGTGTTAGAACTGCTGCCCCTATAGTTAAAATGGATAGAATAGTTGTGTTACTTTGCAGTGTATGGAAAACAAGAAACAACATGATGTTTCGTTAATGAAACACTTAATCTAGGAAGTACATTAAAAAGTGTCAAATAAGCTAGCGCCGAATGGTGTATTAGACATAAACTTACACAAACACTACAACTACCAACCTCAAACCATTCAGTTGTCAACTATAAGAAGACTCATTGGGTAGCATGGAGAAGACCGCTAGGCTGATTCATTAAATCAATTTTGATGGACCCAAAATTTCATAAGAAGCAACAAGAGGCTTCATTATTCATAATTGAGAAGGAAGATTTATTTAAATAGCAACATTTAACTTAGGAGCAGCATCAATTTTGATAGCAGAAGCAATAGTTATGAGAAACGACATCAAGCAGCAGTTCAAAAGGGTTTCACTGACATTCATATTGAGAGGGACAACAAAATTTTAATCCAAACAGTCCAAGGTCACATTCAAACGCCATGGGAGATTCAAATTTTGATACAAGATATTCACACTTACATTAATCTTTGTAACAATGTTATTATTACTAATATTTTTAGGAAAAAGAATTGTGCAGTTGATTGGCTAGCAAGACTATAGTAGTGTGGAATGAGTTCCCGTATTGGGACTTTTGTGTCATCTATGAGGACAATATAGGGAGGGCCCTTAAGAGAATGACTGCCTATACTGTATTACTTACATTTCTTTAAAAAAAATTTAAACTTTCAAGATTTTGTTTATCTGAATTGAATTTATCTTGTTTGAATTAAAATTGTATACACTAGGTCCAAAAAGCATGTCATTTATTAGGATTCAAATTAACTAAAATTTGATTGAAAACTAACCAAATCAACCCCTTTTTTTTATGAAATCAAACTAACTCTTCAGCCCCTTTATTGTTCATATGAATTGAATTTACCTTGTTTGAATTAAAATCGTAAAAAGCCAAGGTAAAAAAAAAAGCATGACATTTATTAGGATTCAAATTAACTAAAAGATTTTTAAAATATAATCAAATCAACTCTTGAGCCCCTTTACTTAGCACGAAAATCAAAACTTTGTTTCAGCTCACATGTTAATTAGTGTTTGCTCCAAACTATAGTTGCCTGGAACGCGATACATTGCGGTATAGGGGACGGATTTGGGTGCGTGATTCGTTACCTAGTGGAGAATCTGATATGCAAGGGCCGTCACTAGTACATCTAGTTCTCCAATTCAAAACTTTCACATATTATAGAGACTCATAAAATGATCTAATCATGAGGGTTCTTTATCTTCCCCTTTCTCTCCCCTAGCATATGGGACGCCATTTTCAGACTAATCCCTATTCCTCTCTCACACCTTCTCTAAGAAGCTTGCCCATTCATGGAAACCTCAAAAATGCTTCAATTTTCTTCAAAATTTGGTTTATGAATCACAAAAATATGCAACACCATAGTGATAGGGAATGAGTTTGTTGAATTCACCAGTTTTGACAAATTGGTACGCTAAAGGATCACATTTCGATTCGGGCAAATCAATTCGCAGTACGCTAGGGATTGAGAGAATCCGATAGCTATGCAGTTCAAACATTATCTCGTCAAGCATTACTATTTAAATAATTAATATTGAACTTGATAGTTACACTTTTTGAATACTAATTTCACACCTCATTGCCTTTATTTTCAAACCTCGGGTTGCATTTGGACCACATACCAGGAAGCTTGGACGACAAGAATTTCTTTTCTTGAGTATTATTTTGTTTTATTATTATTATTTTTTACTTTATTTGGACCACTTCACTTGGGTAACAAGATTGAATATTTGACTATTATATTATATGTCACGTATGGATATGGTAGTTGCTTAGAGCTTTGACCGTTTGCAGGTTTAAGTATGATTCCCTTGGAAAGCAGCCCCTCTTTATCTTAATTCAGAAGTAACTTTTGTTTTTTTAGATAAATTGAAAAGAAAAATAATAAATGTCTTAGTTGAGTTTGGTTATTCAATCCGAAATTTGATCCTGCTTAATGTATAGTATATAATACTAATACGCATGTAACACAACACCTCAGATGGTCATTGTTTTACAATTTTTTTGAGTTTAGTATAAAAATAAAATCAATTATTTTTAGAAGTGATGTTTAATTTGCATTTTTTTCCACCTAAAATCTCGCACTCGAACATTAGGGGTTTGACTAACTCAAAGACTCAAGGTAGTGACTTATCCAAACTTATTACATCCTATGGATCTATAAAAACATAAATCTCTTACAATCAATCAAAATTGATTCAGTCTAATTTGATGACCCTGATGAGGGTCCTACAATTACACAAGTGGACCTAAGCCCCATGGCTGTTTTTTAATCTTCATGGGACCAGGTGGAGTTACCATCTCCAGGTCCATTGAGGGTGTATCACGTCTCAAATTACGAGTTTGCCTCTTTCTACGGGGATTATAAATATCTACCTGCATACCTCGAAAAGGAGGAGTTGAGATCAGCGAAACTTGGCCATCCCAGAGCATTGAAATGCTTAGAACCCTTTTTCTAGAAAAATATCGTTTTTCCTGAAAATATCCGACCTTATGTCATTTATTGTCGCTTTCTTGACTCTAACCCGGGACTCCACACTAACTTGACTATCGGAAAGGCGTTCCCTGGATCACCATCCAAGATAACCTCTTTTGCAGGGTTGACGCTCGTTGGAAGAATCGTCGAATGCAGAGCCCCTATCATCACATAAGCCCGCTCTTACTTCATGCCATCCTTGAATAGCAGTTTATCCCGAAGCAAAAATAATTCTAACTTTCTTATATTGTAAACCCACATCTAAATTTAAATTCATACTCCAAAATTCCGCCACGCAAATAAGGCTTTTTAATAGGCTTACATATAATGGCATGCTATAGAGACACTGTTTTGAAGAAACTATTTAAACATCAGACCTCATATTGAGTAGCAAATCAAGACTTCTTTCCTCCAGGCCATATTGAGTAGCAAATTAAGAATAACCAGAAGCTTGTGAAAAGAGTTAGAAAATAAAAGGTATAATAGAGACTTATGTTCTTAAGATATCTCCTAGATATGAATGTGACCCCCTAGTCGATATTTGTGCTAGATTAGCGAGTTGTGTGACTGAGTTTGTATGTGTCTCTTAGCATATGAGTTATTCTAGCTGCTTCTTTAAGCTATGTAGTGACTGTCTTCCTTCTTATTTATAAGTGCTATGTCCAACTAATAACCGAAAAAAATGGTTCGCCTTTTCTGTTTTTCTTCTTTTTGAAGGTTGATTGGCTAATTTATATAATGGTTTCAATACTTATCCTTTATTGTTCCACAAATCCACCTAACCACGTACCATTGACAATAATTACCCACTAATTTCGGTTGGACTTGATTTCCTTTTGTTTGGTACCTCAGGCATCTTCTGTGGACCTTCATTCACAGTTTAATTTTCACATTTTTATAAGGCTGCTCTTGTGTTGCAAATTTTCCTATCCATTCCACTCTTTGCCCATTCCCAGGCTAATTAGTGTTCTCTGTTCAACCATGGATTCTGTGCTGGTTGATCCTGAGTTCATGAAAAATCTCTACAAATTCAAACCTGAATTGCTCTCAAACTTTTCAATGAATCCAAATGGCGACATCTTTCAAGCCCTTCATTCAGAAAATGATCCTTTACAGTTCCTCTCATTTGATGAAGGAACCTGTCTTAACAGCTGCACTAGTCAACAAGTGCCAGATTTCCCTGATGCTTGTCTCAAGTTCATCAGTGATATTCTTCTCGAAGAGGGTTTAGATGCAAATCCTGCATCTGCACAGGCTCTCGAAGCCACCGAGAAGTCCTTGTATGATGCTCTCGGGCTTGGAGAGCCATACCCCCTTTCATGTGATCACTTTGCGCCATCTATCTCTACAAGTATTGAGAGCCCAGATGACAGTTCTTCCAATAGAAGTTATAGCAGCAATCCCGAGATAGATGGTTCTTATGCTATCGCTGAGCCCAGTTTCGAGTCCAACCCCAACTGTGTGCTTGATCAACCCCAGTTGAACTCCTTTCCAGCTCTACATGAGATTTCTCGGTCCTTGGTGGAACTGGGTTCTCAAGCCTCTGAGTTGAGCTTCGATGATGCAGGGAGTGCCCGTGTAGAGAAAAAGGGCAAATCGATAAAGGGCTCGAGGAGGAAGAAGAGTCGTCAAAGAGAGGGTGAAGCGTGTTATGGAGGAAGGAGCCATAAGGTTCAAGCTTCCTTCAATGATGATTACTATGAGATGGAACAGTATGATGATGTAGTATTGCTCTGTAATAATGAACTAACGGGCAATAGCCGTTTCAACACCGGGAAATCTTCACCTGAGGAGGGATGGAGGAGATTGCAGAGAAGCCGAGGAAAGAAGCAGAACAGTTTAGCAGTTGAAGTTGATCTGATGACCCTGCTGACTCAGTGTGCACAAGCTGTATCGAGCTTTGATCTTCGAGGTGCAAACGAGCTACTTAGGCAAATCAGGCAGAATGCTTCGCCCTATGGTGGCAGCATCCAGAGGCTCGCCCATCATGTAGCCAATGCTCTCGAGGCACGTATAGCTGGCACAGGCTCTACAGTCTCTACTAACCTTGTTGATGCAAAGTTCTCAGCTTCTGACTTCCTAAAGGCTTACAGGTTATATGTCTCAGCTGTTCCTTACAAAAGGATGTCTTTCTTTCTTGCTAACTGCTCGATTGCAAAGTTGGCAGAGAAAGCAACAAAGATCCATATCATTGATTTTGGTGTTTTCCTAGGTTTACAATGGCCTTGTTTCATACAACACCTATCAAAAAGGCCAAATGGACCCCCAAAACTCCGAATCACAGGAATCGACTACCCCCAGCAGGGTTTCAGACCTGCACAAAGGGTTGAAGCTACAGGACACCGATTATCTGGGTACTGTGAGCGATTTGGGGTGCCTTTTTCTTATCAGGGCATTGCTCAGAAGTGGGAAACTATTCAGCCGGAGGATCTCAAGATCGAACAAGACGAGCTGGTGATTGTCAACTGTTTGTTCAGGTCAGGAACACTGCTCGATGAGACAGTCGAAGCAGACAGTCCAAGAGATGCTTTCTTAGCTTTGGTTAGAAAGCTGAATCCCAGCCTATTCATTCACGGGGTTGTCAATGGCACATTCAACGCTCCATTCTTCGTGACTCGATTCAGAGAGGCATTGTTTCATTATTCATCAGTGTTTGATGTGTCTGAAGAGACAATTCCACGAGATGCCCATGAGAGGTTCTTGATTGAGAGCGAGATTTGTGGGAAAGAACTGTTAAATGTGGTTGCTTGTGAGGGTGCAGAGAGGGTTCAAAGGCCTGAGACATACAAGCAGTGGCAAGTGAGGACAACGAGGGCCGGGTTAAGGCAGGTTGCCTTGGACCAGGAGCTTATGAAGGAAGCAACGGCAATGGTGAAGGCAAATTATCATAAGGATTTTATGGTGGATATAAATAGGCATTGGATGCTTCAAGGTTGGAAGGGTAGAACCTTGTGTGCTCTCTCATTTTGGCAACCTGCCTGACTAATTAAGCTATACCATGTTATTTGTGTCCTTAATTAAGATCATCCTTAATGATCTTCATGCATGCTATGTTGTAGAATGAGCTATTGTTGGCCTTAAAAGCCCTTAATTAGAATGAAAACGATGTTATTGAGGCATTGTTTCGTGGAGTCACTCATGAATCTATTTATTTATTTATTTTTATTGATATGGATATGGATCCAGGAATGTGAATTTGAGCTACTTGTTTTTTTGGATTTGCACAAGCACCGTTGGTCAAGCTTTAGTTTGGCATATTGTTGTCCAAAAGCTTTGTTAGCTGGTAGGGTGATCTTTTTTATGTGAATTTGAGTGAAAAATTCTTAAGCCTGAAGAATGTCAAATTAATAGGGGCGTTAATCGTGATGTCTAATATTTTAACTAAATAGTGATATTCTCGAAATTAGAACTTTACTTACAATAGGTCCTTTGTTTATCTATCGGAATCAGTCTCTCTTTAATTTTGTAATCGGGGGATAGGTTGCTACATCATACTCCGCTACATTTCGCCTAATGGTAGAATTTTGTGGGTATTGAATTTGGATTTGCATTTGAGGTCCTTTGTTTACCTATCTTCACAGTAAATACATGATTATAAGATTGTGGGATTAAATTATGTTATTCAGTCAACATATGTACATTGGCATTGGCTTCTAACTCCTTTATTAATTGTTCAGTTTCCTTAATGCATAGGTAGATATTTTTAGAGAATATTTGTTTCAAAGTTATAGATTTGATTTGCTCGACCCTAGAAGGGTATGTGACATCCCTAGTATGGTCAAAACTGAGGTTTAAAGGATTTGAAATAACTAGTTAGTTATATAAGCAAATGTGCACCATATTTTTCGGAGAAACCACTCTTAAGAACTCTAAAGTTAAACGTGTTTGCTATAGAGTAGTCTTGGAATGGTGACCTTCTTGGAAGTCTTCTCAAAGTACCGTGTTAGTAATAACGCAACGGATGCAGGATAAGGATAAAGGAGAATTAAGAAGATATGGATATATCTTAATATTGACAAATGTGAATTATTTTTATAATTTATTATCTTTGTAGGTTATCTTTTAGGATAATTTTTTTTTATTTTCCTAGATTATTTTAGTTATCAAAACCTTATCGTAATCTTTAAATTTATTTTATATTCCTTTTTTCAGTTGTATTGATTCCTATATAAACAGCCCTCGTGCTTTGGGGAAAGACACACTTGAATGAATTAAATTATTAAGTTTTCAGAAGTTCTTGTGTTATTTTCTAAGTGTGAGAATTGCTCCTAGAGCGTCCTACATCAAATTGGTATCAGAGCCTACGATCCTTGCCGCTGCCTTAGCATTTTCTTTTATTTTTTCCCCTTTCCCGAGTTAGCCCAAAAGAAAAACAAAAAAAAAACACACAAAATCACCACAAACCAAAAACCCTAAACCCAGCTACTGCCGTGACACCACCACCCAGCAACGGCGGCCACCACCATTGACCACCAACCCTAGTTCAACATCTCAGGTCGACCACCACTGCGCCATCACCACCAATCAACGCTCACCGGAACCCAGATTCTCAGATCCCAAACCCCCACCGCAGCAATCAACCTTCGACTTCCACTGTTCCCGTCCACCACCGACACCGCCGACCATCAACCAAGGTCGCCACCTCGGGGCGACCACCATTAGCCATCCACCGTAGCTAGCCGCTGGCTAGAACCCTAAAAACCCCAAATCTGCCAACCACAAAGTGCGAAACCCTAACTACCTAAAACCCTAGACCCCAAATTCACATTCAATCATTCACATTCATCCCAAATTGATTTCATTCCTACATTACCCACCAAATTTCGCCCAAAACCCCTAGCACAATTGAAGGAAATCATATCAATTTGGCTTCAATTGCTTGGGTATCAAACCGCAAACCCTAGCTTGCGCGAACTGCTCGCTAATTGAAGGCGTTGGTGCCTTCGGTCAGTGGCAGGGGTGTCGATACTCCCTGGGCCGGGTCGAGCTGTCCCGCCACCTCCGGTCTTCTCTTGCCAGAAACTGTCTTGTGCTGCTGTTCGATGCTCGTAGTGCTGCTATTCACTGCTGTTGTTACTAGAGGCCCCTTATTGCTATTGTTGCAACCATAACTTGGTATGAAAAACATCATCGGGCCTTGTTTGTGATAATTCATGATAAAGCACTTCCGGTTACAACAAATGTTCTATATCAAGTTGTCTCTCCTTATGGAGAATTAGAAAAAATTGCCAGATTTCAAAAGAGAGGTGATTTTCATGCCTGAGTAAATTTGTACTCCTATCGGGAAGCTGTCCATGCTTTTTGCAAACTTCAAGGTCGCCGAATTTACGACTGTTGTGAGTTAGATCGATCTTTACTTTGCTAGTAAATTCATTTGTGGTTGTAAGCCCTATATTCCTCAGTATATGTGGGATCATGAACTTCCTATAGCTCCTTTGATTCCTTCGAAGCTTCTCAATGAAGATTGTAGAGTTTCATCTCTAAAATCTTCGATGAAAGAACCGACTTCTTATTTGCATGAGTCAGATCCAATCTATTATGATGCATATGATAGGGGATTTATCATTGAGAACAAGAAAGAAGATACTCTAGATGATGAAAATATGCAAGCAAATGTCCAAGTCATAGAGTATCGTCAACTTTCTGATATAGAGGCAAATGATGTTAATAACAGTCTCATCTATTCTATGAATCAAGAAGTGCAAACTGGGGACTGTGAGTCATATGTAAATAAAGTCCACAGTGAAGGAATATTCATTCTAGATAGTAATGTGGATGCTTTTACTGTGGCTACCAGTGAATGAAGAGTCAACGATAATAGTGAATAACTTTTCCATTATCCCCCATGAGTATTCAATGGACACTCAAAAATCTGAACACATGCAAAGAAAATTCAAGATGGAACACAGAATTGGTATACATGTTGATGCTGAATTTATAATCCCTGATTATGCTTTCATGGACAACACTCTACATTCGATGTCAAGACTTGAAAGTGAGCATGTTGATTTGTTCATCCCGAATGAACTTCTAGTTGGCAAGAAACTACATCCGCAGATTGCATTACTACTTTTTTTAAAGAAGTTGAAAGCTTTACAGTTTTTCCATTTGCAGAGTGCAGTGAAGTTGTTTCTTTACTTGGATTCCTTCTTTCTACCGCTGTACAAAACTCGAGGATGAGTTTTTTCCAACCAGGGGAGAATGATGCAGGATAAGGATAAAGGAGAATTAAGAAGATATGGATATATCTTAATATTGGCATATGTGAAGTATTTTTATAATTTATTATCTTTGTAGGTTCTTTTTTAGGATAAAATCTTCTTATTTTCCTAGATTGGTTTAGTTATCAAAATCTTATCGTAATCTTTTTATTTTCCTAGATTATTTTAGTTATCAAAATCTTATCGTAATCTTTAGATTTATTTTATATTCCTTTTTTTAATTGCATTGATTCCTATATAAACCTCTCTCGTACTTTGGGGAAAGACACACTTGAATGAATTGAATTATTAAGTTTTCAGAAGTTCTTGTGTTATTTTCTACGTGTGGGAATTTCTCTTAGAGTGTCCTACATCAGCAGCATGCCAGAAAGGCTTTTGATGATTTGTGGGGATAATCGACGATTCTTGAAGTCATTTTCAATAACCCTTTGTGGTCCAGAGATGGGATGGGGTGTCACAGGCTAAATCTGTCTCCCGCCTTTTGACCTCCCTCCCTTCAAAAATTGAAAAGAAAAACAAACACCAACTCAAAACATATTTGCCATAGTTAAAATTGGTCTCCAACATAAGATAGATTAGAAACATCTTAGTATCGCAACAACCAAATAACACAAACTCTAAATTATTGAACTTTGCATCATCTTATGTAATGTGCCGAGGGGCTTATTCTAGCCAGCTAGTTCCCACATTATAGTTGTCATACTATATGCCTTGTTCTTTTCGTTGGTAAATTTCAATTTATCAACTTCAATTAACTTCAATTCACTTTATGAATTTCAATAAATAAAAAAAAAACAACTTCAACCCACTTCAACTCAGTTTAACCAACTTTAACTCGATTCAACTAACTTCAACCCACTGTTTTAATCAACTATTACCCGTCATATAAAAAATATACCAACTTTAACCCACTCAACCCACTTCAACCAAAAAAAAAATCCATTTCAACAAACTTTATTAATTTTTTAATCCTTATTTTCTACCGAAAAGAACATACCCATAATGTTTATCTAAATGACAAATAAATGCTTGTCTCTCAGACAATACGCGATGTACATTTGATCGTGTGACACGATCATTTTTTTAGTGGTACTTTGACACCATTCTTATAGCAGCACCAACCCATCTATCGCTTTAGTAAAGCAATCACAGGCGGTCAATTAATCAACATCGCAGTAAGTTGGGCCTATCTAGTGTGGTAGGCCTAGTAATCTTAAACCATATTGGCGAGGCTACATGAGCCCACCCTATTAAAGAATGACAAACTAGTCGTCTATGCTGCGACATAAGCCCAAACCCGGTGACATTTTTGTCATTTCCAGCACATATGATGTCATGTAATGTCAGCCGCCATATGCAGCACCCTAAACTTTTGCTTAGGGTATTATTTTTCTCACATTGACTACATCAAACGATTCAAGATCATTGGTAATGTAGTACAAAAAACATTGGACACCAATAATGCCACCCCTCCCTCTCAATAATAATTATTATATTCATATTAGATGGAGGATAAGAATTACACAAGATTTTTTTAGGCAGATTGAATAGAATCACACAAGAATGATAAGGTACATGAAAAGGTTCTCATCTCTAAGGGTCTATTTGGTTGGGGAGTAGGGAGGAGTAAAGGGAGTGAGGCGAGTGAATACTCCCCTACCCATGTTTGCAAGTAAGAAACGACGGGTAATCTGGAGTTAGGGAGAGCAACTCGTACTCTCCCTTACTCCCCTTAACCCTTAATTTCTTACACTCCAAAATGGGGTATATGGAGGATTAAGGAGGGGACATTGTACATATTTACCCCTATAAATCTAAACATAATATATTTCAATCTATTTAATGAGGGCACATGGATCGATTTTTTCACTTACTCTTATTTAGTCTCTTATTCTGCCAAATAAAGGTAAGTCCTTAATATCCATAAACTCCTAAATAAGGGTAGTTAACTTACTCTTATTTATTCTCCCTTATGTTTACTCCTCTTTACTCTTATTTATTCATACTCCTCTAACTTTCTCCCCAAACTGACCCTAAGAGCGTAGCTTTTTCTTAGTGTTTAGAATCGGAAGCTTGAGAGGAAGGGTGAATTTTTTTGGGGGCGGGGGGCATCGGGGGGTAAGGAGGGGATATTTTATATATTTACCCTTATAAATCTAAACATAATATATTTTAATCTATTTAATAAGAGCATATGTGTTAATTTTTTCACTTACTCTTTTTTATTCTCATATTCTTTTAAATAAGAGTAAATCCTTACTGTTCATAAACTCCTAAATAAGGGTAGTTAACTTACTCTTCCTTACTCTTACTCCTTCTTCTTGGCTCCTACTCCTCTAACGTACTCTCCTCCCAAACGGATCCTAAGAACTTAGTTGTTTCTTAGTATTTGGAGTCGGAAGCTTAAGAGGAATGGTGTTTTTTTGGGAGGGGGTGCATTTGGGATGCTTTATTTTGAAAAGAAAAATTTACTTAATAGTGTTGTTTCAAATAACATTTTTCACTTTAGTGTTTTCATGTTTTAGAATTATTATTCTTATCTCTTGGTGGGCTCCGCCTGCAGGAAAAGTAGAAAGACAATGGACTAATTTGCCATTGAATGAGCGAACAGTAGAGGCCAGCTATTTCTCCTCTTTACTATTCCCTTTCTCTCTCCCCCCGACTCTTTAGTCTTTAATAATTGTATATTTTTTCTCATTGTAAAAAAAAATTTGTTAATTCAATATTTTCTTATTTAAAGTAGCTTGTATTGTAAGAATTCCTCTTGTAAATAGAAAAATGAAATATTTAAAATATAGAGTAACATTTTTTAAAGAATTCTAGTCATGTTATTCTTTTATCTTGTTATAAATAAACTCGCTTTTTATAAAAAAAACTATTAAGTTTTGTTATATGACTTTAGATAAAAAATTTCTAATTTTAAATAAAATTATCATTTGACATCATTCATCTAAAATTTTTATTTTTTAATTTTAGTGATTTCTTATTTCA
>JACYFF010019584.1:106611106-106628857 GCA_017589665.1 Selenicereus undatus | reverse complement strand
TACCCCCCCCCCCCCCACCCATTCCAGACCCTTTATCTACTTCTATTTACGGTTAGAGGGGTAGAGAGGGGCTTGAGAGTTGGTGATGACTTGGGTGGGTTATGGTAAGTCTCTGTGATGCTGAGAAAATGAGGCACTGTTAAGTCAAAAATCATGCATTATTTTATAATTATTTCGAGTCTATTATATATATTATTTCGTTTAATTTGTTTTGTTTTATATATATTTAGGAATAACATTAATTAAATAAATAGTAGAAGATATGATGTCGAAGTACGAGTTTTGCACGCTAGGCTATCAAGACGGGTCAAGAATAAATAATTAATGAAAAATATTATTCCATAATTATTTATTTGGGCTAGGGCTTCAAGAACTAAAGAAGAGCTAGAAGTCTTGAGGGAGAAGAAATCTAAGGAAGAGATGAAGGAAAACCTAAACATCACAAACCCTAATCTCCCTATTAAAAACCCCACGGCTGCATCAGATGGGATGATGACCAACAGTCCTCTCCTTCATTGTTCTTCACGCAGCTTCCTCTGCTCCCCATCTCCCTCATCACGTACATCCTCTTCCCACACTTATCACGCCTCCCCTCCTCCTTCTTCCCTTCCTCACGCATCAGCAGCAGCATCCATCGGCTTCCTCTTCTTCTTCTTCCCCGTCACCTTCGTCCCATCACCCATACACGTCCTTTTCTTCTTCACGTTCTGCCTTCTTCCTCAAACCCACGCATACCCCCAGTAACCATCTCAGCCATCACCATCTTCATCTCCTCTCCTCTCAGCACGCAAACCATCACCATCATCTCCATCGCCTTCATCATCGCTACCCCCACGCCACACCACACATCAAAGTAGGATTTTTTTATTATTTTTACTTTGTTTATTTAATTTTGTGTTTAGTTTATTGATTAGACATGAAATATTTAAGTTATTATTGTAATTTTAATTTTTACATGAGTGAGTAATTTTTGTGCTTAGTATAATCTTCTTGAAGCCATGCTAAATTAATTATCTTGAAACAAGTTTTGTACTTTAATGCCTAGTTGAATTATATTCATGATTCTTTAGCGATTAGCGTTTATCGTTTATGAAACTTGTGTTAAATCGATTAGAATGCATGCTAGTTGATTAAATACAATTTCAATTGATAGTTTAGAAAATTATAATACGTAAAAGTTATAATCTTTTAGGCCTAGGTATCACCCTAATTAATCATGGATGGCTCAAACCTATCTCTTTTAATTAGGTAATCGCTTTAGATCTTTGTTAAATCGATTTGCTGATAAATTGGTTACAAAGTGTTAAATGATGTTTTTCTAATTCTTAATGCTCTAATTTGGTTAAATTTTTGCGCTGGTGTGAAGATTATCAAATTAGTAGGGTTTATATTAGGGCTGGACCTAAGTAAACTAGAATCTAAGGAAAAACGGGGAAGAACCGCTGGTGGATCTCTTCTACAGTTTAACTCATGAATAAAATTCACTTGTGTGTTAATGATAAATATTAATTCGCATGGTGGATTGAGATTATACTAAGTATCTTTCATAAATTTGATAACTTTTGATTATTATTTGTTGTGTAGAGTTAATTAGATTTGTTTGTTAATTTTTGTTCTATTTTTACTAGCTTGAATATAATTTCAATCAACCACCCCCCCAAAGTATAGTCTTTTAGGAGTGTCTAGGTATTTTTAGATAGCTTAGAGTTTGATTTTTGGAGTGGTTACAATTTTAGATTGAGTCTTAGTAATTAATTACCGGTTTGTTTGAACTTAGACTAAAAATAGTTATTTTTATTATTTTTCGGTTTTAATTAATTCCTAGGGTTTATAAAGTGTCCTAGTCTGCTCATATTCAATTTCGTGATTTTTGGAAATTATCTGATAATTTTTCAGATTTATTTTGCGAAATTGACATGTGCAGGTTTTTAGGCAATTAATTCTGAAAATTTCGATTTTTTAATTTTAATTTACGATTATTAAGTATTTTTTGGTTCAGAAAGTTGTGTCCTAGAATTAGGGTGATTTTATTAATCATTTTCGTATTTTTAGTCATCCAGATTATTTTATTTTTAATTTCAGATTCAATTTTCTGCTTGTTTATTCTGCAGTAATTTTCTGATTTGATCTTCCTGAAATTAATCTGACAATATTCTGAAGTTATAAACCTGTCCAGCTTAAGTATAATATTTTAGGTTACTGTTTGATAATTTTAATATTTATTTTTCTGATTATTAGTTGCTGTTTTGAGTTTTTATTAAAATTTCAGTTAATATTCTGATTTTATTTTTCTGGATGATTCAGGAAATATTTTTACTGTTTTATTTCCAGAATATGATTCATAATATTTAGGAGAGTTATTAGGTCTTTTTCTAGATTTTTATTCATTAGATTTTAATTGTTTTAGAATTATTAAAATTAGACTTAACAAGTTGATTAGTAAAATCACTTAGGATTAAGTTAGCGATTTACAACAATCTTTCCTCGTGGATCGATCCCTACTTCCCTACGCTATAAAAATTATATAATAACCGAAGTAGTGGTTAAATTTGTAGCCCTCGACAGGCTTTACAGGCACACAAAAGGTTTATCCTAAACTTTAATCGTCATTTGAGAATTAGGATTTAGATTTGAGAATAACTCATTCTTAAAGCCTAAAAACTTTTATTATAATTTAGTGATTGGGGTTTAGGGTTTAGGGTTGGGGTCTATCAGTGAGGTATTAGATTTGGGGGTTCGCTTATGTGCTTTGTGATTTACGATTTGAGGTTTATAGTACATGTTGACATTATGATTATTTTAAAATTAAATAGTCAATTAGGGTTCCCAAATATTTGCTATTTAGAATCATAGTTTAGGGTTTTAGGCTCTAGGTTTTGGTTTTAGGGTTAGGGTTAAAGGGCTTAGCACTTAAGATGTGATGTAAGAGTTTTGTGCTCGACTTAAACGTTATACCCTAAACATTAGCTCATAATTCTATCCTCTAGATTACAAAAGCTTACCCTAAACATTGAATGCTAACTCAACCCTTAGATTGCAAAACCTTACCCTAAACATTAGATGCTTATATTGAACTTGAATTATGGCTTAGGGTTAAATGTTCAAGTATCAAGTTTTCAGGCTTTATATTTAACGTTGAGGGTTTAGCGTATGCACAATTTAGTGAGGAACTTGGCAGGGGAATTTGGAGGGGTTAGCTAGGTTGTCCTTATATGCTTACCCAAGTTATCCTTGTGGTGAACTGACATTAACCATATGCTGTATAAATTGACGAGTATAACATATATATGTTAACTCGAAAAATATGATACGAACAACCTAGGTTAGCTGAGGTAGATTTTCAGGGATACGGATATATATTTAGGGTGTATCTTGGGCATTTTTATATTAAGTTTTTGGATGGATTAAGGTTTAGAGATTAAGAGTCAGTTTTTAGGCACCATTGATATCTTGTAAAATCAAATCATACAATAACATATATAAACATCAGTATCTTATAAGTTATAATATTAAATCACCACCGCGGATTATATATTGATCATGAATTAGAGTTTTTTTTCACATAAGAAAAATAAAAATTTTAAATTACTAAAAACTAGCTCAAAAATCTTGAGCTCCCCAATCCAAAAAAAAAATTACGTCCCCCTCTTCTCTACAATTATTGCACTTCTTTTTTTTCTGTTAGACCGTAAGTAATATATTTTAAGAATATTTCAAAGCTTTTTTTAAAAGAATTTAATGGAGAGAGAAGAAAAAGGAAATGCAAATAGCATGTCTTCTATTAGTTTAATTATAATAAAGCCTATCTATTTACTTTTTTGAAAAAAATTAGCTATCTTAATTCAAGAAACAAAACTTATTTGTAATTGGAAGCCAATGAATGGATTTATTCTATCCAGAGAATTCACTTAGATTAACCTGAGTAATTATATTTACAGTTCGAGGTTGACATATCCATGACGTTTAACTACTACATGGGGTACAAGTACTTATGATTGAGGTTTGGGATTTAGGGTTTAGCCTTGTTGATTTAGTGTTTGGTATTATGTGACTAAGGTCTACAATTTGAGGTATGTTTTATTTTTTTCAATCGTTATGTGTGTGTGTGTGTGTGTGTGTACGTGCGCGCATGTGTGTGTTTGTTTGGATTTCAATCATATAATTTTTCATTGAAATAAGAAATCACTAAAATTAAAAAAATAAAAATTTTAGATGCATAATGTCAAATGATAATTTTATTTAAAATTAGAGATTTTTATCTAAAGCCACGTAACAAAATTTAACAGTTTTTTTTGTAGAAAAAAGTGAGTTTATTTATAACAAGAGAAAAGAATAACATGACTAAAATTCTTTAAAAAAATATTACTCTATATTTTAGATATTTAATTTTCGTATTTACATGAGGAATCCTTACAATACAATCTACTTTAATTAAGAAAATATTGAATTAACAATTTTTTTTTACAATGAGAAAAAATATACAATTATTAAAGACTAAAGAGTCACGAAAGAGAGAGAAAGGGAATAGTAGAGGATGAGAAATAGCTAGCGTCCACCAGTTCGTTCATTTAAGGGCAAATTAGTCCATTGCCCATCAACTTTTCCTGCAGGCAGAGTCCACCAAGAGACAAGAATAACACCTATAAGAAAGAAAAAAGATGAAGTGAAATGTCTTATTTGAAACAACACTATTAAGTAAATTTTTCTTTTTAAAATGCTATGACATTATAAGATAGTTGTATAACTTTCCATATTTATCTTGGAGCATTACCAATAATGAGTCTATTTTTGGGCTCACTAGTAGGGGTCTACCACTACCACTTTAGCCCCCTCTCCAACTTTTTAGGTCATAATCTTCACTCTCTCCAATGGAAGGCTCATCACTTTGACTCATTAAATAAAATAATACCTAAGGACCTACACCTAACCATATTTAATTAGTTTAGTTTTTGTGTTTTGGTTTGTTATTTGACTTTATTATTTTTACGAAAAATAATTTGCACATAATATTTTAATAATAAAATTTATTAATTATAGGGTTATAATTTGTATTAAAGAAACAACACAAGAGTTTCCATTAACAATAAAATTAACACATGGTTGAATATAAAGATTATAAGAGTTCGATAAGAAATGAAAAAAAAGATACATTGGTTAACATTTGATAAAAGAAAAAATAATATAATCGTTGAACAATATTAAAAAAATACACTTATGACGAACATTCACCTATCCTCTCTGCCGCTGCCTTGTATTTCGGTGCCATATTTTCTCAATCATGTCCGCTTGGAGAGCTGCATGTGTTTCGAGGTTGCGAGTTTCGCATGAAAGTTGAAAGTACGTTGCATAACATGGATTATGGTCATGGCTAACAATTGGCTTTGGGACAGTACCCTTGACAACATCGTAGTCAAATGCAAGCTTGTAATTATCTCACTCGTCCTCCACAATCATGTTGTAGAGTATCACACATACTCTCATAATGACACCAATTTCTTTTTCATCCATGAGACGAGCGAGGCCACGTACAATGGCAAATCGAGCTTGTAACACACCGAAGGCTCGCTCAACGTCCTTTATAACCGATTTTTTACGTTCTGCGAAGAGTTTTTTCTTTGGCCCTTGGGGTAGTGGGATAGTTTTAACAAATGTTGCCCATTTCGAATAAATTCCATCCGCAAGATAATATCCTATCTTGTACTCATGTCCATTAACAACATACTCACATTTGGGAGCTTCATCCTCATACAACTCTTGAAAAACCGGTAAGCAGTCAAAGACATTTACATCGTTGAGGCTTCCTGGCAACCTGAAAAACGCATGTCATATCCAAAAGTCATATGATGCAACAACTTCAAGGATGATAGTTGGCACCTTATAAATTTGCTTTTGAAATGATGTCTTTCAAGCTGCTGGACAATTCTTCCACTCCCAGTGTATGCAGTCGATGCTTCCCAATATATCGGAAAAATCACGGGCTTCAGCAACTTGCAGTAAGCGATCAACATCAGCTTGATTTGGTTTTCTCAAGTACTCTTTCCCGAAAACCTCAACGACGCCCAAGGCGAACTTCTTCATGCATTCTATTGCGGTGCTCACACCAATCTTTAAGTACTTGTCAACACAATCGGCTGCTATACCATAGCTAAGCATTCACATGGCTATGATACACTTGGTTAATGGTGCCAACCCACGCTTTCTTGCCTCATCGTACCTGACGTGGGAATACTCTGAATGATTGCCAAGTGTTTGCACAATGTGGAGAAATAAGTGCCTCCTCATTTGAAATCTACGACGACAATGATGATTGTTGTATAGTGAATCTTCCGCGAAGTAGTCCTTGTATAAACGGTCATCGGCAGCTTCTCTATCTCTCTTAATATATCTCTTCTTTACTCGGGGCCTGGATGCCGAAGGCGTCATCACTCTTGCTGCTTCCATAAATTGAAAAAGGGACGCCATGTGCCGTTGCACTTGTTGCTAGTGTTGGAGAAAAGCGCCTATAACCATGATATCAATTTCCGATGAAGATAAAGAGGATGAATCTTCCTCAAAAGGTAGCTTCTCAATATTGAAATTATCAATTATAAACGGCATGTGCAACATAATAATGTACAAGCGTTAACATATAGAAGAGTAATCGTTTGAGTAAACAACAGTTGACAAACCATTTTCATAAATTAATATCATGACATGATTATACCATACCAAGTCATATCTAATACAACATATGGTAAACTAATGTTACATAGTACGATCCTCCCACTTGGGGTTAGTATGCTCCTTTTCTAAGATAATCCCCACCCATTTGCTAATGAGTGGGAAGCACTGGCTCCATCGGCTGTTGAGCGTCTTCCAAGTATGAGTTGAGGCTCCTGGAGGGTGGTGGTCATTAAAATTGGAGGCCACCCTAGCTTAAAAAGCCATATTTCTTTTGATCAAACTTGACCACGGTGTCCATGCCTACATATTAGCTATTGATCCTCTTCAACTGTCCATTTTTTCGCACCGATTACTACACCTCCCACTACTTTCTCAACATCCCCCTCATTAGTACTCGGGTTAATATCCATCGCAGAGTTCCCTAACCTGACCATTGATCTTGTTGGTGTGGATGAGGGTGTGGAGTTGCTCCCCTCGAATAGTAATTTAGGTTAGGAGATTATGGAGGATAGCATGGAAGGTAATATGGGTACTCATTGTTAGTGACATTTTGGAAGGGGTCATTATGCGGTAGGGGGTAATAAGAGGGACGATAATGACGTGGATGTTGACTTGAGCCACGCCTTGGATTCCTAACGTATGGTTGTAGTGGTTAACTATTGTTGGTGCCGTTGATGGTGGAAGTTTGACGGTGGATATGGGAGATAAGACGTGTAAGGATTAGTTGGAGTGATTAGGCTGGTACTACCCCCCCCCCCCCAAAAATAGGGTGAATCTTCTTTCTCAAGTAAGTTAGTAAATGATTGAGAAATGTTAGGATTCATATTGAACGTACAATTAGGACCTACAAGCATATAATTAATCGTATTGGTGTGTTGTTATTAATTTTACGTGCAGAGATTATACAATTCATTAACGTAATAAATTGTATGAAGTTCTAGGAAACCCTATTAAACATATTAGATAATCTTAATTTATTTTAATTTTACTACTTAAATTGTACTAACATGCCTAATCATATTTTAATTTAAATTACTAATCAAGTCACATAATCATGTCACTAACGGTACATACATGTAATCTAAAATGTGAAAACATAATTAAATTTAACTAACATGTCGGTTATTTAAACTTAACCATATTCGTTATTTTAGATATGAACATATATACTACTGCATAACATAATTTTTCAACAATTTAAAATTATCCGTACTAACATGTGAACATTCCAACTCTATAAATTTCATTTGTTTTTTTCAGTTTACAAAGCATTTCAAATTATTAATGCCAAGAGTTAAAAGCATATTAACGTATTTTAATTCATTTTAATTTTACTACTTAAATTTTATTAACATGCCTAATCATATTTTAATTTAAAATTTTACCAAGTTACTAACTACTTATATAATAATGCAACCATAATTACTAACCATAATTACTAATCAAGTCACATAATCATGTCACTAACATTACATACATGTAATCCAACATGTGAACACATAATTGAATTTAACTAATATGTCTAATCTTAAAATTTAACCATATTCATTATTTTAGATACTAACATGTATGCTACCACATAACATAATTTTTCAACAATTTTAAAATTATCCATACTAACATGTGAACATTCCAACTCTATAATTTTTATTTATTTTTTCAATTTACAAAGCATTTCAAATTACTAATGCCAATACTTAAAAACATATCAACACATTTTAATTCATTTATATTTTACTACTTGAATTTTACTAACATGTCTAATCATATTTTAATTTTAAATTTAACCATAATTACTAACTACTTATATAATAATTTAACCATGACTACTAACCATAATTTAACTAATCAAGTCATGCACTATATCACAAACACTATGTACATGTAATCTAACATGTGAAAACATAATTAAATTAAACATAACTAACTTGGTAGTTATTCAAATTTAACCATATTGATTATTTTACATACTAACATATATACTATCGTACAACATAATTTTCCAACAATTTAAAAATTATCCATACTAACAATATTTTTAAAAAATTTCGTACTTACAATTTTCTTCACTTCTTTCTTCGTTGAAAGTATCACCAACTTTTCTACAAAAAAATTACAAAATTTAAAAATACAAAATTAAGCATTTAATTGAATATAAATTAGAAGTACTTAATTTCTTCACTTTTGGGATGAAACTACTCACAAATATAAACAAGTTGCTCACAATTTTGTAAGAGAGAGATTGAAATTGTATGTGTTACATTTGTAGAAAATGGGAGCTATTTATAGCAAATATAAATCAACAAAAAAAAAATACAAAATCTGGAATTTACCCGTTGGCAATGGCTCTCTCTTCCCATATATTGCATGCCTTCTCCCCCTTTCTTTTAAATTACAAAGCACGCGGTAAAAAAAAAAATGGGTCAGCGTCTTAAATGACGTCGTTTAAGCCCACTAAACGACCAAAAAAAAAAGGTTGAGCGCCTCCCGCGGTCGAGAGCCTCCCACCTGCCCTTGCAAGATAGGCCATTTGCTGCAACTCCACGAGCGCGCCCGATTCTCGTAAGCCCATTTCTCTGGCCCGCAAGACAAATATTGGATCTACTCTTAAACCCTCCTTTTTATGAAAGTCGTGTTTCTCTCCATCAAATATTATCTATTATAATAAGTTCAACTCATATCTTGTGATTGAAAGGTAAAGATGATGTCTATATGTTATATACAAATTACATCACAGGTTCGTGCACATTCTTTCTTTTTTTTGCTGAAATTGATCTTTTTATTTACGTGTAGTTGGACATATTTATTGTCCATTTATTATTCATTTTGTCTGACATATCTAGGGTTAGGTAGTAAAAATTGAGATTAACAGGACCCATTTCTAGGTTCTCTCTGCGCTTGTTTTTTGTTTTTATAATTTATGGAGTTGAACATTTTGTTTTATATACTTGAACAATCTATTATACTAAATTAAGCATTTTGATTTAATCACTTATGGGTGTGTTTGGTAGGGTTGAAAATAATTTTCCTAGAAAATAATTTTTAATATAAAATAATTTTTCATGTAAAATGATTTTCAACTCATATTTTCAGTTGATTGGTAAAAAGAAAAATGAACTTTCTGGATAATCAGTTTGATTAACAAAAAGTGAACAAAAAAACTAAAAATGATTTTCCGTAATCTTCAAATCATATGTCGAGGAAATAAACACGGAATAGAGAAAGAGTGCCAGAATCCAAGAAATGTAAAATCAACTTACGTTCTATTCAAAGTGAAAAATATTTTCTTTCATTATAGGAAAATTAATTGTCCTCTGAAAACGAATTTCTCCTCCTTGTTTAACCAAACACAGTAAAATTGAAAAATCATTTTCTAGGAAAATGATTTTCACTCCTACCAAACACACCCTTAAACTTGTTCCAAATCTATAGTCCCGGGATCTTAATACACGCATTGTATATTATATGTCCTACTATAACTGTATTATCACTGGTTCTTGATTTATCCTTTCAAACTCTTGCTTAGTCAAGGTTGTCCTCGTACAAACATGATTAATTCAATTAACCACGTAAGTTATACGCTGACAAATTTCGGGTACCAAACATTTGCACTAGACCTAAAACAGTTACTATCATCATATCGATGTTAAAATTGACCTGTTCTTATTTGTCCAGCGTTGAGCAAGGAAATAATCAAATCATGTCTCATTTAGTCGGTTTTTTGCCTAAGAAGAGCATAAACAAAGGAAAAAGACAACGACACATTATACATGCATCTACACAAATGAAATGAGGCCATATGGAACATGTTCATGAGAGCTTCACTCGCTAATAATTGAACCTACTTTTGACTAAGCCACCAACTAGAATATGGAGATTGACTGTTAAGAGACTATATTACATGAAATAGATAAGAGTAGACATTGCTATATGCTTTATCTTTAATTGTCTATTTTTAATGATCATTACTGTTTATTTCAGTGAGTAATTTTCTCGGATATAATATTTTATAGCGGTTATTAAATAGATGTGAAAATATAATGTTAGACATATCATGCGAAAATAGAGAAATTTTGGACAAATTAAAAAAAAAAGAAGAAAAACGAGGAAGTATGCCCATTGTAAGCAGGTGGATGTATATCCAGCCTCCATCCAACAATTTGGGCAAAATTATATCATCCATTCCAAAAAAAAGATATAATTTGTGATATTAATAACCCGACTCAATTCAAGCTTATTTATTTTTTCATATAATTTTTTAATATATAAAAATAAAAAGTGACAACGACATGCATCCTTTGCGTGTCAAAGGATCCGCCGCGTGGCCCCCACATTCACTGACGGGGTTTTTGGTTTGCGATTAAGATCAATGGCTAACGTTGTCTCTCTCAAAACATATGGACCCCTTTTTCTGCATTGTCAGCATAGCAATTGTTGAGCACATTTTTTTCGATTTGTTGACAATAAGCGTGGTTATGATTTATGGGCCACTAATATCAGTCTCTGATCATTTGCACATTTTGGACCTCTTTCTCTCTCTAATCTTCCAGGTAACCTGAATTCTTCTCTATTTCTGACTAGATTAGATAACAGGATTTCAAATATCTGTCAGGTGGCGGGTATAACTTCGTGATGGGCATTCATTTTTGTTCTATCAGGCTGGTGGGTTTGAGTTTATTTTGATTCATTTCGTGTTCATCTGTGATATTAGTAGGAGGGATTCTGTATACCCACCAACTGCTCGCCCTTTTGCCCGTGTGAGCAATTGGGACTTTTGTTTGTTCTTCGTCGATGCATCCTCTGGTTGCTGATCTGGAATTGAAACCCCATGTATTCAAATTCAACCCTGATTTGCTGTCAAACTTTCTGAACCATCAAAACTCCGCCGAAGTGTTTGAAAAAGATGGCATCTTCCAGACCCTTCATTTGGCTGATCCCAAAAGCTCTTCAATTGCCGAAATCGGGTTTACTAATAGTTCAGATTCTACACAAGTACCTGATTTTTCAGATGCTTGTCTTAAGTTCATTAGTGATATTCTCCTGGAAGAGGACTTAGATGAAAGTCCTACGTCTTTACACGATTACATGGCTCTCCTAGCCACTGAGAAGTCTTTGTATGATGCTCTTGGAAAGGAATACTTTCCTTCGTCTACTAGTCTTGCCCCATCTTTAGGCCGAAGTGTTGACAGCCCAGATAGTGGCTTTGGCCGCGGTTGCTCTGATGGTCGCGGGATTGAGGGTTTGGCTAATGATGATGCCGTTTTCATGTCTAACTGGCAGCTCAACACCACCCAATTGGACCCTTTCCCAATCATGCAAGATATTCCTCGTCCCTATTTGGAATTGAATTACCATTCTTCTGGGTCAAGCAATGGCATTGATGATTCGGGGGATGGGTTATCGACCTCTCCTGTAAGTACACTTGCATCAACCGCCACAGAGGCAGGGAAAAAGTTGGCTGGTAGCTCTAGGAGAAAGAACCGTCAAAGGGATGACTATGGCCATGAAGAGGGAAGGAGTAACAAGCAGCAAGCCTCTTACAATGACGATTACGTTGAGATGGAGCAGTATGACGATGTACTTCTCTGTAGGGCAGACAAGGGTAATATTTCAACTTGTGCCAATGAATCCTCGCTTAATGAGGTGCGTGAGAAGCTGCAGACGACAGGGTTCAAGGGAAGAACATCCCGTCTTAAGAAGCAATCTAAGGAAGCGAAAGAGGTGGATCTGAGAACTCTTCTTTCTGGTTGTGCACAAGCTGTTTCGAACTTTGATATCAGGACTGCTAATGAGCTGCTTAAGCAAGTCAGACAGCATTCTTCACCATATGGTGATAGCCTCCAAAGGCTCGCCCATCAATTTGCGAATGGTATTGAGGCACGCTTAGCAGGCACCGGTTCAAGAGTACCTGCTAATCTCATTGATGCACGGATATCATCATCTGAATTTTTAAAAGCTTACAAGTCATATGTTTCAGCAGTTCCTTTCAGAAGGATGTCCTATTTTATAGCAAACAACACAATTCTGAAGTTGGCTGAGAAAGCAACAAAGATTCACATAATTGATTTTGGTATTCTATTTGGTCTACAGTGGCCCTGTCTTATACAAAGTCTCTCAAGGCGAACTGTGGCTCCTCCGAAGCTTCGCATCACTGGGATAGACTATCCCCAGCATGGTTTCCGGCCAGCAGAAAAGGTTGAGGCAACAGGTCGTCGGTTGTCCGGGTACTGTGAGAGATTTAATGTACCCTTTCGATATGAAACCATTGCAAAGAAGTGGGAAACCATACGCCCAGAAGATCTAAATATTGAGAATGATGAGCTGGTAATTGTTAATTGTATGTTGCGGTCTGTAAATCTATTGGATGATACAGTGGCGGTAAATAGTCCAAGGGATGCTTTCTTGAGGTTAATCAAACAGATAAACCCGCGTTTATTCATTCATGCAATTGTCAATGGAACCTTTAGTACTCCATTCTTCAGCACTCGATTCAGGGAAGCCCTATTCCAATACTCTTCTGTATTTGATATATTTGAAGCGACTATGACTCGTGAAGATCGTGGAAGGCTGCTGATTGAGAGTCAAATATGCGGGCTAGAAGTTTTGAATGCAATAGCATGTGAAGGTGCAGAGAGGATTCAAAGGCCTGAAACATACAAGCAATGGCAGGAGCGGACAACAAGGGCTGGACTAAGGCAGGTTCCAATAGATGAGGAGCTTGTCAATAGAGCAAAGACTATAGTGAAAGCAAATTATCACAAGGATTTTGTGGTGGATGAGGATAGGCGTTGGATGCTTCAAGGTTGGAAAGGAAGGACACTTAGTGCCCTTTCCGTTTGGCAGCCTAACTAACATCTTCCCTTGTGTTGTAACTTGCTGTAAATTCTGCACTTCTTTTAAGTAATTCTCTCCCGATTTTGTGATGGAAAAGTCAAGAAATCTTTGGGGTTCCAGTTTGGGCATCTGTAGTAATGAAACCAATAGAACTAATTTCTTGTACCTCTGGCTAGCTGTTTCTGTTATTCTCCGTTGCATGTGCATAACTGCAGATGACATTGCTATGTCTTGTTTGACCTTGGAGTAACTTTGGCAAGCAACTCGACTCTACCTACTGATCTAAATGAATATGGTTTTGCATATTATTAATAGCTGTCACAGAATCATATGCTGCCTTATTATTTTGTGAGCTGTCTTCTTAATCTGCTACGCTGAAGTACTTTCTCAAGGTTGTCAGTTTGAAGAGCACTGCATGCTATCATGGTTCTGCCATATGTGTGGAGGATTGATGTATTTGCTTGTAACTATTGGTGGCCATTTCATATCTAATACTGTCTCTCAAGACACAAATGGCCAGTTAGGGAGAGTGATGTAGAAAAGTATGTCAAAATGTCCTTCAGGCATTATGGTACGTACACTCGATCTCAAGACAAAAATGATCAGGTGCTGCCAGTGGATGTGCGAAATCAACCCCCAATATGATAGTAAGGTTTGTTTTCTGTCATTAGGCTGCAAATTTATTTGGTGATGGCAGCTATTGTGGATTGAAAATTTCGTAAGAGATGCGCCTGTCAATTTGGCTTATGAAACTATTACTGTGTTAGAGTATGAGTCTTTTCTGTGTGAATGTTTGTTTCTGTTCGATAAATTCTGTTAAAATCATTGGTTGATTGATGGCGGCTTCTTGGGATCTTGAATATGAATAAACTCCATGCAAATACTGGATGTTTATGTTTTGATTGCACCATTGAAGATTGAGGATGGGACTTGCGTCAGGCAATGCCCCCCCCCCCCCTTCTCCTTTTCGAATTTAACCTGGTATTTTGCTTCTCCATATGTAACTGACGTTCTTTGTCATCCATCTATGGTTTGTCGAGTCTATACTCTACGGACCACGCACTCAAGGCATGAGGGTATTTGTAAGAGTTCGAGGCCACTGGAAACAGTTTTTTGTGGCAATTAAATTACATCCCCAGTATTAATCTCATTAAGTTCAAAGTTTGTGTAGCTGAAAAAAGTAAATTTGGATTTTTTTTTTCACTTAGATTGTACGGATTAAAGTAAAATGCCTCTTTAAACTTCCTTTACTCCATTTCTATAGAGTAGTAGGTAGTCTACGGCTTTTAAATTTAGAGTCAATCAGAACTAGTCTCACTGTAATTTTGCAATTTAGGAGCAAGACTGCTATATCGGACTTCACACATCTCGCATTGTGACAGGATTTTTGAAGTATTGAATTTGGATTTGGATTTAGTATTAATTTCAATACCTTTACATCTCTTTTCACGTCAGAACGCTAGACTTGCACTGTTACATGCTAGAATGTCATCAGAAGTGGACGAAGAGTTAAAGGCATAAATATTGATTCCGTGCTTCATATGTGACCGTATTTTCTTGTTAACCTGAATGAGGTTGGGAATTGGGATAGCTACTGGCTACATGTTTAGTGGAGAAAGTGTCGGCGAGCTATAGTGAGCTGGGGCATGTTGATCGTAACAATCTTATTCTTCCTTATCCAAGTTTGTGCTTTGCCTGAATAGGCTCAAATAGAGACCTAAATTTGGTCGACGTGATTAATCAACCCCGGCCGTCCTTAGCAGTGCTTTATTTCTCTCCAAACTCCTTTTTAAGTTCAATGACTCTAGGACTAAAACCATGTAATGAATCACTAAACCTGCAAGGCTTATAACTGGTGACTTCATGGTTCACAGATCACAATTCATGTTGGAGAATTTTTTCAAGAGTATGCAGTTGCCACCACAGACAACCCGCAGTGGATTCCACGGCCCGTGGTGGTCATAGCTTATGGTGGTTTTCCAATGGTTGTTCACTCGTTTTTTTGGATAAGTCAGTCACAACTCACGCCAACCTTATCCACTGAGGTAACTTTTAGCACATTATAAAAGGTCAAGGATAAGGAGAGAGACAAGACATATAAGACATAAAAATAAGATGGGGATAAGATCATCATGATCAATCAATACTCCCATGGATTGAACTAGAGAAGAAGAGCATTTACACTTGTTTGTTAGCGTTTTATCCTGAAGATTATTTGTGGTACACAACATTGTTGTACGGAAAATATTTTCAGTCACGACTCGTTGACATATCCAATACCACAAAAGTATCTAAATCCCTTTCCCCAACAATTGTAAGATTTACTTTGGTGGGCAACAATTCGTGAGATAAAATCTAAGTTCAATTTGGAAGAGACGCTAGTGACAATTTCGGCTGATTAGTAGATGTGAAGGGCATACAAGATCCGGAGAACAAAGCCTATTATGTCTTCAACAGGTAAGTACTATGAGGAAAATTAATTTTATGCATGCAATTTTATGGTTGATAATATATATGATTTTCATCAGGACCTATGTTATGGGTTTATTGCCTATTCGATGGATGGAGTTACAATTTATGTTTAATTTAAGTTTGGCAATGGCATGCATCTAATAAGTCTGTAAGAGATTAGTTTCCGTATAATCTGGGTGTTTTGTAATGTCTTTTTTTTTGAAGTATATGGATAGCAAGTATGTGGCAGCATGCGAGTGTATGCCTGGACGTTAATCAATTTTATTCTGTACTTTGTCTATCCATATTCATCGTATAGACACTGACGCATATATAGTGCCATGATTAACAGTTTCTGAGTAACGACCTTTGATTGCCATTGAATATCTAGATGAATCATGGTAAAAGTGTTATAATTTCGGTTTTGGCAATCCATGGTTTTTATTATTGGAAGGAATGCAAGAATAAGTTTGTTTATTATCACAGAGGGCATGCATAATGTATTAGAGGCCAATATTCATTCGGAACGTCAAATTATTGATTTATTTGGATTCATTATTTAGTGATAACGTGATGATTATCATATAAGTGATCATGATTCAGTGACAAATTTTGCAATATCTTTTGGTTATTTGTCTTACACACGAATTTGATCATGTCCAAAATTGTGAGTATCAATTTGGTTGTTTAATCATGTATAAGTTATTGAGATGAATTACAAGGTGCAATAGACTTATGCTTGGACGAATAATTTTAGTTTGAATCACATTTTGTGATGGTATGATGGAATGTCATTTTGATCGGGCCGATTATTAATTTAATTGTAAGTATCAAAGTAAGTATTTTGTTATGTAAGATTGATGCTTAATTAGGAACTGTTTATTTAAGATGGCAATGTGGGTATTTGTGGTCACTTATTATGTGATGTTTCAAATTAAAGTTGTCATGTTATCCTCAGTTTTGGTTTAAAGTTTGCCTTTGTAAATTGATTTCACACAAAGTAATGACTAAACTTAAAAGTGTGATCGGTATTTCTTATCCATAAATAAATGCACATGAATGTGTAAGTATTATAAAGTCCATGGTTATGTAAAGAATGTCAAAGTTAATATGATAATTTCATCGTATGCGAGTTTGTAAGATGTTCATGAGATATCATAGATCATGGAGGGATATCCTCAATTTAAAAGCACCATTTGATCATGTAAGATAATAAAATCATATGTTTAGAAATACGATTTTCATGGAAAATCAAGTTTAGTTTTCTAAGTGTAACCATGTAAATTGTCCAAATATTATCGGATTAAATTATGGTTACGAACAAGGATATGATATCTTTATCATGTATAAGGTGGAAGTTCAATGTAATTTCCATGAAAGACAAGAAATTAGGTTTTCTTAGTATACATAAATTGGAAAGATAATTTCCATGAAAATTGAGAAAAATCTTGGTTTTGTGAGTACTATTTTTCTTCATTAAATTATAACCATATAAATAATCCATGAGAGTTGGATAAAGGTTATGGTTATGTATATTAACAACTTTGTAAATCTCATGGGCCCAAATATTTAAGATTTATAAAGGGACGTTATATTAATTTCTAAGTTGTATGGATCCTTTTCAAAGTTTAAACACTTTATAGTGTAATTTTACCCATGGTTTATGATACGATGATTTGGTCATATTAATGGCGGGGGTGTAATTTTTTATGAGTTCAAATGGTACTAACTAGTCTCGATAAATCTGATTACGATCATGATGTATTTAAGGTCATGGAAAGTCAATGGTTATACAACACTCAA
>JACYFF010019584.1:106548915-106610706 GCA_017589665.1 Selenicereus undatus | reverse complement strand
GTACCACAAATGTATCTAAATCCCCTTTCCCAATAATTCATTGTGTTAATACAAAAAGGGGATGGATTGTCATAGACTTGATTCGATACTGTTCAAGAACCAATTTAACCAAAAGCTAAAGCTGATGGTTGAAGGTTCAGGAATATGTTTATACTCTAACATGCCAACTCAAGCGAATGCCCTTTGTGTTTGAAGTGTGGCTGCTGTAAAGGTCCATCATACCTTATGCAATAAATCAACATGAGGGTTGCTGAGATTGGAACTCGAGGCCTCTCGCTCAAAAAGGCTCTGATACCATGTTCAAGAACCAACTCAACCAGAAGATAAAGCTAATGGTTGAAGGTCCAGGAATATGTTTATACTCTAACAGATACCACTGAACATTCTCAACATGCGTATGCTGTTACTAATGATGATTGCTGTCCTTCATGGCGAAAATATATAGTGCAAAAGTTGGTTGTAGATTCACATGGGAAAGTTATGCCATGAGCTTTTTGGCCTACCCATGTACTGGTAGCTCCGTTCGCCCAATTCGAAGGGCATAAATCGTCAATCGTGTACGCTATGCTTAGTTTTTGGTGTTCAGTGAAAAAAAGTCCAATATACTTCAGATCATCTACCATTGGTTATTATATGACAATGTTGCTTATTCTCATCTTTGCTAAGGACAGCACCATTACTTATTTTATTGACTTATATTCTCAGACATTGTATTCCACAACATACAAAGGAATTTATATAGTTAAAAGAATTTAATGTATGGTTCTTGTGCAAAATTGAGAAAAGTGTTTACTCTTGCTAGGTTTGGCGTCATTCATATTACCCTGCTGCCTGAAATATTACATATATTTTCTTCCTTGGAACCTCCATAGATTAAAAAAAAAAAGAAATAAAAAAGAGGGAGGTTGTTTGGTTGACTAGTTATATGATCTCCCACTGTCGCTCCACATTTCTTGTTGTCTATCTGTTCCTATTTCTATTTCTTTTTTTTTTTGTCTTTCTTTTGTGGAGTTGGGATTATGGCGCATGAATCCATTTTCATGACATTATCTCTTTAAACATGACCTTTTAAAAAGTTGATCATACTCATGGATTTGATTATCTAGAGAAGATGTTGGGCTTCAGAAATCGATGAACACTACATCTCTCTCGTCCCCTCCCTCCTTTTCCCACTCTTTTTCCATGTTCTTTTCATAGAATTCCATATATTTCCATTCTAAATACCTGTACTTTGACAGCTATTTCGTACCTTTTTATTTAAAAAAAGCAAAATTTATTTCTTGTACTTCTTTCCAATGGACACCCTTCTTGTCGAGAGCTACAACCAATCTATAAATAATTTTTCATTAGACTGTGAATTGCTAACAAGTTCCTCACTACACCAAGCCTGCATCAGGATCAGGAATTGCAACCTTGTTGACGATCCTCTTGTCATCCACTCGAATGATCATCGTGGTAGCATGAAACTCAAACTTTGTGCACCAGCTGGTAATCCAAATATTACTACTAATCTTCCTACTCCATATTCAGCAATTAGGCCCGATAAAAGGACTGATCAAGTATCAGTTTTTTCTGACGATTGTCTCAAGTTTATAAGTGAGATTCTCATGGAATAGGATTTAGATGATCAAGCTGCCTTTTTATGCAGCCCTGCAGGCCACTGAGAAGTCATGATATGATGTGTCGAGATAATTTTTTCAAGACAACAAGGGAAGGTACCCACCACGGGCGGACTGTGGGTGGCACCATGGTTCGTGGTGGCCACCATGGGATGCACATGGCTGAATTTCTTCTTTGGTTTGGCTTGAAATGGGGCAGCGGGGACCACGGTGTGTCCGTGGTCCCCTCCACGATCAATGGTGAGGGGTTATTTCGGTATTTCTTATCTGGATTGATGCCTCTTTAACCAGAGGACGTGTCCTTTAAGAAATAAACTATTGTCTCTTCATGATAATGAGACATGTATATAAGGATGAAGAATGTACATAAGTGACATACACAATCCATGAGAGTGACTGCAGCACCCCATTGATTGAACTTTCAGAGAACCTTGAATATAACACTTGTTTTCCATCTTATTCCTAATATTATTTTTCGTACATCAAATGAGTCTTAAGAAAAGAAATTCTATCACTATTTTCATAATGACAACACTTCGTGAGATGACCTCAAACTTCCAGACATTAGACAAATTTGAGAGTGTTGCGTTCCATCGTTGGCAAAAGAAGATGCACTTTCTTCTAGCTACTTTGAAGGTTGTATATGTTCTAAACACTCCTTACCCATCGAGAATGACAATAAAACTCTGAAGCAAGCCCGCCAGAGGTCTAAGTTCAAGAATGATGACTACATTTGCTGGGTACACATATTGAACAACAAGTCGGATGCCTTATTCAATGTATATCAAGGTGTGGAATCCACAAAGGCTCTTTGGGAGATGTTAGAGAATAAGTACATGACAGAGGATAACTCTAGTAAGAATTTCTTTGTAAGTCAGTTCAATAATTATAAGATGGTCGAAAAACGCTTTGTTCTAGACCAGTTGTATGAAATTCAACGTATTTTAGGTCATTTCAAGCAACATAAGATTTTCATGGATGAATCTATGATAGTGTCTTCTATAGTAGATAAACTTCCCCCCTCTTGGAAAGACACTAAAAGAACCCCAAAGTATAAGAAAGAAAAAATTACTCTTGAGGATTTAGCTAACCATCGTCGTACAGAAGAAGAATTGCATATGCAGGATGAATCAAATGATCATGTCTCTAAGATTCATGTGGTCGAAGATGGACAGTCGAGTCATGGATAGAAAGGGAACACAAAGAGGCCTAATAAGGACAACAGCAACAAGGGTAACAAGAAGACAAATGTGGTTTGCTGGGAATGCAAAAACTAGGCCACGAGAAGAGAGATTGTACCATTTAGAAGTGCAAGCGTGGGTTGAACAACCGAAAGGCTAAGACAAATGACAACTTTGTAGCCATGATCTTTAATCAAATCAATGTTGTCCAAAGGAACAATGATTGGTGGGTTGATTCGGGTGCTTCCAACCGTGTGTGCAGGGACCACTCCTTCTTCAAGACTCTTGATCCTGCTGAAGATAGGAAGATGCTCTATATAGAAATACATCTACTGTTGATGTCAAAGGGATATGGCAAGCAGAATTAATCTTTACTTATGATAAAACCCTTACATTAAAAGATGTATATTATGCACCGAAAGTGAGGTAGAATCTTGTTTCTGGTTTTCTTTTGAATAGGTTTGGCTTCAAATAAGTGCATGAAGCCAATAACTTTATTTTGTCTAAGGGTGGTGTCTGTGTGAGGAATGTCTATACTTGTGGTGATATGTTTAAACTAAATATAATCACTACTTATAGTGATAATAAAGTGAATGATTCTGCCAACATGCTTGTTCATTCTGTTTCTTCCCTATGACATAATCTTCTTAGACATATGAACTACAAAAGATTGAAAGAAATGTCTAGACTTGAGTTAATTCAAAACTTTGATGAAAACATAGAGAAACGCAAGCCTTGCATGTCAACCAAAATCACTAGAAGTTCTTTTCCCAATGTTGAAAGGATCACCAAATTACTTGAATTAATACATAGTGATTTAGGTGACTTTTGTAACACTCCTTTTGGAGGAAAGAAATACTATATCACTTTCATTGATGATTTTTCAAGGTATTGTCAAGTGCATTTATTACATGCTAAAAATGAAGTACAAGACAAGTTGAGGATCTTCAAGAATAAGTCTTAATTGCAATGTAAAGCCTTCATTAAAAGACTAACGTCAAATAGGGATGGTGAATATTATGATCTAAAATTTGTTCCAATCTATTGGTATAATTCCTGAGGTCACAACACCGTAAACATCACAACAATATAATGTGGCAAAAAGGAAAAACCAAACTTTAACTAAAATGGTAAATGCTATGCTTTCTAACTCAGGTTTAAGCGAAGACTTTTGGGGCAATGCTCACAGCAGGTTATATCCTAAATAGAGTTCCTAATAAAAGGAGCTCTATTACCCTTTATGAGTTATGGGATAAGAGGAAACCAAGCATCAGTTATTTCAAAGTTTGGGGTTGTAGGGCTATTGTAAGAGTCCCGAAACACAAGAAAAGAAAATTAGGAAAAAAAGGAATTGAGTTCATCTTTACAGGCCATGATAAACATAGCGAAGCCTATAGGTTTATGGTCATTAAACCAAATGATTCGATTATGGTGAACACCGTAATAGAATCAATAGATGCAATTTTTTATGAAAATAGATTTTCTTCAATTCCTAAACCTAATGATCTTATTCCAAGTACTATGTCTTCAGGTAATGGTCAAGAACAAGGAGGCATAGTTGAAATAAGAAGAAGTAAGCGCATTAGAAATGAGAAATCATTTGGATCAGATTTCTTTGTTTACCTAGTTGAAGGGGCTAGGAATTCCATTGAAAATGAAAATCCCTATGTCTACAGCATTGACTCTTACGTTAGCACTTTTAAAGAGTCTATGGAATCTCAAGTTGTCCCTTTTTGGAAAGAAGTGATCCAAGATGAAATGGACTCTATAATGGAAAATAATAGTTGGGTCTTAGTTGATTTACCCCCTGGATGTAAACCTATTACATCAAAATGGATCTTTAAAAGGAAAAGAAGAGTACATGGTGCCATAGGATGTTTAAAGCCTAGTTAGTAATAAGGTGCTTTAACTAAAGACATGGTATTGCGTACTTTGACACCTATGCACTGGTAGCTAAAATTGCAATCATTGGAGTACTCATCGCTTTTGTTACGATTCAAAAGCTAGTGATTCACCAAATGAATGTAAAAACTGCAATCTTGAATGGTGATCTAGAAGAAGATGTGTTTATGAAACAACCAGAATATTTTGTGATTCCAGGCCTAAAAGAAAAGATATACAAACTTATAAGATCCTTGTATGACTTACAGCAAGCACCTAAGTAATGGCATCATAAATTTGATGAAGTAGTGCTTTCATTTGGCTATAGTATCAATAAATCTGACAAATGTGTTTATTCTAAGTTTGAGCATGGAAAGGGTGTATTTATACGTCTATATGTTGATGACATGCTGATTTTTGGAACTGATTTAGAAGAAGTAGAGAAAACCAAGGGCTTTCTTTCTTCCAAGTTCTCTATGAGAGACATAGGGGAGGCCGATGCCATACTCAGCATGAAGATCATTGGAAATAATAATCGCATTTTCTTAAGTCAATCTCATTATGTTGAGAAAGAACTTAGGAGGTTCAAATATCAAATCTGTTCCCCAATAGCCACTCCTTTCGATCTAACTTATAAGTTGACCCAAAATAGTGGAAGGCCTATTGAACGACTTGAATATGCAAAGGTCATAGGGTGCTTGATGTATGCAATGACAAGCAGAAGGCCGAATATTGCATTTGTCATTGGGAAACTAAGTCGATATACTAGTAATCCTAGTAAGTTTCAATGGCATGCAACACGTCGAGTTTTGAAATACCTAAGGGAAACCCAAGACTATGGCCTATTTTATTCAGGCTATCCGTCAATATTAAAAGGATATTCAAATGCAAGATGGATCAATGACAAAGACGATTATGCCTTGACGTTAGGTTGAATATACCAGCTTAGTGGTGGACCAATATCTTAGGCTTCCAAGAGGCAAACATGCATTACAAATTCTACCATGGCTGCTGTGTTTGTAGCCTTAGCTGCAACCAGCAATGAGGCATAATGGCTACGAAATCTGTTGTTGGAAGTGTCTTTATAGAGAAAACCAATGTCACCGCTCTCCATTTATTGTGATAGCAAATCAATGCTATCTAAGGTCTACAGTAATGTGTATAATGGAAAATCAACGCACATTTGACTTAGGCATGCCTACGGTCACCGATTGATAAAGGATGGAGTAATGACTTTTGATTATGTGCAAGTAAGTGAAAATCTTGCAGATCGTTTAACAAAAGGTTTAGCAATAGACTTGTCTTTGAAAACATCAAAGGGGATAGGACTTAAGCCCACATCTTTAATTACTAATAATGAAGCCTCACCTTAAAACTGGATATGATGTCAAGTTTTAAGTTCAATGAGTGACGACAGTATATAATGATTGATAGCACTAACATATTTCACCCTAAGGTAAGAATGCTTGTAAACTGTAATATGATAGGACGGTGAGTTATGCTCTTAATAGACCTTGATTGAATGGCTTGTGTTACAGGAGCATGACTCTAAGGTCTACCTATATGAGTTTGAAGTATAGCCGCTGCAAAGAGCTATAGGGCTCAGCTTGATGCACTCATTAAGGATATGGACACATGGTTGGGTATTAATGTGAAAATGTTAAGTGTAATTTGAGATTTGTGTGTGAAATGTATCCAATTAATCAAAATTAAATGATGTATAGTTCAAAGACTTATTTACTATTACATTCAAATCAATTGAAATTATACTCGCAAGACACTTCCATTACGCATGAATCTTCAGGTTTGTTCGAATGTTACTATGTATTTATCTTCTTTCTTGAATGGCGGGGGATTACATGTCTTGAAAAGGCAAGGGATTGTTGAGATAATTTTTTCAAGGTAAAAAGGGAAGGCAACCACCACGGGTTGATCGTGGGTGGCATCATGGTCCGTGGTAGCCACCACAGGATGCCTGTGGTTGACTTCTTTTCCTTGGTTTGGCTTGAAATGATGCCATGGAGACCACGCTCTTTCCGTGGTCCCCTCTATGATCCATAGTGAGCTGTTATTTCGGTATTTCTTACCTGGATTGATGCATCTTTAGCCAAAGGATATGCCTTTTCAGAAATATCTGCCCAAACTGATATCTCTTTAAGATAATGACACATGTATATAAGGGTGAAGAATGTACATCAGTGATGTAAGCAATCCATGCAAATGACTACATTACCCCATTGATTGAACTTTCATAAAACCTTGAACATTACACTTGTTTTTCAGCATCTTATCCCTAAGATTATTTGTGATACAATAAATAAGTCTTAGGGAAAGTGATTCTATCATGATTTTTTGAATTGTCTATCCCTAAGATTATTTGTGATACAGCAAATAAGTCTTAGGAAAAGTGATTCTTTCATGATTTGTTGAATTATCTAGTATCACATTCAACCCTTTTGTTCTAACATGAAACCCTTACAAAGGCATGGCCATCTTCATCTTATGAATATCCTCATCTGTTTCTCTTGAATCTGACTCTTTCCTAGGTGACATTGTGGTGAGGTTGCAAAGGGGCTAGTAGAGTGCCCTGCTAGTATCTTTCTGGATTTGAAGTTAATATCTGATGAATCAGCGAAATTTGACTGGCTTAAAAAGACTGTTAGATTTTCTTCAAATGCCGATTGTGGCTTTGGCAACTCAAAGACTATATGGTTGATCAATCAAGGAAATGTGGAAAGAATAGGAAATAATCACAAAAATGACGCCATTGTTGGAACAAAAGGAGATGAAATTTGGTCGAGATGGTGAAAAAGTCTCACTAGGGTTGATATTGATTATGAAGAGGAAAGGAAGAGCAAGCACTTAGCATCTCACATTGAGGAATATGTGGAGATAGAGTAGTATGATGATGTCCTGTTTTGCAAGGAAGATGGAGATGGCAATTTGTGTTGTAATTGTAGAGATAAATCCTTAGATGATGGAAAAATTGGCAAGTTCAAAGGGTCTAAGCAGAAGAAAAGGCATGGCAAGAGGAAAGGTCGTGAAGGAGAAGCAGTTGAGCTAATGACATTACTAATTCAATTTGCATAAGCAAGGCTATCTTCGATATGAGGAATGTAAATGACCTCCTCAAGCAAATCAGGTTGCACTCTTCACTATATGGGGACAACACCCAACAAGTTGCCTATTATTTCGCTATGCCCGTAAAGCACGATTAGCTGGCGCTGGGTGGGAACAATACAGAGAAAACACCACTCAGTGACTAGCGTTCTAAAGGCTTGCAGCGAGTAAGCTATCGCAATCCTTTTTAGGAGAGCATCTTACTTTCTGGCAAATAATGCTATAGCTAAGTTAGCTGAAAAAACAATGACGATCGACATAATTAATTTTGATATCTTCTTCGGGTTCCAATGGCCTGGTCTTATGCAGGAGTTGTCAAAGAGATGAATTGGCCCTCCCATGATGTGAATCACTATAATTGGCTATCTTGAGAGTGGGTTTTGACCAACATGAAGGGGGAGAGAAACAGGGAATAGATTATCAAAATACTGTAAGAGATTCAAGGTGGCCTTTAAATTTCAAGCCATAATGAAGGGATAGGAAAGCATAACCTCTAAGGACATAGACAGGGATGAGCTTTTTATGGTAAACCATCTCTACATGAAAACTAGTTGATGAAACAGTTGAGGATAAAAACCCTAGGGATACATTCTTGAGCCTGATAAGAAAGCCGAATCTCGATCTCTTCATTCATGGCATTGTGAATGGCACATATAGGGCTCCGTTTTTCCTAACAAGGTTCAAGGAGGCTCTTTTGTGCTTGATATGTTAGAGGCAACCATAACTCATTAAAGAGAGAGGAAAGGTTGTTGGTTGAGCACCAGTTGTATGGGAAAGATGTCTTGAATGTCATAGCATGTAAGGGTGCGGAGAGGATTGAAAGGCCAAAGACGTACAGACAGTGGTAAGCTCGAAATCAGAAGGAAGGATTTAGAAAACTTCCATTGGAATATGAAGTCGTGAAGAGAGTCAAGGATCATGTGAAGCAAAATCATCACAAGGATTTTCTTGTTGAAGAGGAAGGTTATTGGAGGTTTCAAGGTTGGAAAGGAAAGGTCTTGTATGTTGTCTCCTGTTGAAGACTCATTTAGGATTTATATTTATCAAATTTAAGATGAATTCTCTGAATAATCTCTTTGTACAATATCACATTGCTTGCATAACTTTTGAGCTTAATAAAATTTCAAGTTTCACAAAAAAAAGAGAATATTGTGACTTCTGATGCGTGTGCCAGAACGTCATTTTTTGTATCATCATATTTGTGCAACAAGGCCAAAGCATTTGGCTGAATAGAAGGGGTCAGAGGCGCACTCAAGAGTCTCTTGATCTTGTGCATATAAGCTTCCAATTATAACTACGGATTCAAAATATGGTTGATTCGCAACAAAACAGCGTTGCTGAAAGGTTTCGAAGTTGAGCGAACCGTATTTTCGCCTCGTAACTACTGTGATATGCAATATGTTTTCCGCATTAGAGTTATTATTCCTGGTTGCATCCAAAACCGCAATCACCACGAGAACCTCATTTTGAAGTTTACGATCTTCGTTGAACATTGGTTTTATCTTTACTTTTCAGAAATAAAAACTGCAGGCATCCATTATGATCAAAGCCTACTCTTTAAACGAGAGGAGACTTTACGTGTTGACAGTTTCACCAATATTTCAAATTTGAATTTGTTCATATCTTAAAAGATTTAGTATCTTTATTGATTGATGTATATCAAGATTTTTATAGATTAATTCAAAATTTAGATTTCATTTTAGCATATTTTTCATAATTTTAAATGGATACATCATCTAACCAAATCAACCATCGTATTCTCCAGAGAGAGAAAGAGAGAGAATGACGTGCCTTGAATAGTTGGACTAGACATTATTATGAAATAGACACTAATAGTTAAGAAAATTTCTACATATCACTTAATTTTAATATTATCTTATCGTAATTGAAAGTTTATTTAGGGTGATTCTAATTTTATAGTTAATACGTTTCACTTTAAACGTATTAGCATTTATCAGCCATAAAATAACATAATCAATCAATTATTTTTTTTGATAGAGAAAAGGGGGAGGGCATTATATTAAATTGTCATTGACGTAAGCATACATATCGTCTGACGCCTGAGACAATATGTCTTCAGGAATAGCAGACTCCCATAAAAGACCCTCCAAACATAATAGTTACCTGTGAGTAAGATAATAGGCTATCCTATTCCCCCCTCTCTTGACAAAAGACCAAGGCACAAAACCAAATTACTAGCAAAAGAAAGAATGTCTTGAACAAAAAAACCAATGGAAGTCTCGTGAACGTGACATGCCTTGATCAGGTTGATTAAGGCGAGGCAAGCGCCTTCAACAACCACACTACGAGCTCCAAAAGCAAAAGCGCTCCTCATGGCATGAAGATAGGATTTGGCTTCATCAATAAAAGGACCCGAGGTAACCTGGCCATGCTTTGCACCAGCTAGAATCACGTCCTCGTTGTGGTCTCGAAGGACAAATGCCCAACCCCAAAAACCAAAGTTGTTTGAGGCGCCATCGAAGTTAAGTTTAAGTGTCCGGACATGCGAGGACTCCAAACCGCGTTGTGTGGGATTGACGGGGGCGAGGTCTCAGTTCCAGCTGCATGTGTAAGACGATAGCTGTGGGCAAAATGGATGACTTTCTTCCCCAAGGAGCTCAAGTTACGGTCTGGGTTGTTGAAGATGAAGCGATTTTTAGAATTCCAACACTCCCACATGACCGATAAGAAATCACCGAAATAGCCATCATCAAGAGAGGATCATGCTTTGTTCAAGCAATCGGCTGGCGTGTGAAAATAGGTGGTCCAAAGAGAGGGGTTGAAATCACAACCTTGCCAAACTTGTGATGCAAGTGGGCATTCAAGAAGCGCATGGGTGTCTGTTTCTTTCATATGACCATAGATGGAGCAGCCCATGGAGAAACCGGACACACGTTTGGGTATCGCCCCGGCACAGGGGAAGATACCCATGGCCACCTTCCACCCAAACAGACATATGCGAGGAGGAACATCACAGTGCCATAGTACACGCTAGAGAAAGCTGTCCACTCTGGATGGAGACCCCGAGTTGGCCATTACATCAGAGATAAGCATGTGGTAGGCACTTCTCACTGAGAAGATACCTTGGAAGTGGTAGTTCCATATGAGTTTGTTGGTAGGCCAAGAATCACAAAGAGGAATGGTCAAAATAAGCTTAGCATTGCTGTCAAGAAAAACTTGACGCACTAGATTAGCCCTCCAACTATTTGATTGTCAATCAATAAGATCACTCACAATGAGATTAGCCCACTCTTCGGTTTTTGGCGTAATGGGCCTAAAGGAGTGCGGGCGAGGCAGCCACCTATCTTCCGAGATACTCAACGTATGCCCATCCCTAACCAACCAACGAGACCCATGCTCAATGACATGACATGCGCCCATCAAGCAACGCCAAGTGAAGCTCGGATGGAGACCAAGCGATGCGTTAAGGAGATTGCCGTCAGGATAATATTTGGCTCGGAGAAGACGAGCAACAAGAGAATTCTCATCCTTGAGGAGGCGCCAAACTTGCTTTGACAAGAGGGCTTCATTAAATACCTCCATGTCACGAAAGCCTAAACCCCTCTTTGCTTTTGCATAAGCATGAAGCACTGATCCAATGGATTTTTTGATCTTCTTATTTATGATCCCACCAAAAGCATATAATCAAGGATTGGATAGTGTGACATAACTTGTTGTGCAATTCAAAAAGAGATATAATATAGCAACAAATAGCCTGAGCAACAACTTTTATCAGCACTTCTCTACCTGCCATGAAACCAATCTGTCCATATACCCTGAGAGATGCTTCTTGATACGACCAATTAGAAAAAGGAACAGTTTCTTCTTGGATCGTCCTACAAGAGTAGGAGCTCCTAAATATTTCTCATGGGAGAGGACTTCCCTTATATCCAGACAGAGTGTGATTTGGTTCCTGCGCTTCAGCTGAAACACCCTTACTGAATACCACGTCAGTCTTAGCTTAATTAATAGTTTGTCGAGAGGCCAATTCATACTTATGAAGAATATCTTTTAGAAATTAGGCCCGATCCATACAAGCGTTGCAAAAGATCATGGTGTCGTCAGCAAACAGAAGATGGGAAATAACAGGAGCACCATTGCACAGGGAGATCCCCCTAATGGAAGTTCTCTCCATAACCCTTTTCAAAAGCCCAGACAGGCCCTCTGAGTAAAATAAAAAAAGGTAGGGGGAGATTGGATCGCCTTGTTGAATACCTCTACTCGGAATAATATGACCCTTGGGGACTCCACTGGTCAAAAAGGAGAAAGAGACCGATTTGACGCACTTCATGATAAGGTCAACCCATTGCCGGTAGAAGCCCATGCAAAGCATGATGTTGGCTAGGAAGGGCCATACTACTCTGTCAAAGGCCTTGGACATATCTAGTTTGATCGCCATTGAGCCACTGGAACTAAGATCACCACGCATTGCATGTAAGACTTCAAAGGCAATCAGGATGTTATCAGAAATCAGACGCCCCTGAACGAAAGCACCCTGTGTATCTGAGATAATATCAGGCAAAAGCGATTTTAGACGATTTGCTATTACCTTTGTAACAAGCTTGTAGATGACGTTGCAGAGGCTGATGGGACGAAAGTTTGAAATTAGGTCCAGCTTGTGTTTCTTAGGGATAAGGGCCACAAAGGTGCGATTAAGTGCAGGTGGGATTAGGTGCCCATGAAGAATGGAAAAGACAGCAGCAGAAACATCATCCCCTATATTGTCCCAGAATTTCTAATAGAAGAATGGGTTCATTCCATCCAAGCCTGGAGCCTTATGCTGGTGCATCGGAGCAGACACATTCAAGAACTTCATCCATGCCAGTGGGATAAGAGGTGGAGAAAAGATCTTTGAAGTACCGCGTGACAATATTAGTAATGTCGTCTTTCTTAGTACGCTACTCCCTATTAGCATCCTTGAGGCCCAAAATCATGTTTTTGGATCTTCGCGTGTTGGCTCTGGTATGAAATCACAGGGTGTTAGAATCTCCGAATTTGAGGTAGTTGAATCGGGCTCTCTACCACCAAAGAATTTCTTCTTTTCTGCGCCAACCCCTAATGAGGGCGAGGTGTTGCACCGACGAATTGCATCCTTTTGGGATAGAAGTTTCAGTTCTAGCTCCCTAATTTCTTGATTGAGAACGCTAAAAGTTGTATGGTTCCACTGAGTTAGCATGGTTGCACAGCTGTTCAGCCGGAGAAGCGAGTTCTCCACTGGGTTGGCGTCCAAAACTGAGGTCTAGGCGTTGGCTATCACCTTTCTTGCAGGTTGGTTCAGTGAACCACATATTTTTGAACATGAATCTCTTCTTAAGTGAGCCCTTAACATTAGAAGAAGGAGAGCAATTAAGAAGGATAGGAAGGTGGTCTGACACGTTCAAGTCACTACAAAGAACAGCCGCATTGGGAAAGAATAAAGACCACTCTCTATCAGCACAAAAGTGATCGAGTCTTTCCTCAACAACAACACCATTCTGTTGATAATTACACCAAGTGAAATCATACCACGAATACCCAAGGTCATAAAGTCCACTAACCAGGAAAGAGGTCCGAAAACTATCAATTCCTACTTGGGATTTGGGGGGCCACCCTTCTTTTCGTTGTAGAAGATAATTTCATTAAAGTCACCCCAACAAGCGAGGGGAGGGAAGAGCGAGGTTTCAGCTCTAAGAGGAACCGCTCCGTCTTCCATTTTTGTTATGAATCAGGCCACCCATAAATGTCAAAGAAACGTCATGGGTCGCCGTCTCCCTCGTCAGTGATAGAGATATCAATATGATGGGATGAGAATGAGAGCAAATCAACTGTCACCTGTCTAGTCCAAAAAAGAGCCAGGCCAGCTGCTCTGCCTCTAGCGTCGACGAAGATGCCAAAATAATCCCCAATGGCAGGGAGGATTGCTTCCATTTCTAGTTTACTCTTTTTGGTCTCCAAGAGGAAGACCACCTTAGGCGTAAGTCTCCATAGAAGATTATAGAGATCGAAAACTGCCTGGGCCGCGCCTAGGCCCCGACAGTTAAGGCAAAGGAGATTCATGGCGCCGAGATGTCTGATGCATTTGATGTAACGATTTCCTTGACTTGCTTAGGAGTACGAATACCTTCATTACTCAGCTAGGCATCAACCTGCTTCCGTTTAAAAACCTCAGTGCTAGGTTCAATGGTGCTATCTACATCAATGTTCATAGCAGTGGAATCACCCTTGGTCGGAGTAAGGTGCTGCCCAGGCTTGTCGACGAAGGCAGGATTGTCATACAACAGTATAACTCGGGCAGTAGGATGAGTTCCCCTATTTTTAAACGCCATGAAGAGTTTCTTCTCCTCGAGAATCTCGGCCTCAACATTGTGACAACGTGACTTGAGGGGCGAGGCTTGTAGCCACACTCCATACTACAAGCTATCGTCTCCGTCCTCACCATGGGTGAGGTCACAGTTAGTTAACAAATGACCAAGCTTCCCGCACCCATAGCGAAAGTCCGGCAACTTAACATACTTGAACTTGACCCAAATATGTTTGTCAGCTATCTTGATATTTATTCCCTGTCTCAAAGGTTTTGTAATGTCAATGTTGACACGAATACACGGCTTTGTCCACTCCGAACATAGTTGCTTCGTCACAACTAGCAAAGACACCTATATTGGAAGCAAGCATCTGGGCGAAAGAGATAGTATGTTTCTTACCTGAGACGTCATAGGCTTTAACCCAAAACCGTGCTGTTGAAAAGACCACATAAGGCACCTCCAAACCAGTCATCTATTTAAGGAGAAGGATGCAACCATCAAAAGCCCAAGGTCCTTCATTCAAAACAAAATCACGATCAGCCTTCGAGAAGAACTGAAAAGCAAAAAGGTCAGAGTCAAGATCCCTAATTACAAGGCCTTTACTTAGCTTCCAGACATTCCAAAGAACTGCTTTCATGGCCCTAGGGTTAAAAGAATTGGTTGTGTGTAAACGGCCAAGCAAGCATAACGATATCAACTTGCTCGTCGAACTATCTTCCTCGTCGCCCACAATAACCACCTGTTCTTTATCGGACGTCAACTTAAGGTTCTGCTACGCCTCTTCCAAGCTCGTCGCCATGTTTTTTGGAGGCTAACGTAGGGAGCAAGAAAACTATGAGGATGAAACCCTACTATAGGTTACCACCAAACACGGGGCAACATCTTTGGCAGCAAAGGTGGGCACTGAAAAAAGCAATCAACCACAACCCACACGCCGGTAGGGAACCAGTCAACCACAGCTTCACCGAAAGGGAGGCAAAGGCTTACACAAAAGTAGGGTTAGGGTTTCCTAGTTTTGGAGAGGAAAAAGGTCCTTAGAGTGGAACAAATGTTTTAACCAAACACTAACATAACCATTCAATTATAACCATATAAGAACTCTTAATTTAAATCTCACATCTTATCTTAGTGAGATTGTCACATCAAAACAAAAAAAAAAGCGCAAAATAAAAACTTACAATAATGGTATATCCTTGACTTTTCACATATGCAGGTAATACGGCTACTGTTTGCCGCCCAAGGGATCTTGAATACACTGATCCTCCTAAATTATACATTCAATTGAACAATGATGTTGTCTCTCAACGCAGCATGAAAAAATGGCCTATATTAAACCTGTTGTCTCCAAGAGGTTTGTATGTGCACCCTTCTTACAATAGTGAACAGACTTGGATAAAAATCCATTCGGATTTGGTTAACTTTTAGGCGAGGTCATATTTGAAATGATGGAATATTTGTCGAGTTGGGTTGCTGTAGATTTATTAACCAAGCATTAATTTGATGGTCAAAAGTAAAAAGCAATATTGGTTGATCAAAAAAGTAAAATCAATACTGGTTTACGAAATTTTGGGGTTCATTTATTTCATGTTGGGTTCATCCGGACTAAGGTCAAAATCTTGTTACATTGTCTTGGATCTGGTCATGTGTTAGCTTTGATCAGAACATGGTAAAATAATGAAATATTAGTCCCTGGGGCTTTGATCATGTCATTTTGGGCTTGACTGATCTGTAACTACGTTTAATAGTTACTTTGTCCAATATGTTCGTCAACAAAATGTGACGGCATAATCAACACAGATTAGTTGAAATAGTTTGACACTTGTTTTTCTTGAGTAAGGTCTCAAGTTCAAGTCTTGTGAATGGAAAAAATCTATGACGGAAGAGTTCTATCCCTTTTAGGGCCAATAATAACACGACTCTTGTAAAATAGAGTATGTAAGACCAAATAAAAAAAAAAGTTGACGACATACGTTTGCTACGAAAACTTTGGATAAGCTTGCCTTATAACTCAAATCATGATATTTAACTCATATTTAGCGAATTTAGGTCAATCATACTTTTATATCACCGGGGATAATTAGATATAAATCGACTTTAATTACTATATCACCCACCAAATTCTCCAAGATAATTTGCGCCCCAGGATCTGAACCTTTGATGGGGAGTAAACACCTGAATCCCATGCTTGACCTCATGGAACCTTATGCAACATCAAAGCCTCCTCCCTCCGTCTCTCTCTCTCTCTCTCTCTCTCTCTCTCTCTCTCTCTCTCTCTCTTCTCTCTGATATTCATTTGTTTCTTCAGTCGATTGTGCGGGTAACAGACTGTTGCAGCAGGAGATTTCAATTTTTGAATTATGAGCATCAAAATGACTGGGCTTTTAAAGGGTCTTAGATATATTTCTCATATTTTTTGGTAGTCCTCTTTTCAATTTTGTTTTTTTCCTTTTTTTTGGTATTATCCGATAAGCTGTCACCAAGGAAATATTTGGCAAAACAAAAAAGAAAATCATTTTTTTGAATTATGTTGTAGTAAAAATCTATTTATGGCTTTGGATTCAAAATGTTGCGGAGAGGGTGATTGAGAAAAGGTTACGGAAGGATACTCGATAACAGAGAACCAATTTGGTTTTATGCCTGACAGGTCAACCACAGAGACGATTTATCTCCTTAGAAGGCTCATAGGATTGTACAGAGATAGAAAGGTAAATCTTCATATGGTGTTCATTGACCTGGAAAAGGCATATGATAGAATCCTGCGCGAGGTGCTATAGAGATACTTGAAAAAGAAAGGAGTGTCTCCGGTGTATATTCGGCTTATTAAGGATATGTATGAGAGAGGTATGACGAGTGTCAAGACATAAGGAGAGGTTACCAACAACTTCTACGTTGGTATGTGCCTACATCAGGGTTCCGCTTTAAGCCATTTTTTTCACTCTAGTCATGAATGAACTTACAAAAGGGATTCAAGATGAGTTACCCTGGTGTATGTTATTCGCAGATGATATTGTTCTTGTTGATGAGACCAGGGAGGGAGTTAATGGAAAACTGGAACGATGGAAACATATACTGGAGTCTAGAGGCTTTAGAATTAGTAGATCGAAGACTGAATACCTTCATTGTTGTTTCAGTGGAAGAGAAGATGTGAGGGGAGAAGTCACCATTGATAGGATGCAGATACCAAAGGTCGAGAAGTTTAAATATCTATGCTCGATCATTCATCATGAATGGGACATTGACGTAGATATTAGCCATCACATGAACGTGGGCTGGCAAAAATGGAAGTATGCTTCATGTGTGTTGTGCGATAAGAGAATGCCTATAAGACTAAAAGGCAAAATTTATCGTATAGTAGTTAGACATGTTGTGTTATATGGATCAGAGTGTTAGCCTATAAAGAAGACTCAGGTTCAAAGGTTAATGGTAGCAGAGATGAGGATGATTAGATGGATGTGTGGTTTTACAAGAATAGATAGAATTAGTAATGGAGTTATTAGAGACTTAGTTAAAGTGGTCCCCATCGAAGATAAGTTGAGAGAAATAAGACTCACATGGTTTGGCCATGTGAAAAGAATGAGTGCGAACGCTCCAGTGAGGAGATGTGAGAGTACTAACATCCCAAGTGGTAAAAGAGGGAATGGACGACCAAAAAAGAGTTTGGACGAGGTGATTCGAGAGGACTTGAGAGTTGTAAGGTCCTCTGCTTGCTAAGGTAGAGCATCTTTCTCAGCCTTGTTGCAGTTATCGTTACATAGTTATGACTTACCTCTGTTTTTTTTTGTTTTTTTTTCTCTTTTTTTTGTTTTTGTTTTTCTGAGACTTATCCTTAATTTTTCCCATAAAATATTTTCACAAAATCTTTCTTCTATATAATGTTTTCACAAAATTTATTTTTGTAGGTCTCTTGGAATCAGCCTCTCTACGGACAGGATTGCTGGTAGAGGTAAAGTTGCTTGGATCTGAATCTTCCCAAACCCCACGAAAGCGAGACCTATATTAGGAGTTGTTGTTGTTGTTGATTCAAAATGTGGTCGATTCGCAACAAAATGGCAGCGTTGAAAGGTTTGAAGTTTAGCGAACCGTATTTTCGCCTCGTAACTACTGCGATATGAACATGTTTGCTGCATTAGAGTTATTATCCCCAGTTGCATCCAAAACTACAATCGCCACGAGAACCTCATTTTGAAACTTACGACCTCCATTGAACATTGCTTTCATCTCTGTTTTTCAGAAATAAAAACTACAGGCATCCATTATGATCAAAGCATACTCTTTAAACGATAAGAGACTTTACGTATTGACAATTTCACCAATATTTCAAATTTAAATTTGTTCATAATTTAAAAGATTTAGGGTCTTTATTGATTGATGTATATCAAGATTTTTATGGATTAATTCAAAATTTAGATTTCATTTTAGCATATTTTTCAGAATTTTAGATGGATACATCATCTAACCAAATGAACCATTGTATTCCCCAAAGAAAGAGAGAGTGAGAGAATGATGTGCCTTGAGTAATTGGATTAGACAGTATTATGAAATAGACATGACTAGTTGAGAAAACTTCTATAGATCACTTAATTTTAATATTATCTTATCATAATTAAAATTTTATTTATGATGATTCTAATTTTATAGTTAATGCGTTCCACTTTAAAATTTAAATGTATTAATCAGCCATAAAATAACATAATCAATCAATTATAACCACAAGAACTCTTAATTTAAATCTCACATCTTATCTTCATAAGACTGTTACATCAAAGCCAGAAAAAAAAAAGCACAAAATAAAAACGTGCAACAATGGTACATCCCGACTTCTCACATATATGCGGGAAATACGGCTACTGTTTGCAACCCAAGGGACCAAACAAAGCAGTGATATCCCATCATGTATCAATCAACAATCTAATATTGCCCCAAGAAAACAACATAGATATTTAAAAAAACTTCATACAGTGACAGTTACACCAATTTTGTAACCAATTTAGCCAATTATTAGCCATGAACCGCCTAATAAACGACCGAAATATTAATTAGTCCGTATAAGAACTTGGAGATTAAGCTAGCTAATACCAATTTTGTGTGTTGAGTCTGTTGACCGTTTACTGGTGGCCTGGTCAACGCAGGCCATGAAATATAAATAGATCGTGATCAACCACCTTTTATTGTTGCTCCCTCAAATCCATTTTATAACTATATATTGTCAAAAAAAAGCTTTTGCTTTGTCACAACTACTATAAAATTTAAATTTCAATTATACACAAACTTTTTTTAATTGTCAAATTAAAATGTATTTATTAGCTTTTTCCTATTCATAATTTAGACAAATTATAAGAAATAGTACAATATAATATACTTTAGTAATATAGACTTATCTTTACTCTTTTATTTAATTGGAATGGAATTATAATTGGTCGATAAAGAAAGAGCTCTATCAGACAAACAACAAACGTTAAGTCACTCGAATCAATTTATATTGATTTGTATTATTTACAATATAACTATATACAATGAAGGAAACAAATATAATCTATCCATAATCACAGTTTCAACGATTAAACAAGCCACAGGGCATCATTAATTGTGGCAGTCTATGTCCAATGAGTAGTCATAAGCCAAAATTATTGGATTATAGGTTGAGTTTAACAGGTCCACATTAAAAAAAAAAATATTTAAATTAATTTTAGCTGGGAGATGTCTCTTGCTTTAAAGTAACGTGACGGGCACTGAGATTATTTTTTAGGATTATCGGCAACCGAGTAGCGTTAACTTTCTTATGTACGTTGCACATGGACTAATCTCATGAGGTTACCAGTATATGATAAATGCAACATGCACTTAAAAAAATGGTGCCTCAATGGCGTTGACAAACCCTTCTAGAAGCTTTCTTTTCCCTTTTTTTTTTGAGGGGGAAGGCGTTTTCTAAACAATCTTGATCAATATGTTATGTAATATTCAAATCACCTTCAAATTGAATCAACTAATGTTTTTAAAGAAAAATTATTACATACTTTATTAAATGGAACTTTTGAGAACTCTGTAAACGCAAATTTCGAGCCTGCAATCAATTGGACAAGAAATTGAACAACAAATTAAATTTTTATATTTATATAAAATAATGGGTACAATCTCTGTATAATTGTTACAAGAACAAGTATAATAAGTCCTCTGATTCAACCTCCTTGGGCACTTGAATGAATTTGATCTTGAGAGAGGGTCTAAGAGGCTTAATCTCTATCAAGATATGAGTTTAATCTCTGCGCATAGACAGCACGTGTTTGGAGAGTTTGTTGTCTTCTGCTAGAGAAAAGTTTTGAACTCTTGAGAGTTCTTCTAAAAAAAATGTCGACCCCCAAAATAGGAGGAGTAGACTCCCTTTTATAGAGAAACAGAGTTAGGATTCCTTACTAATCATTCCTAAAAGAAAAGGAATAATAATTTGTTTTCTACATCATTTGTGACACGTGGCGCTTTTTAATTGACCGTCATAATTGTTCACTAAATATTTAATCTGACATGTGGCAGAGTGTAATTGGGCGAAATAAAAAGTATTGGATTTTCCACATGGCGAGTCTTCATTGGACGGATAATTTTTTGCCTCCTACAAATGCCCCCTTCGAGACCTAGCTGCGTAAACAAGATTTGAATGTTTCAACTTTTTTTTTTTTGAAGCGGCTGGATCTCGAACACTCGACGGATACAAATAATCAGAAATTTGATAGGTATATTTTTTATTGCCAAGTAATTTGATAACTTGGCATTCATTCCCCCCCCCCTTTTTCACGTATGTAGACTTGGTTTTTTTTTTGGTTAAATTCTTGTCTCAGAACTGTCTTCAAGTTTCAAAACTATGTAAGTTATCAGAATCAGATATGTATCTCTCATCCTAAACCAGAAAGCATCGTGTATTCTGCTACCATTTTGGATGCGTCAATGTCCAACTCGAACTGATGAAACCCATCTGGATTCCCATGTATGTTGAGCGTATTTGGCCCAAATTCCATACATTCCCTCTCCTCCTCTTCCTCGAAGATGCATAAAGTGTTAAAAGGAAATTATTACAGAATATAATTTTGTATATATTCTGGAATCTATTTATTTCCTAAACAGTTTGGATGATATACGGCTAAATCTAGGGTTTCTTGGTGAAGTTCTTGTGTATATTTTCTCATACATCGAGTGTATAGGAACCCTCATTAAGAACAAGAACATTCCCAGTCATAAACTTTGAAAGTTGGTTGGGATTGACTGTGTGAGATTCTCTCTCCTCTTCTCTCTCTTCATTGCCCTGTGCGGCAATGAGCTGAAATTGTTTGTGCGGCAGTGAGCAAGGTCCACATTGTCAAGAATTTAGTAAAGCACTCGTTGAGGGTAATTGTACAGTCCTTGATTTCCATCGTTCTGTGAACTAGGAGACCAAACTGGAATGAAGCATCACATTGTCAACAGTGTAGCAAAGCAGCACTTGAAGGTAATTATGCAACCCTTAATTTCCCTCATTGCTTTCTTCGTTTGCAGTGTTCCCCCCTCCCCCCCCCCCTTTTATTGCCTACAGACATGAAACGAACACTTGTATTTTTTGGCTTGTTTATCTCAATCTACCTCTTTTGCCTTTTTTATTTGTACGAATGTCATTTTGCAAATCCATACAATATTGCTAGTCACTTGTTTCATGTTGGAATCTCCAGTAATTTGTTGTGGTTAATCTTTGAATGTTTAGCCCTTTGGGTGCATCAACGGTTTGACCTTGAATCTTCCTAAGGCGAACTTCCCAAAGGCGAAAATTCTCTACAAGGCGACTTTGATTCAATATTGGTTAACCTTTGAATGTTTAACCCTTCTGGTTGCATCAACGGGTTGACCTTGAATCCTCCTAAAGCGAACTTCTCAAAAGCGAAAATTCTCAAGAGGCGAATTCGATTTAATATCGGTTAACCTTTGAATGCTTAACACTCTTGGGTGCATCAACGGGTTGACCTTGAATCCTCCTAAGGAGAACTTCTCAAAAACAAAAATTCTCAAAAGGCGAATTCGATTTAATATCGGTTAACCTTTGAATGCTTAACTCTTTTGGGTGCATCAACGGGTTAACCTTGAATCCTCCTAAGGCAAACTTCTCAAAGACGAAAATTCTTAAGAGGCAAATTCGATTTAATATCGGTTAACCTTTGAATGCTTAATCCTTTTGAGTGCATCAACGGGCTAACCACGAAAAATTCTCAAGAGGCGAATTTGACTGCTAAGGAACCCTTGCTTGCATTCGTGCCCCCGTTTTTTTGTTTCTCTAATGTCTAAGAATTTTTCCCTCTTTTTTTGGTCCTCATTCGATTATTAGATTGCTACGACTGCCCTTGTGACAAGTCCTACAGCTCAATTTTCTTTATTTTTGCTATCGATGCAGGGTTTATTCATGATGGTCACTTTTATGGACAAAATCACTAACGGGCGATGCTATCTACATATCAAACCTAGTGAAAATGACGTAGATGGGGAAGAGACAAAGTCGCCTCTCCGCAATCCAATAACGTTCTTGTGCAAGTTTGATTGTGCTAGAGGTCCTCCGAGCCTTCCTTGGTGGTCCACGGAGAATTTGAAGACAAGCGAGACGTTTTTGCTTTCTACTCACATTAACATGAAAGAGAACCTCCCCTTTTACCAATTGCTACGTCATGATATAGAGTCCGAGCGCAAATCATGGGCTAAGTTACTGTTGCATGGGGAATTTTCTTATAAACCGCTTTATTGGGAGTGGTTAGAGAATATCCTCGTTCGTTGCAAGGATAAACTCACAACCTTTCATCTGTTTGATGCTTTGTATGCTTCGCTCTTCCTTTATGACCGGTGCTCGAACCTCATCCGAGCAGTGTGCGAGCATTGGTGTCATAAAACGAACACATTGCATACTTCAAAAGGCGAGGTGTCATTATCTATCTTTGAAATTTACAGCTTCCTCGGGCTACCACTTTCAAGGCATCTTTATGATGAAGTTGTTCCTACCCAACGAGAACTCACAAACAAGCTTCCGCTGAGTTGCAGTTATCTATTTACTGCTTACCACAAGCTCATGCAAGGTCGCAAGGGCAAGTCGACCATAGAGCAATGGATTGTCTTCTGGTTTCGAAGACGTAACAGGTACCATATTGCTAGGAAGCCTGATCAGGACAGCCGGATCCCTCACCCAGGAATATTGTCTTCCATTATCGACGCAGGAGCCCGGGAGTGCGGTGATTGTTAGGTTGTTTTCGACGAGCTGGGAATGGCCATGGGCCAACGTACTGAGACCTTTCTAGCTGCATTTCTCTCCTGTTGGTTATGCATATTCATCTTGCCAATTACAGATGTTGGTTGCATACGCCCCGGCACTTTCAATGTTGCCTCATTCATGGCCTCAGGTGTAGGGTATTGCCTCCCTACAGCGATTCTTGCGAGTATCTACAAGAGACTCAATGAGATTTCGCGTTTTTCTCATCCTGGTAGAGGTGGGAGGCATTTTCCTGCCCATTTCCTTTATGCTTGGTTAGCCAAGAACTTTGATGTATACGAGCTAGTTAGTGAGGCTTCTTCTAGTCCAGACATAGTGAAGTTTAGCGGCATTGATCAAGCCAAGTCATTTCAGCTTAAAGAGGCCAGGGAACTCATCGGTTCCGGGAGGGGCTTTCGTTGGCATTCATCCGTCATCAACCGACTGAAGGAGACCTTTGTGGATGACTGCAAGCTATCGAGAGCTGACTTCGCTTACTTTGTCAACATTCATTCGAGTTTTGTCTCTTACTGTTGTGAGGACAGCTTTGTCATGGAGTACTACTGCCCCGACCGATTCAGTAGATAATTTGGCTTCCATTAGGATGTTCCTACAGATCTAAACTTTGATAATCTTCTTGATCCAGAAACAATGCTTCGTAATCACCAGACACTTACGCGCTATGGAACAGGGTCTCAAGTTTTACTTCCTAGGCGATGCAATTTACTCAAGAGAAATTCTACTCGTGCATTTCATGAGTAGTGGTCCAAGATGTTCATTTCCTTGACTTGCAGTCCGCATGCCAATGATTGCAAGAGAAAACGAAGTGATTTATTTGACACGAACACTTCAAAGGATGAAGGCAAACTTGGTTCCAAACCCAAGTTGAAAATTGTTCGTTCTAGAAAGTCCCTAGAGCCTTCTGTTCCTCCGATGGGGGATAATTCTTCCCTTGTCAAGATTCCAAGAATAGATGTTGTCATCCCAGCGACGCCCATCCCTGCAATCCCTATTCAAAGTATTGCGGCACTACCACAGGTAACGAATGAGATTAAAGTGCCCTTTCAAATCTCCACCCTATTGAGACATATAGGCATAATGTAAACCTGAAATTAATCTTGTTGTGAATGGTCAAGATGAGATACCTATCGGAGTTTGTGACCTAATTACCGAAAAGGTAACTGAGCTTCGCCCAGAAGGTACTGAGAATATCATGGATATCCTCAATTCTGAACCTAATCCTACTGAATGCATGGTACTCCCTTTTCTTTTCTTATAAATATAAACATGATTTCTCTGCAAATGTGTATCTCACCTTCTTCGTCCCTGTATACATCTTTTCTTCTTTTTCTTGGTTTTCTTCTGTTTTTTTTTTAAAAAGGGAGAAAGTGATGATGTGAACTTCAAGGAGGAATTGGCACACGTTCCCCTGCCATCAGGAAGTCAATGTTTCCCGTCGATTGGACGAATACCATCATTTGGTAATGATTTATTTTATGGCAGGTCGATATTAGTTGACTCGCGAGGTGTTTGTTCCTTGGATGATGATGAGGTCGAGTCCATCCGTAGAGTCAATGGGCCTTTGGTACCTCGCCCACAACGCCCTTTGAGGGCTCCCCAAGGGGAAATTTCTATCTTCAACGCTGACGCCGTTATAAAGGAGGTGGATAGGAATGCTGCGCGAGTATTTGGTAAAGCCATACTTGACAAGGTGTGTCGCGCCCCTTTTGATGGGCTTCCTACCCTTAAAGGCGATTTTGACAGCCTTTATGCCACTATCCTTCAAAGAGGTGTCGACGTCACTCCTTTAGAGAGCAAGGTTGAAGGGTTGATCAAGCAAGCATGTGGCTTCAAGGACTTGCAACAGAGCTACTCCGGTAGAACATCTGTTGAAGAACATGATACTTGTCGCATGGAGGTGCAAGGTAAGCTTGATGAGGCCTCCCATCGACTGACCACAGAGGGCGCCCATTATGAAGCGAAGACAGCCGAGCTGAAACATGTTGAATCGAGGCGTCAGGAGCTCCTGAAAGAACTTCAACTTTTGGAAGAACAACAAAAAGATCTTAGCTCTCAGGCAGTAGCCAGCGAACATTTGCTTCGAGAAGTTGAGCGGGAGGTCATTGACTTGCGAGGTCAGATTGACATACTTAATGTAACAACCGGAATTTCAACCCCTCCGTTCAGCCGATGTATGCCGTTATAAATTCTGCCTGAGTGTCGATTTTATTGAAATAAATATTATTATTCTCATTGTTATTAGCTTTTTGGGTATTAAAGATTTTTATTGGAAACCTCATTGAGCAGATTCCCGAATACGACTAGAATGTCGAAACTTTGGGAATGAACCTGCAATTTATTGAATCGAACCTTAATATAATCAAAAGGCGAATAAATCGAACGATGATTATATTAATGGTTATAGTTTAAGTTTATAAAGGTCGGAAAATTGAATTTATGGTATAAGTGGGTTGGTGTTTTTATTAGTAGACACAAAAAAAAGAAAAAAAAAAGGGAAGTTTTAAGGGGCCGAAGCCCCTTCTGTTTTCAAAAAAAAAGAAAACGGAAAAAGGAAAAAAAAAGGAGAAGAGGAGGAGAAGGCTCGGGGAAGCAGAGAGGGGGGGTTCGTCGACCCCCCAGCCGGCGCAGAGGGAGAGGGCGGTGGGGCTGTGGAGGCCACCGGCCACCGGCCGACGACCCTGGTCGTCCCACGCCCCAACCGGCCCTCGACTGAGCAAGCCACATAGAGAGAGAGAGTGGTCAGCGACAGCAAGGGGGGGAAGGAGGTGCCGGTGGGGGTCGCCGGCGACCGGCGACGCGCGCCCGGCCATCCCCCTGCCGGTCGACGCCCCAAACCGGGCCAGAGGAGGAGAAACATCGAGAATTAGGGGGGTGGTCCTTGACCCCTGTCCTGGTGCCACACCCACGCAGGACGCAGGTCATGGCAGCCTCCTCCACGGCTCGCCGGCGGCAGCCGTTCAACAGGAGTCGGTGACTAGTACATGGGAAGCCATGGGTGAACCGAACCTACACCGAATCAACCCGAATCAAACCCTAAAACAGGTCCTTTAGCTTGGATTCGAGGTGGGTTTCCTCATCCTCCTATTTATGGTTAAATTGTTAATTTCGATAAAGCTTATTGATTATGGATTATAGTTCGTTCAGGTTGAATTCGATAGTTATTGATTATAATTCGTTCAGGTTGAATTCAATAATTATTGATTATAATTCGTTCAGGTTGAATTCGAATCAATTATCAGTAACTTGATTATTAATTTCGTTAAAACTTACTGATTAGCGATTATAGTTCATTCAGGTTGAATTCGAGTCAGTTATCAGTAATATGAGGAAGTTGTAGTGTTAATTGAACGATACCATGTATATATATGTGTTAGATGTACAAAATTAAAGTTTATCGTTCGACAATTAAATAAGGGTCATTTGAGGCGTTTATTTATTGTTTCGAAGTTACATTTCAAGCCTAAACAAACCATTTAAGCCTAATACGATTCTAAATGTTCGGTTATTACTTCAAAGTCAGTAATCGAACCTACTTAAGCCACTTAAGCATATTACGGTTCTAGGCATTCATTTATCATATTATCATATTCGAACCTGAACATATATACGTTGAGCCTAAGCATTTATAATTCACGTCGAAATTAATAAACGGTTATGAATTAATTAAACGTACATTCGTCGCTTCTAATCACTTATAATCCACTTCGAAGTTAGTCTTCAGGCATGATTTAGCTGAACAGGTCCGAATCAAAGCTAAACATGCATAACTTATTGATTTTATGTTATTTGTCAATTATATGAAAATTTATGAGTATGTCAAGTTTGTCGATTATATATATATACATTAAGTTTATATGTAATAATCAAATTGATATATATATATATATATATATATATATATATAACGTTTATTAATTGCATTTTATTGATCCTTGCAATTAATTGATCATTGATCTCATCTCGTATGAAACACATATCGTTCATCGATTATGCATATTTATCGAATTATATATAGTGTTCGTCGATCATATAAGTTTATCGTTTATATAACGCTCATCATATATATATAATGTTTATTGTGTATGCTCACTTAAAGTTCATTGATTATATAACGCTCGTCGATTATACAAGATTATAGTATCGATTATATGCATGATTATATTAGCGATTACCAATAGATCTTGATCCATAGGGTGAATTCCTGGATTATATAATAGACATAGAAACCATGATCCATAAGGTTACTTCATGGATTATATGATAGACATTTTAGGTGGAAAATAGTTCCACCTTAAATTGGAGTAGAAGTGAGGTCATCTCGGTATGTACATTGCCTATGTTCTTCGAAAACTCTATGTTCTTCAAAAACTCACAGTATTCTCAGCAATGAAAAATCAAAACAAGATTCATTTAATGAACCAAGTTCTCAATGTTTTGTCACATAAACGAGTGGCCCCGCCAATTATCATCAGGGCTTATGCCCTTCGATCAATACACCCGCGCGCGGCGTCAGGGCTTACGCCCATCAGTTATCAAGGCTTATGCCAACCAATATACCCGCGCGCGGCGTCAACTCAGGCTTCTCGATCGGCCTGGGGGGTGTGAGCACCTAAAGTACGATCGTTTCAAGATGTACATCGACCAAGGGGTTCACTTTCATATAAGAATCAACAAATCAATGTTACTTATACATTCTCTCTCTCCTGGTTGCAAAACAAAATCTTTTGAAATGCGGCGCCCAACCATTTAACCCCCAAGTCTGTTTTACTGCATAGGGATGTACGTCTGAGTTTCGGCTCTTGTTTCGAAACATGTTAAGGAGAAAATAGTTTCATGTCTAGTCGATTGACCTTAGTTTATCGATCGACATTACATAGACATTAGTTTATCGATCGACATTTTTAAGTCTATTGCCTCTATATGTTTATCGATCGTATACACCGTATCCATTATATAGTTTATCGACTGCATAGTTCATCGTATCGTATCCATGAATTATGTGAAGGGCATTGAGTCTATTCATATCGTATGGTGATTACATGACGTTTGTCAATTGTATATTATAGTCAAGGTCCATAAATGCTTTATTACATGATCGCTAATTGCTCTTAATTGTTTATCAGTCGCCTATTTGTATCTTTAGCTTAACCAACCCAGTACCTTCCTGAAAGTTTGCATGTAACTTCAGCTTATATGTTTCAAGACTCATTATTTGGCAGAGAATTCAAAAAATCAATATTTCATTTCTCTGCTAGAAGGCAGAGACAAAGCTCAGTTTTTCATTTCTCTGCTAGTAGGCAGGGAATTCAAAGCTCAGAATTTCATTTCTCTGCCAGAAGGCAGAGGCAAAGCTCAGTTTTTTATTTCTCTGCCAGTAGGCAGGGAATTCAAAACTCAGAATTTCATTTCTCTGCTAAAAGGCAAAGGCAAAGCTCAGTATTTCACTTCTCTGCCAGTAGGCAGAGAATGCAAAGCTCAGTATTTCATTTCTCTGCTAGAAGGTAGAGACAAAGCTCAGTATTTCATTTCTCTGCCCCGTAAGGAGAGGATTCAAAGTTTATTATTTCATAATTTGCCAGTAGGCATGAGTTGAAGTTACATGAGTTGAAGAAACATGATCAATTGAATACACAAGCATGTAAAGTTCAGAGGTCAATATATTCATTTTATTGCTCTTACTACTTGATACTGAAGAAGATTATTGAAAAATTGAATTGAAAACCTGAAAAGGTGATTAATTGTTTATATCTTGTTTAGAAAATGATGTTATAGATCCAAATTTATGACACAAGTACAAGAGGAGAGGAGATAATGGTATTCATAGATCATGTCCACTACTTACATTAACATATGATATTGTTTTATTAAGTTTACGAGTTCATACGAGTGGATTTTGGTGCAAATGTTATTTCCCTTGCCTTGTGATTGGAACACACTATGTGATAGGTGAATTCTTCAAAGAAAAGGAATTACGAACGACGGTTGTAAGTTATTATTGCATCTTTTAGGGGAGGGGGCTATCCACTGTGCGATTATCGCTCATCCCATCTATCATTGTGCCTCCAGGTTTCTGAAGGAAGCCGAAAGGGAGTCACTGCTGCCTAGAAGTGAAATGATGGACTCGTACGTGAACTGCAATGTGTTTTGTGGTGTGTGATTGTAAATTGAGTTCTTGTGTACTTAGTTGCATATCATTTAGAGTCGCTCTGTATGGCCATATGAGCCACCATCTAAGTTGTCAGGTCTGTATTGTATTTGTCGCCGTTTATTTGGTTATCATTAAACTGCATTGGTTATAGTGCTCCGGGCGGGTGGCCCGTAGAGCTGTGAACTCCGGCGGGTGGCCGTTGAGTTAGTTTTTATTGTTTTTCAGTGCAGGGGTTTTATTGTAAGGCTGTAAGCCTGGGAAAATGGTCAAGTTTTAGGGGAAACTCTGTCCGTTTCGCCACAGGATTTAAGAACAAGATAGTAAACTTCTGACTTTAGGGTTGGGGGCCTTACTTTTTGAGCCCCCATAAAGTTCACTAAATCAAGCAGCCGTGTTCCATCATGGAACGGCGGTAATGCCTCCAATCAAATTAGAAGTCTTCTGTTGCTAAATTATAATAATAAGTGGTTATGTTAGAATAATCAGATATTAGCAATTGGGGGCGTTACACTTAATGCCGTTGAAGTGATGGATGCAGCCACAAAAGCGAGTTTAGAGAAGGCTGAAGCCTACTTAAAGGAGCCTTTCGAGGATTTGAAGAATTTTCAATAGGATCCATGGTTGACTCCTTTTTTTTTTAGATGTACTTGTAATGCACCTTGCGCTTTTGTGATGTAAGCTTGATATCTAATAATGTGAATTTTCTTTTATCCCTTGCTGCACATGTGTCTTGGATTGATTTTCCTTGTGATTTGGATCCCACAATTATCAACTTTACGACAATAAATGAATTTATACCCTACTGAAACTTTAAATTCAGAAGTTGTATAAAACCCATATCAGATGAACATTTTTATGAACAAATTTCATGATGACTGTACTTGGGTGTATATCAAAGTTGCCTACGTACCTGAAGGGAACCCTAAAGGATCAAGTCATAGTAGTTCAAAGAACAAGACTTTTTTTTTAGTCGATCACAGGTTATACCATTGCGGGCCAGGAGTATTACAATGGAGTTTAAGTTAAAAGCATGAACAATTTAGGCTCATGTTTAGGAGCTTACATGTACTAATACATTAAGGATAGTATAATTTTAGGAACTTGCCATTTATCGGCCCAACTCGCACTCCGTCAGTACCGACAATCCTATAGGCTCCATTGGTGTAGACTTCTCGAATCACATAGGGGCCATCCCACTTGGAAGAAAACTTGCTTCCAGTCTTGTGTGGAATGATGATTGGCCTTCTTACCGCGAGCACTTGATCTCCAACTTGAAATGAACGCAGTTGTACCTTTTTGTTGAAGGCTCGTGATGAGCGAACTTGATAGCATTCCAAATTTTATTGCGCTAGAAGTCTTTTTTCATCAAGGGCTTCGAGCTCTGCCAGGCAAAGCTTGTGATTTTCATCTTCAGTCAAGCCTTCCTGTATGGCAATACGGGGCGAAGGGATCTAGAGTTCCAAAGGCAATACTGCTTCAACCCCATATACCAGAGCGAAAGGAGTTGATTGGGTTGGTGTCTTATACGTGGTTTTGTATGCCTAAAGAGTCTCCCCTAATCTTTCATGCCAATCGTGTTTCGACTTTGCCACCACTTTGCTTAGTAGGTCACCAAGTGTCTTATTGAAGGCTTCCGCCAGCCCATTTGCATGTGCGTTGTACATTGAAGATTTGCACTGGGCAAACTTAAACTTTTCACAAAGGGCGGTCACCAACTTATTGACAAATGGTTTGCCATTGTCAGTGATAATATATCGAGGCACCCCATATTAGTAGATGATATGGGTTCGAATAAAATCAACGACATTTTCTTTTTTGACCTCTCTCAGTGGGATTACTTCTACCTATTTGAAAAAGTAGTCAGTTGCTACCAGGATGTATGAGTGGCCAGCAGAATATTTTGGAGTGATAGGACCCACAACATCAAGCCCCGAAGCTTCAAACGGCCAAGATGCCATAGTTGGATAGAGTGGCTCCGGAGGTTGATGAATAAAATTTGCATGAAACTAGTAAGGCTCGCACCTTTTTGCATAGTCAATGCAGTCTTGCACCATGGTAGGCCAGTAGTAACCCATCCTCTTGATTTGATCATGCAATTTGGACCCTGCTTGGTGCGCTCCGCATATTCCTGAGTGTGCTTCCTCTATTGTTTGTCTTGCTTTTTCGTCTCCCAAGCATCATAACCAAATGCCAAGGAAGGAACACCGATAAAGAGTCCCATTGAAATAAAGGAAGTGGGGAGCTCTTCGTTGGATTTCTGTCTTATGCCTTGGATCATTAGGGAGCCTCCCATGCTGCAGGTAATCAATGAGTGGTTGGCGGCAGTCTTCTTCGTCTACTTCCTGGGCATTAATCGCATTGACCTCTTCCTCAGACTCTTCAGAGAGATGTGCAACAACCCACCGGTTGCAAACGGGGACATTCATGCTTTCTTCTGCCCCCAGTACCAAAGTGGTTGCAAGGTTTGCGAGTGCGTCAGCCATCTTGTTGGCACTCCTAGGAACATGCTGTAACTTGGCGGTTTCAAGCTTGTTGAGCAGTCGTAAGGCATATTTATGGTAGGATAAGAGGTCATCCTTTTTGACTTCATATTCCTCGAGAAGCTGTTTGATGACTAATTGAGAATCACCGTAGATGTCATGGTCTTTGATTCCTATTTCGGTAGCTATTTGAAGGCCCAAGGTCAATACCTGGTACTCAGTCGTGTTATTTGAGCATAACTGGGTTAACACGAATGAGTAGATAAGGACATGCCTTTCAAGAGAGATAAACACTACACCGGCGCCAGCTCCATCACTTCTTACAGCTCCGTCAAAGTACATTTTCCAAGGCGGGAGGATATCGACAAAGAGCACATCTTCACCAAGTAAGTCACCGTTTAGCTCCTACTCATCAGGAATTGGGTGATCGGCTAGGAAGTCTACTAGTGCTTGCCCCTTGACCACTTTTTGTGGCACATAGACAAGATCATGCTGCTTCAAGATCATAGCCCACTTTGCAAGCTGCCCACTGAGGACTGGCTTTGACATAATGTACTTGATGGGATCGGCTTTACAAACCACATGCACTGTATATACCTGCATGTAATGTTTGAGTTTTTGAATGGCAAATACAAGTGACAAGTAGATCTTTTCCATGGGTGAATACTTCAATTCAGCCCCCACCAATGTACGGCTTAAGTAGTACAGAGTTACTTCTTTTCCTTCCTCATTCTTTTGAAAACACAGTGCTCCCCAATGTTTGTTCTTGAGTTGCGATGTAGAGTATAAGAGGCTTGGCAGGGACTGGTGTTCCCAATACCGAAGGGTTCGACAAGTACTTCTTGATTTTCACAAAGGCTTTGCGGCATGACTCGTCCCAATCAAAAGGTGCTCCCTTTTTCATGAGGTGGCTGAAAGGATGACAACGTCCAGCTAGATTTGATATGAACCTTTGAATATATGCCAAACGACCTTGAAGGCCACGAAGCTCTTTGAGATTCTTAGGCTCAGGCATTTCTTGGATTGCTTTAATCTTGGATTGGTCAATCTCGATCCTTTATGGCGGACGACAAAGCCTAAGAATTTCCCAGAAGTGACTCCAAATGCACATTTGAGTGGGTTCATCTTCAACTGACATTTCCGCAGACATTCGAAGACGCTACGAAGATCTGGAATATGGTCGCATTTCTTTTTAGATTTGACCACCAAGTCATTGACGTAACACTCAATTGTCTTGTGGAGCATATCATCAAAAATGTTTTGCATTACCCTTTGATATGTTGCCCCTGCATTCTTTAACCTGAAAGGCATCACCTTGTAACAGAAAATGCCTTTGGGTGTGCGAAAGGTTGTGGCCTCCTGGCCTTCTAGTGCCATTTGGATTTGATTATACCCTGTAGTACAATCCATGAACGATAAGGCCTCGTGCCCCGTGGTCGAATCAACCATGAGTTCAGCGACAGGGGGCGGAAAATCGTCCTTTGGACATGCATCATTGAGATCCCGAAAGTCTACGCATATGCGAAGTTGTCCATTTTTCTTCCTTACGGGGACAATGTTTGCGATCCAGGTTGGATATTTTACCTCCCAAACGAACCCTGCTTCAATGAGTTTATTAACTTCTTTTTCAATTTCAAGTACCAACTCTGGACGGAAACGTCGCTGGGGCTGCTTCTTTGGAGACACTCCCCTTTAGATGGACAGGCGATGAACAGCAACTTTGGGATTAAGCCCTGACATTTCTTTATAGCTCCATGCGAACACGTCCTTATATTCCGAGAGGAGATTAAAGTACTGAATTTCTTCCTCTGGCGTCAGCAACGTACTTATATAAATGGGGCGAGGTTCGTCTGTGGTACCAAGATTCAATTCTTTCAGATTATCGACCGTAGCTTGCCTCCCTTCCTCAAGGGTTTTAGGAGTCTCTGCAAGCTCCGTCTCTGAGTCTGAATCCTAGCATTCTCAACCTGTGATATGGTGAGAGGAAGCCATTTCACCTCGCTCTTCCTCCTCGTTCGAGTCAGGGTTACTTTGTTGACCAATGAGGATCACAGTGCGCCTTTTCACTCGCAATGAACCTTCCGTCTTAACGTCCAAGGTTGAAAGTCGTTTCATCCATGAAGGAATAGAACTTCGTACTTCGTTTGTATCACCTAGACGGTTAAATATGAAACCTTTGAACTTTTGGGAAGACGTCTTCGAGGGCTCTATCCCCTTCTTGATCCTATTGAATACTGAAGGCTTTGGCTGTGCCCCAATTTTGGTGAAGACATATGGTCGTCTTGTTAAGCTCTACTTGTACCATATTTCAGCCCATATTTGACTCATTTTCTCATGTGTTTTTACGTTCGATCGTGCCAAGAAATAGTCAAATTGGCCTCCTTTAGCGCACTTTTAACTCATATAACATCTTTCGATATTTTCAAGAACTCTATTGAAGAAACGAAAAGATGAACAACGTTTAGCAGAAAGGAGTGCTAAGAAGGCGAGAAAAGCCGCGAAAAAGCGTCGCACAGAAGTTCCACGAAACCGAACCCACAAAGCACAGCCGACTCGCTCGAACCAGCACACTTGGCCGGGTTGCCACTTGGCACGGCCTAACCGTGCCACCCGTGCCACTTGTGCAGTTCTGGGGTGGTTTGGGCAGACTTTTGGCACGGTGCTCCCATGCCTCTGGGCACGACCGTACCGCCCCCGTTCTGCGTCGCGACTTAAATCTTCCTTCAGGGCTGCTTTGGAGGGGAGGCAGTTGGAGTTTTAGTTTCTCTGGTCTCAAAACGCTTCTAGGCGATTTTTAGGTTTCAATATACAGTTTTATTTCTCACGCTTTTGAATTGGCTATTGAATTGGACGTTGATTCTACTTTTCATTGATTCAATTAATTCCAGGTTCTTGGTTCTAGTTCTCTCTCCTCTTGTTCTTGATTATTTAGGTTTTGGTTGCGATGTTTGTTGAATCGAATATTGTGGTTGTTGTTAGAAATATGATTGTAGGCTAAATCCTTCAACTTAGGTTAGGATTGACGCTAAATATGTGTAGTTGAATCTTGTATTGGCCTAATCCCTGCTCCCCCTTTGTTTTGCAATTATGAATTATACTATGCACGCCAACTGCTCGATGAAATGCTCGAAAGAACATTCATCCTTTTTATTGGGGTTTAGGGGAGCGTTGAAAGACGAAACCTTTACCTAGTGCGTCTTAGTAGACGATTAGGGTTTTAACATGAAAATAGTTAAGACTTTAATTGGGATTTGAGATTGTGAGTCTTGTAATCCTTCGACCTTTAGTCCCATGAAAATAGGCGACTATAGTTCTATGATTAGTCTTCGACTCTTGAGAGAGGGAAGAGATGAGCTTAATTGACAATCTATCCATTTGTGATGCATGCTTGGGAATGTTTGATTGGGTTAGTAACTGATTCACTAGCATAATCGTGCTGTTAATTCAACCCTAGGTGTTTTCTATTCTGCTGTTTACTACGCTTTTTAGTTGCTATCGTTTCTCCTAGCTTAGTCTTCAACCCACAACTGCAATTGCCTAGCTTCAGTAGTTTAATCAGTTCTAGTAGTTGAAACCAAGTTCCTCGTGGACACGACTCGTACGTGCCGGTTGCCAGTTACACCGTGCACTTGCGGTATTTTCAACGTAACACCAAGGTTGAAAGTCGGTTCATCCGTGAAGGAATAGAACTTTGTACTTTGTTTGTATCACCTAGACGGTTAAATACGGAACCTTTGAACTTTTGGGAAGACGTCTTCGAGGGCTCTATCCCCTTCTTGATCCTATTGAATACTGAAGGCTTTGGCTGTGCCCCAATTTTGGTGAAGACAGATGGTCGTCTTGTTAAACTTGACTATTGTAATATGTCAAATACAGAAGTCCTCTTGCTAGGTGGATCATCCTCCTTTTCACTCTCATCTATCTCCTCAACGGAGATGTGTTGAACGACTGACTGCTTGTTCTTTCGTCGCCCTGAGATTTTTCGTCGCCCTGAGATTTTGACTGGCTGTAAGGTATGTAACTAAGTCCAACTTTAGAGACACTCACTGAACCTCCTTGCTCTTGGATGATTTTTTTGAGTATCACTGAGGCCATGAGGCTTGACTTCGATTACCTTCCCTAAGGTAGCTGGGTTTTGGAAGTTATAACCAGCTCTTTCCATAAGCTTGTATGTATTTGGATCAAATCCGTCCTTGGTACGCGTATACGGCAACACCTCTTCTTCTTTAAACAAAGCCTTAGAAGAGGAAACAAACCTAGGGAGGGGGTGTCTGCTCACCTTCGGTTGGTTCATGTTTTGCGTTGGCAACGTAACACTTTCTTTACGGGTGTTCAAGTTAGCCCCGGTATCCTTCTTCATAGCCTTACCTTCCGCATTTTCATGTACAATGCCACTGAAAGGTGATTCTCCTTCCCTACGACGGGATTTTGGAACATATCTCAAAATCGGTGTCATGGAGTTTGTTGAAGCAACCACCTGTTTTGCGACATGTTTAGCGGGTTGCGTCTCACTAGCTTCTTCATCATCTTCTTTGCCTTGTTATTGTTGTTTCACACCATCATGTTCTGTGCCTGTTTGCAGATTCTTGGTAAGGGGAGGCAATCGTTAATATCATCATCTCTTTAGGTGTCGCTGCTTCTTTAAAGAATTTAGCATCAGCAAAATGTGACTCTACTTTAGTAAATGGCCTAGCATTCGCATCAATCTTTCTTTCTCCTCCACGATAGTACTTGAGGCATTAATAGAGAGTTGAAGCTACTATTCCATGCTCATGAAGCCATGGGCGTCCGAGCAACAACTTGTAGGAAGTCTTAGAGTCAATTACATGGAAGATCGAAGATGTCGATAGGTCTCCCATTATGAGTTCCAGGCGGATCATACTAATCGCGCGTTGACTCTCTAGGCTAAATCCCTGGATCACCTTTCGGCTCTTAGAAAGCTCTTCCACTATGATCCCCAAGTCGTTCATCGTAGACTTAGGCATGATGTTAATAGCTGACCCTCCATCTACAAGGATCCGTCTGACTTTTTGCTCCCTGATGTAACCGGTGACGAACAGGGGGCGATTGTGAGGCTTGGAGCCCAATAGTAGGTCATCATCAGTAAAAGTGATGGCGGTGTTGCAAGCAGCATAATGAGCAACATCTTTCATTGGTTGACCCACACTTTTCACCTTGTCAACATAAAGCTTTGGGTGCTGCAAGGCAGCAACAATCTGTTGACGTATATCTTTTGGCAAGCTCAAGATTTGCCTCCAATCGTCACAAATCGGTAAGGTCTCTAAACTAGTTAGAGCCTTACCATCATTTTTGGGAGGTTTTTCTAACTTTGCTTCCTTCTCATCTTCCTCATTCTCTAGCTCATAACACGAAGTCATGTTAACAGTGATCTTCTCAAAAAATCTCACTGGGAAAAATTCCTCCAGTGTGATAGGAACGAGCGGCTCCTGCTCGAGTAAGTCAATAGGTTGGACTTCCTGTCTCTTGCTAGCCTTTGACTTTTTCTTGCTCTTCGCACATCAAGGAGTCTTCCTCCTGCCTTGTCTCTTTCTTTGGCGAAGGGGGGGTGGCTGAGCTTGTTTTGGATTCCTTGGCCTCCTTCGAATGACAAGCGTCCACCCTTCTTCGTCTCCGGCCGGATTGGAATTTATCTCCATCACCGGTCCCCTAACTGTCAAGGGAACGATAACAGGTTCCAAGCTTCCGAAATGAATGGTGAATAGTCCTTAAGAGCGGATTGCGCTGCTCTCCCTTTGTTGATAAGATCGAGTAGGCCTTTGTTGCCGCGATGGAGGAGAGTACTCCACATCAACAGAAATATGATTGGCCCCGGCGGAGTCATCCAGGTCCAATTTGATCTTTCTATCCCTGGCTAGTTGCATAATGCGCTCTTTAAGAGTACTACATTTCTCTAAAGGATGGCTAACAACCCTGTGATAGCGACAGTACTTCGGGTCGCTTGTCCTTCCAGTTTCTTTTGGTCGCTTAGGTTCAAGGAGTTCGATGATCCTATTTTCAAGTAGGTCATCTGGCATCCCTAACAAGTCCAAATCAGGAAATGGGTACTTCTTTCTTGGAGCTCCTTTAACGTAGGTCGCTTTCGTCCAACATACCTCGAAGATGCTCCTTTCTTTTTTTTCTAGCCTAGATTTCCATGAAATCCGTACAGGTTCCTCAATGGAAGTGGCCATGGATTCCTTTGCTGGTGCCTTGGGAGGCTGTGAATTCTTCTTGATCTCAGCTTTGTCCTTCTTGAACTCATATGAGGAGGATGGCTTGCTGTGACGATTTGCTATCGTCATTTCCATGTCATATGCCTTCGTAGCTAGCTCTTGGAAGGTCCTAGGCTTGCTCATCTGCAAGACATAAAGCAAGTCACACTCCATGCCTTGAGCGCACATCTCGACGACGGAGGCCTTGGACATATGGTCTTTGTATTCGAGGCTGAGATATCTCCAACGGTTGACGTAATCGAGGACCGACTCATCCTTCCACTGCTTAGTATTTGTCAACTCCGTCATACTAACAGTGCGCTGGGTACTATGCGTCTTGGAATATCCTCCCCCTAATTAGGCTTTAACAGCATTCGCGATCAGGCTTTGAATCTGTTCAGCAGACATCGACGCCAATGAGAACTCCTTCTTCTTCATACACTCGTCATTAGAGCCGTCGCTGCGGTTAGACCCCTTGTGGGACTCTTCTCCGTTCGAGCCTTTGCTAGAAGATTCGAATAACCGTTTCTCCAGCTTCTTCATCAGAGTAGCAATCTGTTCACTTTGGCGCTTGATTTGAGCGTCTTTCTCTAGGTTTTCTTTAACAAGCCTCTCCAATGTTGCTTTCATATCCGCGAGCTGTTCTTCTACGTTGGTCGCCTCCGTCACCATGGCTGGCATAATAACAGAATTGGCGGATTCGATCTCCGATTCAGCGACCAACTGTCTTGGCGATGCCGGTGAGGAGTCACTGCTAGTATAGCCATGATCTTCCTCACCGAAAGGTTCGAAGGTGGGGTTTGCCTGAGTTTGGAGCTCGCCCACCTCTTGACATATTGTTGGGTGCATTTTGAAGCCTTCAACAGATTTTTGCTTCAAACAATGCGAATGGACTTTGTTGACTCCTTTAGGTAAGCTGGAGTCGAGGCTTGAGATCCCGCGAGACTGTGACCGGACGGTCCCAACTGATTGTTTTATGGCAATCACAATAGCAGCTTTTGCCATACTTCGAGTCATAACCCCGCCAGACGTAACGCTAGCGGTTGTTTATCCCTGAGATGTAGATCGGACAACTTTCCTTGAAGGTTGAGGGATGGCGTTCTTTGGGGCCATATCGTCTTTGGGAAAGTGTAGAGTTTGTAGTTTGGAGAAAGAGATGAGAGGCAGAAACGGTCCCACCGAGCGTGCCAAAACCAAATTTCGAGCCTGCAATCAATTGGACAAGAAATTGAGCAACAAAGTAAATTTTTATATTTATATCAACGAATGGGTACAATCTTTGTATAATTGTTACAAGAACAAGTATAATAAGTCCTCTGATTCAATCTCCTTGGGTATACTTGAATGAAGTTGATCTTGAGAAAGGCCCTGAGAGGCTTAATCTCTATCAAGATATGAGTTTAATCTCAGCACGTAGACAGCACGTGTTTGGAGTGTTTGTTGTCTTCTGCCAGATAAAAGTCTTGAGCCCTTGAGAGTTCTTCTAAAAAAAATACCGATCCCCAAAATAGGAGGAGTAGACTCCCTTTTATAGAGAAATGGAGTTAGGATTTCTTACTGATCATTCCTAAAAGAAAAGGAACAATAATTTGTTTTCTGAATCATTTGTGACACGTGACACTTTTTAATTAGCCGCCATAATCGTTCACTAAATATTTAATCTGACACGTGGCAGAGTGTAATTGGACGAAATAAAAAGTATTGGATTTTCCACATGGCGGGTCTTCATTGGACGGATAATTTTTTGCCTCCTACAAACTCCATCTAATTATAATATTAATCTATACTATATATAAAAGCAATGTTGTGATGATGTGAAATTTTCTTGCATTCTCATTAATTAGAGATTTCGAATCCTTGTATTCATTCTCTCTTCTCATCACAACCATCAGATTGTTGAAAATAATTAATTTATAATTTTCAAATCTCTCACATAGTAGTAAAGGAAAAAATCATTAATAAGGAAATGATTGTAAGAAAGTCTAATCTTATGAAGTATAATTCCATAATTGTCGAAATAAGGATTATGGAGTATTGTTTTTTCTAAAAGGAATGATTGTGCAGTAATTAGTGATTATGAAAATTATAAAAAATATCCTTCTTAAACCTTTTGAATTCATTGTGTCTCCTTATCACCACTAGATTGTAGAAAAAAATTAATTCCGGGAAGTATAATATTAGGAAGTATAATTCCGTAATGGTGGAAAAAAATCATTAACAACTAAGGAAATGATTCTAGGAAAGTATAATCCTGGGAAGTATAATTCTGTAATGGTTGAAATAAAGATTATGGAGTGGCTATACCTTTAGTATTATTTTAAATAATAAAATCAAATCCCAATAAAGAATAATCTCATAATTATGGAAATATGAATTATGAAGTAGTTAGTTACAAATAACTATGAAAATTATAGATAAAAAATATATCATTCTTGAACCTTCAATATTAGTGTAAATAGTCAAGTAATTCTTACTCATGGTTGAAATTATACATTATAATACGTCTCATAGTTGAAATCAATTCTGTCGTCTTCCTCATTGCTCATGTGTATCAAAGTGATTTTTTTAACCTCATTTCCAGATATATAATAATTATCGTTCCCTTCATCATATATTTATTTGTATTAATTTGTTAATTTGTTAGCAAGTGACCTCCTATTTTGTAATTAGTAGTGTCAAAATGCTTGATCGTATTTGATTGAAATTTTTATACTTTTTTGTTGTAATTCCCTCCTATATGTGGCTTAATTTTCTTTTCTTGATATTTAATCTTTCACTAATTGATATCATCATTGATTTCTTGCTATAATTCGTAATCTCACTTTTTTAGGTGTACTTTTTGTCAGACTTGATTAATAGTGGTGGTGTTTGGTTTGATTCGTTTATATTCTTAATTATTTCCGTCCGATTTATGACTTAGGTTAAAAAAATTTGCTTATATTATATTATATTGTATTAGTAACTTAATTGTGTTTAGATTCTTTCATATTTTATTTATGTTGTTCATTTATGGATTTTTGTTCTTTTATAAGAAAAACTCTAATAATTTGATCCTCTTCCTTGGCGTTTCAAATTTTTAATGGAAACAACAATGCAAACTATTTCACATGTATCTAAATTGTTTGGTGACCTATTTATTTACAACAATTAAAAAATTTCAAATATCTATACTAACAATTATAATATGATTTTCATAATTTACAAAAGTTACTGTTAAGATATATAAAAGAAACCACAAAATTTGACTTACTTTTTTACATACGTAGACAAGAGTATAGTCCTCTATATCTTCAACAGTTTTGCTATTTTGAAAATTGAGTGAGGTGGTCTAGTTGGGGTTTAGAACTATATGGATGGGGTGTTAGGGGATTTCATTGGGTTAGGAACCCAGCAGTATGATTGAATTGCATTAATGGACATATGGGATAAGTTTAATATTAAAAAATTAATCCTAATTTATAAAATCTTTAGAATGATTTTGATTAACTTATTCACCTTCAAAATATGCCTCCAACATTAACAAATGTAATTTTTCAGTTTTCTCTTTAAAATCATTGCATACGTTCAATACTACATGCATGTTTGAATCAATGTAATTTTCTGTTTCCATTGTTCAATTAGAAACTATAATGCATGCTTAAATATTTCCATTGTTTAGTTAGAAATTACGATGCATACTTGAACACTATTTTTATATATTTTTTTATCATGGCATACATTCAATACTGTAATGGATGCTTGAATTAATGTAACAGTTTTTGTTATTTAATAAAATACTGTAATATATTCTTGAATACTATTTGTAGGTTTTTTTTCATAAATAATGACAAATGTTCAAAATCATTAATCATCTCATATAGTTAACTTAAGACACAAATCACATAGTAAAATACTATAATGTATTCTTGAATACTATTTGTAGGTTTTTTTTCATAAATCATGACAAATGTTCAAAATCATTAATCATGTCATATAGTTAACTTGAGACACAAATCACAAGGTAAGGTTATAGAAAATTTTAATTTCTTGGAGGTTTTTTTTTTTTAAATCATGTGTTAATTGAGATTTTGATCAAGAAATAAAATAACCCCATTTTAGGTTAGCTAATCGAATGAACAAATTTGGAAATACTATTTTTGATTTTTTAAATTATGGATTAACTAAACAGACAGGCAAACAGGTAGAACTCTGTGGGTAATATACGACAACTAATTATGATCCATGATTTAACTAGAATATCTTAACATACGCCTTTATGCTAACTCATAATCTTTCCTTCTGAGAGATGACAATTTATATAAATTGGTAGGTAGTTTCAAATCAATAGAATAGCTACCATATATGATAATTTTTATTACTTTTCTAAATCCATCCACTATTTTCACAGTTTTTCTTTTCCCAAAAAAATAAAGTTAGTTTAATTCAAATCACCTAAAATCACTAAATCTATGGTCCTAAATCTACAACAACTCATTTGTATTGCAACTCATGATTTAAGTGGAACACTAACCTTAGGGAGATATGTTGTCTAAAGAAGAATTCAATTACATATTTTCCAACAAAAGGCCACCTAACTTCATGATTTCAAAAGGAGGAGCCTAAGCACATCATGGATGACTAATTTTGACGTATTGTAACTATATATTGAGATAACTTGAATGAAATTATGACCAGAATAGATCTACTTTGAAAGATAAAAATTCCCTAAAAGAAAAGGATAAAAAAGTAAATAATACTAAAAAATTCTAACTATAATAACTAGGTTTATTAAATTTTTATAGTGAAAATTTATTTCTACTTATAACAACTTCACTTACTAAGTAACTTATTTGTGTCTTCTTTTCTAAATAATAATAGCAACTATGTATCTTTTGTAAACAACTTATTATCTATTTTATAAATCACCGTGTAAAGCACAGGTCTATACTAGTTTTTTTAAAAACAATGTAAGAATTGATACCTCAAAATATTAATTGTGGAGTTAGAGTTTGTTTGGAAAGATTTTTATCTTAAAAAAAGTTACTGGAGCAACCTTCTACCATGTTTGAATAGCTATTTAGAAGATTGGAAAGAATCCTCCAAAAGGACTTAAATTAAGTTCCCGATAGAATAAACTCTACGAATATTCCATTTTTAAAATAGAAGGTTCCAAATAATTGAGATTTTTTCGGAGATTAGATTTTTTGTTTACTGACAAAAGCCCGTACACGAAATGTATTTCAGGTATGAGTTTTTTTTGACGAAGTTGTCCCAACTTATTGTTTAACACTAACCCTAGACTGTATGAAATAAAAATTAAAAAATAAAAAATTATGTTTGATAAATAACTTTTGAATCAATTTTATACTTCAAAAATTAATTCTCAAAACGCTCAAATTACCAGCTTTTTGGGATTAGATTTTTGGTATTAGTTTTTCACTCTCACGTTGTCGATTTAAAAATATATAATTTACCAAACGCGTTTTTCTAATATACAATAAATACAAATAGCTAATAAAAATAATTATGTATATTAGATAACAATTAACAACTAGCTGTCAAGCACCACCTATTCTTTGGTGTCATTTGTTGACTTGGGACTCAGAAATGGGAATTCAGAAGTACGATTACAAATTCAATTTTTCGAACAGGAATTTGTTTATGATCAATTTCCCTCCTATTATTGCGTATACGAGGGTTAGGACGGGAGGAGAAAAAAAAAATAGCTAATTTAGATATACATGCTAAATACAAACACATGGCATTATGATTAACGATAATTTAGTATTTTTTACCGTTTGTCCAAATCTCACTTTCTAAATATCACCCCTCTCCCTAAGTAGGATATGTTCTAATTTACTAACTTCAATCCACTCCAACCTACTTTAACCCATTTCAACAAAAAAAATACCAATTTCAACTAACTTAACTTATTTTCCAATCCCTATTTCTCACCGAAAAAAACAGGCCTTAAGAATACTAATTTTGTGGAACTCTATTAACTTGGTTCTTCTGTTAATGAGAATTCAAATTTTTTATCCTTACTTCTTAATCCAATTATTCTCACTAATTTTTTTTTTTATACCAAACACCTCCTTTGTGCATTTGTGCTAATGACGCAGGTGGTTAGATTTTACTCATAGAAGTATAATATATTGTACTCGTGCCCTTATTACAAGTAAAATTAAATTGGAAGTAATTAGTTTTCGACTCTGTTGGAGTTTTTTTGAAAAAAGACATTCTAATTTCAAAAGTATAAAATTTAAATATCAAATACATTTAAAAGTTAAAGATTTGAGTCTTATATTTAAAGATAGTGAAACTTAGATGGACGGAGAACAGTGTATCACACTCCGAAAAATATAGTCTAATTTTCATAGCTCCATATTGTTTATTTTATTTTGCACGTACTTGTCGCCTACTTAGTTAAATGAGCAAATTATTACGTACAACCGGGTGGATAACTCAATTGTCCACCCAGGCCCACCAACATCGGTTTTGAGTCCTCCAACTACTGAGCACTTACCCATTTTTTTTTAAAAAAAATTCATGCTCCTCAATTTTTTAAAATCGCAGTTTTCATTCTCTCCATTATTCGATTACTGTTCGTTGCTTCGATTGCTTTAGTGTTCAACAATTATTGAATGGCTAGGTTGGATCTTAATGTCGCTATTGATGTTGAATCTTCATCAAACACAATTGTTCGTCAAGTTTGACAACGTTTTTTCAATCTCTATTTTTGTTTTCAGGATTGAAAATTGTGTTCGTTAATTTCGAGATTTTTGAACTGGATTGCATTCATTCCATGTAAATTTTGGTCTGTGACATACAAGAAGTGACAGCTCACAATTATGAGTTATGTGCTCATTAAATATAGTCGTTGGCTCATTAGCGGTATACATTTAGCTCACTATAAAAAATATGTTGCCATGTGCTACAGAACAGTTTTTTGTTTACTAAAAGAAACGTTTGGCTCACTAGGATTGACCTGCGTGCTCACCGATGTTGCATTATAGCTCACCACAAATGTTATAGTTGTTTTTCTAGATGATATTTTCATTGTTGCTATATACATATGAGAAACAACAGCTCACCAATATGAGTTATGTGCTCACTACATACAGTCGTTGGCTTCCTAAAGAAATACATTTAGCTCATTTGTATTGAGCTTGTATTCACCAATCATAAATCAGTTCTCTGCTCACCAAATGTAATCATTATAATTAATCTTGTGCATGATAGGGAAAACAATAGCTCACTATCAGTATAGATCACTATAAAAAATCTATTGTCTTGCACTATATTTTATAGCTCACCAAATATCTATCATGGCTCACTAAATAAATGGCATAGCTCATTAAAAATAATAGTATAGATAGCCAGCAAATAATATTGTGAAGTTCTTGAGTTATGTTACAGCTCAATCATTTTTTACTATGACATAAGAGTGTTTGTATTATATTTTGTGAGTATAATAGAAATGTAGTGAATTAATTAAATATAGTCCAACTCACTAAATATATGTCATAGCTTACTAAATATATGCCATAACCCACTAAATATATGTCATAACTCACTAAAAAAATATAGACAATTATAATATAGTTTAGTGAGTTTCAGATGAACAATAACATTTTTTTTTAGTACAATAGCACACTTAATAAGCTATATAGTATTTTTGTTAAGTGAAACTTCGATACATAAAATACATTAGTTTCGGTATGTTGATGAACCTCTATTTATACCATATTTTGGCCCGTATTTGACTCGATCGTTCCTATATTTTCATGCTTTATCACGTCAGAGAAAGGTCAAATCGACCTCTTATGCATATATTTCGCTCATATGACGTCTTTCTGTAATTTCAGGAACTTTGTTGGAGGAACGGAAAGATAGTTAATATTTGGTAGAAAAGAGCGTTAAAGAGGCGGATCTAAAGTCGCGAAGGAGGTCAATTAAGCATCGCGTAGAGTTCCACGGATCACGCACAGACATCCCGAGGCAAAAAGCCAGACCGCACCACGCGAGTACGGCACAAAGGCCAGCTAGCCAAGTGGCACGGCCTGACCGTGCCACGTGGCACGATCATGCCATGTGGCACGGTGTGGCCGTGCCACGTGTGCGGTGCTCGGGTGGTTCGTGCAGACTTTTGGCATGGTGCCACCGTACTTCAAGGCACGACCGTGCCACCCCCGTTTCTGCGTCGCGACTTAAATTTCCTCCGGCGCTATTTGGAAGGACATTGAGTTTTCATTCAGTTTTCTCTTCCCATACGTTTTCTTAGGCGATTTTAGGTTTCACTATACAGTTCTACTTTTCATACTTTTTGATTACGCTTTTGGATTACATTCTTGAATTGGAAGTTGATTCTACCTTTGATTGATTCGATTAATTCTAGGTTCTTGGTTCTAGTTCTCTCTCCTCTTGTTCTTGATTATTTAGGTTTTGGATGTGATGTTTATTGAATTGAATGTTGCAATTGTTGTTATAAAGATGATGTTAGGCTAAATATCCTTCAACTTAGGTTGGGATTGACGTCGAATATGTGTAGTTGAATCTTGTACTGGCCTAAATCCCTGCTCCCCCTCTGTTTTGCGATTATGAATTTCATTATGCACACCACATGCTCGATGAAATGCTCGAAAGAACATTCATCCTCTTTGTTTGGGATTTAGGGGAACGTTGAAAGACGAAGTCTTTACCTAGTGCGTCTTAGTAGACAATTAGGATTTTAACATGAAAATAGTTAAAATTCTAATTGGGATTTGAGATTGTGAATCTTGTAATCCTTCGACTTCTAGTTCTATGAAAATAGGCGATTATAGTTCTAGGATTAGTCTTCGACCCTTGAGAGAGGGAGGAGATGGGTTTAGTTGATAATCTATTCATTCATAACGCATGCCTGGGAGATGTTTGGTAGGGCTAGTAATTGATTCGCTAACATATTTATGCTGTTAGTTCCAACCTGAGTGTTTACTCTTCTGCTGTTTATTCCGTCTTTTAGTCGTAATTGTCTCCTTTAGTTTAATTCCAAAACCCCAATTGTGATCGCCTAGATTGAGCAATCTAATTAGTTCTAGTAATTGAAATCAAGTTCCCTGTGGAATACGACCCGTACTTGCCGTGTGCTAGCTACTGTTACACCTTGCATTTGCGGTATATTTATAACTCAACATATGTCTGCTCACTAAAAGTACATATTAGCTCACCAAAACTGTGTCTCAACGTACTAAAATATTTTAGTGAACTATACATTATTTTTAGTAAGCGAAATAAGATACACAACAGCACATTTTAATGAGTTACAGGGCATTTTTAGTGAGCCGAAATCTGATGGTTTTCTTTGTAGATCCGGTTATATAATTGTATTTTGTACAACCGAATGGACGATATAACAACTGAGTTAAATGAGGAGTCTGAAATTACGAACATAAAATCCAAAAGAAGATGCCGATGCCATTGGAAAGAAAGCTGAAGGTGATCGCTTTCTAGTAGTATTAGGCAGTAGTAATTAAAAACTAAAATCCAGAATTGACACCGAATTGGGGTTGTGGCACATGATCGAAATCAGCATCGAATCTACACGATGATCTGGATTCTTGGACACTCTGGCTTTAGGCCGTCAATTTCGAGGATTGCCCATAACTTTAATCCTGTTCAAATCCATTCAATTTAATATTACACAAATCCTTTGATTAAATCACCGTAATTGTGGTTTGATTAGGGAAGTTTCTTGGGGGAAAGGTTCAAGCTTCTGTCTTTCTTAAAGCCTGGATTTTTGGTCCCGCATGTTCACTTCACATTCCCTTTTTCTCTCCCATCGTTACCTGTCTGAATCTGTATGTAATAAAAGTCATATTTTGCGAGGTCTTCTTTTGACTGTTCTTGTAGTCACTCTTGATATCTGCACCATTTTGTTTTTCTCGGCATTTTCTCCAACTTGCATTTTCTAATGTAATGTGATCTTTTCTGGACATTCATTTTGTTAATCTACTCACTTGGGTCAAGGTTTGCTGATTTTGGCTGGTGTTAAATCCGTTCCTCTTTGGCATTTGTTCATGTTCCACAACTGTTTGATATCTGGTATCTCAGAAACCCCGCCATTCTTTGGTATTTCCTGACTTTCTTGTTCAAGGGTTATTCCTATTTCCCTGAATTTTCTTTGATTCTTTAGGTATTTCAAGCTTGGGGGGTTTTGTTCTTCACTGATTTTGTCCTCTTCTTCCCTTATTGGGTGGTTTGATCTCCTAAATTTCTGTGTATCTGAATCAGTCGGGGTAGACTTTGTGTTTTTGGTTGATTTTTTATCAATGTATTTTCTTCCTAATGAAGGGCCTCCCGAACCAATACACATGCTTAACTTCAACCCTGTTCCTCTTCCAAGCTTTTTGGAGCCTCAAAAGTCTTCGAATGCTGATAGGCACATAGGGTCCTTCCAATGCTATGGTCTTGATGATGACCCCGCACCCTTGAATGACCCAAATTACATTGTATGTCAATCTTCATATCCTGATCGAGATATTACACAGATCCCTGACTTTCCTGATGATTGTCTCAAGTTCATCAATGACATTCTTATGGAAGAGGATTTGGATAATCCGCCTATATCCTTGCAGGACTATAATGCGCTCCAAGCCACTGAGAAGTCATTGTATGATGCCCTTGGAGAGGCTTATCCAGCTTCATCTGATCCATTGCAATCATCAGTTGGTCAGAGCACTGAGAGCTCTGATGATCCTGACAGAAGCAGCGGCATTGATAAATGGGGTAATAGATATTACCCCACCAGCCTGAATGTGGTTGAAACCACCCGGCTGATCAATCAGAGCCAGTTGGACCCTTCTCAAATGTTTGATGCTGCTGCTCACCCCTTGGAGTCTAATTGTCATTCTTTTGTCTCTAGTAATAACTTTGATCATTCTATGGATGGGGTTCCAGATTCTCCTATCAGTACACTTTCTGTGAATGAAACAAGAAAGGAAGAATCAGTTAGTAGATCAAGGAGCAGGAAGAATCATCAAAGAGATGGTGCATACCTGGAAGAAAGGAGTACTAAGCAAATAGCATCCAGCAATGAGGAATATGGAGAGATGGAGAGGTTTGATGATGTACTGATCTGCAGGGAAGGAAATGATGATATTTCACCTTGTACCCGCAAAACCCCAGTTCATGAAGCAGATGATAACTCGGAACCAAAGGGGAAATCAAGAGGATCTAAAAGCAAGAGTAAATCGCGTGTCAAGAAGAAAAGTAACGAAGGACAAGCGGTAGATCTTAGGACTCAACTTATTCAGTGTGCAGAAGCAGTGGCAAGCTTTGAGCTTAAAAGTGCAAATGAGCTACTCAGGCGAATTAGGCAGCATGCTTCGCCATTTGGGGATAGTGTTCAAAGGCTAGCACATTACTTTGCGAATGGGCTCGAGGCACGCTTAGCTGGTACAGGATCAGAATCATACAAAGACTTTGCTGGGAAAAAATTTTCATCCTATGACATCTTGAGAGGCTACAAGTCATATGTTCAAGCCGTCCCCTTCCAGAGAACAACCATGTTCTTGACAAATCAAACAATAGTAAAGCTGGCTGAGAAAGCAACAAGGGTTCATATCATTGATTTTGGCATCTTTTTTGGTTTCCAGTGGCCCTGCCTTGTTCAGAATTTGTCAAGAAGACCCCAGGGTTCTCCCATACTCAAAATCACGGGAGTCGATCATCCCCAGAGTGGGTTCAGACCAGCCCAGAAAGTTGAAGAGACAGGTCGTCGATTAGCAGGCTATTGTGAGAGGTTTGGGGTGCCCTTTGAGTTTCATCCCATTGCTCAAAGGTGGCATACCCTAAAGCCAGAGCATTTCAAAATTGAAAGCAATGAGCTTGTTGTGGTCACTTGTTTCTACCAATCAGGGAAGCTCCCTGATGAGACTGTTGATGTCAACAGCCCAAGAGACCATGTCTTGAGGCTGATCAGGGGCTTGAACCCTGATCTATTCATCCATGGGGTTATCAATGGCACATTCAATGCACCCTTCTTCGTAACTCGGTTTAAAGAGGCACTTTACCACTACTCTTCTTTGTTCGATGTCTTTGATGCCACCATAGATCGTGAAAGTCATGAAAGACTGCTGACTGAGAACTATTTGTATGGGAAAGATGCACTTAACATAGTAGCATGTGAGGGGAACGAGAGGATCGAGAGACCCGAGACTTACAAGCAGTGGCAAGTCCGGAAGCTTAGAGCTGGATTCAAGCAGGTCCCCCTAGACCAAGACATTGTAAATGGAGCAAGAGCTATGGTTAAGGCAAATTACAATAAGGATTTTATGGTAGAACAAGATAGGAATTGGATGGTCCAGGGCTGGAAAGGAAGGATTTTGAGTGCCATATCCTGTTGGAAACCTGCTTAATTGAACAATATTGCACTTCATGAACCCCCCCCCCCCAAAAAAAATACTGCTGGTAACTTGAGTTTTGTATTTTCTTTTTCTTTTTTTTTTTGAATTTTGTAATCCTGAACTCTTACAGCTATTATTGATTGGAGTTGGATGCCTGAAATCTATTCCATGAAATTTTGACAGTGCTTTCTGAATAATATCTGTGAATATTGTTGATCTATGGCCTAACATGTCCAGGTTAAAGTTGCATATATGTGGACTTCCTCGTATTTAGCACAATCTACACCGCAATTATGTTGTTGAACGTTGCTGATTTATGTTTCTTGATCCGTACCACTACATCATGCATCTCATCTATTTTCTCAACAGGAGTTTCTTAGTTACTGGGATTCAGAAACAAGTTACCATGAATCAGAAGTGCACTCTGTTTGGTTAGTCAAAAGCTATATGCTGATGATTAATCAATTACCTCAGTAGAATTAGTATGAATCATTGTCTACTCATTTATTGATTGGATTCAGAAACCATCTCAAATTATTATGTATAAAACTTCAGTGACTTGTTAATTTGCTCGTCATCAGTCCTCCAAACAGGGGGAACATGGGATCAAAGCAGCATAACAAGAAGATGAAAAGGGAATTCTTAAAAAGATAAACATTAAAAAGTTAAAGAGAGATTTGGACGACAGATAAAATGTTTCTTGCAAACAAGAGAATCCAGATGGATGAAAATCCAAAAGGGGTATGTACAAATATGGAAACTACCATATAACTGAAATAATTAGAATCTAATCTAAGTGGAAAATGTAGAAATATTGTTTTCTTGCAGAGAAGTTAAACTATCCATTAGAGATTACATACAGAGTATCTTTGTAAGAAACTTTCTGAAGAAGTTCGATAGTTTTCTTGGGGAAAAAAATACTCATACTGCTATAAAATCCGCGAGCTTTTACCCTTCATTCATATTATTTCACATATTATTTTGCTCTTTGTAGCTTCTGGTGGGTTGTTTTCTTCAGTTTCTCTGTTTTTTTTTTAAAAAAAAAATTTCGGTTCTATTCTTCCTATATGCTTCATTGAGAGCTCTAAATTTATTTGAGTGTGCATTTAACTGTTGCTAGGCGGAAGAAAAACATGGCTGCTGAGCTTAGCAAGTATTTGAATGAAACCTTAACCACTCATCATAATGACATCTCAATGTTTTTTTCAAGGTGAATATTTTTGCCTTCAGCATGCATGCTTTCTGATTACATCAATGATGGGATTCTTTTTCTCTTTTCCTTTATTTTTGTGCATTTATATAGGCTTGAAAGCCGTGGGAAAGCTATATTGCAGCGTCAGCAGCTGCTAGCTGAGTTTGAATCTGCGACTAAAGCCGGAGCGCAAAGACTTGCTGAAGGAGTATTTAGTGAAGTTATAAGGTCTACCCAGGTACACTGCAAGCCTACTAAAACCTTCTGTACATCTCCAAAATTTACACATTTTCAGTCTTTGACCTTTTCTTTTATATGATTTACATAGGAAGCAATAATTGTTCCACCATGGTTAGCTCTTGCAATGCGTCCTAGGCCAGGAGTCTGGGAGTACATTCGTTTTGATATGAAGAATCCCAATCTCACTGAACTGACTGTGTCAGAGTTCTTGCACCTCAAAGAGATGGTGGTTGAAGAAAGGTAATTAAGACTAGTGTATTTAAACATTCTATTGTTGTGAGTATTTCTAGTTTACTAACATACATTTGTGTATACTTAAACATGAGCTGCAATATATGATGTAGTATGAATGGCAAGCTTGTACTTCAGCTAGATTTTAAGCCATCCACAGGATCATCCAACGTTCCATCTCTCTCAGAGTCTATAGGCAATGGGGTTGAGTTCCTCAACCGATACCTCTCTTCTAAGATGTTCCAGGATAGGGAAAGCATGGTCCCTCTTCTCGAGTTTCTCCGAGCTCACCACTATAAAGAAAAGGTAATCACCATAAAATTATCACAACTCGTAATGCGTCTTTATTTATTGATTTCTGAGTAACCAGAGCTTGATTCTTTTGGCAGTCTTTGATGCTGAATGAAAGAATTCAGAACCTGAGGGCTCTTGATTCTGCTCTAAGAAAGGCTCAGGAATATCTAATTACTCTTGTTCCAACTACTCCATGCTCTGAGTTTGAGCAGAAGCTCCAGCAGATGGGACTGGAGAGAGGATGGGGAGACAATGCAGAGAAGGTTTTAGACATGATCAATCTGCTTCTAGACCTTCTAGATGCTCCTGCTCCTTGCACTCTTAAGAAATTTCTCGGCAGAATCCCATTGGTTTTCAATGTTGTGATTCTCTCTCCTCATGGTTACTTTGCTCAGGAAAATGTCTTGGGCTTTCCTGATACTGGTGGCCAGGTTAATTCCTTACCGAACTATTCTGAAAGCCTTCCATTTTCTGTTCTAACCATAAGACTAATCATATAAATTGATCTATATACATGACGTAGGTGGTGTACATCTTGGATCAAGTTCGCGCTTTGGAAGCTGAGATGCTTCAACGGATCAAGGAGCAAGGGCTCGATATTGTTCCTCGTATCCTCATTGTAGAACTCTGTTTTATGCTTCAATGTTTCCTTTTATACTTGTCTGTCTTTGTTGGTTATTCCTATAATGTTCTGCTATATATAACTCTAACTGGTGTTACAGGTAACCCGTCTGCTACCAGATGCAGTGGGGACCACTTGTGGGGAGCGGCTTGAGAGAGTTGTCGGGACCATGCACTCTGACATTATCCGAGTGCCCTTCAGGACTGAGAAGGGTATTGTTAGGAGATGGATATCAAGATTTGAAGTATGGCCTTACCTTGAGACATTCGCTGAGGTACCACCATAACTCGAATGAACTTGTCTACATCCACTAAGGAAAGTTTTTTGGAATTCATTAAAAAACTTTGATCATCTTTTACTTTTCTCAATAGGATGTGGCAAACGAACTTTTCAAGGAGCTGCAAGCCAAGCCTGATTTGATCATTGGGAACTACAGTGATGGAAACCTTGTCGCCTCCTTGTTGGCACATAAACTGGGAGTCACACAGGTCTAATCCTCCCCTAAGCCCGGTTTTCTCCTTATTGATTGGAAAACATTCGCTCATTCTGTTTGTATAATTGCAGTGTACAATAGCTCATGCATTAGAGAAGACAAAATACCCAAATTCTGATGTCTACTGGAAGAAATTTGAGGATAAGTACCACTTTTCTTGCCAGTTCACAGCTGATCTTATTGCCATGAACCATACTGACTTCATCATCACCAGCACATTCCAAGAGATTGCTGGAAAGTAATGCCCATTTCATATGACTGATCTCCTGAAATTTTTGCTGAAGCAAAATTTTCTTGGTCAGATCCCGTCTTTTTAACTTTCTATACCCATTTCGCTTTTTCAGCAAAGATAAGGTCGGACAATATGAATCTCATATGGGATTCACGCTCCCTGGTCTGTATCGCGTTGTGAATGGAATTGACGTCTTTGACCCGAAGTTCAACATTGTCTCACCAGGAGCTGATATGACCATTTACTTCCCATACACTGAAAAGGAGAGGAGACTTACCCATCTGCATCATGGTATCGAAGAGCTGTTCTTTAGCCCTGTTGAGAACGAGGAGCACATGTGAACTTCCCTTTTTCCTTACTTTATGTTATATATGCCTGCATATTATGTTAGATTCTCAAACTTGATGGCTTCTCCTAGGTGTGTGATCAAGGACCGGAGCAAACCAATAATATTCTCAATGGCAAGGCTTGACCGAGTTAAGAACATCACTGGGCTGGTGGAGTGGTATGGCAGGAACAAGAGACTCCAGGAGTTGGTAAACCTAGTTGTGGTGGCCGGGGACAGGAGAAAGGAGTCCAAAGACAATGAGGAGCGCGAAGAGTTGAAGAAAATGTATGAAGTGATAGAAAAATATAACTTGAGTGGGAATTTAAGGTGGATATCTGCCCAGATGGACAGGGTGAGAAATGGAGAGCTTTACAGGTACATAGCAGATACAAAAGGAGCATTTGTTCAGCCAGCTTTCTATGAGGCATTTGGGCTGACCGTGGTTGAATCAATGACTTGTGGGTTGCCTACTTTCGCTACTTGTAATGGTGGCCCTGCTGAGATTATTGTCCATGGAAAGTCTGGGTTTCACATTGACCCTTATCAGGGAGATCAAGCAGCTGAGCTACTCATTGACTTCTTCGAGAAGTCCAAGGCTGATCCTAGTCATTGGGAGAATATCTCTAAGGGTGGACTTGAACGAATTGAGGAGAAGTAAGATCCTCTTTCCTTAAAAACAAATGCCCCCTCTCCCCGGCGGGGTCGTCCAGTTTATCAGTAATGATTTCAAAGGGGTGTCTCATTATGTGTTTTTGCAGGTATACATGGAAGATCTACTCAGAGAAGTTGCTGACACTGGCTGGGGTTTATGGGTTCTGGAAGTATACCTCAAAGCCTGATCGACGTGAGGCTAATCGTTACCTGGAGATGCTGTTGGCCTTTGGATTTAACAAGTTGGTGAGTGTTCTGAATGTGCACTAGTATTCATTTCCACCCACTACCAACTCCGTCTGTCTCCCCTTTAAAGCTTTAATGAATGAACTTTAACTTCTGCTTGATGGTTTTGTGCAGGTGCAATCAGTCCCTCTTGCCATTGAGGAGTAAATGGAAAATGATGAACTGCTTCTAGGAGTAGGAGCATTGATCTCTTTTGGTTTTAGTTTTAATTATCTACCAAGATTCTACGATATGTTCTAAATTTTTGTATTTTGCCTCTTATTACATTACATCAAGCAAATGTGTATCCTACTGCCAATTCTTGAGTATTGTACTATACAGAATAGAGAGAATGATTGCTTTTGCAGGCCTTGTGTCCTACAGCTTTGGCGATGCTTGTTTGCTACTTTCTTGGGTAGACCTCAAATCACTTGTTTTACTATCACCGTTGTGACAACCAAACCATCAGTAACAGATCGCTTCCAAAATTAGAAGTGAGAACGTAACATCAGTGTTTCTGTCTGTGCTTCACTTCCAAACATGACCAGGTCGCACCATCATCCCTAAATTGTTGTCTGTGTGTGGAATGGACATTCAGCTGTGAATTGCTTCTTTCGTCAATAATAGTGCCATAATTTAGTTATTTGAGTCATGAATCCTGTGCAAGATTTTGATATGAGACGACAATAAATATGACTTTTTTATATCCCATTTCTCTACATACAGCTTACTAATCTACCGCATGTTAACAACCTATTAATCATCTCTTTTTCATCATCGTAAACATGTGTTAACTGTGACTTGATGAACACTCCGTTCCCCTCCCCTCACAATTTCTTAAAGATCTACTGAGTATACTGTGGAGATTTTAAGAACTTAGATGGGAAGGGACACATCCAGATATTAGAATTTTTGTCAGGATAGTTGGGAGTCTTGCTGCTTTCTTTAGTTACGCACTGGCCTTTAAGATGGTTTCAATATTCTAGGAGAAGTCTACATTGTCATACTCGTGCACATCTTTTCTTTATACCATTTTGTTCTAAGGATGGTCGCTGGAGTTATCACGTGATGCATTCCAGCAATATCAGTGTGTTGTATCTTTTAATGCCTGTGATTTCACTATTTCAGCCTATACGCGAGAATCTGCCAAAGCATTTACAGACTAAATCACTATGGCAATTCAAAACTCTGGACCGGTCTTTGTACTTGCAATGATATGGTCAGTGAGAAAGATCACTTTGGTTTTGCAAGGTAACTTTTATCAGTTCTTCTCGTTTTTCAAACTTACACTGAAGATTCAAGACCTAGAACTCAGAACTATGCAGTGTAGCATGGGATGGGTATTGTGATGCATCTAGTAAACCCATATAGAAATGGCCTGGCTCAGGGAAGCAGCTAGCAGCTAGCAAGATAGCATCTGTTGAGGGTACTAGCTGTGTAAGCATCAAGCGCAAAAAGAGATTAGTTCAGCTTTCCAAGCACGAGGAGACGTCAGTAAAATCTGATACAAATAAATCACCTTGAGTTATCACAAACAGAAAATGCTATGCAGCAGAGTCCACCCCATATGACAACTTGTTATGAATTGGGCACCGTAAGGCACTTGGACTTGTTCTGTGGCTATAGGTGTGATAGTTTTGGTCCACTGTTTCGATTTTAGGCTGTTGAACAGAGTCACCACCGTGTTTCTGGTACATTTGTTGGAAGATTGACAAGTACAACGGAAGTCCAGAAGATAATGGAACTCTGCCACCAAATTCTTTAAAACTGGATGCATGAGCTAGTGGCAAAATATAGCTGGCAAATATATTTTCAAGATTGCTTCTCACAGATGAACAAATACATTCCATCAAGATTCTATAGTGTTTAAGAAATGGTAAACTCCAGCAAAGACAACTATAACCCTCCAATCAACAAAATCAACAATATTTCAGGAAACTGACCTAAAACTTCCAAGAATACATGCTGTCAGGCTACTTTTGCAAGGCCCTAAAAATGAGACTTCTATGTGCAGTAAATCCCTCAATATGGGCTGGCTAGTTCCCTTGGGCCTTGGCTCTTGCTTTGAGAATTCGGTCTCACAAAGAGATTGAAGTTGAGTTTGTCGCGCTTTGTCTGCTTCTGAGAAGTGTGATTTTCACTTGAGGAAGGCTGCTTATTGCCTAAACTTCTTCTGTTGCTTATTTGGATGGCTTGTTTGAGAGACTTCCTCAGGCTTTTTTCTTTTAAGTTCTACTTCGGCTTTCCCCATATCCATGCCAGTCTATTCTGATGGACAATTTCCCCTGCCCACACAATCATATTAGTCAATATCAAACAATAAATCACTTGCAGGTGTGAATGCAACAGATGAACTGCTACGTCTAGCATTTTCTTTATGTAAACATCATGCAATCAATGGATCTGATTGCGCTTTCCAGAAAAAACCGTCCAAAGAGAAGTTTTTCCAATGCAAGAACGCATAAAAGATTTCCCGTTTGACCAACCTGTCAGAATTTCTCCCGCTTTGAAAGCCAGTTGGTGCTGATGCCTCTCCTTCATGACCATTGGCAGCCTCATCGTTCAATTTCTACCAAGACAAGCTTCCAAATGAGAGTACAAGGCAGAAAAGAGGTACAGGATGCTGAGGGCAATGCAAGATTTTCCAGGTCGCGCAACCGTGATACTCACATTCTGAAATGACATCCGACCTTTTATAGTACCCGGGTGAGGATCGCCTTCCATTATGACCACACTGCAGAGAAAATTGCCATGGGATGTCAATAAGTACTCCTCACAATCTAGGAGCAAGGTCATGACTAATATTTAAATTCTTCTCAAATCATGACACGGACAATGCCTTTTGAGGGCAACTCAGACTTCGCCTCAAATACTAAGGCCCTGTTCTTTTCATTAGAAAATTACAGGTCATAAGAGTATGAAGGTGGAAGGAGTTGGTGAGAGTGGATAAGAGTGGTATTTATTTTTAAGTGTGGGAAACGGGGGACGGAGTTGGAAAGAGCTGAATGAAGTAGAAGAGTTGATGTAAGTTAGGTATTTTATTTTTTTAATGTACTCTTTTATTTGTGATAGTAATTACCGATGGAAAAAAAAAATTTAGACTGAAAAAAATATTTTTCTGTATTAACTCAAGAATGAAATATTGTTTCGTGGCTGTTGTTACCTCAAAAAAGTTGTAATTTTTGTTATTCGTAAAACAAATTATAAATATATTTTTTTTCATATGTTAACCAAATACGAACAACGAAAAAAAAAGGCATATGTTTAGGCCTTGTTCTTTTCGTTGGTAAATCCAAATTTAACAACCTCAACCCACTTCAACCCACACCAACCCGCTTCACGAACATTAATAAAAAAAATACCAATTTCAATCTACTTCAATCAGTTTCAACCAACTTCAATCCACTTCAACCAACTTCAATCCACTTCAACCTACTTCAACTCACTTCAACAAAAAATACCTACTTCAACCTATTTCAACTTCTTTCAACCCATTTCAACAAAAAAATATTCACTTCAACCAACTTTAATCCAATTCAACTCACTGCAACCAACTTCAATCCATTTTTCACTATTTTAACCAACTTCTACCCATCATACAAAAAAAATTCAACCAATTTCAACCAACTTCAACTCACTTCAACCTAATTCAATCCACTTCAACAAAAAATATCAACTTCAATATACTTGAACCCACTTCAACAAAAAAAAATACCTACTTCAACCTACTTTAACCTATTTCTACCAGTCTTAACCAACTTCATCCATTTACCAGTCCATATTTCCCAACGAAAAGAACAGACCCTCAGCACGCGAAAAACAATCATCTGCAATTTGTGTGAAGAATTTTCAATATTTTGTTACTAACGCACACGGAAAAAATATCCGCTCAGAATACACGTATAATATATCTGCACTTACTGTCATGAATTACAAATAACGCCAAAAACTTTACACATTCCTTTATTATGCCTAAAAAAAATCTGCAAATTTGGCCCCAAATTACGATGAATGAAAAATAAATCTGTTACACATACAGAAACAATTCTACGCTTTGATGACCTATCAAATATTTCGTAACCAATGCAAAAAAAAAAATAATTTAAACATCTCTTCCATATAAAGCGTCAAACCCAAAATATCTACCAATCATAAAAAAACTAACATTTGCTTAACAAAGCAAAAAAAATTATTTCTTCAATATATATAACAAAAATTCCATCATCTACAATTTCCAGCACGACTAACAAATATTTCTATAACATCTGAAAAATAAATAAAACTTTTCATAATTATTATCAGATTATTCATACACACAATTATATATATTATAAAAATTTTCAAAATATGAAAAATAATAATTATATGTAGGAGTGAAAAGGAGTTATATTTTTTTTTAAGTGTGAGAAAATGTGAGAAAGGGGGGAAGGAGTGGAGGAGAATGGGAATGAATGGGTTGGGTACATTAACCTACAAAAAGAACAGGGCCTAAGGTGGAGTGATCCACTCAACACCACACTAATGCAATTCTTCAGAGTGTGGGGTCAGACTCCTAGATCCTTAACAATGGAGACACTTGAAGCTGAGTCTAGCAAACACAGTAGTGATGACTAGAGTTCCAGATTTGAGGGTGAAGACTAAACATGAGAGTGAAACATGTTTATTTAGTCTTACCGAAATCTAACCAAGCACATGGAATGCTACGCCCTCTGCGCAAACATTTAACACCATCCACACCCCCCCCCCCCCCGGCCAAAAGAAAAGAATGTCAGAGAATTTGTGATTTCGTTAGCATAAGGAAGACAAAAGGGTCCACCTTTTTGAGATCAAACCTCTCAAATGAACCCTTAAAATGACAATGCATGCCACAAAACATTCAGCATACAGTAGCAGAACGTCAAGAGGGTGATTGACAACAACAACACCACCACCTCCCAGTGTAGATCCCGTTTTCACGGGGTTTAGGAAGATCCAGATGTAGGCAGTCTTACCTCTCCGACATTCTTGCTCGTAGAAAGGCTGAATCCAAGGGACCCACAAAACAAAATTTTTTAAAAGCATTTTATAGAAGAAAGGTTTGTGAAAACATTTCATAGAAAAAAACTAAGAATTCGCAGCAAGGAATGAATTAAGAAATAATAACAACTCAGGTGGCCGTAACTATGAAAATAAAGGTACAACATAACCGAGAAAGGAACTATACCTTTACAAACAGAGGTAGCCAAACAATGTCTCTTCCCCAATGTAAGTACTACTTACATACAAATACGACATACGAAAAACCACAACTAAAACTACCATACTGTAGCCGGAAAACTACAACCAAATCAAGTGACCAACTCTCTGGGAACTAAGATCCTAATTCTATCCTGCCAAAGTCTCCTATCCTGAGTCATGTCCTCCGTCAAGAGGGTGACTGAGATTTAACAAATTCTATGTTCCATAATTCATTGCACCTTGAGTACCCTAAATAATTGATAATTAAACTTGGGTCAAAATGAACTTTTGGGGGGGGGGGGATGGCGAATAAAACCTCATATGCCAATATGCCATCACAAGCTGGATACTCAAAGCCAAGTTCATAAACACAGTCCACTAATTCATTAGCTGGATAGATAAGAACTAAATCTAAACACTGAACTAAAACCTTGACTTACAACCGGCAAAATTCAACATACAACATAATGATTACAACCATAGTGACCCCAAAATACAAAGAATGCAAGGTCAATAACAGCAGAGATAGACATTAATACAGAAACCCAGATCAAAACACAGAAGCTGCTCAAGAGATGGGAAGAAAAAAAGGAATACCATTTTCTACTAGCATTACTAGGGGAAATAAAATTCTCATCCGGCTTGGTTTCTTCTTCCTCCTCCTTAGATTTCTCCTCTTTCTGGGCTGCCCTTTGCATAAACTTTACACGACAATAACAAGAGAACAAACCAACCAAAAAGAAGAAGGAAACTTTATAAGCTCAAAGATTTCGAAAGAGCAAACAAGAAGCATCCCAAAACAAGAACGACCCAGGTGAAACTTAGCATGGCCCAGTTGAAATCTCAAAGTAAAAAAGCTAACTGACAAGCATAAACACCTAACAGTCAGATTTGTTGGTCATACCTTCAAGTTTTTCAATGTAGAGGATAGCGCGCGTTTTGCCATCCTTGTTCTATTCTCTATTTCTAATTCGCGACGAGATAACAATGAAGAAGATGGCTCTGCGGCTTTGACCCTCAGTTACTCTGTTTCTCTGGCCTGCTGCCAATTGGAGGGTTTTGGGGATATCGAATTGTTATGATGTATATGGTTTTGATCATGACATATCCAAGTGTTATTGTTGTTTCAAACAGGTTAAACTTACTGTTCTCAATGCCTTAAAATTTGCTTGGTTAACAATGTTCTAGAACATGCCTTAAGAACAGGGATTGAAGATAAGTTGGCTAGCAAAACTTTCCTGAACTTCAGAAACAGCCGTAAGAACAGTTCTGCAGAGTGTTTGGAGCAGCTGTGGTTGATTCAACAAGAGTCTTAGGTTTGCTATGGTTTTATTTTATTAGATTCTTGTTAATATGCCAATTAGAAAATCTTGACTTATCACTTACTTGAAACAGTTTGCTCTTTTGAAAATTTTTTCGGACCAACTTTCAGAAACAGTCCTGGAAACAGGGCGACTAGGTGTTTCCAGACTAAACTGCGAAAAATGATTTCACTCGATTTTTTCTTTGATTTT
>JACYFF010019584.1:106527261-106548905 GCA_017589665.1 Selenicereus undatus | reverse complement strand
TAAGTCAAGTGGACTTTTGGACGTGGGGTAACCGGTCTTAGGGAAGACGGTTACGTATGTTACAATTAGTAGCAAGGTGTGTTACTATTGTAACGTATCAAGCCCGTTTAGTGAAGTGGTTAAAATCCTACACAAGGTAAGTCGTGATTTTTTCACCTCAGTTGGACTAGAGGTGTTTTCCACGTAAAAATCCTGTGTCAATTATTTTCGCATTCAATTTCGTGGGATTTTCACTTCTGCTCAACTCAGGAACAGTCTGTGCAAACAGGGTCTAAGACTATTTGCCAGAAAAATTGGAAAAAATCTGACACCACAATTCACCCCCTGTTGTGGTTGTGTACTCTCAAAACTCACATGAATTGCAGAGTTTACAGCACAGACCGGGGTAGGGGTGTTCATTTTTCGGTCTGGACCGGACCTACACCGAAAACCGGCCTTGGACCGGACCGGACCGAACCGGGAGTAGTCGGTCCGGTCCACGGTCCTGTCTTTGTCCAATTTCGGTCTTCGGTCCGGGTCCGGTCTGGACCGGCTGAACTGTGGACCGGACCGTGGACCGATTTTTAGGGTTTTTTTTTGAGTTTTGATTTCTTGATTTTGCTCAACTTCGGCTTTTGGCTTCACTTCTTCAGTTCTTCTTCTTCAGTTCTTCTTCTTCTTCAGTTCTTTCTGCCTCACCCTCAGCCCTCGCCTCGCCAGTAGCCCCCCAATACTCATCGCCTCTCATCAGGCCCTCACCGTCATCAACCTCACGCCTCACGCCGGCCTCACGGTCTGACCTCTGCTCGCCTCTCGCCAGCGGCCAGTCGCCTCTGCCTCTCCTCGACCTCGACTAAGTCTGGACTGTCGACTTTTGGATTCTCAGCCCTCACCGTCACTGTCACCGGCCTCCCTCCCACCGCTGACCACCGCTGACTGCCGGATTCTCGATCCATCGCCGACCTCCCTCCCACCGGTGACTGTTTCAATTTCGAAGGTCGAATTCTCCTCAATTGATCAATTCCATTTGATTTCTCAATTAGTCAATTGTTTGCTGCAAATTATATAATTCATTGATATGAATAATATGTTGTTGCTTGCTGGCTTGTGAGTTGTGGCTTGTGGGCTTGTGGCTTCTAAATAATTGTGGTGTGGACTTCGGTGCTTTTGTGGGGTGGCCGGGTGGGTCCTGGGGGGCTAACCATCTGAAGTTCTGATTTCTGAACTAGTGAACTTAATCAACTTATGTCTAATGTCTGATAGTCTGATACGGTGGTTTGGGGGAAGGGGGCACAGGAACTCAGGATTCAGGAAGGCAGAAATTTGGTTTGGATGTCCCACCTGTCTTCCTGTTTCGTTCTGGGACATTGTATTAATTTGGTATTTTGGTTTGGATGTCTTCACGGAGCAGCTGCAGTAGGCCAGTAGCTCATTTGATTCAGCCTCATTGCCTATTCTTTTTCTTCTTTGCTTGCCCAGTTGCCAAATTGTCAGTTTCTGGCCTTCGAATTGTGGCGAATTGATTGCTGCTGAGAACCGGTCTGGTTCCGCTCCGGTCCGGTCCGGTCCAGGACCGACCCCAGACCGGTCCGGTCTTCGGTCCAACGTCAGGCAAAATTTCGGTCTTCGGTCCAGCCGGTCCGGTCCGGTCCTGGACTGATGAACACCCCTAGACCGGGGTTTCTTTTTCCTTCTTTGGTTCAATCCGGAGAATCGAGTGATGTTCATGTAAATGGGATTTTAGATTTGATTCAGTTTAAATTTTGCATAGGTTGATAATTTGATATTTGTCTAATAAGATTGTACTATCCAAAAAGAAAAGTTGTAAAAGAACTTGAATTTGATTCTATTTATTAGTCGGACAGTCAAGATTTCAAGTCCAAATAGAAGTGAGGAAACCCTCAAACGGTGCTGAAAGGCACATAATCATTTCATCAGAAAATATAAGATTAAAAAACGTGGTATATAGTATATAGTGAATACCCAAAAGATGACCAATCAAAGATCTTCAATCCAAAAGAAACAAAATAAAAATAATATAATTTCTACAAACTACAAACTCTTTTGTAAGAAACAGGCTCCAGGTTGTGAGAACCCGCACCCACGGGCCGTGGGCACCATCACGATCACTCATAGATAATGTCAGATGCATGATCTTCAAGCGGAGTTGCAGTAGAAGAAATAAGCCACACATGAGCATGGAAACAGCCGCAGGCTAACTGTGTGTCACAGACACATGGCCAACAAGTGAGACAGGCGGACATCTTGATTGACAATTTGAGCTTGGCAAAAGGGAATTTCGGACATAAACCAACGATTTACCAGTAAAGTGGCTATCAACACCCAGAGCTGAAATTAAGCTCCTACTATATTGTAGAACATAGGATGTTTGATATCAATAACTGTTTGAGAAAAAATAGTTTTTTTGGAAGATTTTAGCTATTTTGACCAAATCAAGCAAGTAATGAGAGTGTTTGCTAAAAAGCTGTTTACAATAGTGATTTGGCTCCAAAAAACTATTTTTAAAAAAAACTATTCCTCTTAGCCTTTTGAGAAGAATTTTTTGTAAAAATGACCGTTGTTTACCAAACAGCACCTTGTTATACATAGATGATTTATATTTGGGGGGTGGGGCACTCACAAAGCAGACAAAATATGGCATCATTATTCCAAATGTTTCAGATTTTTCTTCATATATGTCAACATCATAAAAGCGTTCAACAAGAAGCATTTTCCATGGTGGGGACATAAAGTATAAGACATATTTTTCCTTTTAGCCAATACATCATCACCCCCTATAATTAGATCAACTTCAACAAAATTAGCAAGGCAACTTAGCAATTTTCCCCCTTCAATTGACAATCATATTCAGAAATTACAAAACAGAACAAGCTCGCTCATATTCATACACATGAACTGTTCGTTAGATTAAGCCTCCACTGCAATCTTCTGTGCATAGCTGACATTCTCTGCCGGCTCTTCTGCATCCAACAGTTCTGGGAAGGCTTCTTTGATGTTGTGAATGCTTTCCAAAGCATAGTCCACACCTATTGGTTTTTCAGATTTCCCCACCTATATTGTCATTCATACATCCAACCTCAGTTCTCACTTCAATTGTAAAGCAAATTTGTTAAAGCTTCAATGTTTAGCCAAAAACGACATACCAAAACTGTATGAAGACCCAAACTTTTTGCAGTAAGCACATTGCGAATGCTATCATCAAAGAACAACTGCAGATTGACCATTAACAGAATCAGAACATCGCTATCAACAAATCAATTACAATCTCTATGTTAACTGCAGCAAACAAATGAGTGATTCTTACAGTTCTTTGCGGATCAATTTCTGCTATTTTCAGGGTTCTTTCAAAAGCCACTTCAAAGGGCTTGCATACAATGGAAGTCTCTGGCAAGGCCACATCGGAACTAGCTTGATATCCCATGATGTCGAAAATTTCAGAGCTGGAAACCAATGTTGGCTTTGAAGCTCCAACATCAGAGTCAGTCTCCTCATATTCGCTAGGAGAAGCATCCCCCTTGTCTGTGGGATTCAATGTCTCAAAACATATAATCCTCTCAAAACAGTCCTCCAACCCCAGCCTTCGTAGCACCTCTGCAGTATGACGCTTGTCAGAGTTGGTGAAAATCTGCAAACATCCCAGGTTTAGAAACAGTTAAAATGCTCTGTTTTTCCGTATATTCCACAACACGAAAACAACTTACAATTTTTCGAATAGGGAGGCTAAGCAAGAGATTCCTCAGAACGGGATCCGGTCTCAGCAGATCATAAGGCAACCTTCCATGAACCAACCTAAACACTCGATAACAAGACAAAAATGTTCATTCATCTCACAATGTGATTACAACGACTCCAATTCATTATAACCACAAATGAAAGTGTAACTACCTATGGAATTCATCATAGTCAAACTCATAGCCAATTGCCTGTTACCCAAAAATTTCAAAAATCCGACATGTCAATAAAGGAAAAGACCACAGAAATGAAGTTTCCAGATCAAACAATCTTCAAAGAATAATTCAAGCCATACCCTAAGACCAGCCATTGTGGTGCCATAATATTTGTACAAAATATAGCACATGTCTGGAACTATACTCTCCTCTATTCCAAGCTTTCCAATCATGTACTCTGAAAATATAACCAAATTCAATTTTATTCACAACATTCACATGAACTAAGAGAAAATTGAAAAAAAAAAATGGTGTGCGATGGAAGAATCAAATCATTTAACAAACAAAAACCAATGGCAAAAATTCAAAGATAATCACAAAGATGTTACCTTGGATGTTTTTGGAACAATGGGGAGCGATGCCGGAACTGAGAGGATAAAGGGTGTCATCAAGATCTGAAAAAATCAACCAACATGGCTTGTTACTTGCTTCCATACAATTGGACGACAACTGCTTCCATTGTTCCCAAAACAAAAAGAAAACATGCAGTAATTACTGAAATGCAGAATCTGTTACCGAAGAGAAGGCAGTCATATTTAGGCCTCATTGCCTGCTGACTATCTGATTCGTATTCCATCTTCTTCTACAGCCTGTCAAAACCCTAAAATCTCCTTAAATAAGCAACGCGCGCAATCTAAAGAAGCAATGTGATAACTTGGACCAAAAAGGAATAATTTGTGCCCTAACAATGCACGAAATGATGATAGAACGGATTATAATAAACGCCATTTATTAAAAGAAACAGAATTGCCAGACAAAGAGGGATGAAAAATGCAACTAATTTCTATATAGAAAGCAACGACGACTGAAACCCTAAGACCCCGCAAATTAAAAACCAGCATCAAAAATTTGAATGAACAGTCTCCCAAACAAGTTTCAGAATCTTAAGTTCTCCATAAAAAAATCTAAAGACTATGTTTTTGCATCGGCATTATGAACAGATATCAAATTCAAACCAAACCAGATTTAAATGACAGAAAAATATGTTCGAAGTGAAAAATGGGGAAGAAAGTACCTGATCTGAAGCAGCGGCAGAGAGAGAGAGAGAGAGAGAGAGAGAGAGAGATGTTCAAGAAACGCGGAGAAATAGAGAATGTATTCGGAGAGGGGGGGTTCAAATAAATAGGAGAGAGAAAGGGGGGGAAGCCATGGCCGTTGACTGTAAGAAAGGCATGGGCAATCACGAAAACTATTAATAATTTCTCCTTCTAGATCAAGACTTAAATTTCTTCCGCGTCTCCTGATCAAAGAATCAGCACCTTACACGTGTTCGATGGCTTTTTTGGTTGTTGTTGAATATGCTTTGTTCCCTTGACTTGGGGAGGAGGTGTTTAACCTTTAATGCTTTGGAGTAGTATTTAATTTAATTAATGGAGAACTGATGAGGTGTAGGAATTTGAATTGTCACAGGGATATGACTACTCAAAGTGTCAAATGGACATTAAGATTCCACGTCAATGGTCGGTTCAGGCATAAAATATGAGTTGTGACTCAAGATGAGACTTTTAATTTTAATTATATATATATATATATATATATATATATATATATATATATATATATGTATATATATCAGATGATTTTTGCAATGAGTTTAATGATGTCTCAATTAAATTATTTTTGTGAATAGTCTTGTATATTAGGATATGGTTTATGAATTACCTTAATGCCTGCATGTACATACGTAAATGCGATTGTTTTCGTAGGTGATAATAAGGGCATCCCCAGCCCATTACCTGCGAGCACCCCTCCACACACGCGAGTCACCCGCGCCCCCTCCCAGCTCACGCCACGCATGCCTCTGCACGTAGGCCTCCACGGTCAGCCGAGTAGCCCTGCATGCCTCTCCTTCCTTTTTTTTGTTTTTTTTTTTGAGGTTATAAATAATTTTTATATAATTAAAAAAATAGATTGTGTGTTATGAAGTGAGTCCATGGTAAATTTTTTTATTAGGTTATTCAAATTGAAGTTCCATGGGGTGGAGAAGTGATGGAATGCAAGTTCTAAAAATATGAAATTTTTGCTGATGTGGCAGACCAGAGTTCCAAAAAATGAAACTTGAATTGGGGATGCCCTAAGTAATAAAAAGATTTTTTTTCCGTAATGCTTTTTCTAAACATTAGAATTACAAATGTTTTGCTTATTTTTTATTACTGATTACAATGTTGACTTGCAATTTCTATTCAAAAGGATGTTTTGTATATTCTTATATCTTATTTTTGTAACCATAATTTAAGGCTATGATTTCAATCATTATGGGGCAGTTTTGGGGGTGTAGAAACGTGAATTTTTGTAATATCGGATCTTTGGATATGTTACTAACGTTCGTTCTCACTAACTTATGCTTAAATTTATGACACTTGTTATTCCTATGAGCACTATTTTATAATGATAACATTATATATTTTAGCAATATCAAGATGTGCTCGACGTCGCTCTTTATATATAACCTTTATAACTAAATAAAACAAATTAATTCATTTTTGGGAGGAGGGAGAAAAGCTCTTCAATTATTTAAGTTGTGGGAAATTGCAAATCTTATGTAAGGTCAGGCCATTTGATGATCATTTTTATGGTGCAGAAGAGAGGTTAAGCCGTGAAAACATTTTTGTTAAAGTCATAATCTCTCTTGTGAACTTGATCCCTACACTATCGGCAAACATATATCAAAATCCTTCCTAGGAGGATCCCTAAAAAATACAAAATCACAATCTAGCGTAACACCCATATTAGCAAAAGTATCTGCCACCCCCTCTTGATGATAATGAGCTACCACCACCTTCTAAGCTGGTGCACTCATCAGTTGTTTGCATTGCATGATAGAGGCTCATGCCTAGCATTGTTTACCTCCTGGTCCCTGCAGTTCTGCATAGTGGTGGGCACTGGGCAACGGGTCAATAATTGAGGGGGTTGATAATGGGCCGACCCATTAAAGGGTCGGATCGAGTCGTGTTTGTTGCATTTTAAAATGGGTCAAAAGCGGGTCATCAATGTACCAACCTGACCCGACTCTTCTATTTATTTAAAATGTCCGAACCAATTCAAATTATTAACGGACCAACCATGACCCAACGCTGTCTATTATCTACCTCTAGCTCTGCTCCTTCAGAACCTTCACCGATCCCCAGTCCCCACAATGATGATCGAGTCACATTTAACAAACGCTTCTAGTAATCCCTCCACGACCATGTATATTGTTCGCATGCTGCATCTCAACGATGTCACTACTAGACGATAGCCACATGAAGTTGATGGAGTTCTTTTTATAAATTAAAAAAAAAAAGGAAGTATTATAAACTTTGAACCAGTATATTTTCATAACCTGAGGAGGGACTATCCATAAGAGCTTTTTTTGGTTGACTCGTTTGCTCCTGGATGGTGAGCTTCTAGTAAATTTGAAATCCCAACTACCATGGCGACCTGAGACAAGTTTCTAGTAGATTTCGTAATTCAAATTCAGTTCTTACGCATTCTATGGAATTCTGCAACTTTCCATTCACCACCGGCTGGATATTTTCCAACGAGACCCCAGCATCTCTTTGGAGACTTGACATATTCTACTAACATGTATGCAAAAAAATAAAACTTTGATGGAGCCTCCATCTAGACTGGTAAACAGGGGAAAATTGCCCACTGTTCAACCCCTAATCTCTCTCTTTCAATCAGGGAAGCAGGGAGTGAACGATAGCTCAAGTTACGCGCAAAGAAACTGAAGAAAATTTGCAAATATATCCAATTTATCATTGAGGAAGGATAAATAGATATCCAAGAGTTCACAAGTTTCATTATACAACTTTCACTGAAAGAAATGCTCGATGCTCGCACAACACAAACAACCACTCCCTCCCGCAAATTTTTACGTGGGGACCACATCTGGCACCACAGGTGCCGATGATGATCCCTCATCCTCTGATGTCTGGGACTGAGTGTCCTCGCTCTTTTTTTCGCTTTCTTGCTGAAATCCTTGCTTGAATCTATCGTAATTTGTGAGTTCAGCGGGTTTAAACGGCCGTTCACCTAGAACCCTAGCCAAGTCCTCTTGGTGGAGGACTTCTTTTTCAAGTAAGAGTTCCGCAATCCGAGCTACCCCCTCCTTGTGTTCCTCGATCAGTTGAACTGTTCGGTCATATGCCTTGGAAACCCACTCTCTCACCTCTTCGTCTATGATAGCACCGGTCTTGTTGCTGTACGGCTTTGACATCTCAAAGCCATCCTCCCTCTGGGGGAAAGACAACAGACCGACTTTCTCACTGAAACCATAGACTGCCACCTGAGCATATGTCATTTTGGTCACCTTCTCCAAGTCATTTTGAGCTCCTGTCGAGATTTTACCCAGCAGAACCTGTAAACAAACAAAAACAAAAAAAACCATGTTAATTGTAAAATTACGAGCTCAGCAAACCATATAGACAGCCTTCTGCTACTGTTTGTGCTGTTATAGGCAGCAGTTTTCTCATATCTAGGATCCAATGAAATCAACCTCACTGCCCTGCATGACTAGACTGGATAAACTAAACCACAACCCCTCCCCCCCCCCCCTCCAACAACAAATAAAAATTTTTAAAAAAACTTACTGTAGTCCTGAGCTTATAGACCCGGGACTTCACAATCCCCGGTAAAATTCATTATTATTGCTTACAAACTCCAACCCCCACCCCACCCCCCTCCCCCATCAAAAAAAAAAGGAGAGAGAGAGAGAGAGATAACGACACTGTGTCAGATTTGGTGTAGAAGTTCTATGGCATAGGCAATTCAAGTTGTTTTCACCCATTTACTTGGTCCTCTTACCCAAGCACAAAACAGGGCCACCAAAATGCATAGAAATGCATCAGAATCTGATGTTAGAGTTCATCCCCAAAACAAGGTTAACCAACGAAAGGGCACCAACATGTTTACAAGTTCAGCTATCCTTTATTTAATCTTTTAAAGAGAGAGAGAGAGAAAGATACATACCTGTTCAGCTGCTCGGCCACCCAGGGTCATGCAAGTCACGTCAAAAAGCTGCTCTTTGGTCATCAGAAGGTTTTCATTTGGAACATATTGTGCAAAACCTAGTGCTGCTGTGCCACGAGGAACAATTGTGACTTTCAATAGAGGCTCTGCATGCTCCAGGAACCAACCAGAAACAGCATGGCCTGACTCATGGTAAGCAACTGTCCTCCTTTCCTCCTTGCTTATCACCTAGACAACCAACAGCAGGAATTAGAAATTTCCAACCAAAACAAAAGGGCAAAACACAGCCTAGTAACCAACAAACCACTGCCCAATGCAGACCCCTCCAAAGGCAGGGAATAAAAAGGTTATACATAAACACCCTTGCCCTAACCGACCAACACTAACAGATACACCACCTAAACTTGGGAGTTATGCACCACAAAGCATAGTTAACATCCATCAAAATCAGAGAAGGTTTTCACTAGTTCTTTCCCCCATGGTAAGGGGGGAGGGGAAGGCACACAGTTACCATCCTTTGATGATTTTTTACCTTGTTTTTCTTTTCTAGACCGCCAATGACCCTGTCTATAGCTGCTTCAAAGTGTTCCATTGTAACCACTGTTCCCTCGTTCCTTGCAGCAATTAATGCAGCTTCATTACACACATTCGCTATATCAGCTCCAGCAAATCCAGGTGTCAGTGCAGCAAGTCTCTCTGAGTAGAATGATGGCTCATTATCAAGTTTGATCTTCTTCAAATAAATCTGAAAGATTTGTTCACGGCCTTTTATATCAGGCTTGTCAATGGTGATCTGGCGATCAAACCGACCAGGCCTCAACAAAGCTTTATCCAGAATATCAGGCCTGTTTGTGCCAGCCAACACCACCACTCCAGATGTAGTTCCAAAACCATCCATTTCAACGAGCAGCTGATTAAGAGTGCTTTCTCGTTCATCATTTGATCCAGAAAATCCTCCACGCCCTCTTGCTCGGCCAATGGCATCAATCTCATCAATGAAGATAATGCTAGGGGCACATTGCCTAGCTTCTTGGAATAGGTTTCTAACCCTGGAGGGTCCAACACCAACAAACATCTCCATAAAATCTGAACCAGATATCGACAGAAAAGGCACGCCTGATTCCCCAGCAGTTGCTTTAGCTAACAGTGTCTTTCCAGTACCTGGAGGACCGACTAAGAGAGCACCTTTAGGAATTTTCGCACCCAACTCCTCATACTTCTTTGGGTTCTTGAGGAAGTGCACAAATTCCATGATTTCTTGCTTAGCTTCATCACAGCCAGCCACGTCTTTAAAGAACACCTGAAAAGTGACATGCACTGTCAGCATTATGGAATATACAAAAGACCATCTCGAGAACTGAAATGCTTTGGTAGATGGAAAAGAAAAGGACAAAAAAGGTGGTCATGAACATATAAATAACCCAATATATCTGACCTTGTTCTTCGCATTCTTGTCCACCTTTGTAATTTGAGCCTTCCCGATGCTGAATATCCCACGAGCGCCCCTTCCACCACCACCAACACCACCTAGTCCACCTTGCATCTTCCTCCCCATGTATAAAAGCGATCCAAGAAGCAATAGTGTAGGAGCAAATCTCATCAACTCGTGGTACCATACCATTTCATTGACATAGGTTACAGGAACATAATCATGGGGGTCAATTCCTAAGGCTTCCTGGGCCTCCTCCAACTTCTCTTCAAAAGATTCAACGCTTCCAATAGTGAAATAGTACTTATACTGGCCCGAGTTACCCCTTGCAGGAGCACCATTAGCAGGCCCTTGTACAACATCACTGTTTGTCTGATCACGTGGTGCACCCCTTACATAGACTTTAGCAACTGATTTGTTGGAAACAACTATATGGTCAACAAGACCAGGCTCCAGAAGCTTATTTTTGAATTCTTGAAAACTAATCTAAAAGGAAAAAATCAAAAAGGGCCATCACTGCAACAGTCAATAAACACCATATGCTACTCAAATGAAATAGACAAAGTGAGTAGGGGCTGGCAGGAAAAACAAAAAAAATCATATGGTGCACAGACTGACAAAATACCAAAGTTGAAACTGCTTCGCCGGCCTAAAATTCTCTCAAACAAAAAGGCATATCAAAAGTAAAACTATACAGTTTCAAAAGTAAAATACAGAAACAATAAAAATGATAACATCAAATGAATGCCAGAAGAGTGAAGTAGTTCTATAAAGTCCGTTCATTGTGCAGTATGCTCCAGACAACCAAGAAGCGCCATACAGAACATTGCTCAACAATTCTCCCGCCTCACGAAACAAATAACAACAAATTTAAAGTTTAAAGAAAAGCCCTCATATTATACTCGTCAATTGGTGACATCCAGCACCAGCACCAGTGCATATACTGACTGATAACAGATAGTCAATACTGACTGATAACAGATAGTCAGATACAAGGGAGACCATTTGAAGTAAAAAGGGAACAAGAAGAATGGGCAAGAATCATAAGAGACAAACTGAGAAAAAAGAATCAAATAGCTGAAAGCAGGGGAAAGACTATGACCAAGCAGTGAATATTTAAGGCCTGTAACTTTTGACTCCTGACTAACAATCATTGGAATCGTATCTTCGTCTCCCCGGACTTCTAGATGATCCAAGTAATCGTACATCCACGACTTCATAGGAAAACATTCAACCACTTAAGAATCTACTGTATCCTGTCTAATCTTATTTTTTGTAGACTACCAAGTACCAACACATGTATATTGGTTTTCACGAAGCAATATTCAAAATTTTACAGTGCCACAGATCCAAAGTTTCCACAAAAAGTTGCGACCTTTCCCGGTATAACAGGGATAATTCGATTATCCATCAGGCCATAAAACAAGTGCTCATATGACATAAAATTTTGACTATCACCTATAGTACATCATGATGAAAAGAACGAACACGACTGCTTCCAGGAGAGAGATCAAGAATTCTCAGCACAGATGTCCATATTTCCCAATTACTAGGGGCGTCCACACTTAGTAAGCGTTGTGTGCAACAACTCATGAATTTAAGAGTAATTCCAAATAAAATCAAAATAATAGTTTTTACTAAAGGAAGTTGGTTGACATGAATAAATTGTTCTATAAGTAACATACGCAATGGAAAAGTGCAAAGTTATAGATTATGTGTAGGCTTTAAAACAAAAATACTCAGTTCACCAACAACAATCCTCACCTGTTGCTGTTCACGAGGACCAAAAGAAAATGTTGAAAGAAAAAGCCCAATCATCAATAGAGGGGTAAGCAAATTTTGAAACTGTTTCATAAATGCTTCTTGAAAATTTCCTTGTTCATCTGTGTTTGAGTTTGACTCCCCTGCAAAAAGAAAAATGGAGTAATTATGCATGCATAAGGGAAAGCACAGAAGAAACAGATTCCTCAATAACACAAAATATCATGCCTCAAATTAACATTATAAGCTTCAAAAGCACAGTAAGTTTAGTCTACTTCAAGGATCCAAAATGCGGGTTTCAGTCGTAGTTGCAGTTTCGATCACAGTATGGTAAAATCGCTCCAATGCAGCAATCGCATTGCATATCACAATTGTCACGGGGCGAAAAAGCGGTTTGATTAACTTAAAACCCTTTCCGATGCAGCTGTGTCATCGTGGAAAGGCCACATTTTGAATTCATACTCTACTTAGACCACACTGCCAAATCTGAAATCACCCAGCTCTTATTTCCCCAACCATAATACTCTTTTTTTCCTGCCTCATTTCCTTCTGTGCACCATCACCTTAGTTCAACTAAGGGGCATTGAAAACGATCAAACTACTCCTAAGAGTCTGTAGATGAAAAGCCACCATTAGTGAGCTCATCTAGTGCTACTGCTCTACGCATGTACATGACTAACAATAAAATCTCTTATTCCTAGCATCTATGAAGTGACAATCTTTTAGTATGAAGTAAATAGTGCCCTTATGCTACACAAACTATCACATCAATTTCTTTATCCATTATTTCCTTTGCCATTTCTTTGTAGGCACAAGGTTTCCCTATCTAATCACAAAGTCACCCATAAGAATGCAATCAGGTAAGCCCGCAAAAGGTGAACCTGCCGATCAGCACTCTATACACCAGTAACAAGTGGAATATTTTGCAGACGACAGCAGACTCAAGCCATTTCCAAAGAGGGGAGGTTGCCATCGACACCTTCATTCCTCATTCCGTCCACGGTGCTTCTTACAATAAATTAAAGTGTTGCCACCTCTAGCAGCACTACAGCAATAGATAAATACATTGCTACAAATTATCTAAATGTTGGGTACTGCATGTTCATCTGAACATTTCATTGTACCTAATATTTGATCTCTTGACCTTTTTCTTTCAAAGGAAAAGAGGCAATATCTTAAGCGGATAAAACCTCAACTATGTTGCTACTGTCGGGATGGAATTTTCGTGGTTGCTAGAAACATGGTCTGGAGTATTTACTGGAAACACAAATGTTCTTCTTATTGGAGATGCTTGAATCCTCTCAGGCTGCAATAATCACACATCTAATCCAGGTCACAGATTCCATTACAGCAGCCTGAAACTTCCCCGAGACATCAGTCATCCACCTATAGCACAAATATTCATCTGCTGAGCCTTTCCTTTTAAATAGGACGGTATAAAGTGATCTCCTACCCCCCCCCCCAAAAAAAAAAACAAAATCCCTGGTCATGGACTAACAGCAGAGCCAAGAGAACAATGAGCCAGAGCCAATACCACCAGAACTCCCACAACCACTAGATTGGCACAGAAGAGTTGAGCATCCAACATCAATGCTGTCCAGAAGAACACTGACAACTTGATATTGTCGGCATACAGACAATTATCTCCAAAACTAAAAGGAAAATCATACCAAAGTCACCAACTATGCAATCAACTTCCTTGCGCAAAAGAATCCATGCCCTACCACATAACTAAGATATCCATCACCAAAAACAAAAAAAACAAAAACAAAAGAGCAGCACAGCTGCTACAACAAACACTAGTCACACCAACAGCACCTAGCATGGAATGCCAAGACAGGCAATAGCAAACTCCAGATGCACCAGCCTCAGCCTCAACTACAGCCTCTAATAAAGTGAATAACAAACACTAGAACAGTATGATGAACCGTTGGAGACACTTAAACTAAGCTTTGTTGTCAACATTGTCATCCGAGTAAAATCCAAATGAAGACGCCAAAGAAGAAAGGTTCCACCTAGATTTGCCCCTATACTTGGCAGATCAAACAGCTCCAGAACCAGAGGGGAGACCAATTTGAGTATTCTTAACCCTAGCTCTACCCACCAGATCAACTTTTCTGGCAAATTGACCAAGTGCTGCTAGATATCAATCAAACCATACTATCTCTTTCACTTTATACAGTTTCCAGTTCTTTCAATTTGTGCGCTATACCTTATGAAAGCAAGAAAGCTAGTGGGGAGAAAATGGCCGAAAAATTACGAAGACAACAGTTATAGTGTTCCACTGTATGCTAGAGCTAAGTCATTCTGATGAATAGAAGGAAGACAGACAATTAGGAATATACTCACTGTTCCCAAGCTTAATAAGATCAGAGCCATCCTACAGCCTTAATCCAGCAGATGACAAGAAAAAAATCAACTGGCCACTAGTTATGACAAATCCAGAACTTTATTATGCTCTAGTCCCCGATCCCTTCAGATCAGATAGGGCCAAAGGTCTACCATGACCATCCAAACCATGAAGTTTTTGAGTCAGTAAGGTCCCATCTCTATGACCAAGTCTAATAGCTATGCACTAAAAAGAACTTCCAGAGCTTCAAGTTTCCTTAACCACTAAGCCCCTCGAAATATAAGAACAATTTTACCTGATGGATTGAACCTAACGCTAACAGTGAATTGAATTTAGAATGTCCTGTTTACACATAAAGCTCAAAACAGTTAAAAAGCAAGGGGTACATAAGTTGTTAAGCTATGTTTGGTTGCATTTACCACACAAACAAAAAAAGGGTAGACAAAGGTTACACCAACAGCATCGCATCGAGGTTTACATTTCAAGCCCAACACTCGCAGAGGCTATCCCACACAGAAGCAATGCCAAGTAACTAGGCAATGACATTGTGCCACGCGGCAGCTGTTAAACAAATCTAACTGAACTCCAAGCTTCCCACACCACACTTGACAACTCCCAAGGCGCTCAATGCACCTCTGCCTCACCCTAGGTTGATAGTGACCAATGAACTTTATTCCCTCAGGAAGCAGGATGATTGGCATACCTATAGGACTATCATTATCCATTGCTGTTCAATTTCGTAGTTCAGATAGGACTATCATTATCCATTGCTGCTCGATATCGTAGTTCAGAACAATTCATAAAATCAATCAATAACATGAATGTCCTGCATAATTCACTGGCTCACTTCCACCAAGTCCTCAGAGAAACAAGAAACCACTTGAAGTTCTATTTATCAGTGGTTGAGATGACAGACTATAGTTCCGTTAGTTTTCAGGTAACTTATTGCACAGCTCCTCATGCAATCATTTATCACTTCACGCCATGCCTTCACTCCAACACAGTACCAAAACAATCCCGCTAAGCAATAACAAAGAGAGTCCTTCACCTTTGGACTCGGATTTCTGTTCGTTTGTTTTTGGAATTTCCTTCTTCTCCTTTGGATAAAAGTTCTCATAATCTGAAATCATTCAGCAAATCAAAATTCAACAAATAAGACATTGAAATAAAGATTGAGACCACCCAATTCGAAACACCCCCCCCCCCCCCCCCCAAAAAAAAAAAACCTTACTCTTTTTCTTTGGGGCTTCATTGGAGAAGAACCGACGAAGTCTAGGGTTTGCGAGCACATTATTTAAGTCCGATAAAACCTCCTTCCTGTGATTCCCGATTGAGGCCAAATATCTCCTCAGAAACCCCAAATTAGCATCTTGCCGATTACCACCAAGAGTGCCATACGGAACTCTGAATAGCGCTTCATCTACCAACGCAGACCGCCCATTGTAACAACCACTGATGATATTCTGTCATCAAAAAAACACCATTTATTAACCCTAAACCAATTTCAATCCCAAAAAACGAAAACCCACTTGTGTAAGCATCATTGGAGTGAGAATCCAGCGATTAACCAGATAAAATCCTTACCCTAGAACGAGATGAACGGGTCACAGAACGACCCAGTTTCGAAAAGATCATAGTTGGGCGAAAGCACAATCGTATAATGGACAGGACAGATCTAAGGGGTACAAGTGATTCTTCGTCCAGGAAAAATCGATTTGAGAGGGACTCCCTTGCGGGTTAATCGGACACAGGGTGTTTGCAAATGAACAAGGAGATAATTATAAAAGGCGTATATTGAGATTGAGTTATTTAGATATGTTTCTGTGGGCAAAGAACTCTACAAATTCGAGGAGAAACTATTTTCACTCTATCTTTTGGCCAATGGCGGCGACGCTGGCTTGATCTCTCCTTTTCTTTTCCTTTTTTTTTTTAATTGTATTATGCCTTCCCTCCTTCACTATTTATCTATATTAGCTGAAATCTTAGAAACTTCTGCGATGCTAGAAAAAGATAGTCTATGTAATATGCTCATCGAGCGATACCTTCTTTATCAGAGCAAATATAATAATGAGTTAAAAATTTGATTCATTAGTAGAGACCTATTATCTATATATTAGTTTTTGAGCTAATTTTTTAGCTCATAAGTTTTTCTTTCTCCAATGCAATGCTCACAATTCTGACTCACCATATTAGGGGTGTTCATTATTCGGTCCAAACCCGGACCGGACCGAAGACCGATCTAGACCGGACCGGACCGAACCGAATGAATTCGGTCCGGTCCGCGGTTCACAAAAAAATTTTATACGGCCTTCGGTCTGGTGCGGTCCGGTCTATCGGTCCGGACCGAGGACCGAATAAAAAATTTTTGAAAATGGACTTTTTACTTATTCAATTTTAATTTTCTTTTGCAACTTATAATTTCTCAAACGTTCAAGAATATTGATTTGTTTTTCATGATGAAAATATGTTGAATTTATTCATATGAAAATAAATATAAGATGTTCATATCGTAAAAAATTGCTAGGTTGATAATTCGGTCCGGTCCGGTCCGGTCCTTGACTTATTCGGTCCGATCCACGGTCCATAATTTTCCTCTTATTCGGTCCTCGGTCCAACCCGGTCCGGTCCGGGTTTGGACCGATGAACACCCCTACACCATATAAAACAATACTTATAAATTTCACCACTAAATATATTTAATTAATTTTATTCTTTTTATTATTTGTATAAATAAGCTATGAAAAATAATTTGTGAATTTTGTAAAAATTGAATAATTAATTCAAAATGATGAAATTATAAAAAAATATTAATATAATAATAATTTAATTAATATCATACTCTCTCTCTCTCTCTCTCTCCTGCCTTTCTGTCTCATCCTTTTCAACCCCCACATTGCTCATCTTCTTCTTCTCCATCCTCCATCTCTGCTTCCTATTCTTCTTTCTCTCTCCTCCATTTCTTTCCACCCTCCTTGCGTCCCAAAATTCCAGCCCAACCTTTTGTTTTCCATCCACACAAAAAAAGGAAAACAAAAGGAAGCAAAAAAAAGGCAAAACCAGGAAAATGGAGGGGGCAAGCGGCCCACGTCTCTGAGCCATTTGGCGAGTCGCAAGTCATGAGCTTGCTTTTGTGCATCCACGAGCTTCACGCCCGTGCACCAACCCCTTTTTCTTGCTCATGAGCCATACACTGTGCATGGTCTTAGCCTCTTAGGCTATATTTATTTCAACCTTCTACGTTTAAAATTAACATTTAGCAATTGTCGGCGATTGGAAGCTCTCAATAGTTGAGAGTGATTAGTAGCACTAGTTTTTTTAAGAAACAGTTAATATCCAAAAATATTGGAAGCAATTGGGAGCATGTAGAATAGTGGGTAGCATTTGAGAGCATTTTGGGGCAGTTACGTGTGGCTCAATGATGAAATGAACGTATCATTAATGGCTAGTGTATCATTTTTTAAGTGGATGTTTGGATCGAATTTTATGAGTAGCATGTCTTCCTTATATGATAGATAAAAGTTTTTAAGAAACAATTAGTATTTAGGAGTGGTTGGTAGTGTTGTGGAAATGGTGAGGAGTGTTTAGAAGTAGCAGGTAGCATTTGGGAGCATTTGAGAGCATTTAAGTTTGGCTAAATGATGAAATGAACATGTCCTTTAATGACTACTCTACCAGTTTTTTCAGTGAAAATTTAGATCAAATTTTATGAATGGCATATTTCCCTCACATGATAGATAAGATAGTGGTAAATAGGTCGAGCCTGATTTAATTTATATATTTGTTATCGTTAGCAACACGTTGGCTCAGTTGACCTAATGCTTGGGAAAAATTAGCCCTATAATATATATTTTGTTAAAAGAAACTACAATTTAATAATTCTGTTAATATTACTTGATCAGCATTCAACATTATCTCAACAAAAAATAGAAAGATGTCCATCAAATGATGTAATACTATGATATGGCGATGATTAGGGGTGAGCAAAAAAATCGAATACCTGATTTTGAACCTAGAATAACCGATCTCACCGAGGCCAATGGTTCCAAATGTTAGGAACCGGCTGCAATCGATTCTGGCTCTGGGTCGAATTCTTAGCAAAAATATGTAAGTGGTTGTGCAAAACTCTAAATTCCTAATTCGTGCTCACCACTCCCGGCCCCTATACACGCAACCTCCACCCACGCACCCAATCTAGGGATGGCAACGGGGCGGGTTGTGGACGAGGAGTATATTCCCCGTCCCTGTCCCCGTCCCCGCTGGGATCCCCGCTCCCCGTCCCCACCCTGTTCCCCGCTTCGGGGGAAAAATTCCCCCCCGTCCCCAACGGGGATTTTTACTCGTTGTTTTTTCCCCTCCTTCTAAACTCTGCACGGCTATAAGTACTAAATCCAATATGTATCTAGGGTTTTTACAAAGAAAATTACATATATAACCTTAATTGTTTCATTTAAAAATTTTAAAAATAAGGTTATTTTTGTAATTTTAATTAAAATTAGGAACGGATGCGGAGCTTTTTCCCCAATCAGGGAATCGGGAACGGGGATGGGAACGAGGAAATGGGAATGGAGACGGGTTGAACTATGTCCCCATCCCCGAGCGGGGATTAATTTTCCTCCCCGTCCCCGTCCCCGTTGGGGATGGGGATTTTTCCCCACTTTAAGGCGGGGCCCCGACGGGGACGGGTATTCCCCAACTTTTTGCCATCCCTAACCCGATTGTCTCCCCCTCTTTCTCGGTTGCGTCGGTTCAATTGTTCAACCCCTTCCCGTCGATCGCCCTTTGCAACCAATTGTTCATGCATTCAAGTAGCAAAAGCCCAATTCTCACCCATGACCCATCAGCCTCTCATCTCTCTTCACCCTAACCCACCCTCCAGATTGAGGGGTCAGACGATGATTACCTTTCACGAGTGTCGATCATCTTGGGTCCTCTTAGGAGTGACCGACACCGGGTGCCAGTTGGATTTTTAAGAACCAAAATCAGACCCGGTTGAAACTGGCTCTTAGAATTTGGAATCGGGTCGTGTACTAGAATTTAGACCCGGTCCTGGACCCGGTCGAACTAGGTCCGATTCCTACATAATTTTTTTAAAATTTTTTTCTCATTTGCTCCAGAGAAAATAGAGAGCGTGAGGGATTGAAAGATGTTGAGAACTCATATCTAAGGCTAAATCAAATAAGCAATAAACAATACAGAAGATTTACATACTCTAAAGTAAACTCAGAGAATTGGAGACAATGCTTATCAAAAACCCATAAATCAATGTTATAAAACGAATAAGAAACCTAAAAAATATATTAATTCACTTGAAATGGATAGAGAAAGAGAGGAAAACTGTCAAAATAATATAAGAATAAATACATAGTAAGCAATAGGGCTGAGCAAAAAACCAGGTACCCAGATCCAGTTCGGACCCGCCAGGTCCATACCTAGACCAGGTTGAACTGGGTCCAAGACTGGTTCCGAAATCTTGGAATCGGCTGCAACTAGGTCCGAAGCTGGGTTCTGAAAACTTAGAATATGACCGGACCCATTACCCATTTATCTACTCCAATCAGTTTTTTTTTTAAATGTCTGAGTTACCCGATTACTCGTTGACGTCAGGTGTTGTTCTTTTGATGTCGCTATAATTCCCGGCTATACGTTAATATTACTAAATCTTTTATGAGAATATGGTTTTTTTTTTATGCTTGGATGAAATGAAATGTTATTTATTAGTTAACCAATTTGACTTTAATGCATGGTAAATATCTGGCTGCCACTTTATTAAATTTGATTTTGAACGATCAATTAGTTAGCATGTTGGATGTATCGGTTCTATCACAAAGTCACAACCATAATCTAAAATTTTAAATAAAATAAAATAAAATAAAATAAAATGGGAAAAAATTAGGAACTAGGTATCCAATTTTGAACCCAGTCCTAGCCAATTTCGGGATCAGTTTCAAAAATTCTTGACCTGGTTCCATGAAAATGAACCGAATTTTCGATCCTACTAAGCCCTAGTAAGCATCAGGACTCAAGAGGAGAAGAACCAAAACTTAAAAGAAGAAATCCGTGACATTTGAGGCACATAAAGAGTAAGTCGGGGATAAATTAAAAGCAAAAAAGACAAAGGACAAATTGGGGTAGTTAGGAGTTGGGTCTCAGTACAAAATATGCATTACTTGAGGATTAAGAGTTTACTTTTTATATTTTTTATCAAAATTCTTTATATTTTGACCCGATACTGGGTCTGGGTCCGGTTCTAAAATTTTAGGACCCGATCTCCTAAAATTTAGAACCGGTCCCGAAATTGGTTTAATCAGGTCCGAATCTATACCAATTGAATCCAAATCAGACACCCAATTGTTTTGCTCACCCCTAGCTCCTCTTCCATTAAGCTTGGTTCTCATCTTCATAGGTCTCCACTACCGTGGATCTCTTTCTATCTCCATGTTTAAGGTGAAATTGAATTAGTTTTAGGTTTCTTATTTGTTTTTTAATTTTGATGTGGTATTGGTTTCAGGTTTTTGATTAGCTTTGTTTCTAGTTTTTTGATTTTGTCTTGTGAATATTAGCTTAGTGAAAGTTTTTGTTGCTGATTGTGGGTATTTGGCGAGGTTTATGTTCTAGTTTCTTGGGGTTTGGCTTCTAATTTAGGTTGAACCCTCCATCTATCTGTTTCCTAAGAAAAAAATGGGCAAAAATGGAGTTCAAATGGGAATCGCGTACCTAGATTAGGACTCAGCTCCAACCAATTTTACTATTAGGTCAAAATTTTGGAGCTAATCAAACTAGTTTCAAGACTCATTCCAAATTCCGAGATCTGATTCCAATTGGGTTAGTTTCAGTTCGTACAAATTAGACTGAAGACCTAGTCTTGCTCACCCTAACGATGATAGTAGTTAAATATGAATCACATTTGTTGAATGCCGATCAGGTTTTAACCCTAAGAGTTAAAATTAGGATACTTTTGATTTTTGAGCAATCATTCTAGTGCAGTTAAGTTATTATTGGCCCAAAAGATAATGAACAACAAAAACAACACCACCTCCTAGTATGGGTCCCGCTTTTGCGAGCTCAAAAGATAATAAAGTTCTCTAAAAATAAATTTTCTTCATTCATAATATTCAAGCTCGAAATCTTACTTTAAGTAAACAAGTGTTAAACTACTACCAATTTTTCGCCACATTATATTCGATTTATGGTGTGTATCCATATA
>JACYFF010019584.1:106498079-106517261 GCA_017589665.1 Selenicereus undatus | reverse complement strand
TGAATAAGTGGAATATTATATAATAAATATGTACATGTCACCACAAATGTTAAATGCGTTAAACATGTATGAATTTTAAAGTATGTTTGCATTTTTTTGTATTTTAAAGTATGTTTGATTTTGTTGTTATTTTTGTGAATTTATGTATTTTTTTGTGGCTATGAGAATAATATGCTTTTTTTGAAACGTAGTTAATTTTTCATATGATTTGGTTGGTTTAGTGTGAAATTTATTTGTTCGTAACATATGGATGTAAGTTATCTCACCAAAAATGTTAAGTACATTAAAGATGTATGAATTTTAAAGTATGTTTGCATTTCTTGTTATTTTTTTGAATTTATGTATGTATGTTAAGTATATATCAATATAAGTTTAGTAAGTATGTTAATAGTAATTATTTCGTTTGGTTTTGTTTAATTAGATGAAGTGGGAAATCGATGGTGTCATTTGTTATTGTTATTTAATGAGATTTATGTAGAAAAATAATATTGTTATGTGAAATTAATTATTTGTAGCATACATGTTTAGTTACATTAAGTGTTGTATTTGAGGTGTTGTAAGAATTTTTTATGATAAGGAAAAAGTATTATGTATTTCTAATTTAATATTTGGCGTATGTTGTTTTGAATAATTAGACAGCATGTTTAATATGTGGAATAATTCTAATTTAATATATGTTCCGTTTTGGTAAATGGTTTAATAATGTTAAGTGCGTGTTTTGTTCGAATTGTTATGTACATTAATTTTTGGTGAATATGTGAATAATATACTTTTTTTTGAGACGTACACATGCTAAAAAATCTGCTTTTTTCGACTGAAAATGGCGAAGGAAAATTACACCGACAGACTGTTCGACGGATCCAATTTCCATCGAAAACTCCGACGGATTGGTCATATTTCGTCGAAATTCCGTGGAATATTCTGTCCGCTCACCTGATTTTTTGAACTTCTCTTTGCCCGATAGAAGTTGTAGGTTTTTTCTGAGGGAATGCCTGTCGGATGGAATATTCCGACGGAATTTTCCGGCGGATTTTCCAACAGACAGGCATTTCCGTTGGAAATGTCTAATTTTGAACTTATTTGGAATTTTGGTCTCATCAATTTTTTTTGCAATTTTTTTAGAAATAAGTAAGCAGACGAAATTTTCCGTCAGACAACACTTTTTCCTGAATTTTTTTTTAAAAAAATCCAATAAGGTGAAGTGGTCCACTGTCTTGAAAAACCCGATTGCTCGAGCAATCGGACACTCCACACACACACACAAACCTTTTTCTTTCTCCGCCTTAGCCAGTGCCGCCCTCTTTCAGTCACCATCTCCGCGCTCTGTGGCCGTCTGGCATCCTTCGCTGCTCCCTCAAAATCAGCCCCTTCATTGCCTCCACTGGTCGCTGCATTTAATGTAGCACTAAGAAACTCCTCATTTTTGAAATGAGTAATTGAACCTAATGTTATTGGAGAGAGCATTAAATTGCCATTAAAAGATGAGGAGTTTCTTAGTGTTACATTGAATGTGACGAGCAGTGAAGCATGTTTCGTTTCCGATATCCGTCAGCTTCCGTCGCCCACTCCGTCAGCCCGCTTCCCGACGGCTGTCTCTTTCTGTCGGAATGTGTCCAACGGATGAGAGATTCCGTCGAAACCAGCGGGTGTGCGGGACTTTTTCCTACAGCCGTTTTCCGTCGGATTTTCCATTAGAAAATCATTTTCCCGATGAAAAAACGTGCTTTTTCTGTCGGAAAATTCGTTGGAGAAATCACGTTTTTTAGTACTGGTAGTTAATTTTTCATGTTATTTGGTTGGTTTAATATGAAATTTATTTGTTGCTAACATATGAAATTTATGTTAAGTTTGTTTTTCATTTGTGAAGTGTATTTATTTGAATAAGTGGAATAAAATGTGATAAACATGTACATTTTTAATTATTATATAATTATTATGAAATGTTGAAGTATGTTACACATGTGTAATGTGTTTTGTTTTAGGGAATACTTTAAATTTCTTAAGTATGTGAATATTTTCTTTGGTTTGTGATATATATATTAACGTTTTGTAAGTGTGTGAATTGTATTATATGTAATTAAGTTGGTTTGGATTTATTTATTTCAATGAAGTACGAAGTAATAATTTCATTTGTATTTAATTTTTATTATTTAAGTATGTGAAGTGTTCTGCTTAATTAGGTGTGTTATGATATATTAAATAGTTTTGTTTCGAATATGTTCTAATTGAATATGTGACGTATGTTGTTTTGAATAATTAAACAGTATGTGTATTGTGTGGAATAATTTTAATTTAATTTATCTTTCGTTTTGATAAATGGTTTAATAATGTTAACTGCGTGGTTTTTTCGGTTTGGTGTTTGATGTTTGATGTTCGATGATATTTATTTTAAATAATATGTAGTGTCTTGAATTTTTTGCTGAAATGTTTGAGTATGTTAAGTATGTTTAATTTTTATTTAAGTATGTGAAGTGTGAAATAAATTATGTAATTTATGTTTAATACTTAATTAGGTGTGTGATGATATATTTAATGGTTTTGTGAAGTATATTTTTATGTAATTCATACATATATGTTGAACTGGTTGAATTCATTTGTGAAAGATTTTTATTACAATTAATTGTAGTGTACGTAACAATTAAGGAATTCATATTAGGAACATATGGATGGGTCATTGCATCGTCAATGGATGTATAGAAGAAGAAATCCTAATGGACATGGACTTAGAGAGGAGTGGTTGGAGGGAGTTAATATGTTTGATGAATTTGCACGAAATCAGGATGAGTATAAAATTAATGGAGTTTATAGATGTCCATGTGTCAAGTGTAAGAATATGCAATATTTTGCACCTGACATTGTAAAGTCCCATTTGTATAGAAAGGGATTTGTGAAAAGTTATTGGTATTGGACAAGTTATGGAGAAGAAGATAATTCGGAAGTAGGGGGTGCAAGTAGCTCACATTCTATGAATTTTGATTATGATCACAACGATTATAATTATATGGAGAATATGGTGCATGCTGCGTTTCAAGCTAATGAAATGAACATGAGTAGTCCGCATGACGTAAATCCTGAGGCCTTTTACACTATGCTTGAATCTGCGCAGAGACCTTTGTATGAAGGGTGTGACATAACTGAACTTGAAACATCTGTGAGGCTACTGAGCATTAAATCGGGGCACAACATGTCTCAACGTTGTTTCAATGAAGTTGTTGGCCTGATGAGAGATATATGCCCTTCTGAAAGTGGCATTCTCAAAAATTATCATCAGCAGATGAAAAAAGTGAGAGACTTGGGTATGGATGTTCAAGAAATTGATTATTGTCCGAATGGTTGCATGCTTTATTATAAAGAAGATGAGGGTTTGTCCGCATGCAAATTTTGTGGACATGAAAGACAATTACCGAAGAACTCCAACCAACGAGGTCGTAAGGATGTACCATATGCAAAAATGCAGTACCTGTCTTTAATTCCGAGATTGCAACGATTGTATGCCTCAAAAAAGATTGTCGTCCATATGAGATGGCATCATGAGCACCGCCAAGAATCGGGTGTTCTCCGACATCCCTCAGATTGTTTAGTTTGGAAACATTTCGACCAAAAGTATCCAAACTTCGCTGCAGAACCTCGGAATGTGAGGTTAGGTCTTTGTGCTGATGGTTTCACACCATTTTTCATATCTGGAAGATCGTATTCTGTGTGACCAGTTGTGGTAACACCTTACAACTTACCTCCCGAAATGTGTATGACTACCCCATACATGTTTTTAAGTTGTATTATTCCGGGTCCAGCAAATCCAAAGAACAGGATTGATGTGTACTTGCAACCCTTAATTGATGAGTTGAAATTGCTGTGAGATGTTGGGGTTGATACATTTGATGTATCAAGCGGTGCAACTTTTAGATTGCATGCCGCATTGATGTGGACTATTAATGATTTTCCCGCATATGGTATGTTATCTGGATGGAGTACTCATGGGTTGCTAGCATGTCCGGTTTGTATGCATCAGAATTGTGCATTTCAGTTACAGTATGGCCGAAAGCCATCTTGGTTCGATTGCCATCGTCGGTTCTTGTCTCGGAATCGTTGTTTTAGAGCTAATAAAGTTGCTTTTCGTAAAGGGAAGAGCATACACATTGGCCCTCCCCGAAGGATTCCTGGTGAGATGTTGTCTGATACGGTATCGACTTTGCCTAAAATGACTACAGATATCAATTTCTAAATTTCAGGATTTGAGGAGAATGAACATAATTGGACAAAGTAAAGTATCTTTTGGGAGTTGCCGTATTGGAAGCATCAACTTCTGAGGCATAACCTTGATGTGATGCATATTGAGAAAAATTTCTGTGAAAATATTATAAACACAGTCATGGATGTTCCGGGAAAAACAAAGGATGATATCAAAGTAAGGATGGATATGTCTATTTTGTGTAGTAGGCAAGAGTTGGACTTGGCTACAAGAGGGTCAACTGATAAATTGTGTAAGCCAAAAGCCAAGTTCGCACTATTACTGCCTCAAAAAAGGGATGTCTGTCATTGGTTGCGGGAGATTCATGTGCCTGATGGTTATTGCTCTAATGTGGGCAATTGGGTGGATCCATCTAACACAAAGTTGCAAAATATGAAAAGTCATGATCATCATGTGTTTTTAGAGAATCTTCTTCTGGTAGCTTTTGCTACTCTTCCGGTAGCTTTTGCTGCTCTTCCGGATGATTTGTTGGGACCCTTGGTCGAATTTAGTGAATTTTTCAGAAACCTATGCTCCAGTGAGCTGCAAGTAAGCATGCTGGAAGATATGAACAAGAACATTGCTGTAATTCTTTGTAAATTGGAGACAGTCTTCCCTCCTGGTTTTGGAATGTCATGGAACATTTGCCTATTCATTTAGCTGAAGAAGCTTTGTTGGGTGACCTTGTTCAATATCGATGGATGTATCCTTTTGAGAGGTGCTTTGGTTGGTTGAAACCTACGGCAAAGAATAAAGCCCGTGTTGAAGCATCTATGGTTCACGCATACTTGGCGTTTGAGATAAAACATTTCGCTGAGTACTATTTTCAATCAAGCTTGGATAGTCCAAGTATTGGGCGTAATGAGAGTATGCAACAGCGTGAACCACAAATGCCAACTCTATCGGTGTTCAACCGTAAGGGTACTCCATTTGAGAATCAAGACCGAAAATATCTTACTGAGGCGGAGTACCGTGTCGCTCGCCTTCACATTTTATTGAATTGTGGTGAAGTGCAACCATATTTGGAGTAAGTACATCAGTTAGTGAAAGTTTCATTTAAATACTTAATAATTGTCGAATAATAAGTAATTAGTTTCATTTGTTAAACATTACAGTTGGTTCAGACATCAATTTCGCGGTCATAATCCAAATGCGAGTGATGTGGAAGTTAACTTGTTCATCGAGGCAAATTTCGTATAGTGGTTCGAGTGTAATGTAAGTAATTTGTCATAAGTAATCTTCAACTTCCGAAACACATTTCTGTAATTCTGAAGAGGATTGTCTTATTTATCTCTTCGTATGTCAATTCTTATCAGGTGTTTAATGATGAGAGGCAAGATTTTTTGGTGAACTTATCTCATGGACCGCTTACGGTGGTGGAGTGTTTATCTGGGTATAAAGTTAATGGTTATCGGTTTCATACCAATGCCAGAAATGAAGGTAAAGTAACATATAACTGTGGCGTCTGTGTCAAAGGAGTTGGGGAAGGTGACGAAGTATCAGGGGATTATTATGGTGTACTTCACGAAATTGTTCGTGTTGAATTCACGGGTGAGCCAATTAAAAAATGTGTACTTTTCAGTTGTGAGTGGTTTGACCCGGATGTTCCTCGAGGGTTACGTTACCCTAAATTTACCCCATATCTCGAGGTGAATCATACCAGACGTTACAGAAAGTATGACCCATTCATATTTGCTGATGTTGCAACCCAAGTGGTATATGTTAAGTACCCTGAGGGGATATCAGGAAAAGCGAATTGGTGGGTAGCTATACCAAACAAACATTGCGGTGCTCCTAAAGATAAAGAAAACCTAGAACTTGCCTATCAACAGTTTGGAATGACAAACATGAATGTGAACAATGTCATAGTCACCATGTTAGTCGATGAAAATGCAGAAGTTGATGATGTTGATGGACATAATTGGGGTGATGATGATGATGGAAATGGTGAACAGGATGATGGTGATGAAGAGGATGAAGAAGGTGAATGGGAGGATGAAGATGAAGACACTGATGATGGCCATGATGAAAATACGACATTGCAAAGTGGTGATGATGACAATGACAATGTGTCCCACCATGATTGATTGAATTGTTTTGTTGTATGGATATTTATGCATATGTATATAAAGCTTTTCTTTATTGCAAACTCAGAAAAAAATTGTCTGTATGTACTGTAATTTTTCACTAACAATAGTATCAAAAATGACGCGGTTTTATTTTTTTGTTCTTATTTGTTAGATGTCTGGACACAATGGTGGACGTGGTCGTGGTCGAACGGTCAGAAATGATGCCGGTAGAGGAGTACCACAACCGACTCCACAGTATGATCCCGCATATCAAACTTATGAGCCGAACACCTTTAGTGGAATGTTTGGAGGTTTTCTTGATCCAAGTCAACCATTCGGAAATTATTTTGATAGTATGAATGAGCAATCCCACCTGCAACCACCTTTCTTTGGTGCGGGTATGCAAACACCAATTCAACCAAATATTCCTTACATGGGTGGTGCTTCATCTACTCCATTAGTTTATCAACAGTTCGGTACTGTTAGTCCGCATTTCAACAGTAAGCAATTTATGGGGCAACCTAGAATGTCAAGTCACTCAGTGCACAACGAAGGGGTCCCCAATGAAGGGGGAGGAAGAGATAGACACAGTCTTGCACCTGAAAGTGACACAGCGAGCACCAATAATAAGATATATTTACAACCTGATGGTGACACGTAAGTTTATTATGAAGTTTGTAACTTCTTCACTTCTCATATTCTTTTGACACATACAATCTTTATTGCTAACCAATTCTTTTTGTGTTCTTAGTTTTGTTTCATATTAGGGTGTAGTTCAGAAAATAGTCAAAAGTTTTGCAGGTAAGTACCCACGTCCTTGGACCACGTGGGGGGAAGTTCCACAATCTCAGAGAGACATTTGGTTTAATGACTTCAAGGTTCATGATTATCTGTACAATGAATTTGAAAGTCGTGATTGGATTGTTAATTTGGAATGTTCGATTACTAATATATATACTTCAATTTTGCCGCAGAAACACCACTACTGGCATCCAGACAACGAAAGTCAGATACGGCATAACTTTGAGTACAGAGGTGCCACTCGACTCAGGGACATTCTAGGATACGCCAGGAAGTACAACAAAAAACCGAAGTGGTTACCGCCTAGTGTTTGGAATGATATGCTCAAACATTGGAGTGACAATGACAACTTTAAGAAATTGAGTGAACAAAATAAGAAGAATAGATTGAGTGATGTTGAAGGTTTTGGTCCTTCGTTGCATACATGTGACTCAATTTCGATTAGTGAAAGGAAAAGGCGTTTGGTAAGAAATTTGATTATTAATAAATGTATTTGTTATATATAAAGCATGATATGGATTGAGGTCCTCGTTCATCATCCTCGTTTATATTTAATTGCGATTTACCTTTTTTTCCACGCCCAAACATTAGGTAGGGAGCCCACGTGTGAGAAATTGTTTAAGGACACTCACTGCAAGGTGAAAGACAAAACTTTGTAGACAAAAAATCTGCCAAAAAATATGTAAATTTCACACATTCTATTTAGAGATAATTCATATGTTACAATTGTAGGTTTGGTATAAAATAGTTTTATTTTTTATAATTTTCAGGAGGATCATCAGAACAAATCGCAGGAGTACTCCCAAGCTGCAACTCAAGGGGGCTCTCAACTGCCACCTATGACCCAAGAGGAGTTTTGGATTAAAGAAAATCTTGACAAGAAAGGCCGTGTATATGGTTTTGGCGCGGAGGGGGTCAAGTTGAAGAAATCAGCTACTATTGCAGCTGCACGTCACTCATTAGCTGAGCATTTTGATCCAAGACAACAAGCACAACTCTTCAATGGGAGCATAACTAAGCAAGCAGAGGCTATAACTCAAATCGCCAAGAAACAGGGGAAGACAGAGCGCATGCTGAAAAAAGTTTTAAGATTTTTCAAAGGTCAAAGTGCAGGCTCCTCCAGCCAGATCAACTTGAATCCTTACGATGAAGAGGACTCCGAAGACGACAACGATGATGATCCCACAAATTTATCCGACTCTGAATAGTTTAGTAATTTGCGTATATTTAAAACAATGTCCTATGTCGTAATTCATATTTAATTCAGCATGTTTCTTTTGGCAGATATATATATAAAATTTTATCTTTGGTAATTATATTATTACACGCGTATTAATTTTGCGTAATTTTTTTTTTCATTTTCAAGCAAAATTTCCTACAAAATACTTTTTCTTTCGGATTCTCAATTTTTTTTAAAAAAAAAGGAAATTCCGACGGAATTTTCTACGGGAATTTCCGTCGGAATTTCCCTCTCCCCTTTTAGAGTTTCGCTTCCTCCGATGTTGCAGGGTTGGCCGACGGGCGTTCCGACGGAATATTTCCGTCGGACACCGTCGGATTTCGTCGGAAAAATTTTTGCGATGAGCCGAATCCCGACGTACCGTTTTCCGTCGGAATGACATTTTCCCGTCGGAAAAACACACCTTTTCCGTCGGTATTTCCGTCGCAGATCAGCTGTGTTTTTGTAGTCCTCTACCAAATTTCTGACTTCGCCCATGCAAATAGCTATACAATTAGACATATGAAACTGGCCTACATAGGGCCTGTTCTTTTCGTGGGTGAATGGGAGTGGGTGAAAGGTTGAAGTGGGTTGAGGTGAGTTGAAGTTAATTTTTTTTTTTTTTAGGTGGGTTGAAGTTGGTTGAAGTGGGTTGAAGTTGATATATTTTTTTTTGTGGTTGGTTGAAGTGGGTTAAATTAATGAGAATTTGTGATAATTTATTAAGTTATTGTAATTTTTAGAGCATTTTTTTGCTGAATGGTAATTTCACAATTTTGTAACTATTTTTCTGGAAGTTGGAGGCTGGTACAACTTGTCAATTATTTTTAACGATTTGGGTTACAAATTATTAAATTTATGAAAGGGTGGGTTGAAGTGGATTGAGGAAGGTTGATGTTGGTTGAAATGAGTTGAAGTAGGTTGAGGTTGGTATTTTTTTTTTCCAGGTGGATTGAAGTTGGTTGAAGTGGGTTAAAGTTGGTAAACCTAAAATGATTTACGAAAAGAATAGGGCCATAATAGAAGAGATATGTATTACTTTCGATTGTTGCTTTCAATTTCTTCTGCAATTGAGTTGGACTTGATGCGTTGACATTTACCCTCCGGTGACACCTGTTCTGTCTCATGTGATATTTTTTTGATATAATCCTATTATCACATCTTCGGGTTAGTAAGTAATGATTATCATAGTTTACATGATAATGGAGGTAATTTTGATAATTAATGAAGTTTTCTTTTAACCTCCTACTGCATGTTATAATAGAAAAATTAGAAATCAATCATTTGGATGACGTCATACTCTATCATTGAAAAGAATCCACATGCGTATGGAATGATCCAAATTTGTGACAATGTTTGTTATTTGTCATATGTGAATGGATGACATGATGTAAAAGAGAATGGTTGAATCTCGTCTAATCAGGCCCTAATTGAGATCTAACGCTATCACTATGCATCATATAATTGGTATTTATTCACAATATTTGGTTCATAAAATATGGTTTATGAATAAGCAATTAATATGAGTGTAAGGATGTGTGGCTTGTCCTTAATAGAAATAAATGTATTTTATTTTTATGCAACTCTAATAGACTAAAACATGTAAGTCTATGTATATTTTAGTTGGACTTGTTAATGTACATTTTAGTATGATTTCTAAATGTCCATGTATCTTGTTTGGACATTTGGATATTATTTTTTATAGTTTGGGAATTATTCACATGTTATGAATGATCCATAAGGTTATTAGGATTCAACACTTATATGTGAAATTGTGAATGGATTTTGAATAGGATAAAAGTTTTATCCTCGATGGAAATAAATATGGTGCTTTATATATTTTCATGAAGTTTAATATGTATACTAAAATATAAAAAAGTCCACCTTATACCCTAGCTTTTGGACTTGTTTATGACCATGACACTCTTAACATGGTGAAAAGAATTGCATGTGTATAGAAGAATGTAAATGAATATATATTTACATTAATCCATGAATATACATATGACTTAGAAATTTCCGATAACAGTCTTGTAGTTATTTACTCTAGTTTGGTGTAAATGGTTGAGGTACTGTATATTCTTATGGTGATGTGATATGTTTTTACATTCATTAATGAAATTATGTTGACAATTTCAAATTGCACTTAGAAGAAAATATGAAAAATATTTTCATGTATTAGATCTTGTATAGGTGTTGAGATTTCCAAATTTTAATAGTTGGACTTTGGTTTTTATTGTTGGTTGACTTTCAACTCCTGTGGGCCCATTTGTTAAGACTTACAAAGATAGTAAATCCGGATGGACAAATAAATATACACAAGTTTGATCCATATAATTATTTAAAAGTCTTGAGACTTTTATAATGCTTTTGTTATCAAAATCATAGAATGAATCTCATGACTTTGGTAAAGATAGTGTTAAGCTGACACTAAGTCACCCATAGTAGAACCTCAATTTAACATTGGTGGAAACATCAAGTTATAAGTTCAACAAGCCAAAGTACACCATATGTGTGACTTGTTAGTACTCATCGTCATAATTACCATACAAATGGAGTAAGAAGTTACCCATATATTTGACGAAGAGTAAGCTTTTGCTCTTAATGAACCTCAATAGGGAAGATTTGAGTAGAGTTATAGAAATAAGAATTTGATTAAGTTGATTGTCCTTAATCAATGGTTTGACTTGTTTTTTGTACTCAAATGTTTCCGCTGATACTTTATGGGGGATATTGATGAAGTTTACCCATTAAATGTGAAGTTTGACCACTTCTGTTGAGTTTGGACTTTGCTCTAGAGCACTTATGAAATAGATACGGGATACATGACCGTTAAAAATGTCAAATTACTAAGTAATATGAGATGGAAGTCTTATTTGTGGCTTAGGTGCAAGTGATCAGAGGGGATAACTGGTTCAAAGCATAGCCTACCATGTTATCCTAATCATTTGACGAACATGTCACCAACACGGGAGTTCAATTGCAAGACACCTCCATTCATGCAATAGATCTCCAAAAATTCAAAACGTCATTTGTTATGGAAGTGGTGGGGATTGTTGGAGTAATTTCCATAAAATGAAAATTTAATAAGATATTATGAAGAGACAGGTTGTGATAATTAATTATAATTAATTATTTGAGGAGACATTATTATAAAGTGGTATGTTAAATATTAGACTACCATTATCACTCTTAAGTGTCCCTTCATGAAAAGACAACATCATTTCATGAATAGAGGGTTCTATCTTCATAAGTGCAACACGCATATAGGAGAAACTTTTTTTGTATCACAACGATCTATTCAGCATGCCTTCTTGCACGCGGGGGGCATACTTACACTTGCCTAAAAGTCTCAGTTAATTTGACATTAGATTTGTCTTTGGCAAATAGATATATTTATCCATAAAATCGGATTTTTACACCAACACCCAGTGGGTGCAAAGAGAAGGGAGTTTGGAAAAGGCAGAATGTCCAACCTCGACGAGCACATATCAATCGAGGTAGTGGAAGTCATGACTATCAGGAACGAACTAAGCATAGTAGTAGAAGTTGGAACTTGTGCATTTTATGTTGAGGTGATAACAAACTGCTTATTCAAGTAGTCAATTGAAGAAATACACCCATAATGGTAAATGAAGACTTCACTTCATGACATCAAAAATTATTTGAAGTACTATGATCAAACTATGAACAACTATATATCGTGAAGGCAATAAGGTAACAGCTTGAATATATTAATTTTCTTTTAACATTTTCCTATGTGCGAGGGTACTTCTTTCATATTGAGAGTTTCTTTTCATCCTTTTTAAGAAGAATATAAACAAACTATTGGAAGAAGAACAATATAGACAAAATAATTGAGGGGTGCTTCCCTTTATTTCCTATTTGAAAAAAAAAGAAGAGAATACCTTGATTAGCATTTCCATGAATCATAGGACCCTCCTCCATAAAAGCTGTTGTGTCCTTAAAATTGGGCCAGCAGAAAATCATCGAAAACAAATATCATTGGAACGTTGCAAAAATCCAAGTAGTAAATGTGGGCTTTAGAAATAATTTATATTTTGCTTCATTTCATTGCTCCATCTTCCTAGTAGTCTCGGTTGGATGGGGATCTCATCTGGCCCATTTACAACGTTCTCTATAGCCCCAAGTCTCAGAACGTCGTCGTTTCAAGTAGTTAAAACTTAAAATGGATTTCGGCTTTCAATCCCTGCACCGATTTTGCTAATCAGCGGCCTCTTCCAATCTCCTGGCAAATTTGCCTACGACTTCTGCTCAGTGATGTTCTTGGAGTTTTTCCGGCTGTCATACTAGGTGCATATTTCCCTCTCATCCCATGGGCACCCCCTCGGCTGCCTTGTACTCCACTAGAAGCCCTGTGGGTTGCTGCGTCAGTCACAAACTTTCAGCTAGGCATTTCACCAAACAGTTGGTGGGCATAAGACACTCCCTTATTTCTCTACCAAACAAGGTGAATTTCTCAAACTCCTCGCCTCTGGAGCTACATTCAGCTAATAGTAGGCATCCCCAGTTGATCAAACCCATCAAATGTGCAGTCACTGAGAACCCCACTTCAAAATTCGACACCCCGGAGCTGTGGCTGAAGCTCAGGAGCTTATCATTTGATTCAGTGAAAGCAGGGTTGTCTCAATTGACTCCCCTTGATGTCTGTAAGTTCTTGGGTGTCGCAGCAGTTGCCATTGCGGGGGTGAAATGGGCGGTTAATTCGGTATTCAATCCTTTTTTCTGGATGTATTTTAGCTGGACATGGGTATTTTGGCCTTGGTTTGTGGCTGTTGCGGCTGGGGTTTATGGCATGTATTGTTACCGCAAGTACTCTCGTGGCAAAGCTAGTGTGTTTGAGCAGCTCGCCATTGTCACTTCTGCATTCATTTGGCTAACACTGGTTCCACCTGCACATTTCAATGGGTTTTTAGAAGGATGGCCCTTTGTATTTTTCTTTGTTTATCACTATTTTTTCTTCCTCAATGTTAGCATTCGGAAACGGCTTTATGGCGATATCTATCCAAGGCCACATGATCCCAAGTGGGATATTAGTGTGCCCAATCGGTATCGGGTCCTTTTCTTTGTTGGAATTATGGTTGGGCATTGGCTTGCGGCATTTGAGGGACCAGAATTGCACCTTATTCCGGGAGGATGGAGTAACGTTTGGATCTGGGGTCTGATTATGGTCACTGTCTTTTTGCATTACAATGCTTCATGGTACCTATCCAAGTACTCAGAGAAGGTCGTAATGCCTACTGCAGTTGTACAATTTGGGCCATATAGATGGATTCGCCATCCCATTTATGCATCCACGATGCTTTTGTTCTGCACATACTTTATGGCACTCCGAGCACCAATCAGTACCCTATTTATTATTGCTGTCTGCTGTATCTACTACGATCAGAAGGCAAAATTAGAGGAAGCATTGATGGTAGACACATTCAGAGAGAGGTATCTTGAGTACATGAGCAAAGTTAGGTACAAATTCATTCCTTTTGTTTATTAGTTAAGACCATAGGATTAAGTGCTAGTGCGTCTCTCTGGAGAATGTGATACTTGGACATTGGGACAATAGAGTTAGTATGATCACAATGTATCCACTTGCTATGCTTGCTGGTGCTTTTGATGCATTTTCTAGAGTTATTTATTCGGTTTGTATTATATGTGTTAATCTTGCCATGCTGGGCTCTTGTCGTGCTATCTTTGTTTTTGTTTTTGTTTTTTTAACGTCATGTTATTATTTGCTCAATTGACTATGAAAATGGTCTTATTCTCGTGTGATCTTTTTCAGTTTTTGTCTGTCCTTGTCACTTAGTAGCTCAATGAGCAAATCTTAAGATGATGACTGGAGGTGCATCACACCTCTCTTGTTGAAAAAGTTATTTGTTTCCTCATAGCTGAGTAGATCGTCGAAAACTTTAGTAACTTCATTATGTTGCCCCGTACAAAACATGGTGTCAGTTGATGATAAATATCTTGCCAATATTCCAAACTGTATTTGGTATATTCAAATAGATAATTGTACATTTATGGAAATTTGTTCTAGAGTACCAAAATCGTGGAGTTTTCTGCTCTCATATCAATGGACAAAGTTCAGATGCTTGAATTCTGTACACGTTAAGTTAAAGTTTACGACCTTGATGAAATATTTGTGATTTTATTTTTTCTATTATTTTATGTTTTGATGGCACTGTCGGGGATTTATTTCTTAGAGCATGCACGCTGTCTCTTCTCTTCTTTTCACCATAATCTTTCGGCCAACCCTACAGTCTCATTGTTCCTCCAGTTGCTATCTTCCCTCCTATATCCTCGCAAAAGGGATTGCCTGTTCAATTTTCAACTCAAAGCAGCCTTTCATTATTCCCTTGATCCTTGTCTGCTATTTTATGTAAGTTTCACCAATACTTTGTGTCCCTGCTTGGACCACCACACTACATCTAAATGGTTCTTGCAGAAGGGTATGGTCTCACCAAGTCAAATTGAAGCAAGCAATGAAGAACAAACAAAATCAACACTTAAGGTATCTATCACCAAGTGGCTTTTTTTGGGGGTGGGGGGGTTGTTTGGGTGGGGTGGGTGTTCAGATAGCTTTATCCCTGTATTCACAAAACATTGATGGCATTCTATTAGAAAGACCTTTAGGGCTCTAGTTGAGTAGTCTAGCGCGATGTTTCTCTTTAGTCTTCTACAGTCTAAAACTGAAGGAATTGCGCAAAAGCAATCATTCCTACTGAGTGGAAAGTGACATAAATCAAGCAATGGAGATAGAAGGGTAACCTAGATAGTTAGGACATTTAACTTAAGGAAGGAAATCATCAATCTAACTAGCAGGGTTGATAAATTGTGAAATGAAATCCACACGTTAGTAGAAACAAGCTACACTCATTTAGGATTCACATTTACTGATGGAGGGGGAGAATCAAGCTGCAATTCAAGTCTTAGTTCTAAAGAGCTCACTCCTGGCACATCTAGGCTCACCATGGCGGAGGCTCAAAGTTAATCACGTCAATTTCCTAAGACAATGCATAGTCTTGCCAGAAAGGAGGACGTCATGGTGTATAGCATGCAATAAATTTAGAACTGTCTAAAGCAGTCCTACAACCCCTAAAATAGTTTGAGGAGTTTACTGGAGCATTTAGTCGCCATTTGGGAAGTACTTAGTCTCATTCGTGAAATAGTCATCATTTGGAAAGTACTCAGACTCTTTCATGAAATACCAACATAGCTTTTCTCGAGAAGCTTTGCTCACTGTGCCTCCAAAATCTGGGGGCATTGCGGCATTAAAATTATTGCTTTTGACAATTTTAATGTACATATATATGATATTTATTAGCCCAACTTTCTTTCTAAAATCCTAAGAATTGTGTATAATAGGCTTTGTGCTGTCCTAAAGAGACTCTAAAGCACTCTATATTTGAAAGCTCTTGTTATTTTTTGAAAATATCCTAACAAGTCTACTCACCATAATAGCAACGGCATCTCTGGCACCAAATTGTGGATTTTGAGGCATAATTCCCTAACACCATAGGCGGTTTGCCTTAGTTCAAAGGGGATAACATTGACCACAAAACTATTGATGTTGCATTTGTTTTTAGCATATATTCCCAAATAAAGTTTATAGTTTGGACTTGTCTGATGATATGCCCATTGGTTCTTTAGACTTTAGACCCATCCTTTAATAAGAGGATCCCAACATGCACCCCTAGGAACTTAGGAGAAGCAAACAGGTTGGCACAGAAACTAGCTTTGGTCCCAATTTTGTTGCTCTTGTTTGGTTGAAGGTGGGGATATTATTGAAGAGTTTTGTTTCTTTTCTTTTTTATTGTTTTTTGCTCAGTTTGGGTGCCTTTTCGATTGAAGAACATCCTAAGACGTTCTTTGATGCTGTGAAATTCGTAGATGCTAGTTTATGGAAAGAAGATGTAAACAACAATTGGGTCGATTATGTCTAACCACATTAGGAAACTTGTTCATCTACCTAGAGGGTATAAACCTATCAAGTTAAATGGATTCTTTTTTTTTTATTTTTTTATTTTTTTATTTGATAAGGAAGTTAAATGGATTCTTGAAAAGAAACTTAAATTCAATGTTAGTACTTAATAGCTATGGGCTTTGCACAACCAAAGGGGTTGATTATTTTGACTTATGTTCCTGTTACTAAAATTTCTATGATTAGTCTTGATTGCCATAGCATCTATTCATGAGTTGGATGTTCATCCATGGATTTGAAGCCGCCTTTTAAATGGCGACTTACGTGAAGAAATTTACATGGGTCATGTTAATGATTTTCTGTCTTAAGAACCTGAAAGAGCCAAACATGCCAAAAGGCCATTTACTTTTGTCAACAAATGTGAAACAAGCCTGCTAGAGCTGGTATATGCTGACTTAGCAGATTCTAAGAGAACACCTAGTCGATGTGGTAAAAATTACTATATCACGTTTCACCCGTGTTACATTAGAATATATTTGTTGAGGACAACAGATGAGGCCAAAGAGTGTTTATTAGACGTGAAGCCAAGGTAGAGAATCTACTTGATGGAAAAATCAAAAGGCTTAGATCTGACAAATGTGTAGATTATGACACCACATTTCTTAAGTCTGTGTGTGAGAAAGAAGGAATAATTCATGAGACCTCCACCCCTTATACAACCCCACAAAATGGTATAGCTGAAAAGAACTTCAAAGACATGATGATTGCTAATTAGCTCTAGATTTCTTGTGCAAATATGGGGGGGGGGGGGCTATTCTGTGCATGCTATATTTTGAATCGGGTGCCTCTTAAAGGTTTGGATAAAACTCCCTGTGAACTATGGAAGGGGTGTCCTCCTAGCTTGAATTGTTTAAGGATCTGGGTTGTCTTCCGGTGGTTTGGTTCTAAGCCACAACTATTCTTGCATTGTTTTCCCTCTCCTCTGCACCTTCAATTCTTGCTGCCACAGTCACTATTGGTAATCCCTTTTGGGCCAATGTTATCCCTTCTGGAAACTCATAGGATGCCAGGGTGCCAGGGAAGTAGAAAAGTAAGCCTGCTTCGTTCGTAATCTACATTTGACTGCTGGTCATAGGAACTGCATGCCTTGTAAGGCTGCAGCGGACAAAAATATGAAATGGAAATGTAGAGTCAACATCACCCATTTTCTAAACCAACAAAGATATGATCATATTGGTCAAAATATAATTTAGAATTTAGATTTCCGAAAATGCATAAAGGATGCTATTTGTCATCAAGTCTAGAGGCCAAATCAACTTTGTCCCATGAAGTGAGGCAGGCTCCTCATGTGCCATGAACTCTTAGTACCCTGCAATCCTTGGAGCCTATATTGGGGTTAAATATGTTTGTAAACATGCTTGCCTAACTGATCCAAGAAATTTGTATGGGCTTCATTGATCTATCTATGTCAAAGGAGTGAAAGGACTTGCATTACGGACTATCTCCCAGCAAGGTTGTAATAGCCTCCAGAATCCATACTAGAAGGAACCAATCAAGTTTTAACTTCCAATTTGATATCGAAGCATGATCCCTACCCTGCGTAAACCAAGTTGGAACTACTTCAAGTAACTCTCAGCCCAAGGAATTCATGACATTTGGGTGGGGTGTGTACGTGATTTTTTTTTTTTGGGGTGTGTTTTGGGGGGGGGGGGGGGGGGTGTTCAGGTTGTTTACCATTGCAGACCACTGTCTGTTCTCCAAAAGCACACAACTCCCAGTGAGAGTCCCAGGTTCCATATGCCGTCATAATTGTTAAACAGATGCTGAACCTGCAACTCCGTTTTTTGTTGCCCATTAGACAAAAGTCTTGCTCCTTCATGGGTGGAGACTGGAGAGGAGCCGCAGGACCAGACGAATGGCAAGGAGTGATGCTAGAGCGATCCAATACTTGTTTTATCTTTTTGAGGACTACTATAACATACACTTTTGTAGTTCTTTTGTCCCATCTTACTTATGAAGTCCCAAAGAAGAAATCTTTACATGCTTATCATGACTGAGGAGCGCGCCTTCTTGTTGGAATGTGGAAACAAAATCGAAAGTTGCTAAGCTTGTTGGTTGTAATGGGATCTTGTTGCTCTAATTTTCTTGTTAAGACTTGCATTTAAAACAGTATGCATTTCAAGATTTAGTTTCGAACTCATAGAAAATAATTTAATTCTGATGCATCCATCGTTTGGTATGCATAAGACCATGATGCGTTGTTTTGATGAATAATAAAAAATTATATTGAGAAGACCCCACAGGGGCAACCCCTATATACGAAGGGGCAAATACAAAAATTACGAAGCCCTCAAGCGCCAATGCATAATTTTATCCACAAAATCCAAAAGAGACACCTTCCTACCACAATTAAGCACTTGGCTCCAACTATACAACATAGTCAAATAGTTGTGAAATATGCATTCATGTAATGTGGTCATTGAAGTCGTACCATACGTGGACAATCTTTGTGAGACATATATAGAGTATTTTCACTCCTGTCATTTGAGATTCTTTTAAGATGTGTTGTTAACACTTCCATCCTTTGGGTAATGGAAATGGATGTTTTAGGACTTTTTGATCTGGATACCTGTTAATAATTGATGTGTGCAAATCAATTTCTGTGCTGAGCTTTAATGATGTAGCATAATGATTAATATTAGCCCCTTACATTTTGAGTGGAAACCACAGAGGTTCCAACCTGCAAGCCAGTTTTTGCTGTGTGTGGTAGGCCAAATGGGTGAATGTCACATCTGACCTGCCCTGGATACAGGAAGAAAGAACCGGGGGGTTTGGGGGGGGGGGGGGGGCTGGGCCCCAAGGCCCCCACCCGTGGGCTCCCCCCGGGGTTAATATAGCGCAGCATTTTCAACGAAAAATGCCCATGATA
>JACYFF010019584.1:106444545-106458489 GCA_017589665.1 Selenicereus undatus | reverse complement strand
TTATTATTATTATTATTATTATTATTATTATTATTATTATTATTATTGTTTTTATGGTGATATTTTCTATCTAATTATATCACATCATATTAGTGTAAATTCAATATTCATTTTATTAATATTAAAGTGGTTGGTCATATTATGTAAAATTTATTTTAAACCAAAGAACAGGTATATTGATGTACTGGCTTCTGATATTTAGATAGTATATATAAACAACATGTATATAATTTGCTTCTTGTGTAGTGTTTATGTAATCTTTTGACTTTATCACATCCATACAATTCACTACTTAAACAATTATTATTGCAATTAAGGAAGTGAAAAATTGGTTGTTTGAAATTAAATCGCCCAATTGATAAATAAATAAAGACAATTTGTCAAAATAGCCTTAAAGAAACTCCTTGCAATGAATGATCCTAACGTATATTCTCTTGAGCATCGTGTTAGGTAATCCGGCTTCTGCTTTGTCCCACATATGCCTTCATTAACAATTTCGTTTTGGTTGGCTTTGTTGCTGCGTTCATCATGGCATGCAGCCAGCCCCTACCTGGCCCTTCCGACACCAGGAAAATGGTTTCATAGTACATAATTTAGGAGGCCCATCACTCTCCTCAACATTAAAGTGTTTGTAAGGTAAGGCATACAAGACGCTGTGCCCTTGTGGCTATTTATGGTTTGTTTTCCTAACTGTTCTGTCAATTAAATTATATGGTCCTTTTCATTTGACAAATGTTTAGTTATATTCTCTTTGTCCTCAAGAAGTTGTCAAATTTTGAAAAATTGAAAAACAAGAGAACATGATTTGTTGCTATAATGTTTTAAATAGAAAACCATTTCGTCACCCAATGAAGAAAATTTGACGAAATGTATAGGATATTCTTAAATAAAAATTTTGACAACTTCATCAGGACGGAAGAAGTAAAAATGTAGGACGTAAATACCGTAACCCACTGTAGAGAGAGGACATGATAAATATGAAAAACGACAAAGATCCAATGAAGTAACTCAAATCAAATAAATGGTAAAATGTTACTATGTGTCACAATGTCATGCCATCTGGAAGACAGAATATTTGAAATGAAAGATGACAATTGAAATATTTTAGGTCAGTGCATGTGACTCATGAGTCCTATATTCTAATCACAATGTTGTGGCGAAATTAGCTCCCATAGCCAAATTTGTACTGCACTAGTTTGTGCCCGTGTGTTGATTGAGAATATTTTAGTATTGATAATTTCTTTAAAAAAATAAATTATGATTTGATTTTTACTTTCATTAAAGAAACACGTAGAATACCTCAGAAAAGCATATGATAGAAATTGGTCTAAATTCATGGAAAATTAAAATAAATCATTTACAGATTTCAACCAACAATTTGCATGCCTGTGGCTAGAAGAGCATAAATTAGTCCGAAAAATAACATAATTTTCCCAAATAATTCTATAAATGCAATAAATTTGTAAGCAAATAATCAACATTATTATATTACACATCAATGACTATAGTACTATTTAAATATGCACCAAATTAAATGAGAAAAAACGACCATCACAACAATCGACCGATGTGAATTCCATTTCCATGGGGTCTATTGAGATCAAGATATAAATAGGTTTAGATAAGAAAGAGCGATTATTTGTAAATTCATATCATCCGTTACCTTCCGCTTCTTTAATCTCCTGCCCTTTTCCTCTATATTATCTAAACATAGTGTAAAAGACTGTCAACAAACTGCAATATCAAAACTTCATTGTTATTTACCCTATTATTATTGAACTAGATTAGCAATAAAATTGTGTGGATCTTATAATGAAAGAAAATAAACAATAAATTTTACTCTTTTTATTTCTTTAGAAAAAATCAATTCAGACAATAAATTGTTATCATCTGTACGTATGATTCTGTGTATCCAATAGACGTTCCTTATAAATGAGCATTCAATTGTTTAATAAATATAGCAATAGTAGTGACTATCTGACAAAACTAGTTTAGTTTTGAAGACTTATTAATAAATATTTAGTGGCATTGGTAAATGTTTGAAAATTTGTTAATAAATATTTAGGTTTGAATTTTGCTTACACCGCCCTTTATACCTCCTTTACATTAAACAAATAAAGAAAAGAATGGTAGTGGTATTTGCTTAGCTCATAGCTAGATACTTTTAATACCAAATCTATAATATAAATAAAATGGCTAATATAAAGTTACGATAATACTACAATACAATGATTATTTAAGTGTATTATCAATTATACCAACTTATAGGTATACAACCTCAAACATGTTAGTACCATAGGAAAACCATTACTTGTTTGCTACTTTGAGGATAATTAATTGTTCTATTGGGAAGATACTAAAATAAAGCCCTTTCTTACTTTTATTAGTATATAGGGAGTGTTTGGTTGCAGGAGCTTTTTGAAAAAAGAAAAAAAAAAGCTTTTTGGAGGATTTTAGTTGCTTTGACTAGTCAAAACAATTAAATTGGTGTTTGGTTGAAGGGTTGTTTGGGTCAAAATAGCTAAATTGCCATTTGATTGAAGAGTTATTTGGAAGATTTGTTTGGATCCAAATAGCTCTTTCTCAAAATACTATTTTCATTAGCCTTTTGGGAATAACTGTTTGTAAAAATAACATAATTATTCAAGAGTTTGAAAAAATTACACCATATGCCATTAGCCTTTTGTAGCGATATTTGATGTTGTGTATCATTTAAATTTAATATATCCAATATTAAATCATTCGATGTGAAAACCTTGATATTTTATTTATTTATCTATTTATTTATATATATCTTTGTATTTATTCAGTTAATTTTAATTGTTACGATATCGGCCAATCTAGTATGCTTGAGCTCGTAGTGTTTAATTTTTTTTGGGATTTTACTATGATCTATATTGAAATGATTGTTCAACCAGTGATTATATGAGTTTATTGGAATGATTTCGTTGCGAAAATAATGATGAAATGCTTTTTTGATCAGAATGGGTCGGGTTTGGTTATATGCTGGTTAAAGATTAATGTTAACTATGAATGTATAAGTAACTGGATGAATGGATGAGACTGAGGAGTTATACTTTTGCGTTGTTAAAGGCCATTAGCCTTCCCCAAGAAAAAGTGCATGTATGTGCGCGGCTACGTGCCACCTTGTGGTTGGACGTGGGTCAGGTTAGCAGTTGTAATAACCCGACCTTAACCCATATTTATTTATTTAAATCGTATTTATTTATTTAATTAATTATATTTATTCATTTAATTAATCATATTTATTGATTTAATCACTCATGGTTATTGGTTTAACCAAATCATCACTACTAAAAAAGTTCATATTAACGACGGAACTCGGCGACGGAAAATATTAACGATAGATTTGGCGACGGAAATGACGACGGATAAATAGCTTCACAAAAAAGTTAGAATGGACGACAGATATGGCGACGGAAATTTAAATCCGTTGCTAAAATTGGCGTTAGGCGAAGGAAATTCCGTCACCAAAAAATTAATTATTTTTTTTAAAAAAGTGGCGACAGATATTCCGTCGCCTAAAAAATATTTTTTTTTTAAAAAAGGTGGTGACGGAAATTCCGTCGCCAATTAAAAAAAATTTTTTTAAAAAAAACCAAGGTGGCAACGGAAGCCACCCCATTTAAATGAAACCAACTTCTGGTTTCATTTCATTGCAGCCCGCGTCGTGGAGAGAGAGAGAGCGACCGAGAACCCGCCGCGAGCAGCGCCAGAGCCACCCCCCTGCCGTGCCCAGCCACCGCCGCCGGCCGTCCGCCCCTCCTGCCGCCGCCGGTCACCTCCCCTTGCCGTCGGCCGCCCTTAACCACCCCCCACCGCCGGTTTTTTGAAGTTAATTGAGGTATTTTTCTCACCTAAACAACTTGAAATTTCTACAAATTTTTGTATTACATTGTTAGAATTTTATAGTTAGTTCATATTTATATTGAAATGTGGTGTTTGTGTGAGATTATTGGTTTAATTTGGTTCAAGATTCACTACAAGGAATGTTGCATCTACCCACGCTTATTTAACCACACTTGACTAAGTGTTGCAGAAAAATAAGCTAAAATAAGTGCTCACAATTATTCCCACACATAATAAGTGTGGAGAAATATAATCACTCTTATAAGAGTGGTAACGCATTAACCACAGATAATAAGCGTGGTAACCGAACTAAGCTAGCAATTAAATTGAAAAAAAAAACAAAGCTAGACTTTTAGCATTCTCGTCCGTTCTCCTATTCACGCTAGTGCGCCATTCATCCCTCCCGTTCTCAGTCACGCCTCCTCTTCCTCTCACAAAACCCTCACAAAACCCTAGGCAGCAGCTGGTGGTCGCCTTGGTCGGCAGTGTTGGTGCTTGACGGCGAAATTCCGGCGGTCGTGGTTGCGTGGATTTAATTCTGGCCGGTGGACCTTGGCTTGGGGTTCGATTGTAGCATTCGGTCGGCTCTAGTGTTCGACTCTAGCATTCCGGCACTTGGCTCTGGTGTTGGCTCGCGTACGTGGCTTTGGTGGTTGCTTGTTCTTCTGAATCAGGATTGCCGGCAACGTTTGCACCATTCGGTGACTCTTGGGTGTCGGCGGTGGTGCTTCTGTTCAGCCCAGAGTAAGCTCACTCTCTCAATTAACTGCTTGTGAATTATAAAGTGCATACAAAAGTTATATGTTTGTATATAATTTTGACAATGAAGAAAATCATCCTCCACCTTTGAATTGGGTTGTTATACTCTTCCTCCTACTTCACAGGTTCATGTTAGAAACAATTTTTAAGTTTTCTCAGAATACCACTCGTAACTCTTTGTTCAATTATTTATGCATTTTTTTCCTTTCACATCTCGATCAATATTATTAGCTAGTAAACATAAATTTAGATCTTGAATTTTTTTATGTGTTTAAAAATAATTTTATTGGCCCTAATTGATATTTCAGGGGAGAGTATACAACATTCAGTGAAATTTAGACAAATTATTTGACAGTCGGTAAAAATTTAGACAAATCCAGCTCATTATATTTATATATTTTAAATAGTTTGACATTTTAATGCACAAATAATAACCTTTTCAAATATTCAATTTTTCTATTACAAATTGTAAAATTTAGTAAAGGGCAACATTTTAACGCAATATCTTACGAAAGGTACCCAATGCGAAAGGCCAACACCTATCTTTTATAGCACCCTCCGTACGAAAGGCTTGTGGGTCTAGTCCGTGTGGCTACAATATGTAGATACCAAATACAACTCAATAATAATGCATAGTTATTAAAATAAATAAACATTGGTTTTAACTCAAATAAATAAATAATCAAAGAAATGAAATTTGGCATCGTGGTATATTGGTGATTAGATTGTTCTCGGTTGTTCTGCAAAGTTATTAGACCTGAATGTGGTCCTTCTGCTGATTAGTCAGTAACTCAATTGTGGCTATTAAGGCTTTATGAGTTTATGGATACATACACCGGATGGATTATACACTTTGATGATTGTTTAGGTTGTTGACAGTAGCCTATGTGTAAATACTGAGCATTTGTTAACCACATATCTCTTGCTTGTTGGACCACTTCTATGCACTTGCTTTCATAAAAAGGCTCATGATAGCTTTCATTCATGGTCTGTTGGTAGCTTACATTTTGGTTGTCCACACTATGTCATGTTTTAGTTGACTTTCGCTGCTTCCTCATTCCTGTGTCGCTACCAACCTGTTACTTCAATGCTGCAAAGTAAGATGCTGGAACTGTAACTGATTTTCTATCACATCATTATAGTTGGAAATTCTCAATTCAGGGTAAAACTAGTTTAGTTATTGTATATCATGAGACTAATAAAAGGTTAGTATATTAGTTGCATGCTTTCCATGAAACAGGAAATGTGCATCCAGATAGTTCAAGGCATTCACAAACTTGTCGCTTTGTTAGCTATCTTGTAGATTGTTGCACTATTTCTTACTGGAATTTAGATCTTATGCATTTGATTTTCCTTGCTGTGAATCATTCTACCTTCAACAACATTATTGTGGTAGTAGAGAATTTTGCTTTGAATGTTGGTTCCTCTTTAGTTTGATTTGGACTAACCAAACTTGAAGCTATATAACTATTAACTATTAAGTAGACTTTAAACCATCGTAATAGTTGCTAAATGCTGACCATGATGTTCTTGATCATTGGATGCATTATTCTAGTAGAGAATTGATTGTCCAACAAAACTCAATGACCATTAAGACCTTAGGACACAAAGATAGGCTTAAAATGTACTACTACTTACCGAACAACGAAGAAAGCGTAACAAATAATAAAAAGCACCCAGCTTGTAAAATATAATTCTCCGGACATAATAAAACCCTTAAAATTGAAAATAAAAATTAAAAACGTAACTTTTTAGGTTGTCTTTGTATGTTATGGAATTTTTTTATTTTTTCAACTATGGTTAATGTATTTTTGCAAAGTAAGCAAAAGCGCAGGAATAAATATCCACAAAATCAGTGTAATTCACCAAATCAAATCCAAATATTCTCTCTATAATGTTATGTGAGTCCTAATACTATTTCAAACAATTACTTTTTAACTAATGGAAACAACGACTTTCTTTTCTTACTCCTAATGACAGAAATGGACAAAAGTTGGATTGATAAGGATAGGAGATCCGCGGAATATATAAGTGGAATTGAAAAGTTTCTAGATTTCGCTTTTGCCAATGCCGAGGGGAGTAACATGATAGTTTGCCCATGTAATCGATGCAAGCTTGGGCGGAAATGTTGGTTTACTAGAGATGTTTTGACTCATCATCTCATGTTCAATGGATTCTTGCCAGGTTACAAAGAATGGGTGCATCATGGTGAATCAATTTTCATGTTGTCTGGTCCGAAATCCCGTAGTGGAAGCCATAGTGACACCAATGTTGAGCCAAATTTGATGGGTCATATTGATACTATAGGAATGTTGAATGATATTTTTGGGGTACATAAGCAAAAAGACTTTCTAAATGACATTGGGGATCCTATGATTGGGGAGTATGTTGAATTTGATGATGAACTTGAGTTAAATGACGTACTGAATGAGGCAGAACACATTGAAGACGCCGGACATAGAAGACTAGTTGACCGAGCTGAGCAAGAATTATTTTCAGGGTCGAAATTCTCGAAATTGTCCTTTCTTTTGCATTTATTTCATTTGAAATCCATGCACGGGTGGTCAATTAAGTCCTTTGATATGTTGCTTGAACTTATGTCTACTGTTTTCCCTCAGATTAATCCATTTCCATCGTCTTGGGGTAAATGTAAGCAGTTAAAAAAGGATTTGGGACTTTACTATGAAAAAAATTCATGTTTGTCCTAATGATTGCATTTTGTATTGAGTTGAGAGGGAAAATCAAGAAGAGTGCGATAAGTGTCACACTTCACGATGGAGAGACAAGGGGAAAAAATTACCGTATAAGGTTTTGCGTTATTTTTTCCTTATTCCGAGGCTACTTAGGATGTACAAGTCATCCAAAACCGCTGAAGATGTGATTTGGCATCATAAATATAGGGTAAAGGATGGAATACTTAGGCATCCTGTAGATGGTAAGGCATGGAAAGATTTTGATGAGAAAAATCCTACTTTTGCGAAAGATCCACGTAATATTAGATTGGGGCTTGCAAGTGATGGATTTAATCCTTTTCGTGTTATGAGTAGTACTCATAGTACTTGGCCAGTCCTATTAATTCCCTATAATTGGCCACCATGGGTTTGCATGAAACAACCATCTATAATTCTTTCCATGATCATTCCTGTGGAAAAGGCACCAGGCATGGATATTGATGTTTTCCTTCAACCACTAATAAAGGAGTTGTTACAATTATGGAATGGTGTAGATGCATTTGATGCATACAGTAGGACGCAGTTTAAATTGTGGGGAGCTCTTCATTGGACTATTAATGACTTTCCTGCATATGCTAATTTATCTTGATGGAGTACAAAGGGTCGTTTTGCTTGTCCGTCTTGTGCAAAAGGTACACGGGTTGTTTGGTTAGAAAATGGACATAAGTTTTGTTATATGGGACATAGACGATGGTTTCCTGAAGACCATCCATTTCGATATGATGCTGTTGGATTTGATGGGAATGTTGAGCATGGTTGTGCTCCAGAACCTCTTAGTGGAAGTGCTGCGTTAGCAGAGTTAGAGGGAACCACATTTACATATGGTAAGGGTGAAACTCAACTTATGGACATTGATGAAAAGGACGAACAACAAATATGGAAAAAAAGGAGCATATTTTTCGATTTTCCGTATTGGGAGTTCAACACTTTTCGCCATAACTTAGACGTGATGCATATTGAGAAGAATGTATGTGATAATTTGTTGGGGACATTACTGAACCTCGAGGGGAAATCTAAAGATAACTTGAAGGCGCGAAAAGATCTTCAAGTCATGAAAATAAGGCCTGAGCTTCATCCCATTCTTCTACCAAATGGCAAATACGAACTCCCAAGCGCTCCTTATACTTTGTCATCTGAAGAGAAGACACGACTACTTAGTGTGTTAAAGCATATAAGAGTCCTAGACGGGTACGCAAGCAACATATCCCGTTGTGTTAATTTGAAGGAGCGTAAGTTGTTCAATTTGAAAAGTCATGAATGTCACATTCTTATGCATGACTTGCTTCCGATTACATTAAGGGCGGCAAAGGATAGTGATCTTGTAGATATTGTTTGGGCTTTATCAAAATTTATGAAGGAGTTATGTGCCAAAGAGCTTACTGTTGAGAAGTTAGATGAAGCTGGAGCTAATGTGGTTGTGACACTCTGTAGAATGGAGAAACTGTTTCCGCCTAGTTTTTTCACTATTATGGTGCACCTAATTGTGCACTTAACTGAGGAAGCAAAGCTCGGAGGGCCAGTTCTATATAGGTGGATGTATCCAATTGAAAGGTTAGAATTCACACTTTAAATACATACTTACATATTAAGTTTGCATATGTATTCACGTGTTCATATGCATGTGTTTCATATAGGTTTTTAGCATCCTTGAAAGCCCTTGTTCACAATAGGGCGCATGAGGGTTCAATAGCAGAAGGATATATTGCACAAGAGTGTATAACTTTTTGTTCGAGATATTTTCAAGGAGTGGAAACGGTTTTTAACCGACCACAAAGAAATGATGCTGCCAACCCAATTGAGGATATGTATCTATTTGCCACCGCTGGGTGAGCAAAAGGAAAGGTGGAAATGGTTGAACTTGATGAATTAAGTCGTAAACAAGCACATCGATATGTACTACTCCACCTTGATGACATTGATGAATACCATAAGTTTGTACAAATAACTATTTTAGACATATATATATCTCTTCTAATACCATAAAAAATTGAAATGTCATAATAAATTTCAAGCTTGTTTTTGAATGAGCGTATGACATCTTACCCTTGTAAGCCAACTGAGAGAATTAAGCAAAAGTGGTTGCTAGAAGAATTTCCTGGCTGGTTACAGGGGAGGGTAATGATGATGTTATTTATATAATTTACATTACCTCGTTGGCATTATCTATGTGTTCTCATTATTTTTTCTATGTGCAACTTAGGTGTCAAATATGGAGGTTGATGAGCCTGAATCAAGATCCTTTAGAGCAGTTGCTGGTGGTCCTCACCCAATTGTTAAGAGAATGAATGCATTTGTCACCAATGGATATCGATGTCACACTCAGAAGAGAGATGAGTAAAAGAAAACTCAAAATTTTGGGGTTATGGTGAAAGCTGATAGCAAGACATGTTACGGAAAAATTGTTGATATCATTGAGTTAGATTATTATTCTGAGTGTAAAGTGGTATTATTTTGATGCGATTGGGTGAATGTGAATTCACGGGGTCTAAAGAAGGATAAAAGAGGTTTCACTCTTTTAAATTTTTCACATAGGATACATGAAGGAGGGGCTTTAAAGGATGATCCATATATCTTTTCATCTCAGGCACAACAAGTGCTTTACATAGAAGATGAGAATGATAAGGGATGGGAGCATGTGATCAGGGTAAAACCAAGGGATACTTACCGACTAGGGTCATTGCAAGCAGATGAAGAGCTTTACCCCCAATGCATGCCTCCTAACATTTGCAATGAGGATGGATATCGAGACCCAAAGAATTGGGCTACTGTTGAATGAGGGTTCTTAAAACCATGATGGTTAATTAGCTTACATTTGAGATTTATAAAAGATTGAAATGTGATGTTGGTTTCTTTTTTTGTTTTTGGTTTGGAAGACATTTTATCCCTTTGATATTATTGGTTGTTGTTGTCAATGACTTTGGTTTTTTGGTACTTTGGAAAGAAATATTTGTTTGGAGTTCTATATGATTGTTTTATTTTGCAGCGAGTTATATATGTAGGCCGAGTTATTCATTTCATAAATGATATACGTAATCTAGTTTGCTTTTTGTTATAGTTGTTATTTGAGCTCTTTTATTGCCTAATGCGTGTGCTTCTTGTTCAGGTGTCAAAGATAGTTTGCAATCATGTTTCGTTCTAGGCGCACTTATGAAGATTATTTGAACTCTGTGCAAAATGAAGCAGCAACCCCTGAGCACTTGACTTTGGACTTAGAGAATGATGAGGATATTGATGACGATGATGTCAACGATGATGATAATGTGGCTCAAATGTATTTTGATCCAGATCTTGTTGATGTGCCAGAAGGGTTTAATGACGATGAAGAGGTGTTGGTCATAGATAATTGTCCTTAGTAGTCAAAAGTTGTGAATTGATTAATTTCAGGAATTTTGGGGTATCCGATGTCACGTCTGTTTATATTAATTATTTCTCTTTTCACTATAGATGGAGAAGGCAATGTCATCAAACTTAGAGGGAGAATCAATGTCAAAACTGTGCAGAGTTTGGATGCGCCTAAGAAGATTTTGGTGCCATTGAATAAGTACTTGCAACTAGTAAAAAAGGAAGGAAGTGTGTTTAATAGGTTTCTTGCAGATGTGGCTAGGCGGCCTGAATTGTGTCCCCTACATTATAAAGAATGGCGTTTAGTTCCTGGAGTCGTTAAGGATCGAATTGTAGCATATGTGCGGGTGAGTTATATTGGATAATGATGTGTGATATATGAATCTGTAGTTTTGCTTATCTTTGTAATTCTTTTCCCCTAATTGCAGAAGAAGTTCATGCTACCATCGAATGCATTGGTTGATTCAAAAGTTTTAAGTTCTATCGGGGACAAATTAAGGGGTTACAAACGATCATTAAGGGTGAAATACATTAAGAAAGATACTACTAAGGAGCAATTGTATGCATTGCCTTTACCTGAGTCTGCAAAAGAAAACGAGATTACTCATCCTAAAGGAGTTGGCGATCCAATGTGGTTTGGATTTGTGGATCTTTGTTTTTCCGATAAGTTTAAGGTGAGTTATTATTGATTGTCAGTTATGTTTATATTTCGAATTTATTATTTGCATACAACCTTAGTAAACTTTTGCTTCTTAATGTGACATTTAGCAATATTCTGAGATTGGCAAAAGAGCTAGGGGGAAGCTTTTGCATACTCACACAAGCAGTTCACAAAGTTATGCAGTAAAACGGGACAAATTTGTATGTATTATAGGTTTTTGTGATTTTCTTACGAAAACCTTTATATTACAAACTTTCCTGTTAGTAATTTATAAATGAACTGATGTCATGGTTTCAGGAGAGGGAACATAACAGGGAACCTGGGCCAATTAAGTGGTTTATTGAAACTCACAAAACAAAGGAGAAGACTTTTCATGAGCCTGTTACCACAAAGTTTGTGGTAATATTATGGGCACTTCTAGCCATCACTCCTTTATTTTTTTAACGTTTACTTTTTTCAATGACAATGACTAGTTTATTTTATCTTATTGTACTAAATTATATGTGATCTAAACTTTCCATTTTGTTTTGTTTGCAAGGAATCGACGATGACTATGATTAAAGAGAAAACTGGATCTTCTGAAGTTAAGTTCTCAGAAGAAACCTCAAAGGTGGAAAAAAGTGTCTACCGTAAGCTAATGGGTGATGAAACTCATGGAAAGCTTATTGGGTTCGGTAGCGGTGTGACTGCAAAAGACTTGCGTGCTAAGCACTAGAATAGTGAATCTAAGCACCAGAATAGTGAATCTAAGCTGTTAGTGAAAGTTCTCAACAAGATGCTGGCCATGCAGAATCAAATTGATGTCTTGACTGCTAAAGTTGCTGCCCAATCTGCAAACTCAGAACCTGAATAAGTATGTAAAACTTCAAATTATGTGTTTAATTTGACAAGTTTTGCTTATTTCTTGTCTAATGTACATGAATTATGAGTAGAGTACTGGTTCACCGCAAAACTTGGTCAATGATGTGCCATGTGATCAAAGAAGCCATGAGTCACGCAGGTCTAGAGATGCCCTTTCAGTTTCGCATGCACTAGGTAGGCATGTAAAAGTGTATTTTTTAAGGAAATACAAGATATGTTGGCTTAGTTACATTATATTGTTATCTAGCTATAAATTGTTTTTTTATTGGTATGTAGTCAAGGATACTCAAAGAGCGTCGACTTTGTTAAAGTATATCAATGTAGAACCCAGAAAACAACAAAAACCACCAAAAAATATCCAGGTATGTACAAATTACATATTTTAACACATTCTTTATTGTATATATATGTGTTTCACATTTTTATACCCCAAAGTATTTGTCAAAGCCATCAAATCATCCTACAAAAATGGGACATGTTACTTCTAGTGGAGAGACTCCTGCCTGTGAGCAACCTGTTCATAGGGATGGTGGACCTACTCTTGGTGGAGGAAATCCTACTTCAGCTGGAACTTCAATTCCAGGTGGCACTTCCACTCAAAAGGTATTTTTCAAATATGATGTTTGTCATTCCAAACGATATCTTAGTTGCGTATATGATTATCAAGTCTTTTTTTATTTATTTGCTTTGCTAGAGAATCATCATGGGAATGAACAACAAGTTCACTGAGCAAGGAAATTCGAAACGACCAAAGTCAAATGTTGTGTATCCAGTATGTCTACTTTTAAAAATATTCTACACCATTCATGTTCTATGCAAATCCTTATAAACATATACAAATTTTGCTAGTTGACTTATGAGGAAGTGACGAAGATAACAGAAAAGGTGCTGAAAAAGAATCCTGAATCAGTTAGAAAGTACGCTCGTGGTGAAAAGAAGGTTTTGACGCTTTGTTATCTTGCGGGCATGGTAAATATGGCCTTCTCTTTCATGTCTGCTCAATTTTAATAGATTCAATCACATGTTAAGAAGTTGAACATGATTATAATAGGTATTGAACGCATGCGATTACAAAGCTGATCCCCAGATGGCTGATGGCGTGTTGCTTGAGAGACTTCAAAATGTCAACATTGTGAGTTTAGTTTAAAAGTTGTAAATTACATGTTTTTATGGTGTTAAGTTTGATTTGCGTTGTGCATTCGATTTTTTGGATTTATTCATGGCAATGGGTTGGATTTGTGTTGGGTACTCCAGGCGTGTGGCATGTTGAGTTGATTTGCTCCGGCATTTGGCCGTTGAGATTGTGAATAGTTCGTTGTTGTATTTATGACATGTTGTAAAAGGAAAATAGCCAAGTTTTAGGCGGAACTCTACCGAAATTTTTTCAAAATTAGGGAATTTACTAAAAAGAAAACCCTCACCATAAGAATATCATACAATGTTTTTAGAGCACGGTTACATAGTTATGGAGGATAATAGTTATATATTATATCTTCCAATCTTTTTAGAAGTTTTTTCTTGTTAGTGGCGTTGTTTGTTGTACTAAACTCCTATATATGGACTTGGTGATTTCAGATTGAAACGAAGGGCAGCATGTTACAACATCGGATGTGAAGCTAATATCGGTCCGTGAGGTGTTCACTTGAAGTTATGGAGTTCCATATATATCACTTGATCTGTTCTGTTTTATTTCAATCTTATAGATGTTATTTCAAACAA
>JACYFF010019584.1:106427656-106439545 GCA_017589665.1 Selenicereus undatus | reverse complement strand
TGCACTACAACCGTCGCCGGAGAGACGCCGGAATCAGAGACCACCACAATTTTCTGATTTAGATGAAACTTTCCAAAACCAGAGCAAGGCAAGTGCGAATTCCGAGTTGTTTGCGTGGAATTGTGACCAACGAGCAACCAAGCACAACCAGGCCACCGGACTGTCGCCGTCAACCGCCGGAAATCCCACCGTCGACCGCCGAAAATCCCGATCGACTACCTAGGGTTTTGTGAGAGCGAGTTGCAATATGGGCTGGCCGGGCAAGCGAATTCACTGAGCGAGGAAACAGCGAAAGACGAAGAGGCAGAGGCGCGTTTTCCCCCTTGTTTTAGGCAATTTTGATTTACTTAATTATATTATTTCAACCAATTAAATTAAAAAAATTCGCTGCCACGCTTATTGTCCGTGCGTAATATGTTGTATTTACTTAAAAACACCTCTCCACGCTTAATATGCGTGGTCATACTTGAATTACATACTACCACTCATATAAGAGTAGTTATATTTTCCCTCACTTGTTATGTGTGGGGAAAATTATAAGCGTTTATTTTTCCTATTTTTTTCTCCACACTTAGCCATGCGTAGTTAAATAAGAGTGGTAGAATGACATTTTTTTTGTAGTGGAACTTGAAAGTTGATATGTTGGTGGATTGAGATGCTTTAGTTTATTATTTTGTTCAAATGTGATGTTTGTATGAAGTTGTAGCTCATATTAGTTTTGTGATGTTCGTGAGAATGTAAGTGTATTTATCACGTAGTTGTAATTTTTTTTTTGTGCATGTGGAAATTTTGAAGTAAGCAAAAAAAAAATATAATTGCGTAATTTATGTACTTATTATAATTTTGATTAAAATTAATTCTTATCAAATACCTTATGTGATTATTGTTATTTGAGCAGAATATGAATGGTCGTCCACATCTTAGGTGGATGTATAATAGATTACTGCATGATTATAGTGGTTATACGCAAGAATTTCTGGATGGAGTAAACGAATTCGATCAATTCGCACGTACACAGACAGAGTTTTTGAATGGGGGAAAGTATAGATGTCCTTGTGCGAAATGCAGAAATAGGGTGTACTTGACACCTGATAAGGTCAAGATGCACCTTATGTATAAGGGTCTTGTGCAAGGGTATTGGTTTTGGATAAGTCATAGGGAAATAGAACCTCAGGAATATGGTTGTGGGTATCAAAATAGTGAAATTCCCGAAGTTGGAGGTTCAAGTCATGCTAACAATGACTATTCTGAATCCTACATAGATCGGATGGATGAAAGTGCACCACCGGAAGAGGTTAACGATGAAATAGGGTTTTCATTCGTTCAGGGTAATGACGAGATAGATGAGGTACAGAATGATGAGGATGAAGAAGAGGGGGAGTGGGATGACAGTAATGAAACAGATGAAGTTGAAGAAAATTTGCATTTGTATGATGATGATGACGATGAGGATGACGATGCGGATGATTGAGTGGTTACGAATTCTTATGTGTATGAGTAGTTTGCATGTCAAACAATTGTTTGGGACTTTACTTATATTGTATGAATGAGTTTTGCAAAATTTGTGTCTCCTACATACCTATTATGATGTATGATGTCAAACGATTTACATGTGCAATCATTATATATTTGCACTTGGCGTTGTTGTCACCTATTTCAGGTATGGATTCAAGTTCTCATCGAGCAAAGTCCTCCCCTCGAGGTAGAGGACGAGGGCGTCGGAGCTCTGTCGTTGATCCGGCCGCAATGGACATTGATCCATCTTCCCCCCAGGTACCTCATAGACCAGTTCAGCCAGAAGTGACAATAGCGGCTTACATACCAGGTATTTCAGGACCTCTGCCTCCCCCATTTGGGGCTTTCCATCAACAGACCTCATACATTCCCAACCAAAGCACGATGTACGGCCAATTTGCGTTCAACATTCCTCCAAACCCCCATGTTATTCACAATGTGCACCCCACTCCCCAACCAACTCACCCTAACACAAACCAGTCCCAAGAGAACATTGGAAGTGGTGAAAGTGAAGCACAATCCAGTCATGGGAACACTTGAGCAAAGACTTGGATTGAGCCAGATGGTAACGGGTAAGTCTTCATTTGTTATATCTTATGAAGTACTACATGAATTTTGCATAACAAGTAATGAATTTTATATGTAATGTTCAATTAGGTTTCTCCCCAATGATGGTGCTGTTAGTAGGATTTCGCTCATATTTCAAAGCAAGTTTGACGGAGCTTGGCCTACTTAGAGCAAAGTGCCCAAACCAGTACGAGATTTGTGGTTCGGGGAGTTCAAGGTAACTACAGTGACTTCGTATTAACAGTTTCTGTCAACGTGCTATATTAGTATTGCATTATTTGATGTGTTCTTTGTTTTCATAATTGCAGAAACGGTTTACTTGGGATCTGATCCATGAGGATCGTATGAGAAGGAATTTTGAAAACCGAGGCAACGCACGCTTGAGAGACTTCTTTGGCAAAGTAAGGAAGCATAACAAGAAGCCTGTCTGGTTCGGTGATGCTCAATATGAGGGACTCCAACAGCACTGGGCGAATGAACATTACAAGAAATTGCGTGAGACAGCCCAGAAGAACCGACTGGGGACTCCAGAAAGTGGTGGCCCATCTCTCCACACCTGTGGCTCGATCCCCATGCATGAGCATAGGCGGCGTTTGGTAAATGAATTAATGTTTGCTATGTATTCATTAAAGTTTAATATTGTATTTTGTATTGTGCTTGACATCATTCTTTCTGGCACGTACATAGAGGGAACAACTTGGGACGGAGCCCACCATTGTCGAATTGTTCAGTCGCACTCACAAACTCCAAGCTTAAGAAGGTGCCCCTTGGGTTGACAAAAAATCACAACAAACATATGTAAGCAATTAGCTATTCTCAATCTTCATTGGTAGTTGAACATGAACTCGTATACTTCATTTTAAGTTATTGTACTATGCATGATTTCGTGCGCATGTTGCGGTATTGTAGGAAACTTTTGAACGCGATTTTCAAAATGTTATCAATTCTCAAGGGATCGGGGATGGCTCTTCTCAAGATCCAAACCAGCCATTTCCCAACCCAAATGAGTTGTGGGTGAAGACATTCAAGAACAAGAAGGGTCGGATTTACGACATTAGTGACGAGGGTGTCAACATGAGGGAATCCGATCACTTCAGTCCCACTCAAAGATCCCGTATTGTTTTCATATTAAAGTTCCAACAACCATGGTTATACATTTAATTTACTTAATGACAAAGCTAGTATAGTAATTTACTTAAATGTCTGTCAGCAGGTTCGGGTTCTACGCCATCGCAATAAGAGCTCAATGAGTTAAGGGGTGTAGTAACCAACTTGGGAGGTGAGCTATCTTCACAAGCTGAAAGCTACCAGTTGGTTATGGACAAATGTAAGCAATTGGAGGAATCCAATAGATTGCTCACACAAAGCAACCAACAACTGAGCCAACAAATGATGAGCATCGATCAGGGCCTCCAAGCTTTCTTTCAAATGCAACAGGCATCTGGCTCGGGATCTTAACCACCATTTACTCATCGCTCGCAACATAATGAGGAAGATGGTGAGGTAGGGGAAGAGGAAGAGGAAGGCGAAGAGGAAGAGGAAGACCTTGGTGATTGATGAGTTGGTTGCAGTTTTCCTTCAGCTGGTGGCTCTTCTGTTTGAATCTTCACGAAATACATCATTTCTCTTGCTGCTTGCTTCCCCCCCTTCCTGCTAATTTCACTCCCCTCCCCCTACTACTTATTTAACTTCCCTCCCATTTGGCGCTTACTTCACCATCTTCTGCAAACGTATATATCACTTTATTCTCAATTACTGGTAACTTGTGGTTATTTTGTTTGAATTTGTGGTTTGTGATATATACAGACTTTGTTTGAAACTTGTAGTTTGTGATATGTAGAAAGTTTGTTTGGAACTTGTAGTTTGTGAATTGAAAACCCTTGGTTTTCAATTTGTATGTTGTTGTGGATGTGAAATTCCACCTTTGTGTGGTTTGCAATTGTTGAGAACGCTTCGAATGAAGCCGTATTCGAAGCCGTTGGATGTTGATTGAATGCGAAAACCTTGTATGTACGGAGTTGATAAAAAACAAGCGATTTTATTTAAAAAAAAAACAGAAATCCAGCAACAGAATGGCGATGGATAAGAAATTTTTTTTTTTTGGGCAGGGTGGCGACGGAATTTCCGTCTCTAATTCCATCGCTGATATTAAATTTCCGTCACTGATTAACAATATTCCGTCTGTATTTTGAATTTTTCTTGTAGTGATGTTTATTAATTCAATTACATTCAATTTATATATTTACCGAATTACCTTATATCATCTAAATTTTCCGCTTTCATTTGTCGTATTTAAGCATCCTGGTTGGGGAATATTTCATTTGGGCCCAGTTTGCAATTCAAATTTCATTGATTGGAAATTCAAGTTTCGTTGATTGATTAAATTCAGGTGAATCGATAATTATGATTGAGCATTAATTATTTTTCATAACGTCAAAAAAATTTAAAGTTTTAGCTACGTAAAAACTTAGGCCCGCACTACAAAAACGATGCCGATCTCTGATGGAAAAAGCGACGACGCGACTACCCGTAGGAGGCGAGTCAGAATTTTCGACCAAAAGACCAACGTAGTCCGACAGAATTTCAAATTTTCGACGGAAATTCTGACGGAACCTTCTTCTTTCAGAAATTCCGACGGAATTCCGTCGGAATCCGTAGGAAACTCCATCGGAATTTCCTGGCACAGTTTTCAAAAAATGCTGGCCCAGGTTTTAAAATGTTTTGGAAGGATTTTGGATGCATTTCAAACCATGAAGAGAGAGGGAGGGAGCAAGGGAGAGAGAGAGAGAGAGAGAGAAGGATGAGAGTGTTTATGATTTCCGGTGGCCGGTGACCGAAAAATTGAGTATCGTTACTTGTAATTTAACGGTAAGTCATTTATTTTGAGTTAATTTGTTCTTTGAAATTGAAATATTTAAGTTAATTGGTTTTTTGTGGTGATTAATTTGTTAAGAACGGGTTTAAGGGGGCCGCCGCCTCCGCCGCCCCTCCCCGCCGCCGCTTCTGCCGCTAGTGTTGCCGTCGCCGTCTCCGGTAATCCGCTTTGATTTGTGGTATTTGAAGGTTAGTAGAATTGTTGTATTTTGAAATTATATATTTTAATTTTGTATGTGTTATTAACTTTAACAAAATGTTATTTTGAAGCATATTTGGATAGTTTATTGAATTTATTATTTTTCGTAAAATATGGATGTGAATTATGTTAATTTTTTATTTAATTTGTGAAGTGTATTTATTTGAATAAGTGGAATGAAATATGATAAGTATGTACTTTTGTAATAATTATATAATTATCATAAAATGTTGAAATATATGAAACATGTATAATGTGTTTTGTTTTAGTGAATACTTTAAATTTGCCAAGTATATTTGTTTTTTGTTTGATTTGTGATATATATTAATATTTTGTAAATATGTAAAGTGTATGTATTTTTTGAGGTATGTATAATTTTTTGTATGATTTGTTTGATTTGTTAAGAATTTATATTTTATTTTTGTAATATTGAGGTTTGTTAAGTATATATTAATTTAAGTTTGCTCATTATGTTAATAGTATTATATTTTATTATTTTTGTTTGGGTTTGTTTATTTGGATGAGGTGCGAAATAAATAATTTAATTTGTGTTTGATGCTTAATTACATTTATTTTCACAAATAACATAATTATGTGAAATTTATTTTTTAGCATATATGTTTAATTACTTTGTTGTATTTTAGATGTAGCACTTATTTCTTCAAGAATTTCGGGAATATAAATTGTGAACTAAATATGAATATAAGTTTTTTTTATTTGTGTCATTAGTGAGTATAAAATCTATACTAAATAATTTAAAATTTAACTTAATTTGTAATGTATCTTGATTTGAATAAAAAAAATAGTTGTGAGTAGGTAAGCATATATAATATATGTTTTGTTTTGGTGAATAGTTTAAGTATGTTAAGTATGTTTATTTTTTGTTCGATTTGTTGTGTATATTAATTATTAGTAAGTATGTGAAGAATATTCTTGTTTGAGGTATGGTTAATTTTTTGTTTGATTTGTTAAGTATTTTTATTTTATCTTTTGGGTAATAGTATTTTGTTTTTTTTTTTGGGTTTGTTTATTTGAACGAAGTGTGAAATAGATTGTGTAATTTGTGTTTGATGCTTAATTATTTTTATTATGATATATAAAATATTTCTATTAAATTTATTTTTATGTAATACATATATATATATATATATATGTTAACTTACGTTATTGTATGTGTAATATATATATATATATATATATATATATATATATATGTTTAATTATGTTGTTAAAGTCATTTTTTGTAATATATATAAATTTATTAGTGTCATTAGTGAATATAATATTTAGAGTAAATAATTTAATCTTTAATTTAATTTGTAATGTATGTTGATTTGAATAAATTAAATAGCTATAAGTATGTAATCATGTATAATATGTTTCGTTTACGTAAATGATTTGAGTACGTTAAGTATGTTTATTTGTTGTTTGCTTTGTTGTGTATATTAAATTTTGGTGTATATGTGAAGTATATTCTTTTTATATGTGTGGGTAATTTTCCATATGATTTATTTGATTTGTTAAATATAATTATTTATGTGCTTTAACATTGTGATAATATTCGTTTAGAAGTTCATTCTTGTATTCCAAATATTGAATTGGTTAAATAGATTTCTAAAAGATATTTATTACAATTAATTGTAGTTTACATAACAATTAAGGCAATCAGATTAGCAACATATGGATGGGCCGTTGGATCGTCAATGGGTGTACAGGAGAAGAAATCCTGATGAAAATGGGCTTAGAGATGAGTGGTTGATGGGAGTGAATATGTTTGTTCAATTTGCATGAAATCAGAAGGAGTATAGAATTAATGGAGTTTATAAATTTCCATGTGTGAAGTGCAAGAATATGGAGTATTTTACACCTGATGTTGTAAAGTCTTATTTGTATAGAAAGGGGTTTGTGAAGAATTATTGGTATTGGATAAGTCATGGGGAAGAAGATAATTCAGAAGTAGGGGGTGCAAGCAGTTCACATTCAATGAATTTTGATTACGATCACAACGATCATAATCATATGGAGAACATGTTTCATGCTGCCTTCCAAGCTAATAAAATGAACATGAGTAGCCATGATGACGTAAATCCTGAGGCATTTTACATCATGCTTGAATATGTCCAAAGACCGTTGTATGAAGGGTGTAACATAACTGAATTGGAAACGTCTGTGAGGCTACTTAGTATTAAATCGAGGCACAACATGTCTCAACGTTATTTCAACGAAGTTGCTGGCCTGATGAAAGATATATGCCCTTGTGAAAGTGGCATTCCAAAAAATTATCATCAGCAGCTCTGAAAAGTGAGAGATTTAGGCTTGGATGTTCAGGAAATTGATTGTTATCCGAATGGTTGCATGCTTTATTATAAACAGGATGAGGGTTTGTCCACATGTAAATTTTGTGGACATGCAAGACAATTACCAAAGAACCCCAACCAACGAGGTCATAAGGATGTTTCATGTGCTAAAATGCACTGCCTACCTTTAATCCCAAGATTGTAAAGACTGTATGGCTCAAAAAGAACTGTCGTCCACATGAGATGACATCATGAGCACCGCCAACAGTCGGGTGTTCTTCGGCCGCATCCGTTGGATGGATTAGCTTGGAAGCATTTCGATCAAAATTATCCAAATTTTGCAGTAGAGCCTCGGAATGTAAGGTTAGGTCTTTGTGATGGTGATTTCACACCATTTTTCATATCTAGAAGATCCTATTTTGTGTGGCCAGTTGTTGTTACACCTTATAAGAGTTTTGAGAGTACATGAATACAAAAGGGGGGTGAATTGTGTTGGCCGATTTTTTCGAGTTTCTGGAAACACTCACAAGAACAATTCGGACAGAGTGTTTGCAGTGACCCAGAAACGGAATAGCAGTGAAAAGTAAACAAAATGCACACGGTGTTTTTACATAGAAAACACCTCTGACCCAATTGAGGTGAAAAACCATGACCTACCCCAGTAGGATTTTCACACACTTTCACTATACGGGCCAAATACGTTACAGAAGTAACCTACACCGTTACAAATGTAACACTCACGTAACCGTCTACCCCAAGACAAGTTACACCCCGTCCAAAGTCTCCCTAGACTTGAACACACTCAATTCTCACTGATGAAAGAAGAAAAATGAGATGAATACCTCACTTTAAGTGCTTCTAAATAAGCAAGGGTAAGATACAATTGAGCGCCTAGTATGCCAATGAGAGGACTCGAATTTTCACTCACTTTAGCTGGTTTTCTTTTTGAAAATATATCTCTTTGAAGAACTTGAAATGCCTTGAAAACCAATGTCTCACCCCCCAAAAATTGAAGGAGAGAAGTTACTTAAATAAGAATGTGGGATAAAACAATATTAATTTTTACTGTACTTATGTCGCAAGGATATTAGTTTTACCCACTAAATACTTGTGCTGCAAGACTTGGTGACTCACCCACTAACAACTTGAGTCGTAAGGATAAATGAGTACCACAAATTTCCAGCAGCCAAGCCCACAATTTTCTCCACCTATTAGCCACATTCTAAAAATAGGAGTTGTTTTACTTGGTGAAAAATTCACCCTAAAAAGTAGGCTAAAAACTCTCCACAATATTTTCAAAGCCAAAAATAACTCTTTTGGACTCAACGACTATAGAAAATATATCTCAAATATTTCAAAAACGTCAGCCCAAAAATCAAGAAAAAACCGTGAAATTCAGTTTTGGCTTAAAAACACTCTGAACCCTATTCTCAGAGCTGTTCTGAGACAGTTTCTGAGATATCTCAAAAACCATTCAAAGTAAATGTTAAATCAAGACCTTCTAATTGGCATATTAACAAGAATCTAATAAAATAAAATAAATACCAAACCAATGACTCCTGTTAATAATCTAGACAGCTTGTATACGATTTGACTTGTCGCTCCAAATGCTTTGACGCTTCTCAGAACTGTTTCTTGAGCTGTTCTGAAGTACTCCATGTTCTTTGATGCTCCTTGGGTCCTTGTCGGTCAGGTGCTCTGAAGAACTGTTTTTAGAACTGTTCTGAAACGATGTTCTGAAACACATGTACTTTCCGACAACTGTTCTAAGACACTGTTCTCAAACACTTATTAATCAAGTAAGATATTTCAAAGATATTTTCCGAATCCTGTCAACAACACATAACTCAAGCACAACCATATAGAGCATCACATTTGTGTTTGTTATCATCAAAACCTTATACAAGTATGAGGTCAACAATTTTCCAATAGAGTCAACAATTTTCCCATTTTTGATGATGACAAACCAAATGACCATATTGACATAAAAGGCGAAAGCAAGTTAGTGCCAAACAGTCAAGCCATAGAAAACAAAAATGTTAAGAAGTCAACTTAATCCAAGTCAAACTTAAACAACCATGGTCATGCCCATCTTCCCTCTTTTGACATCATCAAAAAGGGGTGGTCAGATCAAATAGAGAGAGTCAGGTTGTTTGCAATCACCGCCACTTGGGTAACGGAGGAAAACAATCGGCAATACACTCAAGTATATGGTACGTTAATGATATTGGCCATCCGAGTCACGCACAAACAAATGACAACAAGAAGACAAGTAGGGCACAATATTAAAAAATAACCAACCAAGAGTTAGTATAAACCATTGTCAGTCAAAAAGGCACAACCAGATAGTGAAAAAACAGTTGTTGAGAACAGGGTGGAGAATAAGAGTAAAAACAGGGAATAGAACAAGGCAGGGAATAGGGGGCAGAAACAGGTTCAGGAAGGAGGAGAGGACAGTTGGCCGTGAGGGCAGTGATGGCAGATAGTAGATCCTCATGGCGCTTTGCATTCAGAGCCTTCTCCTCTGCAAGAGCCGCCTTGACCTCAGAGAGCTCATCCTTTATCTGGTTTTGGTCCTGGAGCAAAGTATCCAGTGGACTGCCACTGGAGGAAGAACCAGGAGCAGGGGTGAAGGGTGTTCGGGGCCCCTGTTCAGAACCAGCAGTCGCACCCTTTGCAATCTTGAACCCACAACTAATCAGGGTGCTGCTACCTATCTCATCTGTCACTTGCACCCCTACCTTCTTCTGTAAAGAAATCCCAAAGTGCTCAAATACCAATGTCAGGAGAAAACCATATCCCAGGTCATGGTCCCTAGCCGTGTTTGTAATGCGGGAGATATGACTAATCATGATGGCCGATAGGTTGATCTGCTCTCCCCTGTCCAAGAGATCGATAAGGCACTGGTCCATTGCATCCGCAAGGTTGCGGCCTTGGCCCCGGGGAATGATGTTTTTGATGATAAACTAGAAGAGCAACCAGTGACAAGGTGTCATCTCCCCTTTCTTGACGGATCGGGGTGTTTTCAAACCTGGTTATTGACTCAACCTTTGAGTTAATTGGAGCAATCTCTCAACTCTGAGCATTGTCTTGTCTTCCCTCACATACACCCCAAACCCCACAGCCGGAACTCCTAAGATTTCCCCCAATTTCTTAGCATTGAGCCGCAATCTTTTCCCATTGACCACACTTGTCACCACACCATTTGTGACATTACAGTTGGCATAGAATTCTGCCAAATCAGGTACAGAACACCTTTTCTGGGTGTTTGCAAACAGGTCTAACCAACCCTGGGCTTTAAGCTTATCCAAGAACTTCTCCAGGCCCTATTCCTGAAAATAAGCAACTTTCACAATTTTGCCCCGTACCACACTCCTTTGGAGAAAATGGGCAACTTTGGCTATTGTAGTCATGGTTGTTTTGACTTTCATGGGTTTGGGTTCATCTGGCTTGGCTTCTATATATAGGCACCTGTTGGGGTGTAAAGCTTATCGAAAGTTACAAATTTAACCACTATTTCAGTTATTAAATAAATTTGATAGCATAGGAAAATAGGGATCAATCCACGAGGAAAGATTGTTTTAAAAAGGCTAGCTTAATTCTGAATGATTTTACTAATCCAATTTATTAAATCTAATCTTCATAATTCTAAAACAATTAAAAATCTAATGAATAGAAATCTAGAAAAACACCCAATGATGCTCCTAAATATTTTGGATTATAATCTGGAAATAAAAAATAATTAGCTATCCTAAATAATCTAGAAAAATAAAAACAGAACAATAATTCAATCTTCAACTAAAAATCAAAATAGAAATTATTAAACAGAAAATTAATATTAAAAATCACAAGAAGTAACCTAAACTAATAATATTAAACTTGAAAAGTTTATAACTCCAGAATAATGTTTGATTAATTTTAGGAAAATTTAAATCAGAAACTTACTGCAGACTAATCAAGCAGAAAATTAAATCTGAAATTAAAAATAAAATAATCTGCATAAATATAAATACGAAAATAGTCAATAAAATTACCCTAATTCCAGGACACAATTTTATGGAATTAACAACACCTAATAATCGTAAATTAAAATTAACAATAGAAATTTTCAGAATTAATAACCTAAAATACCTGCACTTATCAATTTCACAAAATAATTCTGAAAAATTATCAAATAAATTCCAAAAATTATGAAATTGAATATGAGAAGACTAGGACACTATATAAACCCTAGCACTTAATAAAAATCGAAAAAAAACAAAAATAACTATTTTTAGTCTAATTTCTCACAAACCAGTAATTAAATACTAAAACTGAATATAAATCAATCTAAAATTATAACTACTCTAAAAATCAGAATCTAAGCTATCTAAAGTTACCAAGACGCTCCTAAAATATTATAATTTGGGGGGGGGGGGGTTTGATTGAAATAATATT
>JACYFF010019584.1:106384379-106427556 GCA_017589665.1 Selenicereus undatus | reverse complement strand
TTTGGGGGGGGGGGGTTTGATTGAAATAATATTGAAGCTAATAAAAATAGAACAAAAATTAACAAACTAATCAAAGTAACTCTACGCAACAAATAATGATAAAAAATTGTCAAATTTATGAAGGATACTTTGTATAATCTGAATCCACCATGCAAATTAATATTTATCATCAACACACAAGTTAATTTCATTCATGAGTTAAATTGTAGAAGACATCCACCAGCGGTTCTTCCCCGTTTTTCCTTAGATTCTAGTTTACTTAGGTCCAACCCTAATATAAACCCTACTAATTTGATAATCTTTACACCAGCGCAAAAACTTAACCAAACTAGAGCATTAAGAATTAGAAAAACATCATTTAACACTTTGTAACCAATTTACCAGCAAATCGATTTAACAAAGACCTAAAGCAATTACCTAATTAAAAGAGATGGGTTTGAGTCATCCATGATTAATTAGGGTGATACCTAATCATAAAAGACTATAACTTTTACGTATTATAGTCTTCTAAACTATCAATCGAAATCGTATAAAACTAACTAGCATGCATTCTAATTAATTTAACACGAATATCATAAATGATAAACGCTAATCGCTATAGAATCATGAATATGAATCAACTAGGCAATAAAGCATGAAACTTGTTTCAAAATAATCAACTTAGCATGGTTTCAAGTAGATTATACTAAGTACAAAAAAAATTACTCACTCATATTAAAAATAAAATTACAAAAATCACCCAAAAATTACTCACTCATATTAAAAATAAAATTACAAAAATCACCCAAATAATCCATGTTTAACAATAATCTAAACAACAACAAAAAATAAAAAAACATAAAGCAACCCTACTATGATGATGGTCAAGATGATAGATGATGATTATGGTGAAGATGGAAGAGGAAGAAGCAGCCTTGCGGTTAGGCCTTGATGAGGTTGATGATGATGATGGGAAGGAGGGAGAGGCTGATGGAGAGATTGATGGTGATCACAATGATGATGAAGTGTGACGTTTGTTGTAAAGGAGAAGAGGATGTTGGGTTGATTAAAGTTAGGCGTGCGCTTGATTTTGGTGTTAGGTGTATGGTGGTAAAGGGGATGATTTATGGTGATTAGAAGATGATGATGATGGGGAAGGAGGAAGAATGAAAGAGGAGATGTCGCGGAGTCTCTTTATGGCGAGGGAGGAGATGGGCTTTTCATGATGCATGGTGAGGTGAGACTAGGGTTAGTAATTTAGGGTTTCCTTCCTCTCTTTCTTAGATTTCTTCTCCCTCAAGACTTCTAGCTCTTCTTCAACTCTTGAAACCCTAGCTCAAATAAATAATTATGGAATAATATTTTTCATTAATTATTATTCTTGACCCGTCTTGATAGCCTAGCAGGTAAAACTCGTACTTTGACATCATATCTTCTCTTTATTTATGTTAAGCTTGTCGAGAGGTACAAATTTAACCACTAATTCGGTTATTAAATAATTGTTTATAGCATAGGGAAGTAGGGATCAATCCACGAGGAAAGATTGTTTTAGAAAGGCTAGCTTAATCCTGAATGATTTTACTAATCATATTTATTAAATCTAATCTTAATAATTCTAAAATAATTAAAATCTAATGAATAAAAATCTAGAAAAGCACCCAATGATGCTCCTAAATATTCTGAATCATATTCTGAAAATAAAACAGTAAAAAGATTTCCTAAATATTCTAAAAAAATAAAATCAGAATAGTAACTGAAATTTTAATTAAAAATCAAAACAGCAAAGAATAATCAGAAACTAAATATTAAAAATTGCAAACAGTAACCTAAAATATTATTATTCAGGTATATAATCTTATAACTCCTCAATTGTATACAAATAATTTCAGAAAAATCAAATCAGAAAATTCCACAGAATATCAATGCAGAATATTAGATCTGAAATTAGAAATAAAATAATCTGCATAAATATAAATACGAAAATAATTAAGAAAATTAAAATAATTCTAGGACACAATTTCCCGGACTTAACAATACCTAATAATCGTGAATTAAAATTAAAAATCGAAATTTTCAGAATTAATTACCTAAAAACCTGCACATACCAATTTCACAAAATAATTCTGAAAAATTATCAAATAATTTCCAAAAACTATGAAATTGAATATGCGTAGACTAGGACACTATATAAACCCTAGGAATTAATAAAAATCAAACAATAACAAAAATAACTATTTTTAGTCTAAGTTCTAACAAACCGGCAATTAAATACTAAAACTGAATATAAATCAATCTAATATTATAACCACTCTAAAAATCAAAATCTAAGCTATCTAAAATTATCTAGACACTCCTAAAATACTATACTTTTGGGGGGGTTGATTGAAATTATAGTGAAGCTAACAAAACTAGAACAAAAATCAACAAACTAATCAAATTAACTCTAAGCAACAAATAATAATCAAAAGTTATCAAATTTATGAAGGATGCTTGTATAATCTCAATCCACCAAGCAAATTAATATTTATCATTAACACACAAGTTAATTTCATTCATGAGTTAAACTGTAGAAGATATCTACCAGCGGTTCTTCCCCGTTTTTCCTTAGATTTTAGTTTACTTAGATCCAGCCCTAATATAAACCCTACTAATTTGATAATCTTTACACCAACGCAAAAATTTAACCAAATTAGAGCATTAAGAATTAGAAAAATATCATTTAACACTTTGTAACCAATTTACCAGCAAATCGATTTAATAAAGATCTAAAACGATTACCTAATTAAAAGAGATGGGTTTGAGCCATCCATGATTAATTAGGGTGATACCAAAACATAAAAGATTACAACTTTTACGTATTATAGTCTTCTAAACTATCAATCGAAATTGTATTTAATCAACTAGCATGCATTCTAATTGATTTAACACAAATTTCATAAACGATGAACGCTAATCGCTAAAGAATCATGAATAGAAATCAACTAGGCATTAAAACATAAAACTTGTTTCAAAATAATTAATTTAGTATGGCTTCAAGAAGATTATACTAAGCATAAAAAAATTACTCACCCATATTAAAAGTAACATCACAATAATTTAGCAAAGGTTTCATATTTAATAACATAAAGGGTTTAACCTAACTAAACAAAATAAAAATAGAAACCGAAAAACAAAGAAGACTTAGGCGTGGGATTTGAAGGAGCTCGGCGTGGGATTTGAAGGCTGCCTTGGGGAAGAAGTTGAGATTCATGATGATGAATGATGATGGTGATGATACGTGAAGGTCGTGAGGAAAGATTGTCGTGGCTTGTTTGATGGGGAGAATATGGTGATCGTGATGAAGGTGGCAGCCGTGAAGAGAGATGTGAGGCGTGGGTTGTGATTATGAGAAGGTGAGGGTGTGCGTGGAGTGTAGTGTGAGGAGTTAGACGATAGGGAAGGAGAAGATGATGTGGCTTTTTATTAATGGGATGAGGGTTTAGGATTTTTCCTTAGGTTTCTTCTTCCTCAAGACTTCTAGCTTTTCACCAACTTTTAAAACCCTAGCCTAATATAATAATTATGAAAATAATATTTTTCATAATTATTATTTTTGGACCGTCTTGTAGCCAAGTGTGTAAAACCTGAGCTTCTATGTCCTCTCTTCTCCTCTTTAATAAATTGATACTAACCCTGAAAAATATATCAAACAAAACAAATTAAACGAAATAATATATATATAATATACTCGAAATAATTATAAAAATAATGCATGATTTTTGACTTAACAATTTAATTAATGCTATTCCTGAAAAATATATAAAATAAAGTAAATTAGATGCAATAATGTGTAAAATATAATCAAAATAATTAATAAAACGATGCATGATTAATGGCTTAACATGGGGCGCCTGTTCGGAAGGAGCTTCCCCTTTGTCTTTGGCTGCTGTGTTATCAGGGAAGGAAACAATCTCCTCAACTTGTTGAGGATCCTGTTTTGAAGGGCCGGCAGGTTTGGAAGTTTTGTGGATGCGTTGGGAACACTTTCTGGATGATTTTGTGGAGGGAGGTCGGGAAGGAAGTGGTGAGGTTGTTTCTGTGGGCTGTGAAGGAGCAGAAGAAGATCCAGAACGATGAGTTATGGGTCTGTGAACAAGTGGGAGATCAGTTCGACATGCAAATGTCTTGAACCAACGTCTTGGTCCCCACTTGCCGGGTTTGGTCATTTCATAGGGTTTAGGGGGAACAACCTCAATGGTCGAATCTGAGCCAGCACTGCTAGTCTTTTCAAGATCTTCCACCCGATCCAAATTTATGAAGGGGTAATCCAATCTATCAATAAAGACAGACGCAGGCCCCGTTCGGGCTTCACCCGGTTCAGAACCAGGTTCAGACCCTGATTGAGCCGCATCCACTTCAAGAACACCTTCAGACATAGTTAGAACCTCACTAGGCTTAAGAACACCCTTAGACAACATTGGTTCCACATTAGACTCAAATAACACCAAAACCCATCCAAATTCGGGAGGAACATCACCCCGTTCCATCCCCACAGTTCATAGGTCTAGACTCTTCAAAAACCCGAAGATTGTAGAGATAATAGGCAAAGGGGGTAGAGATGGAGAAGCCGGCGGAGACACCATGCGAGGTCGCTTTGGCGCCGGTTGTGGAGCTCGAGGTGATGATGGTCGTCGCTTGGAGGAGGAGTGGCCGTCGCGGGTCTTCACCATCTTTGCTGGGTTTGAGAGAGAGAAGAGCTAGGGTTTCGGGTGTTGAAGATGAAGAGAAAGAGAAGGAATTAAGAGATTTTGAGGGAAGAGGGAGAGAGACTTTCGGGATGTGGTATCGAGAAGAAGGGGAAGTGGGAAATTTAAGTCTCCCAACCGCTTCTTACTCATAAAGGCAAAAGAGAAAATAAAACTCAACAACTGAAAGAAAACTACCTAATTCGCACAAAGTGACAAACAATGGCAATACCTATTCTTGGCGCTTGTTCTTGTTGTCAGCTGTTCGGTAACATAGGACAATAAGGGCAATATCATCAGACCTCAACGATTGTCAGTAGGTTATAATCCATACATGTGCTAATTCTAACACAAAAGTTGACTGCATCCAATGAATCAAGATGTTTTTCGTGAGAGACCTTTTAACTAGACAAGCATTGGGGGTTAAGCAGCTCAAGTTGTTTTAATTAAACCCAATTTAAGTCTGTTCTTGTCAAACTGTTCTATATTCAGTGCCTTGGTAAAAATATCAATAATTTGCTTATTAGTGGCACAAAAATTCATTGAAACCAAGCTCTTTTCAACATTGTCTCTCAAAAAGTCATGACGAATGTCAATATGTTTGGTCCTTTTATGTTGACATGGGTTTTTGGAAATATTTATTGCACTTGTATTATCACAAAATATGGGAATGCATCCTGTGTCAACACAAAAATCTTTGAGTTGTTGCCTTATCCACAACAGTTGAGCACAACAAGAAGCAGCTGCAACATATTCAGCTTCCGTTGTGAACATGACAATTGAGTGTTGTTTCTTGGTTATCGAAGATACCAAACAGGGTCTAAGAAAATGAGCCATATCTGAGGTGCTTTTTCTATCAACCAAGAAATCTGCGTAGTCAGCATCAGCATATCTAACAAGATCAAAGTTGCACCCTCAAGGATCTCATAAAGCTAAGTTAGGAGTATGTTTTAAATATCTTAAAATCTGTTTAACAACCTTTAAATGAGTTTCTTTTGGCTTGGACTGAAAACGAGCACACAAACCAGCACTAAAAACAATATCAGGTCTGCTGGCAGTTAGGTATAGAAGCGACCCTATCATACCCCTATATGATTTCTCCTCAACTAAGGGACTCCCATCATCCATTACTAACCTGGTTGAGGGAGAGATGGGAGTATCAATGGGTTTAGCTGATTCCATTCCAAACCGCTTAATTAATTCCTTGACATATTTTTATTGATGTATCGTAGTTCCGTTTGAATTTTGTTGATTTGCAAGCATAAGAAGAAATTAAGCTCGCCCATCATGCTCATTTCAAACTCACTCCTCATCAATTTTGAAAACTCATCACACAGATCATTGTGAGTTGCACCAAATATAATGTCATCGGCATATACTTGGACAATTAGTAAATGTTCATGCTTAGATTTTAGAAACAAGGTATTATCAACCTTGCCCCTTTTAAAACCATTTTCAATTAAAAAGTTTGACAACCGTTCATACCAAGCTCTAGGAGCTTGTTTTAAACCATAAAGTGCTTTGTCAAGTATGAAACATGGTGAGGAACTTCATAATTTTCAAAACCAGGGGGTTGACTTACATGCACCTCTTCCTTTAGGTATCCGTTGAGGAATGCACTTTTGACGTCTATTTGGTATAGCTTTATCTCCATGTGAGCTGCAAAAGCTACCAAAATGCGGATAGCTTCAATCCTTGGAATGGGTGCAAAGGTTTTTTCATAGTCAATTCCCTCTTCTTGGTTGTACCCTTGAACCACCAGTCGAGCCTTGTTCCAAGTGACTGTTCTGAACTCATCCAGCTTGTTTCGGAACACCCACTTGGTGTCGATGACTGATCTGTCCTCTGGCCATGGTACAAGGTGCCACACCTTGTTTCTTTCAAACTGATGTAGATCCTCTTGCATTGCAATAACCCAGTCAGAATCTGCAAGAGTTTCATGAACACTTTTTGGCGCAATGTCACAGAGGAAAGCATAGAAAGTACAAAAGTTTTTAAGTTTGGATCTAGTTTGCACTCCTGTGTGAATGTCAGATAAGATCTGGTCAAGGGGGTGCAAACTTTGGTGCTTCCAAGGTCGTGGAGTAAGTAGGTCTACAGACAAGCTTTCTACTCTTGCTGGAATGCTCGGTGAAATAGGTTTTGAACCTGTTCTAGAGCCTGTTTCCTAGCCTGTTCTCAAGCCTGTTCGAGAAGAATTGGGTTGAGTGGGCTGGTTTTGTTCCAAAATGGGTTCAGCAATGCTTCCTTCTTATTGGTTTAAACCTTGCCTTCCTTCCAAATTCTCTGCTCCAGGACTTGGTTTACCTCCAGGAGACTTACCTTTCTCATGCATGGAGTTTTGAGTGAGCAGCAAGTCTCTCCTTACAAGGCCCAGTTCGAACTCTGCATCCTGCGCATCATTCTCAACACGGGAGTTAGTTTCATCAAACAACACATGCACACTCTCCTCAACACACAAGGGTCGTTTGTTAAACACTTTGTATGCCTTACTGTGTGAGGAGCTCCCCAAAAATATTGTCTCATCACTCATTGGATCAAACTTTCCCAAGACATCATTTCCATTATTATGCACATAACATTTGCAACCAAACTCTCACAAATGCATAATATTAGGTTTTCTACCTTTGAAAAGTTCATAAGGAGTCTTGTTAAGAATGGGTCTAATCATGCATTTATTAATAATGTAACAGGATGTATTTAATGCTTCCACCCAAAAGTTTCTAGGAAGACCACTAGCAATAAGCATTGCTCTAGTCATGTCTTCTAGAGTACGATTTTTACGCTCTACCACCCCGTTCTGTTGGGGTGTTCTTGGGGCAGAAAAATCATGATTAACACCATGTTCATTACAATAGTCAATAAAGCTCGAATTTTCAAATTCTTTACTATGATCAGACCTTAGACAAACCAATGAGTGTCCTACTCTCTTTTCAGTCCTTTTAAGAAACACAAGAAATTTTTCAAAAGTTTCATCTTTAGAAGCCAAAAACAAAGTCCATGTAAAACGAGAGTAATCATCCACTATCACAAGCACAAACCTCTTCCCACCTCTACTTGTGATCCTCATAGGACCACACAAATCAACATGTAGCATCTCAAGAGGTCGGGTAGTGCTAACATAGTTTTTTAGTTTAAAAGAGGTTCTGACTTATTTACCACTAGTACAAGCGTCACACACCTTGTCATCATTGTATTTGATGAAAGGTAGGCCAACTACTTGGTTTTTAGAAACAAGTTTATTCAAAAGAGAGAGACTCTCATTACCTAGTCTCTTGTGCCAAAGCATAACATTATCATTTAAAGCGCTCAAACAAGTCAGATTATTTTGAGGAAGTGAAAGAATACACACCTTACACACATTTTTGTGTCACTTCCCCCTCGACGCAACATCTCCTGTATTGATATTGACAACCAAGCATTGTTTTGAAGAAAACATCACTAGGTTATCTTTATCACATAGTTGGGACACACTTAGTAGATTATGTCGTGGACCGTCCACAAGATATACATTGTCAATTGAATGGGAGAGTGACTCACCTATCTTACCTATACCGACAATTGTCCCTGATTTGCCGTTTCCAAATGCCACACTCCCCCCATCAGAGGCTATAAGTGAGAGGAAGCTTAATTTTTCACCAGTCATATGCCGTGAACAACCATTATCCACATACCACAGTTGGTTGTTTGCTGGGCTGTTTGTTGGGTTGTTCCCTCTCACTTTAGCCTACAAAAGAAATTAGGGGTTAGTTTTGGGAACCCAGATCCACTTGGGTCCCATTCCCTTAGACATGCAAATCTCATCTTTTCTAACCATATTTGTTTTGCATAAATCATGTTTCTTTCCATGGCATACTTTCTTGAGGGACAAGAATAACGATAATGACCTGTTTTACCACTGTAACGGCCCGACCTTAACATCCATATTAATTATATTGATTCATCTTAATAACAAATTAATCAAGTTGGGCCCCGCATTTCAACTCAGTATTTCCTGCATTTTCTTTATGCGCATGTATATTTGTACGATTGCAGGTTGAATCGACAAGAATGACCTCGAAATAAATTTTGATTACTCCTCAAATAATTCATTAAAATATAGCGGCTTTACATGGGGGCATTACATGGGCATGGAGTCTAGCGGCTTGCAGTATACGAAATGTTTTCACATCTCACAGCTCAGGAAATATGTTAGATCCATATCATGTCACCACAATAAAGCCAATTCCCGTACTTATTTGAGGTATGGTAAGGATTTATTTTAAATTGCAAGTTTCGAGGACGAAACTTATTTTAAGGGGGGAAGGCTGTAACGACCCGACCTTAACATCCATATTAATTATATTGAGTCGTCTTAATAACAAATTAATCAAGTTGGGCCCCGTATTTTAACTCAGCATTTCCAGCATTTTCTTTATGCGCATGTATATTTGTACGATTGCAGGTTGAATCGACAGAATGACCTCGAAATAAATTTTGATTACTCCTCAAATAATTTATTAAAATGCGAATGAATAATTGAACATCAGTTAATATTGCAAAGTCTCGCCCAAAAAAAAGGGTCAACGGTCAAAGTTGGTTTGACGATCAGCCCCCCCAAAAAAATAAAAAAAATCTAAGATATTTTTCCCTTTTTGCCCCTATATATATGGAGGGGGGGTGCTTCAACACACACACAGAAACACACACAGAGGGAGGGGGGAAGAGAAGAGAGGGAAAGAAAAAAAGAAGAGAGAGAAAGAAGAGAAAGGGGAGAGAAAGAAAGGAGGAGAAGGAGGAAGAAGAAAAGATTTAGGTTTTGATTTTACAATAAATTCAAAGTGAGTAATTCTTGATTCCTAGCCTAAAGATTTACATTTGATATTTTATGATTTAGTATAATGATTTGGGATAATACTAATGTCAATCGGTAGAAGCCAATCGTATAATTTCATGTTTAGTTGTGATGTTTTGGTTGATGGGATATCGTGACATGATGATTATGTTATGAATTCACCTAATATGGGTTCGAAGTTATGAATTTAGACTGAATCAGTCCAGTGAATTTATGCTGAAACTTGGTTAACGTTTTGATTATTGAGACAATTTTACGGTCGAATAAACATATTATTTTCATATTTGTGATAAAGTTCATGAATATTGGATGTACACTTTGTGAGTTAGAAATCCTAAATGTGCATTTTATGGGTTACGGATTTTAATTGTGATGTTATGTTTGACGAAATGCGATTATATGAGTTCGTCATGTTACGTTTTCAGGAAAAAAAACTCATGTCTTGACTGAGGCTGCTACAGAACATTCTAGAGTTATGATCATAGTAGTGGTTGTCATTATATGACTTATTACCATGACGTGGTAATGCAAAAAATCAGTGACAATACTAAAAACGTTAATAATAGTTCGAATAAAACTAGCCATAATTTAAATTATGCAATCGCAAACATAGTATTATGGGCAATGGCCCACAATGATACTAATACTAATAATTTAACAAAATAACGATAAGTAACGAGCATATATCAATTATCAGAATAATAGGAAGATAATGTCATTACCTCATTTCATGTTTATGACTGACATTTATTAAGCGCATGATTAGTAGTGTAAAGGAAAGGAATGGAAGTAAAAACACAATCAAGCCAAGTCAATAACTTTTTAAATGCTAATAATTAGCACGGAGCTCAAGGGATTTAAATTATTTATTAAACCAAGAAGTCCAATCAAATTTTGTAATCTTGCACTAATCAAAAAGGAATTACATATGTAAAGCAGGAATGAGGCAACATCTGTCGTTTCAAGCTACCAATGCATATTCCTCATTACAAAGGAGAGAGAATCTCAAGGATCAGGTACTTACATTGCCTATGTTCTTAAAAAAACTCACAGTGTTCTCAGCAATGAAAAATTAATACAAGATTCATTTAATGAACCAATTTCTCCATGTTTTGTCACATAAACAAGTGGCCCCGCCAATTATCATCAGGGCTTATGCCCATCAATTATCAAGGCTTATGCCGACCAATATACTCGCGCGCGGCATCAACTCAGGCTTCTCGATCGGCCTGGGGGTGAGCACCTAAAGTACGATTGTTTCAAGATGTACATCGACCAAGGGGTCCACTTTCATATAAGAATCAGCAAATCAATTTTACTTATACATTTTCTCTCTCCTGTTTGCAAAACAAAATATTTTGAAATGCGGCCGGCCCAACTAATTTCACATAAAATTTAGCTTACTGTATGGGGATGTACGTATTGAGCTTCGGCTCACCATTCGATTATTTGTATGTTTTCTGTTTTAGGTATGTGAAGGAATGAATAGTCAACCTCCTCATAAACCAGAAAGCAGCAAAACAAGAGACATCTACCGATCGCTAGCTAGTCCACGCTCACAGTGATGATAGGTTAGTAACTTGAAGATTGTGTGTGGCTATTCTTTTGAAATTTGAAGATAATAATGCTTACCATTAGTACATCAAGTTATCACATGGGGGACAAACAGTATGAAGAGGCATATATGTATTTTGGGTGATTCCAAAAGTTTAGTAAATTAAATAGCCTTGTTCCATTTTGGAACGGCGGTAATGCCTCTAATCAAATTAAAAGTCTTCCGCTGCAAATTAACAATAAATGAGTAGTTAAGCTTGAGTAATCAGACATTAGCAATTGGGGGCGTTATAACCACAGTGAAAACAAATAATATTTTCTTGTAGTCCCACTTATTTTCTGTTTACTGGGTAAACAGTTCATTTAGTCACAAAACCTAGTCTCTTCTTATTCCGATTATGATGAGTATTCAGCCATTTAAGCGCTTCTGAGGAATTATTCCAGTGCCTATTTGCAGTGAGGTCAGATTCGGCCATTTTTAGCCTTTCAAGCAACTGACTATTCTCACAGACCAAGGACTCTATTATCTGTTTCAGCTAAAGAGACTGACTTTTCAGCTTTGAGAGATCAGTGTTAAACACTTTTTCTCTCACACTCAAGGTTTCTTTAAGCTTATCAAGGTCTTCATACAAAACAAGGGTCTCTTCATCTACTTTAAGTCTTTCACTTTTAAGGATCTCGTTTGCATGTTCAAGCTTCCTAACATTTCTTTTTAAATCAGAACAAACATCTTTTAGCGTGCAATTTTCAACATTAATAGTGTCCATCAAAGTAAATAACAATTCCTCAAGTTTTGCTTTGTTAAGACCACGTACCTTTCCCTTGAGTTGGGATAGACTCTCTACTGGCTCATCATCAGAATCTGACTCACTCCTAGCCATGAGTGTTGCGACAGCTTCTTCTTCTTCAGAGGCCTCATCGTCTTTTGTAGTGTCACCCCAAGCCGCCAGCATTGCCTTTGAGAATCACCTTTCAGAATTGTTCCCAAACTGTTTTCTGCCTTGTTTCCGGAACTGTTCTATCTCCTGTTCTTCCTTCAACAGAGGCCAGTTCTTCACAATGTGGTTATGTTTGTCACACTTGAAACACCCAGTGAACTGCTCTCGTTCATTGCTTCTGGGCTTGCTAAAGTTCTTCTTTTTGGAGTTCTCTTAGGCCTTCTTGAAGAACTTCTAGAATTTTCTGGTGATCATGGCCAGTTCTTCTTCATCAAAGTCCGAACCATCCTCTTCCAAGGCCTTTAGAGCAAGGCCTCGGTCTCTCTTGGTCTCCTTTTTCAACTGAGACCTTCTTTTAAGCTCATAAGTTTGGAGATTGCCAATAAGGTCATCCAAGCAGATTTTGTTCATATCCTTGGCCTCTTGGATGGTCGTGACTTTGGCCTCCCATGACTGCGGCAAAAATCTTAGGATTTTCCTCACCAATTCCTTAGTGGTGAAGGACTTTCCCAATGATTTTAGTTCATTAGTAATATGGGTGAAACGGGTATACATTTCCATCACTGTTTCTTTATCACCCATTTCAAATAGCTCATACTTTCTCATAAGAAGCTCAATTCTTTACTGCTTCACTTGATTTGTTCCTTCATGAGCTACTTGGAGGGCATCCCAAATTCCTTTGGCTGACTCGCACTCAAAAATGCGATTGTACTCATCAGGACCAAGGCCAAAATACAAGAGCTTTTTGGCCTTTGCATTCTTTTCCATCATCTTAAAATCTTCGGCATTGAATTCTTGAGGCTCATTGGGAACCATACTCCCATCTTCGATTGTCTTTTTGGGAATGAGTGGACTATTCTTAATGATCATCCATAACTCATAATCATTAGCTGGAACATAGTTTTCCATGCGATTCTTCCACCAACTATAATCTTGACCATTAAAGTACGGTGGTTGAGTCACAAATTGACCCTCAAGCATTCCTTGTGGAGTACTCATCTTCTAGGATCTCTCAAGGTGTTAGCCTTTAAATGAGAACCTGCTCTGATACCACCTGACAGTTTCTAGAGTACATGAACACAAGAGGGGGTGTGAATTGTGTTGGCCGATTTTTTCGAGTTTTTGGAAACACCCTCAAGAACAGTTCGGACAGAGTTTTTGCAGTGACCCAGAAATGGAATAGCAGCGGAAAGTAAACAAAATGCACACGGTGTTTTTACGTAAAAAAACACCTCTAGCCCAACTGAGGTGAAAAACCACGACCTGCCCAAGTAGGATTTTCACACACTTTTACTATGCGGGCCAAATATGTTACAGAAGTAACCTACACCGTTACAAATGTAACACTCTCGTAACCGTCTACCCCAAGACAAGTTACACCCTGTCCAAAGTCTCCCTAGACTTGAACACACTCAATTCTCACTGATGAAAGAAGAAATATGAGATGAATACCTCACTTTAAGTGCTTCTAAATAAGCAAGGGTAAGATATAATTGAGCGTCTAGTATGCCAATGAGAGGACTCGAATTTTCACTCACTTTAGCTGGTTCCTTTTTGAAAATATATCTCTTTGAAGAACTTGAAATGCCTTGAAAACCAAAGTCTCACCCCCCAAAAATTGAAGGAGAGAAGTTACTTAAATAAGAATGTGGGATAAAACAATATTAATTTTTACTGTACTTATGTCGCAAGGATATTAGTTTTACCCACTAAATTCTTGTGCTGCAAGACTTGGTGACTCACCCACTAACAACTTGAGCCGTAAGGATAAATGAGTACCACAAATTTTCAGCAGCCAAGCCCACAATTTTCTCCACCTATTAGCCACATTCTAAAAATAGGAGTTGTTTTACTTGGTGAAAAATTCACCCTAAAAAGTAGGCTAAAAACTCTCCACAATATTTTCAAAGCCAAAAATAACTCTTTTGGACTCAACGACTATAGAAAATATATCTCAAATATTTCAAAAACGCCAGCCCAAAAATCAAGGAAAAACCGTGAAATTCAGTTTTGGCTTAAAAACACTCTGAACCCTATTCTCAGAGCTGTTCTGAGACAGTGTTCTGAGATATCTCAAAAACCATTCAAAGTAAATGTTAAATCAAGACCTTCTAATTGGCATATTAACAAGAATCTAATAAAATAAAATAAATACCAAACCAATGACTCTTGTTAATCAGCTGGACAGCTTGTATACGATTTGACTTGTCACTCCAAATGCTTTGACGCTTCTCAGAACTGTTTCTTGAGCTATTCTGAAGTACTCCATGTTCTTTGATGTTCCTTGGGTCCTTGTTAGTCAGCTACTCTGAAGAACTGTTTCTAGAACTGTTCTGAAACGATGTTCTGAAACACATGTACTTTCCGGCAGCTGTTCTAAGACACTATTCTCAAACACTTATTAATCAAGCAAGATATTTCAAAAATGTTTTCCGGATCCTGTTAACAACACATAACTCAAGCACAATCATATAGAGCATCACATTTGTGTTTGTTATTATCAAAACCTTATGCAAGTATGAGGTCAACAATTTCCCAATACAGTCAACACTTTATAACTTGCCTCCAGATATGTGTATGACCACTCCATATATGTTTTTAAGTTATATTACTCCGGGTCCAACAAATCCAAAGAACAGAATTGATGTGTACTTGCATCCCTCAATTGATGGGTTAAAAATGATGTGGGATGTTGGGGTGGATACATTTGATGTTTCATGCGGGAAAACTTTTAGATTGCATGCTGCGTTAATGTGGATAATTAATGATTCTCCCGCCTATGGTATGTTGTCCGGTTGGAGTACTCATGGGTATTTAGCATATCTGGTTTGTATGCACCAAAATTGTGTATTCTAGTTACAGTATGGACGAAAGCCATCTTGGTTCGATTGCCATCGTCGGTTCTTGCCTCGGAATCATTGCTTTAGATTTAATAAAGTTGTTTTTCGTAAAGGGAAGAGCATACACGTTGGCCCTCCCCAAAGGATTTCTGGTGAAATATTGTCTGATATGGTATCGACATTGCCTAAAGTGACTACAGATGCACAATTTCAAATTCCCGAATTTGAGGAAAATGAACATAACTGGATAAAGCAAAGTATCTTTTGGGAGTTGCCTTATTGGAAGCATCAATTTCTGAGGCATAACCTTGATGTTATGCATATTGAGAAAAACTTCAGTGAAAATGCTATAAACATAGTGATGAATGTTCCGGAAAAAACAAAAGATGATATAAAAGCAAGAATGGATATGTCTATTCTGTGCAGTGGATAAGAGTTGAACTTGGCTACAAGAGGGTTGACCGATAGATTGTGTAAGCCGAAAGCCAAGTTCGCACTGTCGTTAACTCAAAAAAGGGTTGTCTGCCAATGGTTGCAGGAGGTTCATGTGCCTGACGGTTATTATTCTAATGTGGGAAATTGGGTTGATCCATCTAACGCAAAATTTTAAAATATGAAAAGTCATTATCATCATGTATTTTTGGAGAATATTCTTCCATTAGCTTTTGCTGCTCTTCCGGAAGATGTTTTGGGACCCTTCGCCAAATTGAGTGAATTTTTCAAAAATCTATGCTCCAGTGAGTTACATGTTACCATGCTTAAAGAGATAAATAAGAACATTTCTATAATTCTTTGCAAATTGGAGACAGTTTTCCCTCATGGTTTTTGGAATGTTATGGAACATTTGCTCATTCATTTAGCAGAAGAAGCTTTGTTGGATGGTCCTGTTAAATATCGATGGATGTATCCTTTTGAGATGTATTTTGGCTGGTTGAAGCCTACGGCAAAGAGCAAAGCTTGTGTAGAGGCATCCATGGTCCGTGCATACTTAGCATTTGAGATTAAACATTTCACTGAGTATTATTTTCAGTCTAGCTTGCATTGCCCAAGTATTGTAATGAGGGTATGCGAAAACCCGAACCACAAATGCCAACTCTTTCAATGTTCAACCATAAGGGTACTCCATTTGGAAATCGAGAAAAAAGATATTTTACTGAGCTGAAGTACCGTGTCGCTCGCCTTCACATCTTACTGAATTGTGATGAAGTACAACCCTATTTGGAGTAAGTTTATCAGTTACTGAAAGCTTCATTTGAATATTTAATAATTGTTGAGTAATTAAATAATTTCAATCGTGAACTACGGTTGGTTCAAACATCAATTTTGCGGTCATAATCCAAACGCGAGTGATGTGGAAGTTGACTTGTTTATCGAGGTAAATTCTGCACAGTGGTTTGAGTATAATGTAAGGATTTTTTCATAACTAATCTTTAATTACTACAAAATATTTTGTAACTCTAAAGAGAATTATCTTCTTTTTTCTTCATAGGTCAATTCTTACCAGGTGTTTAATGATGAGAGGTGAGATTTTTTGGTGAATTTATCTCATGGACCGATTATGGTAGTCGAATGTTTTTCTGGATACAAAGTTAATGGTTATCGGTTTCATACCAATGCTAGAAATGAAGGTAAACCCACATATAATTGTGGCGTGCGTCTCAAAGGAGTTGGCGAAGGTGATGAAGTATCAGGGGATTATTATGACATACTTCATGAAATTATTCGTGTTGAATTTATGGGTGAACCAATTAAAATATGTGTATTTTTTAATTGTGAGTGGTTTGACTCGGATGTTCATCGGGGGCTACGTTATCCTAAATTTACCTCATATCCCGAGGTTAATCATACCAGATGTTATAGAAAGTTTTACTCATTCATATTTGCTGGTACTGCAATCCAAGTGGTATATCTTAAGTACCCAGAGGGGATACCAGGAAAAGCGAATTGGTAGGTAGCTATACCGAACAAACCTCGTGGTGCCCCTAAAGGTAAGAATAATTTAGAACTTGCCTATTAACAGTTAGGAATGACAGCCATGAATGTGGATAACGTGATAGCCACAACATTAGTCTATGAAACTGCACAAGCTGATGATGTTGATGGATGTGATTGAGGTGATGATCATGATGGGAATGGTGAACATGATGATGATGATGATGATGAAAAGGAAGAAGAATGTGAATGGGATGATGAAATTGAAGACACTGATGATGATTAGGGGTGGCAATGGGGCGGGTTTAGTCGTACCCTCACCCATACCCATTTTAAAAATTAATACCCATATCCATACCCATACCCATCGGATATTGTAAAGTTATACCCATACCCATACCCATTGGGTATAGCGGGTATGCGGGTTTTATTCGGGTACATATAGACAAAAATGAATTAAATCCATTTTGTACCTATATTCGATAACAAATACTCAATATGTCACATTAACACTAAGTTTTCGACGACATATCATATCACATCAAATATAATTAAAAATTTACCAATCAAAACAATAAATTAACGCTTGACAATTACAGTTTGAAACAAAATATTCTGCCGAACTTTGGAATATCATACAACTCAAAGCAACTAACAAAATATTCAATTACAAGTAACAAATTAGAACTTTAAACAAATGGATATGGGTTTTATATGGGGTGGGTATGAGACGGGTACAAGGCAGGTATTAATAAAACGGTTATGGAGCGGGTATGGGGCGGGTACGAACCATACCCATACCCATACCCATTTTAGCAATACCCGCCCCATATTCATTTTTTTTCAATTTTCGCCACCTATACCCATACCCATTGGGGCAGATTTTGCGGGTTTTAGGCGGGTATAGTTTTTTTTGCCAGCCCTAATGATGATAATGAAGGAGATATGACATTGCAAAGTGATGATGATGACGATGACGATGTGTCCCATAATGGTTAATTTAATCTTTTAGTTGTATGGATATTCATGCTTGTGTATGTAAATTTTTTTAATTGCAAGCTAAGAAAAACAATTGAATATATGTACTGTAATTTTTTCACTGAGATACTATGAATATTTGCTCTGTTGTATTTTGTTTCTATTTTGTTCTTATTTATCAGATGTTTGGAGTAAATGGGTCGAGGCTGAATGGTTAGAAATGATGTAGGTAGAGGATCACCACAATCGACCCCACAGCAGGATCCTACTCTGATCAAAACTATGAAACAAACACCTTCAGTGGAATGTTTCGAGGTTTTCTTGATCCAGCTCAACCATTCGAAAATTGTTTTGGTAGCATGAATGAATAACCATATATGCAACCACCTTTTTTTGGTGCGGGTATGCAGTCACCAATCTAACCTAATATTCCTTACATTGGTGGTAGTTCATCTATCCCATTAGTTTATCAACAGTTTGGCACTGTTAGTCCACATTACAACAGTAATCAGATTATTGATCGGCCTAGAATGCCAAGTCACTCAATCCACAACGAAAGGGTCCAAAATGAAGCGGTAGGAAGAGATAGACAAAGTCCTGCACCTGATAGTGAAACTGCAAGCACAAATAATAACATATATTTACAACCTGATGGTGATACGTAAGTTCATTATAAATTTTCTAACTTCTTCAGTAATCATATTCTTATAATGGTTACAGTAATTACTTTTAACAAAAAAAATTTGTTCTTAGTTTTGTTCCATATCAGGGTGTAGTTCAAAAAATTATAGAAAGCTTTGCAGGTAAGTACTCACGTCCTTGGACCACGTGGGGAAAAGTTCCACAATCTTAGAGTGACATATAGTTTAATGAGTTCAAGGTTAATTTTCTGCACAACGAATTTGAAAGTCGTCATTACATTGTTTGAGATGTTTACTAATATACTTTAACTTTGTTACAGAAACACTATTACTGGCATCCACACAATGAAATCTAAATACAGCGTAACTTTGAGTACAGAGGTGCAACTCGACTTAGGGACATTCTTGGATATGCCAGGAAATACAACAAAAAGCCGAAGTGATTACCAGCTAGTGTTTGGAATGAGATGCTCAAACATTGGAATGAGAATGACAAACTTAAGAAATTGAGTCAACAAAATAAAAAGAATAGATTGAGTGATGCAGAAGATTTTGGTCCTTCGTTACATACATGTGGCTCAATTCCGATTAGTGAAAGGAAAAGACGCCTGGTAAGTAATGTGCTTATTAATAGGTGTATTTTTCATATATAATGTATGTTAAGGATTGAGGTTTTGGTCCTTCTTTACATTTGATCACTTGTTACATTTTATTTTTTTGTAGGCCAAAACATTAGGTAGGGAACCCACATGTGAGGAACTGTTTAAGGACACTCACTGCACGGTCAAAGACAAAGCTTTCATTGATAAAAAATCTACAAAAAAATATGTAAGTTTGGCACATTTTATTAAGATATTATTCATATGTTATAATTGTCGGTTTAGTATGTAATAGTTTTATTTTTGACAACTTTCAGGAGGATCATCACAATAAATGGGAGGAGTACACTCAAGCTGCAACTCAAGGGGGTCCCAATTGCTCCCTATGACCCCAAAAGAGTTTTGGGTTAAAAAAAATATGGACAACAAAGGCCGTGTATACGATTTTGGCACAGAGGGGGTCAAATTGAAGAAATCAGCTACAATTGCAGCTGCACGCCACTCATCAGCTGAGCATTTTGATCCAAGGGAGCAAGCGCAACTCCTCAATGAGAACATTACCAAGCAAGCAGAGGCTATAAGTCAAATTGCCAAGAAACAGGGGAAGACAGAGCGCATTATGAAAAAAGTTTTGAGATTTCTTAAAGGACAAAGTGTAGGTTCTTCCAACTAAACCAACATGAACACAGATGATGAGAAAGACTCCCAAAATGACAACGATGATCCCACAAATTTATCTGATTCTGATTGATTTATATGATCTGTGTATAGATCCAAAATAATTGTGGATGTCATGATTAATTTTTAATTTATCGCATTTTATTTTCAGATATAAAAATTTATATTTGGTAATTATTATATATATTGTATGTGATGATTGTGTCGTGATATATTTAAGTTTTTTATTTATTTTTGAGGACAACAAATTTTTTAAAAGCAAATTTTTTTTTGAGGGGGAGAATATTCCGGTGGAATTTCCGACGGAATATTCTTCGACTCAAAAAATGGCCAGCAAAATTCCACATGCAAAATCCTTGTCCGACGGATTTTCCGACGGGGTATTTCTGTTGGAAATTCCGTCGGAATCCGTCAGATAAGTTTCTGCGACGCCTGAATCCCGACGGGGTAATTAGCGTCGTATTTTTCGTCAAAAAAAATAACTGTTTTTGTCGGCAATTCCCTCGCAGATCAGAGGTATTTTTGTAGCCGAATTCATTTATTTTGACCCAATTCATTGGGTCCAAATTATGGCTCAATTCCATTGGGCTCAAATTTTGACCCGAAAATTTTGGTGCAATTAAATTAAGTTAATTACTATTATTTGTGCCTAATTTTAATTAGCAAGAAGCCCCCTTTTCAAGCTTAAACATTAGCCAAGTATCAAAGATAAACATCCAAGTCATTTACCACCAAGAAAAGTCTAGCCTTCATCTTCTTACTCTTTCCTCCAACATCAAACACCACCTCCATCGTCTAGCATCCAAGCTCAAATTGAGTAAAAACTCTAACTCCATCTTGATGTATTTTTGATTTTATGATTGTTTTAGTTATGATTTATACTCTTGACATCAAAATAGAAGTTATCACGTAAATTTTATTGATTTTGAGAATATCGATCATGGTGGGGTTGAGCTTGAAGCATGTTAAGGTTATGTTAGGGTTTTGTCATGATCAAGTTAGCTTAAGTCAAGTGATAGATTTGTATTGTTTTTTATATGATTTTGTAATCTTTAATCTTATTGATAATTATGATGATATTTTTGGTGATTTGGAATTATTTCAAGTGAGGATTTATGTGAAAAAAAAAATGAGAAAGCAAAAACAGTGAGGGCAGAAAATGGCAGAAAATGAGGGTGACTTTGAGATTAAATTGGTAATGATCAACCAACTGAAATTATGATTTAGTGGGTAGATAGGTCAGTGTGTTAGCTTTCCAATGCCTTTTGAATGGTCTTAATTCGAGTTCTGTGGAAAAGTTATGGCTATTTTGCTAGAACTGCACAGGTTCAACCAAAACTAACACACTTATATTCTAGCTCTGTTTTGGGAATCCTATTGTGGGAATCATATTTTGTATTATAAATAAAAGTTTTTTAGGACTTATTAATATTTTCGTATTGGGATTTTAGGTCTCCATTCGAAGTCAAGGGTGAAAGTTATGAATTTTTGAAGTGAAATGACATGCTTTGGCGCAAATTGGGCTATTATTGCACTTTCTGTGCAGCGTATACTTGGAGAAAAATTCTGTAAAATTTAATGTAGATTTTTCATATTATTTTCGAATTTCCTATAAGACTTTATGAATTTTGGTTGAGTATTTTGAGTTGGTGATTTTTGGAAGCATTTTGAGTAATTGTGTAGAGAGCAATAATAAAGATTGAGCGAGATTGATCATGCATTTATTTTGTGTATTTTGGGCCAAGTCAGGTCATTTAAGGGGGAAATGAATATTCCTGGACTTTCATGAAGTTTTTAACTTGATTAATGAGAAAGAAGAAGACAAGTATACAATTGGGAGTTTGTTTATGAGCTTTGAATTAATTATGGATTTTACAAAGAAAATACCAAGTTTAGTGAGTTTAATAGCTTCTATTGAGTTCAATGACTCATTGGGGTGGAATTCTATATTTAATGGACTTGTGGATGAAATATAGGAAGTGGGGAGAATTTTTGACTCAGAAACCGTATTTTTCATACCAAGTTATTGCAGTTTATGCTATCTTGAAAGAAGATATATCTCTCTTGGCCTCAAACCTCTATTACTTACTCAATTCAGAATGTATCAAATATATTTATCAAGCCAATCTAGTGTACTCGCTGTTATCTTGAACCAAGCTATACATCAGTGAGTCTTAAACTCGTATCAGCAACTTATCTCAGAAAAAGCCAAAACCACTATCCCATTAGTCAGCATCAAGGCTTTTTCCTTTACAATTCCACTTATCTCACTGTAGTCTATTTTACTTTCATTTACTTTATATCGGATTTAATTACTTTTATTAATTCAGTTTTGAAGTCATATTGAAATACCCAAGTTATGTATACTATTTAATTACTCAATTTCTATTACACATACTTTTACTTACTCAATTATCTGAGTAAAGATCATTTACTGACTACACATACCTACAATGACAATTATGAAACAAAGTGGAGGCCTAGTTATCGTTTCCCGTTATGCATAAGTGTTATCAAGTCAGAACATATTTATCAAGTCAGATGATATTTTTTTTTAAGACTCAAGATACATCCATTGCCTGTATCTTCAGAAAGTAGAACATGTTTATCAAGTTACAACTCTTAATGAGTTTATCAATGAATCAGTTTATACAACGATTTGTCGTTTAACTTGTGATCCCGTCAGCTATCATCTATAGGGCGTCAGCCCATCATTTACCCGAGCGGCTTCAGGCCAACTCTTGATCGGATTGGCAGGTGTACACTTATGTATAGATCATATCATTGCAAGAGGTTCACATCCAGATAATAATGAACAATTCAGTTTAATATTATCTTTATTTTCATTGTTATTGCGAACTAGATGAATTGCAAAGGCTACCCATGAACAGTATTTCTACGCTCATTTTACAATACAAGAATGCATGTAATGAGTTTTAGCTCATATTTTCGAATTGTTTTTATGTTTTCTATTTTAGGTGATGAAGTATCACATGTTTCTCCATTTAGCAAGCCCTTTTGGGAGTCATCAGATGCTCACAGTGGATTCAGCATAGCATGAATGTTGGAACCGATCTCATGGTCAAGTTGGGTCTATATTTAATATACTTGTGTAGTATGGAGTCCGAGTTAGCACATGGTATGATTAAGTCGATTGTATTGAAGCTGAACTATCATGGACTTTGGTCTTGGAGTATTTCAGTTTAATAGATATTGTGATTTGAATATGAGTTGCAAGATTAAATGGATTCAGTGAGCCTTGTCCTTGTTAGGACGACGGTAGCGCCTTCTATCATGAAGTCTGTCGTTGCAATTTTTCGCAAATCATGTCATTAGCGTTTTGGGGGTGTTACAGCGGTAACCGTCCAAAGTGACGATATGTCAGGATATGAGGATATGATTAAGCAGTAACCGTTCAAATTGATGGTAGGCCAGGATATGGTTAGCGGCTGCGTTAAACCTAAGTGCAGGCTATGGATCCAATGGGGTCGCTCACCATTGTGAAACTGAAATTGAATAAATGGAATTTGGATTATTATATGTTCTTGTTGAGAATGCAAAAGTACTTTGAACTGCTCATGTTGCTCCCCACCCCTAAAATTGTTTAAAATGAATATGTGTGCGTGTTGTGACTGGTAAGGGTGGTTGTTATTGAATTTATCTCATTTTTCAAAATGTTTTGTTTTCAGGTAAAGTGCATGAGCATGGGGATGGGAGTCGAATTAGAGCAAGGCCCGTGAGCTACGATTTAGTTGAAATGATTTAGTCTCATATTAGACTTTGTTTGGAGATTATTTATTCAATTGAGCATTGTTATATTTGTCATCGGGACTTGAACTTATGCTATAATTTGAGATTAAACTATGTAGTAAAGTTTTGAATGATACTCGGCGAGGTATTTCCAAGAAGAAAATACAATGGTAACGCCCCACTTAGACATTTCTGCTACCACGTAGGTTAATATTAGTAAATAAAAAGTGATTGGAAATTTGGGGTGTTACACTCGAATATATAAACTTCAATTCATAATAATAAAATATGTAACAAATAACAAAATAATATTTTCATATATAATTATCGTGTTGATAGATATACACAAGTTGAGAAGAAAAAAAAGATTAATAAGAATACAAATTATGTACAACTAGTAACAAATTAAGGTTTTATCAATAAAGTTAATTTGTACATATGACATCAATTTAATTCTTTTTGGAAAGAAATAACATAACTAGTGAATGAAAAAGTATTTTTAATTAAAAATTAATTTAGAGACAAGGGCACAAATGAAATTTCACCGAATATCTTTCTTAAAAACAGCTAATTTTACCAAACATTTTTTTTATAAACAACGAATTCAAACAGCTAATGCAAACCGCTAATTCAAATAGCTACAGGATAATACAAATAGCTAATAGTTAACAGCCAACAATTGTTTGCCAAATAGGGTCAGAAACTTTTCTCTTTCTTCTAAAATCAATTGAAAATAGTGCATTACTAAATGAGATCCTTTTAAAAATTTTACTATTAGACAATGTTTAGCGCATGGATGGAGGATTTAAATACATATTTAATATGTAATTAAGCCTACATATAAAGATTCATTACAAAATAAATACTCCAATCCATCATGTGTAAATAACATCAAAGTTCTCAATGATAGGGGAAGTTATGAAGAAAATGCTTCAATATACTCATCATAGATCTTTAACTTTTAGTTCATGTCTAAAATTCAATGATTATTTTATCAGTTTGGTGCAGCTTACAAACTTGATCAATAAGGAACATATGGTAAAATCCATAAAAGAAAATTGCAACTACAATCCAAAAAAAATAAAGGGAAAAAGTATAATTTACATTGTACAAATAAGCATAGAAAAAGAGAACAAATGTTAGAAACATAAATTTCTTGGATCCAATATTCCATTATAGATCTTGAATTTTGATTCATCTCTTAAATACAATGATTATTTTATCAACTTGGTGCGGCTTGCAAACTTGATCCATGAGGACCTCATGGCAAAATCCATAAAAGAAAATAACAACTACAATTCAAAACGAATAAAGGGAAAAAATGTAATTTGCATTGTAGAAATAAGTAGAAAAGACAACAAATGCTAGAAACATAAATTTCCTGGACTTGGATAGTCCATCATAGGTCATTGAGTTTTGGTTCACGTCTAAAATATAACGATTGTTTTATCAACTTGGTGTAGCTTCAAAACTCGATCAGTAAGGAACTTATGGCAAAATCCTTAAAAGAAAACAACAATTACATTTGAAAAAAAATTAGGGCAAAAAGTGTAATTTACATTGCAAGAATAAATAGAAAAGAGAACAAACGTTCGGAACATAAATTGCCCGGACTTGCCACTTGATGAGAAAAAAGAATAAGTACAAAAAAAAGAAAAAATTGCCAATAATAACTAAAATAGAGATCCACTTGATAATTAACAAAAAAGTAAGATAAACCTACAAATAGACCACAAATTCTATCTTCATATGGAATTATACATCATGACTCTAGATGGAAAGCATCCATTCTCGTCAATGACGCCCGATTAATATATCCAACCACACTTCTTTTTTTTTTTTTTTTAAGTTATAATGGAATTGAAAGGGTTTTTTACTGGTGGGGGAGGGTTAGAAATTTAGAATGGAAGGATTTGAATGTTTATAAATTTATATATTATTTATTGTTCCTTTAATTTGGTCAATTTATATTTATGGAAATTGTCGTAAGTCTATCATAAATTGTTGATATGATATCTATTTTTATAAGGAAATGATGTTTATGATATAATTATAAGATGTAAAGGTTTCATTTGCCATTTATCATTGCATATTAAATCTTAAGTTCTTACTTTGTAATGTTTGAAATTTAAATGTAAGGTAGAGGACGGAATGAATGCAGAAGAGTCATGTGAACCTAAAATTTCTCTTATAGCGCCACATGAGCAATGACTATATGTAAATTATAATATAGATGTCCTTGAGAGCTAGAACCATAGGTATAGATAATTGCAAGTAATAGGCCGATTGGCTCAAAAAAAAAAGAAAAAAAAAGAAGACACCATTTGTCCAAGTTTTATTAAAAATGTGTTTCTTTTTTTTTTTTTATCAAAGGAACGTGTGGTGACTATATTAAATGGGCATTGTAAAAGTCATATAAATCCTCGGAAGCTCTAGAGTTAATGTCGTCTGAAATATCTCCATCCCAAATCCTACTGGATAAGCTAAATGGTTGCAAATGGGCAAGGTTATGGGTAAATTTATTTCCCCCTCGCTTAACAACAGACCAACACATAAAGATGCTAGACTAAGGATCTCCGGAACAAAAAAACCTAACGCATTGTCAGGCATTTGCTTGTTTCGCAGTTTAGTAATGAAGGATAAGGAGTCTCCTTCAATGACGAGGTTGGACAGGCCCGCTGCCCTGGCTCTCTTGAGCCCGAATATGCATGCTCTGGCTTCCACCACTTCTGGCCCAGCAAACCCTTCACCTTGTTGGACACCTGCTATGATCACGTCTCCTTCTGAGTTTCGTACCACAAAACTCCATCCCCGTCCCCTATCTCCAAAGCGGCCCCCATCAAAGTTTAGCATGAAAGCCCCTGCTACCGGGGGTGACCATAGGGAGGGTAATGGGTCTCTTTTTCTCGGTTCGTGCTTCAGGGACTCACAGTAGCTACGAACAAAAGCTATGGCCCGTCTACTCAGCATTCTGGGATTTGAATCCGGGGTCCTGAAGATAAACCTGTTACGGGCATTACAAACCTCCCAAAGGACCGCTGCAAACTCCTCAGTCCTCAAGTTCTACCATTGGTAACCTTTTCATAGCTGCCCATTGGCTGAGGGTATATGGGAAAAATGTGTTTCTATACGTGTGTAAAGTAAGCCTTGACTACTCCAGGGTAAGCTAATTAAGTACCAAATGCTTGCTTACCTACGACCCATACTTGTTAGGGTTAACACCATGTCTGATCCCCCTTCCCCCCCCCCCCCCCCCCCTCAAAACTCTAGAGTTTTGATTCATGTAAGGCAATATTTAGTTGAATGTAAATAATATTGTAATGTAAAAAAATTTGTGATTATATTTTGATTATCATTGTAAGAACGTACTGCAAATAAACACCACCTTAAAATTGTGATTACCATCTACTAATAATCGTGCTTGCATTACTAGGTTGATTGCATTATATTACATTCAACTAAACGTTACATAGTGCTATGAGTATTACATCGAGTAATTAAATCTATTATGACTTTGACTTTTGTAATATTAATTACACATAGAAATGTCATGATCATAAGAAATATAGTGCATAAGCAGTAGGGTGAATTATACTATAATAATAAGCACTCTTCTTCTTTTTTTATTTTATGTAACATCGATAAAATATTATTCGATGCTAAATTGGGAGGAGTTATAAATAGTTTGTTCTAACTGTAAATTCATACACGAGATTCCTTTTATTGAATTCGAATTTGGCTTGTTTGTATTTTAAGACTTGAAGAAAATCACGTGTTAGATAAATATATTGTTTGAATTTACACATTGTCTAATTGGCTCGATTAAAATGTGATTTAACCCTCTACATTTACCACCTCTAACTGGAGTGAGAATATACATAATTGAAAAGGAATCAAAAGAGAGTTTCCTGCTTCTAGCTTTTATCTCATATATTGACTGTGGACCTCAAACCAGCCCAACAAAATCCAAGTTTCCTTCATAGGTTGTATATACCTTTCCTAAAATAAGTCATTGGCGGGCCCAGGTGATCTTGGGCTTCTACTAATCTAAATTACGGGCCGGCCCAAAAAATTTACATTGTACAGATGTGCTCGTGGTTCAAGTAGTGTAATAGATTCTAGTTCCAGGCTTCCAGCCTAGGTGAAAATGGCGGACACGTGTCCCAACCACGTAAGACCCAGGGATCCCTAAGTAGTGACACGTGTCCACTACAGTATGATTAGGTGGATCCTCAACCACCACATAAATTCTTCTCCAGTTCCTCGTACGAATTGATACTATTATTATTTGTCGACACATATCTCCTCTGCACTGTTAAGCGAAGCCTAGGAACTTCCAGATTACCCTACACTTTTCAACATTAACACATACATTTTACTGTGCTTATACCGTGGCTTGTTTTTGCATTTTGTTCATTATCCCCCAAATCTGTCTCTCTCCTAATTAAGTACTAATCTTGACTACAATATAATCGTCATGGAGGTCGATCATCTTAATCAGCCGGACGTCGGCTACAACAGCAAAGGTGGGTATGATCATCACGTTGAATATGGGTGGATGACGCCGAAGCACGACGGGTGCCGGATTCCGGCAGCGGCGATGCCGCCTCCGCCACCCAAGAAGAAGAGACAGGTGTACGGAAGAAAGCCGCCGCCGCCGCCACCGAAGAGTGGGTATTTTAACCCGCCTGATCTTGAAGTCATTTTTAAGCTTCCTACTTCAAGACAACGGCAAGTTTGCGCTTAATTAATACAACTTAATTACGTGCAAATTAAAGCTCACTAGTTTATCTAAACTGGTGGTTGGTTTGCGCGCTGGTGGATTTGGTTTTTGTATTGTAACTTGGGAGGTGTTAGCTATAGAGATGAAGTCCCCTTTCATTTTATTGCGTGATGCCGCAACTGTTTTCATTTTTTTTGGCAAAACTTTTGTAAATTACTGGTAATCCAAGTAGTAGTAGGCTGAGTTAAGTTTTAGTTTTATTGTGGCTTTTCTGCCGTTCACATTCATTGCTCCCCTCGATCAGTTGTTTTACTTTGCATATGCTAGTTCACCGAGTTCAGTGCTCTATGGTGTTCACAAATTTATTCGGCCTAATTGGTAAGCTTATAAGAAGCTATTTGTAGAGATCTGAATTTAAAGCCGATGGACTTAGGGCATGATACATCCATAAGGGATGGATGTGAGCCCAATAAATATAATATTTCGACACCTTAGGCCTTTTATAAATTCTAGTTCCTTAATAGTTCTTTTAATATAAAAACAAGACTAGTCTAAGATGAAACACATTAGAGAAACATTGAGGGTTGTTTAAAGTGAATTTTTTACACAAAACTCTAAGGCTCTTAATATGTGGGATTGTGAAGGTTTTTAAAATTATGAATTCCTTTTGTAAATATTGATTCAAGTCAAGATCTGATTGTCTTTCATTATAGAATTGAGTTAAATTTATTTACGTTTAATTTATTATATTAATGCCTCCAGAAGGCCATCGTATTAGCAAGTGAAAGAATTTATCTGGTCATTTATTGGAATTTTTTAGTTGTAGTGACACTACAATTACCGGATATTGGATAGATAGGCTAGTCAAAATTTAGTTAATTAATCTGGTCCCTTTATTGGCTAACGCGAATAGATAACAAATGGTATTAGATCCTCCGAAAAATTATAACCTAGGTAGCAGCCTATAATGTTGGAGTGGTGTAATTATCTGCGGATGTTAATAGCGTCATAGAATGTGTGCGCAACGCATTGTGTCATATGTTTGAGTGCTCCAGCGACCTTGCAATAGCCTGTTGAATCATGCGTTTGTCACTGCCCGGTCTATAGTGTTCAACTCCCTTGGTTTGTTCTTTTGATCGATAGCTTGTCTTGTGATTTTATTTTATTTTTGGTCGACGGTAATATGACTAACAAGCTGCTTTTACAAGCAAGCACAGTCAACTTGTGAGCTTCCGAAACAAAAATCCTTAACAATACAAACATAATCAAAAGGACGACACAAAAAACACGTTAGCTGATAATAAGGATACTACATTGGAAGGAGCAGCAAGGAGCATATGTAGGCATTTAATCGGCCCTAAAGAGTCAATCCAAATGTCTATACGTGTCCACCCGTCCTCACATTCACGGGCCAACAGGAGAGCCTGCAAGTGCAAGAGCCTTCACAAGGAAATAGTCTTCCACCACTAGAGGAATTGTGAAACAACTAAGGCCCTGTTCTATTTCGCGTTTTTTAGGATTTAGCTAAGAGCTTACATCTTCTTACAGCTTCTTACATCTTCTTACATCTCTTTACATCTCTTTACATCTCCTTACATCTTATTACATCTCCTTACATCTTCTTATATCTCCTTACATCTCCTTACATCTCCTTACATTTTCTTACATCTTCATTTTATTTATTTTGTATTTATTTTGTATTTTGTATTTTTTTATTTTTAATTGTTAATTTTAAATTTTTTTGTACTTTATTTTTTAGTTTTTTTTAAATCTTTTTTATTTTTCATTTTTCATCTTTTATTTTTAATTTTTTAATTTTTTAATTTTTTAATTTTTTATATTTTTTTAAATTTTTAAATTTTAATTTTGTAATTTTTAAATTTTTTATTTTTAATTTTTAATTTTTTTTGTTTATTCTTTTATTTTTCATTTTTCATTTTTCATTTTTTTTATTTTTTACTTTTTATTTTTTATTTTTTGTTTTTAGTTTTTTATTTTTAATTTTTTAATTTTATATTTTACTTTTTTTATTTTATATTTTTTTATTTTTTAATTTTAATTTTTAATTTTTATGTTTATTTTTATTTTTTAATTTTTAATTTCAAAATTTTCAAAATTTTCAAAATTTTTAGTTTTATTTTTTTTCACTTTTTTAATTAAAAAATTAAAATTTAAATTTAAATTTAAATTTAATATTAAAAATTAAAAAATTAAAAAATTAAAAATTATGAATTAAAAATTAAAAAATAAAAAATAAAAATAAAAATTACAAATTACAAAATTATAAAATAGAAAATTAAAAAATAGCAAAAATTAAAATTAAAATTAAAATTAAAATTTTAAAAAATAAAAAATAAACAATAATAATTAAAAAATAAAAATAATAAAAATAAACAATAAAGAAATAAAAAATAAAATAACAAAAATTACAAAATTACAAAAAATACAAGAAATAAAAAAAGTACAAAATAAAAATAAAAATAAAAAATGAAATAATAATAATAATAATAATAATAATAATAATAATAATAATAATAATAATAATAATAATAATAATAATAATAAAATAAAAATACAAAATACTGCTTCTTAAGTATATTATTTTACTATTATTATTTATCATCTAAAACAAATTATACTATACAACTCTTTTACAATTCAACAACTCCTTACAGCTTCTTACAGTTTCTTACAGCTCCTTATAGCTCCTTACATCTTCTTACAGCTCCTTACTTCTCTTTACAGCTTCTTACATCTCCTTACATCTCCTTGCAGCTCCTTACATCTCCTTACAGCTCCTTACATCTCCTTGTATCTATCTATCTATCTAAAACGCGAAATAGAACAGGCCCTAACAATTCTTGTGAGAATCACCCAAAATTTGTATATTGTATTGACTGCTAAACAGTTGTTTATATACAAGTGTTGGATACAATGCTCTGCTAACCCTAGCTTAACCAAGAAGTCGCTAAGAGATAGTTGAGAATAGGAATGAATCTTTAGAAGATAATACAGAATATTACAAACAAAGTATTTATCTTATTTTGTATCCTAATTTATCCTATTACTCCCCCTCAAGGTGGAGCATACGGGTTGAGAATGTCCAGCTTGCCCTGAAGAAAGTGAAACTGTTGTTTGCCAAGGGCTTTAGTGAAGATGTCAGCCAATTCGTATTTGGGGGAGACATAACTTGTAACAAGCTCACCAAAGAGAATATGTTCTCTTTCAAAATGACAATCAATTTCGATATGCTTAGTGCTCTCATGAAAGACGAGGCTCTTGGCAAAATAAAGTACAGCTTGATTATCACAAAAGAGCTTCATAGGAGAGGTGTGAAATATGCCCATTGTAGCTAAGAAAGTCTTGATCCAGATAAGTTCACTAGTAACATTGGCCATTACCCTGTATTCTGCTTCTGCTGAGGATCGAGAAACTGTTCTTTGTTTCTTTGTTTTCCAGGAGATAGGTGATCCACCAATAGTGACTAGGAAACTGGTGAGAGAGCGTCTAGTGAGGGGGCAGGCATCCCAATCAGAGTCAAGTAAGCAGTTACTTGCAAATTTGAGTCACTGCACAATAGGATCCCTTGGCCTGGGCTTCCTTTAAGATATCGAAGCACTCTTCGTGCACCATCGAAGTGATCTTCTTTAGATGCTTGCATAAATTAAGATAAAATGTGAACCGCAGAAGATAACTCAAGACGGGTGATAGTAAGATAAATGAGCTGGCCCACAAGTCATCGATATTGAGTAGCATATTGCAAAGGAGCACCAGTTGCCAATGCTAGTTTATGATTGACTTCCATAGGAGAGTCCATTAGGAGTCATTTCCAGTGAGAATGAGATCGTCCACATAAACAAGTAATGCCATAAACTTGTTGTCTTTATGATAGGTGAATAGAGAATAATCCGCATATGAACGGACAAATCCGTAAGCCAAAAGCGTGGAGGAAAGCTTTGCAAACCATTGTCGTGGTGCTTGCTTTAAACCATATAAGTATTTATGCAATCGACATACCTTGTTGGGATTGGAAGTGCGCAAACCAGGAGACATGGTCATAAATGCCTCTTCATCAAGATCTCCATGCTACAATGCATTATTGACATCTATCTGATGCAACTCCTAGCCCTTAACGGTAGCCACACTTAGAAATATCCTGACACTTGTCATCTTGGCGAAAAGAGCGAACGTTTCAGTGTAGTCGAAGCCTTCAACTTGCTCATCTCCACAAATCACCAAACGGGCCTTGTAGCGTTCGATGGTACTGTCAGACTTGTATTTCACGCGATACACCCATTTGGAGTTAATGAACTTGTATTTCAAGGGCATCAATTTCTTTGATCATAGCTTCCTTCCAGCGAGGATCTTTCACTGCTTCATGAAAGAATCTTGGTTCGACCTCTTTAGCAACTGCAGTCATATAACATCTATGCGCAATAGAAAATTTGTTACAAGTAACATAATTTGCAATAGGATACGGTTTACTTGAGGAAACCGTAGAAATGGGTGTGGAAGCCTTTGAGAGATGAAAGGGGTCATGATCTTTTGGAAGAACTGAGTAGCATACATAATCCTTCAAGTGATTTTGCGGGTTCCGAATTCTCGTTGCAAGCTTCGGTAGCCCAGTGTTGGTTTGGGCTTGTGGCAGTGGACTGCTCCCCCTGTCCGAGGAGGAGGGCTGTTGTGCTGGCCCACTTTGGTGCACTGGGCGGTTGGGAGCTGCTGGTGAGTTGGGCCGCCTGTGGCCTGGTAGATGGCGCTTCTGGACTAGACTGGCCATCCCATGATGGGCGCACAACAAGCTAGTTGCTATTGGGCTGAGCATGCGGTTGGGCCAGGTCGAGATCCTGGTGTGACAGGTCATGTCGCTGGGCCTGGAAAGTGTCTAAGGCAGATGGGCTAGGTCGAGATTGATCATGTGGTTGGGTGCTGGCCCAATTGGCATCATCATAATATCCAGTTTCATGCAAACCAGATAATTGCTCAGGACCCGAATGAACTTCCGAGCCATCATGCTCAACTATAGCAAAAGGTAAGCAAATTTCATCAAAAATGACTTCTCGGCTCACAAATATATCACCGGTACACCTTCCAACCTTTCTTCCCATGATGGTATCCTACAAAAACACACTTTCTACTTCTAGGTTCAAATTTATCTTTTGGCCTTGGACTATGATGAGCATAGCATAGGCACCCAAAAATGCATAAATGATCATAGGAAGGTTTACAATTGAACAATATCTCGTAGGGAGTTTTTCCTTTGAGAAGAGAAGAAGGAGTTCGATTGATGAGATATCCGGCCGCTAAGACACACTCACCCCAAAACTCAAGAGGCAAGTGAGCTTGAAATCTTAGGGCTCTTGCCACGTTAAGAATGTGGCGGTGTTTGCACTCAACCATACTATTTTGTTGAGGCATATCTACACAACTTGTTTGTTGCACTATTCCTTGTTCACTGTAATATCGTTTCATAGATTTAGAAGTGAATTCCATGCCATTATCACTTCTAATTGCCTTAACTTTGACTCCAAATTGGGTATTTACCATGGAACAAAAATCTTTCAAAAATGAGATGCTCCACTCTTTTCCTTCATTAGAAAATCCACACACCCCGACTAGTATCGTCCACAATGGTTAAGAAGTATTAGGCACCACAAAATGCTTTCACACGATAAGGACCCCATATGTCACAGTGAATTTGATCAAAACAATTGGATGCTTTATTATCATTAAGAGGAAAAGGCATACGAGTTTGTTTAGTGCGCAAACATACATCACACAAACGATTCTTATTGCTACCCTTAATATTCTTTGAAATATATGATAATGCCTTATGAGATGGATGACCCATTCTGGAATGCCATGTATCATAAGATAGAACCATGTTTGCTTGAATTGTTTCCGCTACTAGCTTCTTAAAATAATAGACCCCTCTCTTAGGCTCAACTACTCCAATCGGGCTTATCGTAGTAAGGTCCTGTATCACACAGAGCGTTATCATAAATCAATTGCGCGATAGATATTAGGTTGCATTTTAACCCGGGAACAAAAAGAATGTTGTTCAAAATAATTTTGGAACTAAGATAAACTGTTCCAAGTTTGATAGCTAGTGTCTTGTCCCCGTTTGGCAAAGCAACTGGAACTGCTTCGATCTCTTGTACATCCTTTAACAAATTCAGCACACTAGTCATATGACAAGACGCTCCTGAATCGAGAAGTCATATATCCTTACCCGATAATTTTTTGTAGCCAGATTTCGGAGATTCAATGAGACTTAGTAATTTTTGCATTTGCTCAGCCGTGAACCCAGCCGAGACCAGCCCAGAATCAGAATGCAGACCCTATCCAGAACCGGGTTGGGACTGCTGGAAATCTGTAGCATATTATGCTGCCTTCGCCGAGACTTGGTGGGACTGTTGGGCCGTTCCTCAGCCTCTTCTTGTGCTAGCCTGTCCTCTACTGTGCCAGCGTCTGCCTCGATTTCTTCCGCCACGTCCACCTCGGTTGCTCCAACCCGGGGCATACCCCACAATCTCGAAACAGTTGGCCTCCTCGTGACCATTCTTCCCACAATGTGTACATGTTACTCGTTCTTTTTGCATTGAATTTGGGCGGGCCAAGTGTGATACGGCAAAGCAGGCCATATTCTCGTGTCATTGCTCTCGGTTTGACATTGTGTTTTTATGGTTCTCTTCTTGTTGAACCATATTAAAAATCTTCTCCATTGATGGCAGCGATTCCATAGCACGGATTTGACTACGTAACGTTGAAAAAGATTCATCGTCAAGGCCCATCAAAAATTGATGGATTTTGCCCTCCTCCATGAACTTGACAATTTTATCCGCCGATCCACACTTACATGGTGGAATTTTGACGTAATTATCGAGCTCGTTCCTTAGTCCTATGAGTCTCGAGAAAAAGTCCACCACCTCTTGCTTATTTTGCTTGCAAGAGGCAATTTCAGCTTTTAGTTTGTGAATTTTTGGTATGTTAGCCACAGCATAACGCTTGCGTAAATTATCCCGTAATTCTTGAGCGGAATCGACATAGGCAACACTCATGTGAAGTTTAGGGTCAATTACGTTCATAATCCATGATTGTATCATGGAGTTTACCATTTCCTAAGCATTAATTTCAACCTGGCTTTTCCCATCTTGTTCTTTTGGGTTAGTAATCGTCCCGTCAATGAATCCAAGTTTATTTTTGGATCGTAGAGATGTTCTAACCGCACTCTCCCAAAGTTCATAGTTCTTCCCATCAAATTTAATTGAAGTTATGATTGCTCCGGGAGAGTCGAATGGGTGAAGAAAGTACAGGCTTTGATTGTCAATGGAAAAGGTTTGATCTTTGGTCATGGTTGGTGGAAGGGGACGAAATAGGCGTGCTGTGCTTTGCCTTTTCTTTTTTTTCTTTTTTTTAAGGTTCAAGGTGAGAGTCCCAAATGCTCTGATACCATGAAACAACTAACAATTCTTGTGGGAATCACCCAAAATTTGTATATTGTATTGACCGCTAAATAGCTGTTTATATACAAGTGTTGGATACAATGCTATGCTAACCCTAGCTTAACCAAGAAGCCGCTAAGAGATAGTTGAGAATAGGAAGGAATCTTTAGAAGATAATACAAAATATTACAAACAAAATATTTATCTTATTTTGTATCCTAATTTATCCTATTAAATGGAGACATGCACAAACTGACGAAAATCCTAGTACCCACCACCACAATCTGCCCTTTTAAACTGTTGGCCGGGCCTAGTAGAGTTAGGCCTAACGGCCACGAATGTTGCATAGAATGACAACCCTGGCTGCCCCATGACTTATATAAGGAGGCTCATAGGGATTAGCCTTGAGGAATCAACAATCAGATCTCTCATAATCTCCCATTCTGCTCTCACGGTTGTCTTACCATCCAGTGGGTTTTTAGGTTCAGGACGTGAAATCCTAAGGCGACTCTAGTAGCCACCTAGGATCCATACTGAGGTAGGCTATTCCCGACAGAGAATTCTGCAATCAGATTAGTCCTAATTCATCCTACATAAACCACGAGGCTTCCACGCCCCATCAATGATCAAAGTGTCTGAATAGAGGATCGCGAGCCCCATGACCAGCTATATGGTACCCATGAACTGCTCGGAGGTAGAGGGCACCGTGCAGGACGCGACAAAGGAGCCATCCTCATATAAGCATGGCACTGCAAATCCCAAAGTTGATGACGCAACTTGAAGAAGAGTTCCGGCACCGGTCTGCAATCTTCAAGCAGGCATTCATTAAAAAGACCAGATTGTCCAAAGCAAACACACAAATTGACACAAAATCTGATGATCCTGTGGGTCCACTGTGGATAAATCTCGCAACCAGCCCTGCAAACCAACTTTACTAGCTGCGTCGGCCCTTATGCCTAAGGAAGACGAGGACTAGAGATGGACGGCAAAAGGGACAATCGCGAAATAAACGTTCACCTATCTCCTCAATCGGCAGACAAAAAGTACACAAGAAATCATGACCAAGAAGCAGCGATTGCTTTGACTGCTGTTGGGTGATTAAGACATTCAATTTGTTAAGAATAACAGCAGGAATTTTAACAATACCCATGACTTGATTCTCGAGTGTGACTAATCTATACTATTATATAATAGCAATGTTGTGATGATGTGGATTTTTCCTAAATTCTCATAAATTAGAGTTTTTAGATCGTTGGATACAATCTCTCTCTTGATCTCAACTGTTAATTCAATTTTGATTATATTTAAATAAATTTCAAAACTTCCTAAATTACAATTGCTTTGCTATGTTAGCCTATGTGGTTTTTTTTGGTATGTTTTCAATAACAAGAAATAAAATTGCAGAATTTTGTTGGAAAAGGCAACTTTATTTATTTTTTGTTAGTTTTCTAGATTTTATGTTATTCATAGAATAGACCTTCCAAAGATTTTTTTTTCTTTTTAAAGAATATTAATAGTTTTATGTTTCTTTGTGACAAAGAATATTAATACTTTTCTAAATTCGTACAAAGCACGGGTAACAAATTGCCTAATTTGATAGGGTCCAGACCTTCCAAACATTGCACAGTCTGGACCCTCTAGCATTTGCACAGTGTGTCACTGGTTTTAGGAATTTTTTTTGGCTTCTTAAAGTATATTGATTTATTTTGCTTTCAAAAGAGTATTAATGGTTTTAGGCTGTTTCGATTATTGTGAGTTATTGGGCTAGAAAAAATTATAAAACTTTTACTGTAGAATCTACATGTTATTTTGGAATTTTTTTGTAAATTTTTACATATTTTGGATGTTTAATTTGTGAGTTATGAACTTTTTATTGGAATTGCCCTATTTTAGTGCATGATTTGATCTACTATTTCAATTACTAGGAGTTATTTTCTTGGAGGAAAATTGTGAAAATTTTACTATATATTATCTATAATACTTGAATATTTTTTGTAAATTTTCATGAATTTCTGATGTGTATCTTGTGATTTATTCATTTTTGATTGAAATCTCCCTGTTTTAATGTATATCTTCGGGTACTGTTTCAATTTTTATGGATGATTAGCAATACAACATCGTGTAAATAAAAATGGATGAATTTATAAAATATTGTGATTTTGCTATCCAATATAACTATAATTACATCATGTCTTTCATGTTTAATATTTAAATATTAAATTTTGATACAATAAATTTAATATATTTGTAAAATCAAACCCCTTTCCATCTCCGCCTAAAAAAGGAAATCGAACATAAAAATAAAAAAGAAAGCAAAACAAAAATAAAATCAAAACAAAATACAAAAAAATCCATTTAATTCACTTAGTAGGATTGAATATGGATGCAATCAAATTAGCAATACAACATTGCATAAAAAAAAAGTGGATAAATTTATAAAACGTTGTGATTTCACTATGCAATATAACTACAATTAGATTATGTCTTTCATGTTTAATATTTAATAATGGAATTTTGAAATTACATTAGATACAATGATTTGTCAAACATAATATATTTAAGGAATAAAAGAGTTATTACCCAATAAAATATTATTATAACATAAAACTCTTTTACCTTGCCAAATGGGTTTCTATTGTTAAGTACTCTTGATTATACATTTTGAGTTGTATGTTAACTCATAGAAGGTATGCCTAACGAGTTTTGATTGTTAAGTACCCTTGATTATACATTTTGAGTTGTGTAGTTAACTTAGTTAATGGTTTATTTTCAATAAGTTTATTGTTTTAATATTATTATTTCTCATCCAAAACGTTCACTATAAAACAAACATATTTTATTTCAATTATATTAAGAAATATTTTCTTTACTGATGGTATTAAATTTTAGTCGTAAATATGAGTAATATATCATAATTGTCACAAATGATACGATACAACTCTTCAATAATTCAACAACTCCTTACATCTATCTTTACAGCTCCTTAAATCTTCTTGCAGCTGCTTACATTTTCTTACAACTCCTTACATTTTCTTATAACTTACAGCTGTATCTTATCACGAAAGAAAATAGGCCCTAATATATATATATATATATATATATATATATATATATATATATATATATGTATGTATGTATGTATGTATATATATATATACACACACACACACACATACATACACGTACACAATACGTCAATCATACTCCTGGGAACATATGCTCCCACGAGCCACATCATCAAATATATACTAAAAAAATAAATATATGACAAATACACGCGTGAAATATATATATACATGGATAACGAGATTATGTGCTCTCGGGAGCACATAAGAAATTGTCCACGTATATACGTACGTATGTATATGTGTAGATATATGTGGGGGGGGGGGGGCGGGGGTATATATATATAGAAACACACACACACACACACACACACACACACACACACATATATATATATATATATATATATATATATATATATATATATATATATATATACACGCGCGCGCGCGCTTGCGTGTGTGTGCGTGTGTGTATTCAAACTGTCTATTGTAGCATGCGCCGTGCAAAGCACGGGTCCAGACTAGTACAACAGTAATCAAAATGATCCTTCCTGCCGGCGAGAGGAGCTTCGCTTGCCATTCCTGTACCCAAATACTGTCCAAAAGAATCTTCTAAAGATAATACTACTTTGTACTATATTTTGGTTATTTATTTGATGATTACAGCTTAAGAGCTATAGCTTGTGTTCATTAGATATCCGTTTTTTTTTCCCCTTAATTCTTAATTAAGCAACTCGCTATAATATCTTGCAAACTAATATTACGTTGTGCTATATTTTGGGCTTTTTATTTATGCCTTTTTCATGTTCTTTTTTTAAATTATGTTGCTAATTTATTGTAAATTAATATTATGCTTAGGACAGAACGGTACCATGCAAATCAAGCCTGTTATGTTAGCTATGTTTAATCGAATATTTGTAAAGTCTATTGGTAAGTATTTTCACATTAATTTGTTTTGTTTTTCATCTCCTAATGTTAGTCTGCTATTTGGTTCATAATTGCTGAGGGTGTAGTATTGTTGTTTAATTATTTTTACCTAGTGAACATTTGCCTATTTTCAGTATTTTCAGTACGTTCCCCAAACAAAACCCACTAAAAATTTGATGTTTTTGGATATGTAAGGTCCCATGTTTCTTTTTACATCGCAAAGCCGAGTAAAGTTGTTACAAATGATAGCTAGTGCAAAATGATAGCTTAGCGAAATAAGCATGTGTATGATGTCGATGACAAGCCTTGTTATTGTTAATAGGCATTTATTTGGCTTGTAGATAAGCAATTTAGTTACTTGATGTAAGCATCTTGATAGTATTATAATAGGTATGTAAATGTTGATAAGCATTTATCAGGCGTGTGCAGATAAGCATTTAGTTATTTGATGCAAGCATTTTGATTGTTGCTATAGTTGGTTTGTAAATGTTGATGAGCATTTTGATTGTTAATGTTATCGTTGCTTGTTTGTTAAGAAAGGAATAAAAAGAAGAGCCCAACAAATGTAAAATGGCAGTTCGGTGAAGCAAGCGTTTGTTCATGTTGATATAAGCATTTTATATTTTGTTGTTTAAATATTAACATCCTAAGTCTTATTGCTATTTAATTTTGCAAACGCTTTATTCATGTATTTATAAGCATGTTGGTTCTTCACATGTAAGTATTTTGAATTTTTTTTATAAAATGATTTATTTTAATTTTTCTATAAAATGATTTTGAGAAGTAAAATACTAAACTTGTTACATAATTCAATAACTAAAAAATTAAAAATAAGATCCAAAGACCGAAAGAAAACATGCGAAATCAAGGAAAACCCCAACATAGACAAAATAGTAAGAGAAATTCAAAAATGTAAAAAATAACAAAAAAATTTGTACTAATTAAGACGAAATGATGAACTAGTTTTACAATTGTAAAAGTGAATGAAAAAAAGAACGAAAATAAGAGCCAATAAAAGTAAAATGGCAATTTCAGGTTAAATCGTGTCAATTTCAAATCGAAATCGGTTCGATTTATGTGAGGTTTATATTGTTCTTAGCAATTTTAAGTTTAGAACATATTGTTGTGTTGAGTCAGACTTTTATCAATTTTATTTGTATTTAACCGTCTCTTGTAAGTATCCCCCAAAAAAAAACCAAAAGCCCAATGAGGATATGGTGCTGGGCCGTTATACTTGAGGACAGAGTAGCTTGGCCCAATGGACATCTATGGCCCACATTCCATCGCTTTATGTCGCAAACAACAGCTCACCAAGCCTTTCACGATTGATGATTGAGACTCTGCCCATCATGTTGGCCCATATTTTCCCTCGTCGGGTAATAATAAGTCTGTTTCAAACAAAATAAAATAAAATAAGAGCAACTTTTTTTTTTTTTTTGCTGAACAAAATAAAATAAAATAAGAACAACTTAATAATAAGTTAATACCATTTTATTGGGTTAGCAACAAACAAAAATATAGTTTTAAAATTCGTTCCAAATATAAGCTTTAAGCCATTCTGCCTGCCACTTCCCAAATGAGAGCCAGACATAAAAACCTAATCTGAAAATATAACGTTGCTTCTTTTTTTTTTGGGGGGGAGAAGATTGAGAGACAAATGCACCCTTCAGCTGAAATTTCGGCATATTTTAAAGTATAGGTCAAACACACCATCCCTACATGGCATAATAAATTTTGTCATATGATCTCACTTAAAATTTATTTTAAAATAATGTAAATTCGAATTTATGTATAGGTTAGAAAAGTCAGAAAGTAAGATACTCGGTATTTTCCTCAAAACTAAGAAAATTTTAACCATCTCAACCAAAAGTTTAAGCTGATAGTTGAAGGTCCAAGAATAGGTTCTACTGAGATTCAAATTTAAGATATCTCGCTCAGAAAAGCTCTAATATCATGTTCAAGAACCAACTCAACCAAAAGCTTAAGCTGATGGTTGAAGGTCCAGGAATAGGTTTATATTCTAACACGCCCCCTCACGCGAATGTCATTTGGGCTTAAAGCGTGGATGCTGCAAAAACTCTCAATACCTTGTGCAATAAATCAATATGGGGGTTGCTGAAATTCAAACTTGAGACCTCTAACTTAGAAATGCTCTGATACCATGTTTAAAAACCAATTCAACCAAAAGCTTAATCTTTTGGTTGAGATGGTTCTTGAACATGTTAGAGGATAAACCTATTCCTGAGCCTTCAACAATCAGTTTAAGCTTTTGGTTGAGATGGTTCTTAAATATGGTATCATAGCCTTTATAGCCAAAAGGTCTCGAGTTCGAATCTCAACAGCCCCCATAATGATTTATTACACAAGGCAGGAGGAGCCTTTGTAGCAGTCACATTTCAAACACAAAGGGCTTTCGCACGAGGGGGCGCGTTAGACTATAAACCTATTCATGGACCTTCAACCATTAGTTTAAACTTTTGGATGAGTTGGTTCTTGAACAAATAGAAAAATGTACATATTTTTAATATACAACCAATATGAAAAATCTTACAGGTTTTTTATGAATATAGTAGTTGTATAAATATAAAAATAGAATTTAACGATCTGAAATAATATTTAAGCTTCGATATGAAGCATATATGCCATTATAGAGAAAATAAGTCAACGTGTTTCAAAATTGTAATACAAAAATCGCATTTATATTTGAGTTTCGACGTTAGTCATGCATGAAAATAGTCAAACTGTAGGTGACGAAAGCATTTAAACTATTTTACCTATAAGTTTATCCATGACAATTTTATTGCTATCATCGTACAATTGAACATTAGATTGAATTTAATTTCAAAATGTTTAATTCAAATAGGATTTCATTTTTTGGGTTCTATTCAATTTAGTGAGAATTTTTTTAAAAAAAATTTATTTATAGGGAGGTGAAAGTAATGTTAATACCAAAAAATCACCTCAAGTGAGGTACATATTTGGTTCTACATGTTTGTTGGCTTGAATTTATCTTATTGATATTTAATTGACTTGTTTAAAGGTTTATTTTCATTAATTATGTTATTTCAATATTATTTTTTATTATCAAAAAAGATAATTGTAGAAAAATATTTTTTTTTTGTAATGTTAAAATATAATTTGTTTAGTGATGTTATAAAATTTATTTCATTAATATCAATAATACACGTACGAAATATATTTTCATGAAATAATTTTTTCATAATTCATACATTAAATACCAACAATTATACATATATATCTAAAAATTATACTATATAATTTTTTTAATAATTCAACAATTTCTTACATTTATCCTTGCAGCTCTTTACAACTTTTGACATTTTCTTACAGTTATTTACATTTCCTTATAACTTACAAAGTTACAACTGCATTTTATCGCGAAAAAGAACAGGCTTAGCCCAATCTAACTATAGAAGGTTACAATTAAATTGGTTTCGGCAGTTAAACTAACACTTTGTGGTTATTAGTAGTTAGATTTAATGGTTAGTAGTGTTTAGCGACAATTAGAAATATTAGCGAGGATTCAGTTCGAGTTATTTAGTTTTT
>JACYFF010019584.1:106333882-106364379 GCA_017589665.1 Selenicereus undatus | reverse complement strand
ATATATATATATATATATGCAAAGCAGTAAGATGGGTGTTGTATCTCCATCAATGGGAATCTGTGAGTGGGCCTTTCCCCATATCACAATTATCAAATATGAACAACTCAGAAAACAAAGTTTTGCAAGTTGAGAAAAATGTGTTTGCCTTTTTGTCCTTGATTTTTCAACAAAATGGATCCCCTCCATATTTTTGAATTAACACCTCTGGTCCTCAACGTTCTTTGTTGGTCCATCTGTGTGCATATATGTCTACTCAATGTTTTCTTCACATTTTAGCATTTGGCCTTATTGCCTGTTAATTATCGGCTCGTTATATATGGATTGTTAGTTATTAGTTAATTACGTTAACCGATAAGTTCATATCAAATATCGATTTGGTAGTATTAGCGGCTTTCAGTAATTAGTCCTAATGATTGAATACAATTTTGGATGCATAATATTATCTAAAATGATACACAGAAAAATGTTACATATAAATTACTATGTTTTCCAAACAGAAACTTTGATGATCATATCACATCATTATCGCGGTGTAGGGCTTCTCTTTTTTCTCAATGTCTTCATCCATGGCGTGATATTATTAGAATTGGATTAGACAAGAAAGGTTGTACTCAAACCCCCAAACAGAGGAGTAATATGATTCAATAAGCTCTTTTCTCTGTTCTTTTTCTTTGTTTTTGAGAAGGGGTTTCACACTGAGCCTTATCAGACAAAGAACATATAAAAAGAAAATAATAACTCCAGGTTCAAAAAAAATAGATCAAGACTTCATTGATGTCAATAAGCAAGTATTGACTTTAGGAAACATGTGTCTCCTTTTTTTTTTTTTTAGGTTATTATTAAACCAATAATGGCAAAAGAATAACAAAATAGTACAAAAGAGCTATTCCAGTACTGGCCAAAATGATCCAAACAAATAATCATACAAAACAAATTCACCCCGTCATCCCCTCTTGACCAATAACTCTCATAAACTACAGCCCATGAAAAAACTCCACTTGCACGTTTTGCTACTGGACCATCTCAATTTCCAGCCGAGTAAAATCCTCTACCAAGATTCCTTTCTAGTGGCGATATACTTAAGCACTTGCATATCATAACTTGCCCATGCCTGCGACATTCATTAATCACCATCAACAGTAGCTCATACCTCACTCCAACTACCTCTCTCAAGAAGCCAACTCGTCCTTCTTTGAGGTGCTGGCCATATGTTGTTGGTTGATGCTGCAGCAAAAGCTTAATCCAAGCTCTCAATGTCCCTTCACTCTCAATTTAATTAATCACCATCAACAGCAGCTCATACCTCACTCCTACTACCTCTCTCAAGAAGCCAACTCGTCCTTCTTTGAGGTGCTGGCCATATGTTGTTGGTTGATGTTGCCGCAAAAGCTTAATCCAAGCTCTCAATGTCCCTTCACTCTCAATTTAATTTCCTCTCTTTTTAATCCCTTGATTTGTTGTCCCATCTTAAAAATCCAGGATGTCCACCACGTGTTTGATAAATGTCCCCATAGACTTTTGATTAATTGCATCTTGTAAAGTGTCAAGCAAGATCAGAGGCTATACACAGCTCGTATAACTCTTCTCATATGATCGAAATTTCCTTTGGATGGATTCAAAGCCTCTAAAATTTTAGACTACAACCCTTCTCTTTCCTCAACTCACCTCTGACTTGTGCTTGAATCAAAACCTCAAACATTCAAACACTTGCTCAACAATAAAGTCGTTCACCTCCTCTGCCTAATTGCATCTATGATTCAACCATTGAGATCAACATCTAATTACTCCTGATAACTATACCAGTGAACCACCAGTTTCTTATGTCCTCTTCTCCAGTTCCCATTTGACTTGAATGCAAGAGCACCTTCACAATGATGGCTTGGGTGTTGATATTGTGGAAATATCATTACTAAATTAGATCTTTATTGATGTGTTCTACAATTATCTTGCTCTTCTTTAGGCTCCTTGTTATCCTTTTAGTAGCAGCATTTTCATTCTCAATGACTGTCATCCCTAAAAGCTTTCCTATCTCAAGGGATTCCTTTGCTAACTTTTGTATACTCTCTGAGGTGTTGCTGCTTGATGTTGACACCCTTCTCCTTCTGTTCAGTGTCCTCTTGCTGTCTTCCAATATTCTTTTTGATCTCTTTGTTGTTTTCTTCCTCTCCTTACTTTTCTCCATTGCTTCATGAATGATAGGGTCTAGCTCGACAGGTGACTAAAAGCCTAGGGGCTATGATAATGAATCACTTTCTTCTTGGTTTTGACCCTCCTTATTTTCCACTTGTTGTTCAACATTTTTCAATGGTTGAGGAGTAATTGTTGCTACTACTAAATCTTAGCTTACAAAACCTGGAAGATAATAGTCATTATTCATTTGTTGCTTCTCAACTTCTAGGGTGGTAAATGCTGTGCCAATTTCAAAATCTCCTCAGAATATCCATTCTAACTAAAGCACGCAGTGTTAGTTCTAGTGTTGGAATTAATGTTTCCATTGGACCTATCCCTTGACCTTTCATTACCCTCAACATTTTCTAGATCAATTTCAAAATTCGGTGTCTCTTGGACTGCTTCCTCCTCTATAGTTCTTGCCATCTTGTCATTCCTTCTTAACTCACTCCACACCACATCATCATCTGATGCCAGATCATCATCTTTTTCTTCATGATTTGAGTCCATAGCTTCCATGGAGGAAGTTGAAGTTGTATGGACCTTCTGAATAACTTGTACAGTAGAACCAACCTCTTTGATCGCAATTTTGTAACCTGAGTCTTCAATAGACATGACTATATCCCCATTAATGGCCCTAAGTATGTCAGTGTTGATTAATACCTTCATTGATTCAAATTTGAAAGAATCGGAATTGTCAATGGACTTCCCCAAGCATACTGCCCTTCCCCGAAGCTCAGCAATTCTTCTAAAATTCTCTCCTTTCCAACCATGAGGGGGAACCCCAACTATTTCAATCCACACTCTCCTTGTTTCACAGGTTTCATACTTATCCCATCTCTTAACATTAATGAACCAATGGCCTAGTTCATCGTGATTACCCAAGACTTCCTCCATTTGTTCTATTGATGGGAATGTTAGTATGAATTTGAATTTGCTTAGTGAGCAAATTTTTGTGCATTGTTTGAAATCATTGATTAGTGCAGTTGCTAAAGCTCCTAGATCCCTTGGTTCTTCTGAAGTGCATACAAGACTTCTGTTGAGCCATACCTTGAATTCTACATTCAATTCTCCTTTCATTATTCTTTCACTTTGTTGCTCTTCTTGATTGTCGCTCGTACTTTTAGGATCTTTGAATCCATTTGAATTTTGCACCTTCCTTCTCCAGTCATGATTCTGCTCCTTTCTCTTCCAGACTGTTCTAGTTGTCCTTTTGCTCTATTGTGCTTCTTTGCTGTTATTGTTCCATTTTCTTCCTCTGATTTTTCCTTTATCATATTTTGCCATGCACACTCTAATCTTGCTTCCTCTGATGGTGGAATTGCTAAGGATGAAGATACTCTTCACTGCTTCTTCCTCTCTCTAGAACCTAACAAAGCCATATCTCGTATTGTTTCTCCTCCCTTTTCTTAGAGGAATATATGTATCACTCACTTTTCCAGTTCTTTGGAAGATCCCTTAGAGACCATATTGATCAAGATTTTGAGGAATATTTTGAACAAAAACAGTGAACTCCTTTATGCTGCCTTGATTGACCCCCCCTTCCAGTTCCTCCTGCTCTCTCCCTCTCTCATCTTTTTTAGCCTGGGAAAAGAATACGTCCATCAACATGTGTCTCCTTTAAATAAAAAATTGTGAGGCTTTGGGGTTTTGGGAAAGAATGATTCAGCTATTTTGGGAGTTTGAGGTTGCTATATAAAAGTTGAATGATGTCTAAATCACTAAATATCCGTAATATACCGTTACGCTCCTTAATCTTAGCGGGGAATTACGAACATATTGGACTTTGAAAATACAAATTATGGGGAAGACCGTCCCTTAATAAAAGTATATGTAATATCTATAATTTGCAACTTAGTAGGGACATATCATACAACTAAATCACCAATTGCAACCCACCAACAAGCAAAGTAATAGTCATTTACCATATGTTTGTTGCAATCATATTGAACTGGATTAAATGTCAGGAATGTCACTGGCCCCTCACAACGACGCTTATATCGAACATAAGCTTGCCAATCCATATAATTTCACCGACAATTAACTAATCGTATGATATACTGAATCTGTCGAAAACTTACTGATAGTGGGTTGGTTCATTGACCTTCAAGTAAAAAGATTGGGTCCACGGTCCAAAAGATACTATATACCTCTTAGTAGAACTGTAAGAATCCTTACAACCAGTCCATACAATAATTAATGACTCTAACTACAAAACTATATGCTATGATTCAAAGTGCCCCGCAAAAAATCTTCAAATTTGTTCCGCAATATGGAGGTGAGTAGTATGGGAAGCGTGAATAAATCAGGAAATTACATGGATTGCATAAACAATAACATAGTTAAATGCTATAAAGCCCTTATCATACTTGAGTACTGAGAAGAGCTTGCAAGCTACTCATCATCATGAAAGGATAAAGGGGGGAAAAAACACTGCTAAGGTAAGAAGAAGAGGAGCAAGGGCTCTGATACAATGTGAGATTTGGGGGGGGGGGGGGGGTTGGGGAATTACTCATTCCTAGGGCCTGGAATTGCATTTATACAAAAGTTATAGAATGTTAAAACTACATAAACATTCCACAACACGCTATTATAAATAAAGATGTAGAGCAACAATGCATGTGTGAGAACTGAAATGAATTAGGTACATTTGAAGCAGGACACTGCTTACTGCTTCCAATCAAGGGACTTTTATAAGCATAATTTTTTTTTTTGGGGGCGTCTGTTAATCAAATTGGCCTCCTTCTTTTTCCCCTCCTTCTTTGTCTTCGCTAGCATGTGCCCTAAAATGCTTATCGCTATCCACTTTCACCTTCCCCCCCCCCCCCCCCCCCTCGCCCCTCTTTTGGTGAACTAATTTACTCCCGTTCCCACACAAAAAAACCCCACTCACATATGCAGCTAGTATTCAGTACAACGTAAGAAACAGCAAATCTATTTCTGGGATTTAGTACAGATTTCTGGGCCGTAGTTACAGGGAGAACAGATTAACGTTCTAATTACTAGTGAAGCCCAAATATTAGCCATTAACCCATTGGTGAGCACCGCAGTACAACACCCTCAATTATGTTTCTGTTCGTTTTTCCTTCTAATTTGTTCAAAAACTTCCAAGTGAGCAACCCTGAAGTTTTTAGTTGAATCTGATATTTGGTTAAATCTAAAATTTTCTGGGATGAGCTCCGAGATTTGTAGGCATTGAAATTGCTATAAAATGTCAAACAAATTAACTTGCAGGTCAAGGAATAAAATTATTTTTAAAAATTTTTAAGTTTAATTAGTAGAATCGTCTGTAAAACTTTCTTCAGATTTTTTTTTAGTGAAACTCTATAATATTCTACCAAAAAACCATAGACAACCCTCTCAGAAGATGAAAATGAAGGGAGTCCATATTTATTAATTAATTATAATATTATAACATTACGAGCCTTGTCAGTTCAGATGATAGTTTACGATATTGGTGATAAAAACTTGAATTTAATGACCGTCTCCATCTTTTTATCTCCCTTACAAACATAAACATTCTCGAGGTCCAAAATTACGAATGAAAACCCAGATTATATCTATAATCCTATCAAAAAAAATAAGTGTGCTATAAAGAAATCAAGTACTAACAATAAATGAGGCGGCAAATGTAAAACTAATGAGAGCGGACAGTGACGAAACGGCTATTCATAATGATATAAACTTGCGTAAAGTGATGGGGAGCCCAGTGTTCCCCCACACCCACACTCCTTCGATTAAAGATCGAGCGTGACTCCCCGTTTCAGAAGCTCCTAATTGGTCGCTACCACTTGACACTTCACCTTATCACATGAACCCCCTTATCCCATGTCCAACCTGTGGCTCACAAAATTGAAACATGATGATCCCATCCTTCACTTCGCTGTAAAATCAAATGATTCAACATCAATTGTCAATTATTCATCAATCACATTAACAATAATTGGACTACATCAAATAAACGCGTCTACCCTAACCTTCATTATATATGGCCGGAAAAGATTCAAATATATGCAAAAGATACGTTTGATTGCATTCATAGAGGACTAGAGTACTATAGTTCTGAGGACTACCATTCAACATATAAAATCACGACTTACTGTAGTAAATGTTATATTGCCGCCAAAATAGTGGAATTATAGTCGTCCCTACCACTAAAGAGATCGATTTTCTAGTTCAATAAAGACGTCAATAAGGCTGCAAGAAAGATTCCCTTTGAGTCCTGCAATGTAGGAAAAATTAGAACTTTACCTTGATGTAGAAGCTTTGCCTGCATCTCGTCTATTGATTGCTACCCATAAGTTAGGTGGTTACTAGAGTCACTAAGGAGTCCACGCTCCAAACCTGAACCTCAAAGATGACAAGGTTGTGTGAGGGAGAGGGCAGAAAGCTCATCAGATCTAGGGAATGTTTTTGCTGTTGAGTTGTTTCATTCTTGATCCATTTATCCTCCTTTTATAATAGCACATAGCTTGTAACAGAATCAGGGAATTCATTTAGCTGACTAATACTAAATTAATCACCTTCTAACCATTGTATAAGTGGGAGATTATGGTGACATAATGTAACTGTTAATCTTTGGTCAATATGCAAAAATAAATAAAATAGCCATGAGAAAAGGCAAGATCTAAGATGTTCCTAAACAAATCTGCAAAATCATGATATGAGTGAAATCTGATTGGCACATTATCAGTGCAGTGAGGATGATGAATACTTTCACTCAGAAAGCAGAGCTATGACAGATATCAGAGTCAAAGACAAACAGGGTCAAAACATCTGCAACCAATATGTAAATTGATTGATTAAAAAAAGGATAATGCTGCTGTACATTCAATTACTCTTTCAGTCCCTCATGACACAAACTAAGAACAAGTCAAACAAGTTGGGAGGACCATCAGCTTCGAGCTTGGCTAAGATTCCTGATCTTGCGCAATAATCTCAGTCTTAAAAGGAGATCATAGAGCAATTTAATACAGCCTCTACTGCTCAAAACAAACAGTTTTTCAAACCGTTCCCCTCAGCTCAAATATCAAAATACCTATAGAATCGAGCCATGTCAGCATTTTGACTACGATAAATACGCATATGTTGGATACAATTTTATATTTTTTTCAGGACAAAAAGAGAGACAAGTTTTCAAGTATGAACTAAACATGAGAATTCTTAGATAACCACAATTTGAATAGTCTCATTTTTCCAGTCTACATAAACTATGAAAAATGAATGTTTCAATCACTATAGGAAAGAATTGCTTCTACAAAAGAAGAATGCAGCAAGCAGCGAGGCTATCCGTTATGTCTAAAAAATCAACATAGACAAAATCCGTTCCCAGATCACCAAGAGAAAATACGGACAAATACACAGCAAATGCATTTAATAAAAATTCAATCTTACTTAGCTATGTATCTATCACTTCACAGAATATTTAGTATAATTAACTGCCAATTCAAATTAAATTGACGTGTAAATTCAAGAATATTTTTTTTTTTAAAAAACTGAAGACAAGCATTCATGAAGAATTCACAAATATTGATTTTACATGCTACAAAGACATGGTCCTCTTACAATTGGGTCAAAACAGAGTGGACATGTGCTGCAGGGCCAACACTTGCTCTCCCAAACCAATTATAATACATTATTGTTGCACATCATCAAGACCCTCTCAGCATTTGCATATTTATTTAGTTACCCATCTATGCACAAACACCCCCCCCCCCCCCCCCCCTTCTCAAATTTCTTCTTCCCTTCTCCAATTCAAACAACTAAGCACATTGCAACAACCTCATCCTCCACCATTCAATTCCCACCCATTTTTCCTCGACTAACCCCTGGAGGAATCAAATGTCGTACGAAGATTCAGACTTATATTACTCATCAACATCGGAGAAGAAGTCCAAGCTGTTCAAGAAAGGCAGCAAAGCATCCTCATCATCAAGCTCTCTGGATCACTCCCTAAGAAGGAGCTTCTCACATAAACCCTCATCCTCAGGTAACAAATCATTGTCGTCGTCATCGCCGTCATCACTGTGCAGGAGCTCCTCATTGAAGAACTCCTGCCCTGGCTCTCCCACTAAGTCATCATCATCTACCCTCATGAGGAGCTTCTCAAAGAAAAGCTCCGCGTTCGGAAAGAAATGCACCAATATGGCTAAGGAGCAGAAGGCTAGGTTCTACATCATGAAGAGGTGTGTTTCCATGCTAGTCAACTGGCCTAAGAAAAATGGCGGCTCGAATTGATTCAACATAATTAAGCATGCTTAATTGCTGCAGTTGGGTTTAAAGGATTGAATTGATCAAAACTCAAATAACAACCCTTGAGGAAGATTAGTGTTCTATTTTTGTTCTTTTTGTATCTTTCTTTATTGCTGCACCCTGGAGACACTCGAGGAATTGAAGGAATGATGATCAATGATGTTGATGATGGTGAAATTAGTCAGATTAGATCTCTTCTAAGTTTAATTTGATCAATTAGCTGTCAACTGCTTAGACCAGGTTCCAATGTGGTGTGCCACAACTATTAGTCAGTGTAATACCTACCTCTACCTTGTGCAAATATATAGATTAATATTATTTGTGTTAATTATTAGTCGAATTTTATCATTTCATCATCTTTGTTTTCCTCTCCCTCATTATTTTTCTCTATCTATTTTTTCCTTTTTGGAATTTGGGAAAAATTCCTTATATAGTCTCAAATCTTGTTTTCATATATATTTGTCTTTGCAAAGTCAGAGACAGATTCCATACAGCTGTTGGAATCATACATCAACCACGCATATATCAAATATGTGCATAGAAACAAAGTAAAAAAAAAGCAATATTATATATTTAAAATAAAATCTGCATAAAGGATGCATGTGAGCTACCTCCTCTCTTCATTCTGATAAGAAGAAATGGAGCGGGGAAGGCTGGAAAAAGTTGGTTTGGTAGTATTATTTGGAAGTCCTTGAGTTAGGTAAAACAAATTTCCACTACCAGAGAGGGAAAACAGGTACTTGGCTCTTCTGAGCTGGTGTCCTTTTCTTCATGTAGTCATCATATGGTAGCTAGGATTCAACCTTCATTCAGTTGTGACCACATAATTTAATTCTCTGTAAAAAAAAAAAAAAGGAGGTGGGGGCATACTAGGTGGATGAAAAAACAAAGGAGCAATGAATATATGCCAAATTCCAAAAAACGCCACCACCGTACCACCACCACCACCTAGTGTGCATCATGCCTACATAAGGTAGGGTCCTGAGAGATTTAGATGAGATAATCTTATCCTAGTAAGCGAAGAAGTTTAGGGTACTAGACCCATATATAATATAATACACAGAGTGAAAGAGTCACATCAAGGATCCGTGTCAAGAGATTAGTTGTGGTTACGTACGTACGGTTTTGCACTATTCAATGCATTATATTGTAGGGAACATATAGGTTTAGGAGTCCAAGTTGAACATGCTTCATGTTTGCCATTATTGTATGAAATAAAGGAAGTGTAGTGTATAAAGATCCGACCCTACCGCTGTGACATAGTGGCCTAATGGCACTGAGTAGGAAGGGTTGGAGAATAAGGAGTGGGAACCTAGGATGAAATGCTTGGTTGGCTACTCCTGAAGTTCTAAATAAGGAACCCACATATATCCCCTTGACGAAAAGTGTGTTTGGTGCCACTAGCTTGAACTATTGGTCTTTAATTTGGGCAATGCAGCCAGTACATTATTGAAACTTGAAAGTGAAACAAAATAGTATGTGGCCTAGCTTTCAAATGGGGGGCCGATTTTGGAGGGAGGTTGACAAGCATTATGTGATGAATACATAAATTTGCATAAACTCCAAATAGAATTTAGCTGGAGCCCGTGCTAATGCTCACCTGTACTATCTTGAAAATGTCACGTATACCATCTCCAAGCTGCAGTACATTTCTACCTATAGAATTAGACACCCCCCACCGGTATTTTACGAGGGGGGTCTAATGAATGAAGCTCCATGCGTGTACTGACAGGGTGTCGTTGTCTGGCATATGCAATGGTTGGATGTATACACACAGAAATCACTTTCAAAGAGCTTTTTCACTAAGATAAAAAAACACAAGATAGGCCCTATATCACACTGGCACATACAGCAAGTCTTAATCACCATTCAGCTACCACATCAAACAGGGTTCCAATTGCAATATTCGATCATAAAATCCAGAACATATAAACAGAGACATCAAAAATTGAAGAAATTCGATCATGTTCAATAATGCAATTCTAGCAGATTAATTGCGACCATGATTCGAAAGGAAAGTGCTGCTAACAAATATTTTGCAGGCAAATTGAACTAACTTCGGAAACAAGAAACTCAAAAGTAATCGTACCAGAAATTTGAAATTTTGAGAATTCAGATCACCAATCCATCGATGCCATCTTCGTTGATGTCTACGCCCGATCACATATGATAGCGAGGGGAAATTTTTGTATGCCCGCGCACTCGCAGGTTTCAACGACGTCGCTTGGATCGAGTGAGACTCAGAGCGTTAACAGCAATTTAGGCCGGTAGGCCCATCTGTCAACCGGGGCCCTGGCCCAGAGTTTATATATTGCAGTGTTAGTCTCCGAGTTATATTAATTTACTAACAAAGTTAATTTAAGTGGTTTGACACTTATTCCTCTTTAAGTAAGATCTCGTATTTGAGTCTTATGAATGAAAAAATCTATGATGCGAAAGCTCTATCCCTTATTAGGTTAATAGTAACTTGACTCCAGTGAAATGGAGGATCCAAGAACCAAAAAAAATATATTAATTTGCATCACCTTTGAGTTGGTAACAAAATTATAAATATCGTTTCCAGTATAGTATCATTTTACTATTGGCATGAGACATTTTGAAAGTGTATATAGTTACATTGGATTTGTACTGTTCTAAAATTTTTCAAAAATTTAAATTTAAATTTAAATTTCAAAATTTTAAAAAAAAATGACACTAGGTAGTATTTTACTTGTTGTTCAATAATTATCTCAACCAAAAGTTTATATTAATGGTTGAAAGTACAGGAATATATTTTATACTTCGGCATGCCCCCTCACATGAATACACTCTTTGGACTTGAAGCATAATTGTTACAATTCTACAAATTGAATGCTTCCACTTTCCTTACATGACATTAAAAATGAGGATTGTTGATATTTGAATTTGAGACATCTCATCTAAAAAAGGCTCTAATACAATGTTCAAAAATTACCTAAACTAAAGATTTAACCTAATGATTGAAGAATTAGGAAAAGGTTCATACTCTCGCACTAGGGGTGGCAATGGGGCGGGTACGGGGCGGGTTTAGCCGTACTCTCACCCATACCCATTTTTAAAATTAATACTCATATTCATACCCATACCCATCGGGTATTGTAAAGTTATACCCATACCCATACCCACTGGGTATAGCGGGTATGCGGGTTTCATTCGGATACATATAGACAAAAATGAATTAAATCCATTTTATACCCATATTCGATAACAAATACTCAATATGTCACATTAACACTAAGTTTCCGACGACATATCATATCACATCAAATATAATTAAAAATTTACCAATCAAAACAATAAATTAGCGCTTGACAATTACAGTTTGAAATAAAATATTCTGCCAAAGTTTGGAATATCATACAACTCAAAACAACTAGCAAAATATTCAAATACAAGTAACAAATTAGAACTTTAAACAAACGGATATGGGTTTTATATGAGGCGGATATGAGACGGGTACGGGGCAGATATTAATAAAAATGGTATGGGGTGGGTATGGGGCGGGTACGAGCTATACCCATACTCATACCCATATCCATACCCATTTTAGCAATACCCGCTCCATACCCCCTTTTTTTAAAAATTTTCGCCACCCATTACCCATACCCATACCCATTGGGGCGGGTTTCGCGGATTTTAAACGGGTATGGGTTTTTTTGCCAGCCCTATATAGCACCGATATAGGCTGATATTGCTTGGTACACAGCAGTTTTGTCCCATATTGAGTGGTGCAGAACTAAGCAATGGCCTGTGCCATTTTTCCTGGTACATGGTTGGTAAACAGCCCTGTATTTGGGTCTAGTACTAAATTTAAGGGCAGGGAATTGTGTGGTCAAAGAATACTAAACTGATTTAAGATTCATTACACGGATATTATCTGTCAAAAGAATTGTGCCACTGAAGATTGAACCTAGTAGTCACGTTGGAGAGACTCACAGTGACTAACCGAGCTGCGTGCTCATACTTGATGCCAATATGTATTATACCAGCTCTAGCTTCTTTCCTTTTTTTCCCCCCTGTATAAGTCTTGCTTTTGATAGGAGTGATAGTAGAAATATTTATAGGAATAAAACTGTTTATATTTAGATATTTTTAAACTATGTAAAAGTGAAATCTACGTTAAGAGTAGTTATTGAAGACTCAGAACGCTTTAGAGGGGGTGAATAGGGTGATTGCAAAAACTTAAAATTAAAATTAAATGTAAATGCAAAAATTAAATAGAGATGATACGCAACAATATTTTAACGAGGTGGGCCCCAATCAGATTTAGGTCTCTGCCTAGAGTTATTCAACTTTAAGATTCAACGCTCTACTTTTTTTTTATTAAGATGAACTCTCAATAATCTCTCATATATGCGTCACTCTAGAAATTCCAATCACTTAAACCAACCTCTTGGTTCAAGTTTGGTAGAGTTGACCTCACAAACTCCAAATTTACTCAATAATTTTTCACACGTCAATCCTTTGATCTCAAAACAAAGCTCAGTGCAATAAATCAATGTGTATTCTCAATGCTTTTTCTCACTTGCTTCAATGCTTGCTCTTGCTCATGTGATCACTATTTATAGCCTTGCAAGTCATGAGCTCAAATTGCCAAGAAGAAAGTTTCTGCCAGAATATCCTGAAATTTGATTTCAGACCCTTGAAAATATAATCTCCAGATTCTGATTTGATTTTCTTGTGAGCTGAATATTCTGATTTGGATATGCTGCACATGATATCTTTCTTGTACAAGATGTTAGTATTCTCTTAAAATGAGCAGCAAAATATTTTGGGTATCACTTTGATATTCTCTTGCAATTTAAGTTTGTATCTTATTTAGTAGAATCTTGGCAAGATGAAATCAAATAATATTGATGCAAGGTAATTCAGCTCATAATTGATCTTGTATGATATTCAAATTTGAAATTCAAATTTGAATAGGCTACACCATATTTTCCAATAAAATAAAATCATTCGATATTAGATGATGCCCAAATATTTTTCTATCCATAAAAACATATTTGGGTAGACAACTTAATTCAATCAAATCCATTAATATTATTTACTTAGATTATATGGATAAATATCCATAGAAACTTAATATTCTATCATATCACTTCCATTAATATTCAATCAAAGCTTTTCGTCCAAGATTTAAATTATTTAAGTGCTGAGCCCATACATTAATTAAACATGTAACCAATTTGATGAACTGGACTAATAAGAATGTTATATCTGAAACTAACAAATAATATAACTATTCAATAAATGATCATTTTATATATTATTATTATCCGCATTATTTGTTATCATCAAAATCATTATGTGACTTCTAGAGTCAACAATTATTGTTGTGTATTTAAATCTTACTTATTTGATTGAGGTTTTTTTAAAAATTTTCCTATCTTTATTTTTTAATGGTTGGGGGGGATCAAGAGCGACAAATGTGTCCATTAGAAAGATAGCGAATGCTAGACACTTGGGATTTAATGCTCATCATGGATACCTACTATTTTTTAGTAGGGGTTGGGCTGTTTTGGCCCATTAGTAATATTGCGCTGTTCGAGAGCTAGTCTGGTTCTTACTATCAAGCTTATGTCTTGCTACAAGACAGTGTCTTGCCTCATTATAATTAGCACATTTTATAATTTAAAATTATAAATTTTTTAATAATTATTCTTAATTATAAATTGTTAACCTTAAATATTTGTCTGCTATGCTAATAAAATATTAAATAATATCCTAATCGCATTACCCACATCGCCAAGTATATATGATACGCGTATTTTAGAAATATGATAAATTATTAATAAAAAGATAAATTTATATAATTTATAAGTTGCATTATGTTTCTGCTATTCGATCTTACCATTTTTTTCAATATAAAAATATAACAGTATGATTTTTAAGTCAAAACAAGACACTTATGAAGTGTATTGTAGCAAGACAGTTATAAAGTGTCTTGTCATTTTACATAATGCTTATTTTCATTCAATTAAAATTCCGCATTGAAACGTTACAAAACCACCCTCCACTAATTTCACAGTGGAGGACTTCTGAAACCACGAAACCCCCAAAAAAAACCAACAAATTCAGAAATTGTCACATCGATCTACTGACTTTTGCAACACAGCTCAAGTACATGTCAATGTGTAAATTCAATGACACCACTTTGTTGTATTCTTCAATTCTTTCAAAGAAGAGCATCACAAAACAACATAAATTAGTCGGAAGGCCAAAAAGATTAAAGGAGATTAAAAGAGAAATGTTACAGAAAATCAATGAAGAATTTGAGGGAAAAAGAGTACTCAAGCAGATGAGAAAGATGATGATCAGCATTGAGGGAGGTCAGCGGGTGGAGGTGGCAGCTTCTGATTGGGCTGGTTTCCATCAAGTACAATCCATGCCATTCTTAGTCCCCAACTTATGTGCACCTCAAAGTGGCAATGCATGAACCATACACCTAGTTTTCATAAAATACATTGCATTCATGTTAATATCTTAAGCAACCAACATTAAACCAACATTCACGTCCCCAACTTTAAGAAACTTTACCTGGGTTATCAGCCTTGAATCGAACGGCAATCCAACCACCAGAGGGCACAGCAACCGTGTTCCTCTCAACAGGATCGACAAGATTATAATTAGGAGGGTCTTTCTTAGGGTCAAAGTTTCCAAAACCTTGTCCAACAACGTAGGAATTGTAGCCATGGAGATGAATAGGGTGGCTCTCAGCAGTAACAATGCTGGTATCTTGCATCACGAGCTCTACACTTGCGTTATATGGAATCACCACCACTTTAGTCCCTTTCATCACATTGGTATTATTTGGCGGAGTCCCAGTATAATTGAACTGATTTAGAGGAAACTGTGGCAAATCAGTGGTGAAAACCCCTGCATTCTTGCCAAAGAAGTAGGCTTGCATGATGGCAGTCGTGGGGAGGGTCATCGAAATGTTGTTCACTGCGGCTGCAAATTTGGTTCGGTTTGTAGGCCCTTGACAAGTCTGGTTTTTCGGACAAGGGGTGGTTCCGAGTCCCACCGTGAAGAAGAAGTGTCTATCAACGGTTTGTGGGACGTTCACGGGGAACTGAGCATTACCCAAGCTCCTAAACTTCCTACTGAAGTTTCCCACAAATGAGGTGTCGTTGATGGAGGGGAGGCGTGGGAGGTCTTTGGCCGTGACATTATTAGGACTGTGTTTCGAGGAATTATTCGATGAAATTTCGTACTCCAGAATGGCTGCTGCAGTGGTGTTGTCCAAGGTGCCACTACCGGTAGAGTAAGGGCTCACTGCCATTAGGTAGGTGGTGTGTTCAGGGTTTGGCTTGGTCTTGAGGAGGACGTTGGTGGTTTGGCCTGGTGTTATGAGCAGAATGTCTGTTTTGAATGGTTTTACGTAGAGTGCATCTGCTTCAACCACGGTCATGGTATGGTTTGCTATGCTAAAGAAGAGCTCGTCATTGAGTGCAGCATTGATCAAGCGTAGGAGATATGTTTTACCAGGCTTCACCTTTAGCTTGTATGTGTCTCTCATTCCTGCGTGCATGAAAATATATTCATATAAGCACATGGAGATCATTAGGGAAATTGATTTCCTTGTCTTCTTTTTTTTAAAAAAAACTTGCCCAAAATGGGCTATTTGTATGAAGGCTTACGATCTAAGGCGAAGTAATTGTTTGGAACCTTAAGGGCTTTATTTGTTAAAAAAAATGACATTTTTAGAAAACACTGTGATGTTTTAACTTGAAGGTAATGTGTGTGATCAAGTACGTACCTTTGGCTCCTGCGCATGAATTGTACAATGGCCCTGGAAAGCCATTGAAAGTATAAGCATCCGAAACATTCGGTGCTCCACCGGTTTGAAGGGCTTGGCTTATTACGGCTTCAGTGTCATTGTTCCACCATTCTCCTGCATATTTAATGCATGGATAAGTTGAAAGAGAATTTTCATGTTAAAGCTTAGAATCTTAAGCAAAACATATGATCGTAATTAACTATATTACCAAGAGTAATGACGACTTCCTTATGTGGTTTAGGAAATGGATAGGATTCATTTTTTCTGGGTAGAATGATGATAGGTCCGTACACAGTAGCCCTTAGCCATGAAGTGTGAGCATGCCAAAAAAGCGTCCCTCTTTGGCCATTGATGGTAAAATTGTACAGAAAACTGTTGTTTATTTGAATAGGGCACTGCGTTATGTAACTCGGCCCATCTGCCCATTGATAGCCCAGTTGCCTAATCCCGTGCCTGTATATATTTTTCAATTTCATCAATAAAAATGGTGATAGACCATGTTGATTAATTAACCAGCTTTCGAAGCTAGTTCATATACATTTTTCTTGCTTAAACATACGGAGTAAATCTTTTCGTACCAGTGGATGCTAATGTTGTTTATGACATGATTCACAACCTTAATGATGAGTTGATCGCCATCCCTAGCAACAATCCGTGGCCCCGGGAACTTGCCATTCACGGTGATTATGCTCTTGGTCTTGCACAAATGTGTCACATTGTGCAACTTAACCTGCGAATTTATTAAATTACTACAAGATGTAGGGACATGAAAGTTCTAAACAGTGATTCATGATATTATGTCATCAGAAAATTAAGCAATGTAAATTCTTCATGATGTATCTGTTTAAGTGAAGCAAATATTACTTAGTTCATGAAAAGAAACAGGAGACACATACGTCAAACCTGTAGTGCCTGGTGATTCCATGACAGAGCCATGCATGAATAGCAAGAACAAGGAATATGGTAGCAGCAATTGTTTTAGCACCCATCTTCAATATTAGCTCTCTATCTCTCTCTCGTGGAAACAGATGGTAATAATGGACACTACTCAGCCACAGATGCTTGAGTGAGATATTAGGAGAAGTGTTTATATAGGGGCTTTGGGAAGAAAAAAGTGATTAATTAGTTGAAGTGTAATTAGGTGATTAGAAGTGTTGACAGGAGCATAATTACCCACAACACACACCCCTATGCTATCCTGTGTGGAGTGCTATTCAAGTCAATTTTATGTTCAAACACTTGCTTTCATTTGTCAATTGAGGAAACTGCTCCATCCCAGCTAATTATTATTCATTAGCTTCATTTTGATGTACTGTTTTCTAGAAGATATCCCCCCACAGGTTTCGAATAAAACGTCGTCTTGAAACAATAATGCAAATTTCAAACATTTCCTTGTCATAATGAATTTTCAAGATCATATTCAGTTCATGGAGATTTCGGAGGTGAGCAAGATGACCATTTTCTCAGATATATGGTTTTCATGGCGTTGGACTGGTCAACTTAAGAGAGAAACACTAGAAATTAAGTTAATATTAATTCATTATTAATTATATTTTTGCTAATATTCAGGCAATAATAAATGTTCTGGGACACGTACTGAAATAATTACTATTTTATGTAATACTAATGGTTGCTTAGTAACTAATTCAAGAGGAAACAAATTCCACAAAAGTCGTGCATCACTGTTCAAAAACTATCACACTGAAGGGATTATAACAACTCACCCGACCTTAGTTTTTGGTCGAAAACATTGGGATTGGGATTCTGTACTCCCTTTGTGCCATAAAACTTATCAAAGTATATTATATATTGGCCAAAGAGAATGAACAAATTTGACAACAAGTTTAAGAGGAAAATTTAATGAATTAAAAAGTTTCACAAATATTAATCGAAAATGCTTTTTAAGTGGTTTATAAAATATTAATTTTCTAGGTTAATGATATGATTGAATTTTCAATAAATATGAAGCTCAAATTATACTCTAATAGGATCAACCATATGCGTGAAGATATATATTATATGCGTAATTCCATAAGAGTACAAAAATATGAATATAAATGTGATTTACACTATTTATAAGTTGTAACACCATTTCACAATTCAACCATACCCTTTTTTAAAATTTAATACTTAATAATATAATTTTAGTAACACTTATTAGGTGTCTTGTATCAGAACATTTATCATTTTACAACATAATATAATAGCAAAATGATAAGTGCTATACATTTTACTACAAGACACTTCTTAAGTATCTTGTTGTTCATGTATATAAACTTGTGAGTTACTCCACCCATTGCCAATTAGTTTTGAGTTGGAACCTTATTTGAACTTGTATGCATGACTCTTTGTTAATTGTTTAATTGATAAAAAAATAAATAAATTAACATGGTATTAGAGCGGTTAGCTCAATCTCGATTTACCACCGTCCCCTTTTGATTAAAATTGTGTGCACGTGTTGAGTCTTGTTAGTAGCTCACACGTGAAAGGGCTTGTTAGAATATGAAAGTGGGTATTGTCCCATATTGATAAAAATTCAAAGAATATGATAGTTTGTGTTGCCCCACATTGATGAAATTAAAGGGCTTGAGCATATATATAAACTTGTGAATTACTCTACCCATGGTCAATTGATTTCGGGTTAGAATTTCATTTGAGCTCATATACATGACTCCTTTGTTCAAGGCCCAACTGATATAAAAATTTAACATGGTATCAGAACATACATTATCATATTCTTTGAGTTTTCAACTTTTCATCAATGTGGGATAATATCCACTTTCTTACTCTAACACTTGTCTTGGCTCAAGAATTATACTATTATATATTAAATTCAAAAAAGATAGTATAATTTAATACCGAAAGGTATTTCCACTTTTTAATTGTGTAAAATTACCATTTAGCTATAAAACTTTCATTATTATAAAATTACACATATCTTTGCAAATAGGATTAATACGATTAGGATGTTATTTATACTCATCTACCTCGACGAGCACTAAAGGTTCACAATTGTTAACTAATTGTAAATGTTGAAAATATGAATTCTTTCAACCATATAAGATACTAATTTAGATTAAGATAAGTCACTTAAAAAATATCTTGGGATAAGAGGAAGTAATATGTTAGAGCTCCTATACTTTATTCTTTCTCACTGTGGTCTCCCATTTTCACGTAAGTTCTTCGGTCATTCCCCACTTTGCTGTGCTGTAATTTGGTCCATGCACAGTGATTTCTACAGCCTATTTGTGAACATGGCATTAGGTTAGCAACAGATAGGCCTCTTTGGTAATCTCACCCGTCGTAATTATTGTGACATTGATTATTTAGATGAGTTTGGACTTAAAGTGCATGTGTCCTCCAATTTTGTAACTAGAATAACAACGCTAAATCATTGTTTTTTTATTTTTTTTTTTAAACAGGGATTTGAAGATCAGAACTAATGGAGATCAAGGCTGATATGTATTGGTGACCAAATTAAACAATCAATCAATCAACCCAACCTCCTTGTTGTCATAGATAAGCCATGGTCATGAATCATGATGTCTGTGGGTGTGGGTGTGTGTCAAATTTGGTAGTCACAATTACCTGTTTATGCATGTGTGTATGGTTTCTGTAAATTGGGTAGGTGCTGGAGGTCTCTGTTGACCAAACACAGCTTCGATCTCATCATGCAATTCTCTCTCTCCCTACATCAGTCTCCAAGAAGAGGACATTCTATCCGCTTTTCTTTCTTTCAAGCAAGAAAAAGAAACATACACAGAAAGAGAAAGAGAAAGAGAGAGAGAGTGAGAGAATAGCATTGGTCGTTTTCAATGTGTTTTCTGCACCCTTTAAGCAAAATTTACGTAGTATCAGGAAACAAATCAAGCATGTAGTTACTGAGGGAAACAAATCAAGCAAAATGTGTTCATAATTAGTGGGCACTTTCAATTAAGATTTTCTTTATATATAGAAGATATCTAGATTAACAGTTTACATAATTATAGACAGTCGATTTATTAGTATTTCTTAGTTCATACTCTGTTGAGTACGTATCCTTAGTTTTTTTTTTTTTTTTTTTGTAACACGATGCAGTTATCATATGTTTTCAAGATGGGCATTGGATTAGCTCATCGTCTGATCTTATCCAATTTTGTTAGAGTTAAATTATTTGTATTGGAACTATTGGCCCAATTTGGCTAGTTAATTAACCTAGAGGGGGGTGAATAAGGTGATGATAAAATTAACAAAATAATCAAAATAGAAAATGCAGAAAAATAATTGTGGACACAACACATACACAATTAATAGAAGTTTGGTCACGGCTGGTCCTCTACCCACAAGCGCCCATCGCTAATGGGGTTTTGAACCTCTTTCTTTTATTAGGTTAGTCAATTACATACAATTCACTAATCGTACAACCTACTAATTGATCTTACACTTATAGATGTCCCAACGTAAGCGTTGCTCCTCAACTGTACTTGAGTAGTCGATCTTCCGAGTTCCGACTAATCAACCCAACTCACTACAAAGAAAGATAACAAAACATAACAAAGAGTAACTAAACACAATAGATTTGCCGATATAAGCTCAATGTATGCCAATGAGTGCTTGAGTAATAGGTATGCCAATGAGTGTTTGCCCTTCTTGTTGTCTTCAGCCCTCAACCAGCTTATGTATTTATGGCAAAATCTTGGATGAACCCTTGGAAGCTAGCCGTTAGACTCATTCTTCAATTCAACTTTAGTTCAAGGCTTTGATCGAACAGCAGTTCAGGATCCTTGAAGATTACACAATCTCAACAGGCAACGGTCAAGAGCTATTTTTTGGCTGATTTTGTGATTATATGCAACGGTTACTTTATCTTTGGTCGATTGAGGATCTTCTTGACTTGATTTGCAATCCTTTCCATGATCAAAGCAGATATCAAGCATTGAAATCTTGTTGAGGAAACTCAAATATTTGCTAAGCAAATATCTCTAATGAAATGGGATATCTTATCTCATAATATCATAATCAAATTGGAATCACAAAATATAATATCATAAAAATCACATATTCAAATTTGAATATTAAACTATCTCAAAAATATTGTGACACATAATATAAAATCAATAATGTAAATATCTACTTATAATTATAACACATTTAAACAATAGAAACACTAATGTAGGTCCAAATATAATATAACAAACATAACAATGGACCAACTCCTTTTTGTCTTTCATAAAAACATGTTCATAAAATACATTGTAAGCTTAAGGAAGCTAATAGGGAGGAGGATATCCCCTATTATTTTGAATGTAGCTAATTATAGAGGATCAGACTCACAATAATAATATTGGTATTTATAAGTTGAATGATTGACATGCATGTGTCTTACTGTAAAATACTTGTAAATATCTTACCTCATTCCAAATCAACATGTTTTATGATTTAAATTTTTTAATTTTTTATAATTATGCTTAATTATAGATTACTAAGCTTAAATATTAATCAATTATGCCAACATAGTATTAAATAACATCCTAATCGAATCAATCCTATCTGCGATGACATATAATATACTATTTTAAAAAGAGGATAAATTATGAATAAAAAGACGATTTTACACAACTTATAAATTATAATATGCTTTTACAATTTGATTATTATTTTTTTCAATTTAAGAACATAAATATATTATTTTAAAATTAAAATAAAATATTTAAAAAATATTTTGTAACAAGATATTTATCATTTTACTTGTCAGTTGGTTTTGCCACATCAACTCATGTGCAACACTTGTTTTCTACTAAACTCAAAAAGGACTCAATTAATTAATAAGCACAACTCAATGTACAACAAATATCTATTTATGAATGAATGCAATGATCACGAGCCACGTAGAAATAATTAATTAGACAAGACGTTCTTTAATTTAATTTTAATGACAGTGACTATATGGTTGCCACTTACGGAGGACATTCCCCTGACGAACCAAATTTTTCAGTCAGACATGTAAAACAGCGTCATAAAATAGAGAAAAGGGAGGAAAAGCAAAACGTCTTTTGGGCAATTCACAAGAGCAAAAACAATTTCAAATTCTGGAAGTACCATATGTAAAATAGGTATATACTCACAAAATATACTATATGCATATTACTTCTTGTTGTAAATATATTAGAGATAAAGGATCGATGCTGCAATATAATTAAAATAAAGTTGAGAAAGATAGTATCGTCTAGGGCATGTCGGATACGGCCATATTAAAGATAATTCTGCCCCTTTTGAGTATTAACTTCGGTACTTGCAAAAGGCTCCAATGGCCGTCCTCCCAAGACACAACAAAAGCAGGGGCGAAGCCAAGAAATTAGGAGAGCGGGGTCGGAGTTAATCCGACTTCTTTGAGACGACGGAATGGAATTGATATTTACATCACAAGGTGATGGTGGTGGTGGTGGTGGTTGTGGTTGAGTAACATCGTTTCCACCTTCTTCATTCAATTGCGAGTTTTCGGATTTCGAATTTGAAGGTAACGACGAGTATTCCTTACCTCTCTTTTTGAAATATTTATGCATTGTTGCCTACAATTAAAATTAAACATATAAATCAAACATTTATGAGACCTCTAAACTATAACCAATGATTAATTAGCATACAAATCACAAGATAAATGACCAAAACCACTACAATTGCATCCAACAATTGAAATCCAACCATTGCATCCAACAATTCAAATAAATGGCATAACCGTAGAATCAAGCAAAGCAAACCCAAAACCCACTCACGGTGTCTTCTTCAAGCCTCAAACATGAGAATTAAAATCAAAGTATCAAACTAATTTACAAATTCAGATTTAACCTACAATTGAAATAAAACCTACAAATTGAGATTTGAGAACTCACAAATTTGGATAGAGATGTGAGGCCGTGAGGGCCTTGATGCGCTGCGCAAACAGCAAATCCGTTAGAAGCGGGTGGTGGACGGTGAGTCGGCGACGCGGTGCAGGTGGCAGGTGGGGTGAGTTGGGTCTGAGCAGTGGAGTAGCGAAAAATTGAAGGCTAAAGGAGACAGCTGGCCTCACGACTGCAAATGCGAAAAGGCACTGGTTTTAAAAACAAAAACAACAAAAAAAGTAAGGAAAAAATATGGGGAGGAGGAGGTTTGAACCAGCAATCTCAAGCACACCTAGCCAAGGCACTAACCACTAAGCCATTGCAGATTTCATATTTATCTTCAACAAATATAATACATATACTTACTTTTAAATTTTTTTAATTTTCTGACATATATATAATTTTTTTTTTAGAGGGGAATCGGGTGACCCCACCCCCACTGACCCCCCCTTGGCTATGCCCCTGAACAAAAGCTTCCCAAATCCTGACCATATGCACTCAAGGACAAAATAACATATTAGCTTTATGTGACCCAAAGTAACAGAAGATTTTTGGAAGAAATTAAATTTGTCAATTAAGAAAAAGCTTATTGTTCAGCTTGTTACCCAGCTGGAAAAACATAGGCTTAATTTTAGAGCTAAAATTATACCCATTGTCAAGGTGGTGCAGGGATAAGGTCACATAGGGACGGCTAAACTCGACACTCATACAAGTAAGTCCATGAAGTACGTACCACAGCTAACACGCCACTATCAAAAGGGCTATGGAACTAGTTCATTAAGAGTAAAACTCAACCTCCCGTTACAGCATGACACTATTTACACTATAGGAAGGGACTTTTCAATATTAATAATGTAGCAGGGCAATTATAGGCTAATTAATGACTTGTTTTTATACCCAAACACGCATCCTCACGTGTGGGCTACTAACAAGGCCCAACAAATGCACACAGTTTTAATCAAACTGGGACAGTGGTAAATCAAGATCGAGCAACCTTGCTCCAATACCATGTTAAATTTTTTTTATATATCAATTAGGCTTTCAACAAATGAGTCGTGTATACAAGCTCAAATAAGGTTCCAACTCAAAACCAATTGTCAATGGGTGGAGTAACTCAACAAGCTTATATACATTCTCAAACCCTTTAATTTTCTCAATGTGAGACAACACTCACTTTCATTGTAACACTCCTCTACCCCCGAGAGGCGTCACACCGCCAGGATCCCCAAGGGGGACCCTTAAGGCTATCGTGACTAGACACTTCTTTAAAGATTTGACATAACTTTAAAGTTAGTTAGGGAATTCTGGAACAAAACTACAAGAGTTCTGTCTATAAACGCGACATTTATAAAATTAGAATGCAAACTTAGGGGGTACCTGGTGACATTACAACAAAATTCAAAAGAAAATAGGAGTTTCCCCTCGAGTCACACACTTGGGGTTGAAGCGTAAGCCATGACAAACGCTCGTTCAAATAATTTACATAGATTGAAACACTGCCAGAGCCCACTACATGCTCGCTTCATACACTTCTTTAACCAAAATAAGAAATTAGGCAGCTTCACAAAAGATACTTTCGGGTAACGACTTGCAATCCTATGTCAGGTAGCATACACGATCTTTCCATCATCACCTGGGGAAAAAAGGGAAAGGAAATAGAGTGAGCCACCACATGCTCAGTGAGTGTTCCTCAACTCCTTAAAACAAAACCATTTACAGGCAATATTACCTACAATAGACATGTGTCAAGCATTTATGTAATACTATTATTATCGTAGGTCATTCTTTGGCTAATTATTCACTTATGAGCGATTCTTAAATTCAAGGAACGACAAACATGCTAGGAGCTTTCTTTACTCAAATCATGCATTTTTAAAACATGCATGCTCGATGTATCATAAGACTATGGCTACACATTATTTGAAGTCGCATTCAACCATGCTTAGGAATCTTTTTCATTAGGCATTTATAGAAATTCTCCTTTCCTTCTTTGAAAACGCTTTTCATAACTTCTTGAGGTTTGCATTCTTTAAAAGAAATTTCTTTCGTATTGTTCATATAACGACCCTTATGAGCTTTTCACATTTCTTTCAATCTGGCCTCTCAATGGCTCTTAAATCTTTCTTTCTTTGAAATACTTAAAATGGCGAAATGCGGATTGCTTTTCTTACCTATTAGGAAAGTAGTCTGGGCATAAGATCATCATAGTGCGTTGATTGGGTGAGACCTATTCTCAACCCCTAGTGAGACTATCGCTCACGCGAAACTCTTACTCCTGGGATGACAACTAACTTTTGGACTTTAATCATCGTCAGGGTCTCTAAGGCTTCCCACTACTTGGATTACTCCTAGGCTAGGGATTCCCCCCTTCAAACAGGTTCACTCCCATCTTATTACCCCTTAGCACAATGTCTTAGCCAATTTAAAGCGTATGGCCATATAACGGCTAGTAAGTTTGTTACCTCTCACAGTGAAATCCTTTTTCATATAGAGCACTCTCTTTTTATTTAAATTCTTTAGGGATTCCCCCCGTTCTGGCAAGTTCACTCCCAAAACTGTATTCGTATAGTTAAAATAGGCCATCGATTACTAATAGTTATGGCTACTATCAATTACAACCATGAAATCTTTCTTTTTTAAACTCACCCTCACTCGCAAGATGAAACGTAATGACATAAAACGGGAAGGGGTTTGCACGTAACACATTCAAACACTTCATAATCAACTCAACAGAATGAGCCACACATGGCCTCGCAATCCACACGATTGCGGTCAGTCACAACCCAGGCTCCCTCCTCACAAAACACTGATCACAAAGAACCTCAAAACTCAAATTAGTTCAACCACAAGTCATCCAACTACCATCTGGTTTTCATCTCTATAACTATAGCATATTTTCACGAAAGCTTATAAAGAAATGTGTAATAAGGCTTACGTACATACCGAGCAAGCAGCACCATCCAGCGGTGCGCTACAACAAGCATATATAATCATATATACATATACATCTATATAGCCTTAACTTGAAATAACACTTAATGAACCAGATTAAACTAATCGAGGCATGAATGTTAATTGCATTCATAATTCGCAACAGAAGGTGAACACGTCATGTTCATGTCGTTTTCAAGCATAATTTAACTAAATGGACAAGCATCGATTCAAAGTGGTCACATATTATTTTTGAAGCTACTAATCAGGCATGAATTAACTAATTATTCAAGCATCGATTCCAAGTGCTCACATATCATTTCGAAGCTACTATTCAGACATGAATTAACTAATTATACAAGCATCGATTCGAAGTGTACATATATTATTTCGAAGCGACTAATCAGGCATGAATTAACTAATTATTCAAGCATCGATTCTAAGTGATGACATATCATTTCCAAGTTACTATTCAGGCATGAATTAACTAATTATACAAGCATCGATTTGAAGTGTACATATATTATTTCAAAGCTACTAATCAGGCATGAATTAACTGATTATTCAGGCATCGATTCTAAGTGCTCACATATCATTTCGAAGCTACAATTCAGGCATGAATTAACTAATTATACAAGCATCGATTTGAAGTGTACATATATTATTTCAAAGCTACCATTCAGGCATAAATTAACTAATTAAACAAGTATCATTTTAGGCCTAAAATTAGTCTAACTCTAGGCACTCTTAGGACAGCTTAAACATGCATGATCTCACCTCAAATTTAGTTGTTTTAGGCATGCATGACAAGCATAAAAACTCAATGAAATTCTTGATAACATTCTAACAGCTTTAAACATGCAGAATCGGGATTAAGTCCAATTCGAACAGGGCATGTAAAAACAGAAACAGCATGCACATGTACAGGGCATAACCAAGCAGCATATACATGTATAATTTAGTATGAATTCAGTCTAACTTAACATACACAGTTCCTCATTACACATTCAGTGAACCTAGCTAAACCTAAACTGACATGCATCATCATTCAAGCTAAAACATTTTTGAATGTAGTAATAGTTTAGGAGAAGAGAAACACTTACTCGAATTAGCCTAAATCCAATTGTTGAACCCAAAACCCTAGCCCGTTTGCTTGCTAAAACCGAACCCTAACTCCTAAATTTCATGATGTTTGTGGCTGATTTGGGTCAAATTCGACCCCCAAATTTATAGGGGAGGTTGATTGTGGCGAGGTTGGCCGGATTCCAACACATGGGTGGTGCTTCGAGGCCACCCAAAACGTGGCTGTCTGGCTCGAAGTGGAGGAAAGGGGATGGTGGAGGTCAGCGGTGAGTGGGTCATGCGCATGGGACCACCGTGGTCCCTCTCTCGCGCGGCGACGCGTGGGTGGAGGAAGGGGGACAACTAGCTTTTCTGGTCTTGTGCGTGGAAGAAGAAGAGAGAGAGAGATGCAGAGGTGGGGGTCGAGTCAGGGACCCCGATGAACCCCCCCCCCCCACCCCACCATTTTACTCTTCTTTTCTTTTTCCTTTTTTTTGTCCAATTACTACAATAGCTAGGTTCTTACCCCAATTTCGTTATCGCTCAATCTAAACTTGGGTTGAAACATCCCAGAACCGGCGTCCTAATTAAATTTAAAAAATGACTAAATAAAATGATTAACGATTTTAAAAGCTTAGGTTAGCATCGACTCAAAAATTTTCTAAATAAATAACGACAATAATAGCAATAATAATAAAGTCGTTTTTTTAGTGAAATTAATTATTAAAAACGCACACAGATGACATAACATCCTTGTTGAAAAATAATTCAAACACTGCTTGATAAACTTAGCAACTGAAACAGTACAGCATTAGAAAGAAACTGCGGCACTTACATTCATATTCTTTGTGTTTTATCAATGTTGGACAATACCCACTTCCATGCTCCAACACTGTTAGAGTATAAACCTATTCCTGAACCTTCAACCATTAGCTTAAACTTTTACTTGAGATGGTTCTTGAATATGGTATCAGAGCTTTTCTGACCAAGCGGTCTCAAGTTCGAATCTCAACAGCCCCTATATTGATTAATTGCACAAAGTAGGGGGAGCCTTAATTTGCAACAACCACGCTTTAAACTCAATGGGCATTCGCGTGAGAAGGCGTATTAGAGTATAAACTTATTCTTGGGCCTTGAACCATTAACTTAAGTTTTTGGTTGAAATGGTTTTTGAACGTATATGTTGAATTACCATCATTCTTGACCTTGTTTAAGCAATAGTCCCATCACTTCAATGTATGTGCGTTGGCTTTTACCTGGTACCTTAGTAAGAGGATTTGTTATATTCATCTCTGACTTTAAATAATTAAGAGATATCTCATCCTCAAGCAGCTGCCTTATAATTTTATGCCTCAAGCGTATGTAGAATTGTATCATTATAAGGCTCATTCTTTACTCTTTGTTGAGGCAAATTAAATTACCAGAAATTTACTAACATATCCAGTGAGTGTCATCCATAGAGGGATATCGATCTCTAAAATTTCTCTTATCTCAATAAGCAACAAAAGGGGGGGGGGGGGGCACACAAATCTTGTATCACGATTGTACCGAAATTCTGCATAGACTAATATAAATTAAACCACCATGAAGTAGCCAGAAAACAGACATCAATATTATCAATGATAACAAGTATCACAAACAAGTCGAACCAAGATAAGCCAATATAACATCATGCTCTCCTGTATAAAGCGTTCAATATATATTATCAAGCACATTCGCTACAGAAAAGAATATCTCAACCATATCAAAGTAAACAATATATCACTCTATTCACAAACAATAACATGACATGCACCATCAACCTTAATAATTAAAACACATATTTCATTCAGCCCATAGATATTGGATTTATTCTCCGATTAGCATGCAAGGCAACCAAAAATTTTACTGCCCTTGTATCTACCAGATTATTCCAATCCTTTTCCTGTTGATCCAAAAATCTCAACCTATCAATTTATATTGGCCAAATGATTCAATTCTTGTCACACTATGTACTGCGAGTAATAAGAGGCATTATCAACGGTAGGTTCCTCTCATTATACCACCAACCTAAAAACTGTCCTCTTCGTTCTTGCACTTCAACTTTAATCACCGATACCAACAACACCACTTCCTCATCAATAGTTGTCAATCGCGTTCCTTATGCCGCTGCCCACCATCGCCACCACCCTAGCGCACCGTCCAAGCCACCACATCGCGCCACTACTTCTTTTTTTTTTTTTTTTTCTAATTTTAATTTCTTTCTCTTGTTTTCATCTCAAATATTTTTAAGTTTTTAATTAGATTTGGATTATAGTTTATCTATTAGTTGTTCTTAATGATTTGTAAGGAGCGTGAAGTTGTTATTGTGAATTTTACAATTTATTTTTTAGTTCATTAGATTGTTCTTGATTGGTTTATTGTAAATCAAGTAAGAATCCATATTATTGTGGTTGTGAAAATAAATTAAATTTTCAGTTTACTAATTGGTTCTTATTGGGAAATAAAATTATTGTAAATTTTTAATTTTTGTTAATTGATTTGTTCATAATAAGACTTTCTATATATTAATAGTTCTTTTGAATTTTTTAAAAATGTTGTCCGAGTCTTTTGCACCGGAGTTAATACTTAAGTGTGTCGGAATCGAACACCTTAAAGGACAGTGGACCCAGCTTGAAAAGTATAGGCTTAATTTACAGAGCTAAAATTATAGTCATTGTCAAGTTGCTTATTGGCATAACTTACGCTTGATAGCCGTTAAAGCAAACCAAATATTGCCTTCGTAAATGCCAGAAAAATATCAACAAAAAAATAATAAAGTCCCATTATTTGAAATTAAAGCAAAACTGTGACGGCCAACCCTAACAGTGAAATCATTAGAAACAGATTTGACATGGTAACCAACTAGCTATCATGAATAGAGTTTAATAAAGAACTAAAGACTAATTATTTTACCTAAACTACATCATTTTATTCAACTAAATATTACAGGAAATTCTTTTGAAATACTAGTAGTAAAAATGTTTTTACAACATTTTTTACTCCTGCACCTTTGCATTATGACTAAGGGTCTGTTCTTTTCGTGGGTAAATTGGGTTGGTCAAAAGGGTGAAGTGGGTTGAAGTTGGTTGAAGTGGGTTGAGATGGGTTGAAGTTGGTATTTTTTTTTTAGGTGGGTTGAAATAGGTTGAAGTGGGTTGAAGTGGGTTGATGTTGGTTGAACTAGGTTGAAGTGGGTATATTTTTTATGTGGTGGGTTGAAATGGGTTAAAATAATGACAATATAATTAATGTGTGATAATTTATGAAGTTATCCAAATTTTGCTAAATTTTTGTTTTTTATTTTTCATTTTTTATTTTTTTGATTTTAAATTTTAAATTTTTAGTTTTTTAATTTTAATTTTTTTTGTTTTTACTTTTTTATTTTTTTGTTTTTATTTTTT
>JACYFF010019584.1:106199996-106328882 GCA_017589665.1 Selenicereus undatus | reverse complement strand
CAAACAAAAATTTCACAAAATTTGGATAACTTCATAAATTATCACACATTAATGACGTTCTCATTATTTTCATCCATTTCAACCCACCACATAAAAAATATACCAAATTCAACCAACATTAACTCACTTCAGCCTACTTCAACCTATTTTAACTCACTTTCAAAAAAAAAAAATACCAACTTCAACCTACCTTAACCCGCTTCAACCAACTTCAACCTACTTCACCCTTTTATCTACCTAATTTACCCACGAAAACAACAGGCCCTAAATCTCACATGATACTTTACAAATTATTAAAATTATGAAGGGGTGGGTTGAAGTGGGTTGAAATTGATTGAAGTGGATTGAAGTAGGTTGAAATGGGTTGAAGTGGGTTGAAGTTGGTATTTTTTTTTCAAGTGGGTTGAAGTATGTTGAAATGGATTGAAGTAGATTGAAGTAGGTTGAAATGGGTAAAAGTGGATTGACCCACGAAAAGAACAGGCCCTAAATATGGTAGATGAATCACTACTGTATATATATAATAGTAGCATTGTTCACATGTGCTCCACCTAACTTGATAGAAACCACCTGCTTTCGTACACATGCTGGTACTCCTGTTTTCAATCTAACTTGATGAATCACTACTGTTTTTTCTTTTTTAACCAAAAGGTCACGGGTTCGAGCCTTGGAATCAACCACTGATAAAGAGTCAGATTAGATTGTCTACAATTCACCCCTTGGGATGGGACCCTTTTTCGGACCCTGCGTGAATGCGGGATACTTGTGCATCGGGCTGCCCTTTTTAGATATATTTATTTTAAGCACACTTGTTATCAAAAAAGATATATATTGGACACAATACATGTTCTCAACTGACTTGATCCCAAGTGGTAATTATTTTGAGAGTATAAAACCTATTATTAAATTTGCAACCATCAATTTAAGTTTTTTATCACACCAAAAACAAGAAAATTTTAAACTTTTGATTGAGATCCCATATACTATTATTCATAACGAGTGTAATTAATTCTCTTAGTCAAAAGGCAGCCTGGTGCACAAGCATCCAGCGTTTACACAGGGTCTGGGGAAGGGCCTCGTCCTAAGAGGTAAATTGTACGCAACCTAACCTGACTTTGTTAGAGGTTGATTCCAAAGCTCAAACCCATAACCTTTTGGTCACATGGAGACAATCTTACCGTTGCTCCAAAGCTCCCTTTCGCTTTTGAGGAGGAGATTATTAAAACTTGAAAGCTTGTATTTGTATTTATTGATTACACATTGTAAGTGTCGTTTGACAAATTATTAATCGTTGATAAATTATGGCTCGGTTGTGAAAAAAAAAATCCCTAAATTGCTAAACACTTATGAGATGTAATCTATATACGTACGCTTGCCGCATTTCAAGCAACTACAACATAGGAAATCATTATCTACAAATTTTTGAAAAAGAGGATCATAAAAATACGGATGAATTTTTAGAAAAGTAAAGAAAAGAATTACCATATACATAATCCGAATGACTGGACCCATAAACTAAGGACTAAGTTATACTCATTTGCAACCACCTCAGACGTTGTTAGGAACTTCCGCCGCTTGTGTGGATTAGTACAAGTACAAGGCAGTGAATGTTAACAGTGAGCTTAATCAGGTGCGTTTAACCTACACTCGCTCTTTCGGGCACAAACCAAAGAAAAGACAAGATATTTGAAAAGCACAAATAAAAGACATCCCGGTGCACAAGCATCCCGCGTTCACGTAGGGTCTAGAGAATGACACAAATCAAATTCAAAAACGAAACAAACGTAATTATTTCACTTCCCTCCTTTTTCCTTCTAGTTCTAGGTTGAGGCTTATGTAATGATTTCCTCCTTAAACAACGCAGACTGCTCACTAGTTCTGTGCATCAAAGTACAATACATTTGCAATAGATCGATCAACCGCCATTTCCTGATAGATCATAATGAGAAATGGCTCCATCATTTCACTTTTTTGGAAGGTAGAATTTTGATTGGGGGAAATCATTTTTCATTAAAAAAAATCGGTGAAAGTGAATTTTCATGTTATATTTTTTATCATTTGATATAAGATAAATCATTTTTTATGAAAAAATAAAGTGTCAACTGAATTAAGTAGTGAAAAATATCGATTAAATTGCCACGGCGGAGATAAGCATTGACCAAATGAAGGAATATTGAGCTTAGAATTTGAATTTGAGTTTGTTTGATTTCTTCCATTGGATAGTCAAACTTCGTTCAAAATTATTAAAATCGGATTTTGCTCCAAAATTCCAACTGACTGCATTCATCAAAACAGTCGAATAAAGAAAATAAACTTCCTTGATTCTCCAAATAGAAATTGTCTTTATGATCCATTGCAACCTTAAATTAATGAATTCACCCTTTACTTTAAAAAAAAAAAAAACAAAGTGAACAGGACTAGTGAAATGAGAAGAAAACAAATTAGAGGATTAGGTTTGGCCTTACAAGTGACTTTAGCATAAACATGTATCATAATCAACAGGGACTCCCAAAAAAAAAAAGAATAAAGACAAAAAGAAGAGGAAGAAATGACCCCTTCTATTTACCATGCACGAAAAATATATTCTGCTGCGCAACAATTAATCCCAAATCATGACAACAGCCATAACAGCAACCCCAAGAAGCACAGCACTGAACCTGATAAATGGGGTGTCAAACTTGCATGGTTTCTGTGGCTTGTAACCTTTGGCAATTAGATGGTTTACGGCAACATAGATAAAAATCCCACAAGCAAAGCCCATGCTGATGGCGTAGGTCCAATCAGCTGCGCGACCCTCGGTTGCAGCGTCGATCCCAATGCCTATCGCCACCCCGAGAGGGCTCGAGATGGCAAAGGCGAACGAGTACACGATGGTCGCGAAAAGGGGCCTCTTTGGGATCATCCTCAGCAGTGCGATGCCCATGGCTACGGCTGCGAAAACCTTGTGCAGTGTTATTGTCCATAGGTTCCTCCATGCCTCTGCTTCAGTGGCTGGACAAAAGGGATGAACAAAGGTGTTATTAACTTCAGAGGGGGAAAAGAATTGAATTGGCTGATTCTAGTACTACACATCAATGAACTAAGTAGTGAAAAATGGACATGTTACTGATTGTCCAAGAACCAACTCAACCAAAAGTTTATGCTAGTGGTTGGACTTAAGAATAAGTTTATACTTTAGCACGCTCCCTCACGCGAATGTCCTTTGAGTTTTAATCGTTGATGCTGCAAAGGCTCCCATACCTTGCGTAATAAATCAATATGGGAATCGTTGATATTCGAACTCGAGACTTCTCGCTCAGAAAGGCTCTGATACCATGTTTTAAGAACCAATTCAACCAAAAACTTAACCTGTTGATTGAGATGGTTCTTAAACACAAAGATTGGTGCATGCCCGGTCGGGCGGTTAATTAAGCGGACAACCAGCCATGACCTAGTTTTTAGACCCAAGTGCTCTATAACATGTTTAGGATAAGACATTTATGTTAGAGCATAAAATCTATTTCTAGGCAAACATCGGTTCAAAGTTTTGGTTGCGGAGGTTCTTGACAATTTTGTCCTTTGTTGGATTCTTTTATTTTAAAAAGGGGGAGTAACTTCTTATAATAGCTTTACATTACCAAGATTTTACACCATATATTTTCTACAGTAAGATGGGCTAAAACGTGGTTCGGCCAACTCAAAAACATTTCCGATGTGGCCGTTTCGTTGCAGATCGGCCACATTTTGAATCCATGGGTATTACACCAAATATCGAAGTTTCTAATAGAGTGTGATGCATATGGGCATGTCCATGATTATATTGTTGGTACTGCATCATGTTTTGAGAAGTATATAAGCTAAGTTTCGCATGTTCATTCTATGGCCTTTCCCTTCCCAACGACCGAGTCAAACCAAACCAACCTCCCATCCCAAACAGAAAATATGGGAGCAAGAAACCAGAATTAAGCTTTTTAAAAAAAAAACAGTAGAAATGAACTAAAAATCAATCAAAGAATTAATTAGGAAGAAAAGATGGAATTATTTTGGTGTTAGTTACCTGCAACACCAACAACAATGCCCTCGAATATTGAATGAAAACAAAGGGCAAGAATAAGAAGGATGGTGTCCCCAAGGGAAGTAGTCCTTATAAAGATAGGGCTGTGCTCCACAGCTCCATGGCTCTCCGACTCTCTGGCCTGAACTTGATCGGTTTTTCCTCCTTCTACTTCCACCAAAACCCTAGCATTCCCTGACGCCTTTTTAGCAATATAGACCACTATGCAATCACCAAACATGGTCAGAAGGTAACCAACGCAGGCCAACATGAACGAAAATGGGTAATCGATGGACGTAACGCTCTGGAATGTGGAGGTGGAATCGCTCAAGAAATGCATCAACGAAGTTCCCAAGAAAATGCCGGCTGCAAACTGAGTCCCCAGGACGAGAAAGCCCTCGTTCCATCGCAGGAAGTAGGGGGAGACCCCAAAGGAGAAGGTGCTCACAAAGAAGATGATGAGACACCACATTTTCACTAATATGAGTTTCTTGGAATGGAGATTCTTGGAAGTATTGGAGTCGCCACTGTCTGAACCATCATGGTCATCGCTCCCTCCATGGGCATTGATGAGGATGAACTGGAGGGAGAGGAGGAGGATGGCGAAAGAAGTTGACTCGAGATATCTCCTGAGAGAAGGAGCCATGGGAGCTTGAGTAATGTTGATATTGTTTATTATGATATGATCTGGTCGATTATCCCTTGGCTTGCTTCCTTTCCCAATTGAGGTCAAGTCTTTGAATTTATGATCTTCGAATTAGTTGTCAATTTATATGAATGAAGTTTAGCAGAAGCTGTATTATTTTCAGTTTTATAATTGAATAATTAAACTGGAGCTTAATTGGTATGAAAACCATACAATCTCCTAACTTGCAGTACAGATTTGACTTTGGCAAATGTTGTACTACCAACTATCTGATCTCTGATGCCATAATGCAGTACTATGTTGGCTTGTTGCAAAGTTGCCCTCATGTATATGAGTTGTGAACTTCCCATAAATGGGCTTAGCTGGGCTGAGCTCGGGTGGATTTTAAGAACTAGCCTACTAATCCAATATGAGCATATTATAAGTTTTATCGACTTGTTTTCGTATCTTCCTATTTGTTCCGTTTTCATCAAACTATAAGAAATTACATGACTAGATTTGGACGATTTAAGCCATATAACATTTATAAATCTAGATTTTAAAGTCTAAAGTGTGTGTATCGATGTGCATGTCTATGTATATTCAGAGTCAAGTCTCTCAATTAGGAAAATAAAAAGTATACGATAGAATCTAATTCTATATTAACAAAAGGCTAAACATTTTGACATACATAAGAATATCTTTCTATATGTAGAATTTTTGCCGACAATGAACAACAACACATCCTCCCGCCCCCCCCCCCCCCCCGGCGGCCTAAAAAAAACAAAGAAAGAAAGACATCATCCGTTTTTTCACTCAACTTACATTTTTATTTTACCATGCAAAGTATCAAAAGTTTATGCTATTTAGGGCCTGTTCTTTTCGTAGGTAAATTCCAAAATACCAACTTCAACTCACTTCAACTTACTTAAACCCACTTCCACTATTTTAATCAAGTTCAATTTAACACATAAAATAATTCAACTCACTTCAACCCACTTTAACCCATCTGAACCTACTTCTATCCACTTCACCCTTTTACCCACGAAAAGAACAGGCCTTTAGTATTCAAAATGAAATTGCACCTCTAGATTATTCATATATACATGACAACAAAGTACATTCTGCTATTGTTGCCTTATTTGATGATTAATTTGTTAATAACTAGCTACTATTGCTGCCTTATTTGATGATTAATTTGTTAATAACTAGCTATGAGTTAGCTGATTGAATTGATTGTTTACATCAGTTGTTTAAATTAGTTGTTTCTAGAAAACGTAGTGAAAATAGTTATTCGCAAAAAGGATATGAGATACACTGCTCATTTTCAAAGTAGTTTATATTAATTCTATGTCCAAAAAACACATTTTCTAAACATAAACTGCATGTTAAAAAGTTTAGAAGAAAAAAGGCAAATAAAAAGTCATACAGAGATGTAGGGCCGGCCGGCAAAGTCCGGTCTAATGAGTCTCTCTAGGGCGGTCTTCGTACGGGTAAAGGCATGAAGCATGCTGTTTTGCTTCCCAAATTTTCTAAAATCGGTCCAACAGTGGTCATCTGGTGACAACGCATCTCATCTTTAAGTATAATTTCAATTGTCAAATTCTAGTACAATATATACAATACAATAGAGACCAAAAGTTCACAAATAACATCATCCTAATACTTTAAAATGAGATCACGTAAGCAATGATGACAATTAACAAGGAGACGAGTCAACCCGTTGCACTTGACCTCTGAACTGGTTTTCCACCTTGAATTTGATCACTGTTCATACAATTCTGCGGATCCTTGATCATATACAAAGTAAGGCCATCGAGACCAATCGAGTAACAGCAAACCACTATGTGAGCGCAAGTGACAGCACGATTTCACAGTTATACATTTTTCAGGGAGCATTGTTATATAAGACATTGAGCAATGAATCCTAAGTCTACATATACAGAAAGCTGCCCAGCAGGGAATAGGGTAGGATCAGATTAAAGTTGGAGTTGGAAACTTTAGACCATATCAGCAACATCTGCCGGTGCATTATTCAAGCCTTGTTGCATTTGTGATCCTACTCTAATTTTGCACACGGGACAAGTGCCCTGTTGGCTCAGCCATGGATCAATGCAGCTGACATGGAACTGCCAAAAGAATTTGAAAACATGTTATCCCTATTCAAACTTTGGTCCTATTCGGCAAAATTAACGGTTCAAGCAGCAGATAGCCGTTCAGGTAACCGATAGCTGTTTAAGTAGCAGATAGCTATTTAGGTAGCGGATAACGTTTTTAATTTAGTTGTTAGCGAATAGCTATTTGAATGAGCAGTTGAAACAAATATGTCCGTAAATTTAACTGTTGGGTTAGTTGATTGATGTAAATTTGCATAAAAAGATCTAGATAATTTCCAAATATAAAATTTCCAAAGGATTTTTTTTAGCAAAAAAATATGAAACGCTACTTTTGAATGCAAAACGTTAATAGCATTAGTTTTTCAGAAATGCTGCTTAAAACGCTAAACGTTACTTGAAATGCTAGTCAAAATACTATGTTACCGAACACCCAAAATTACTTAATGAGTGTATTGACTTAGTCAAAACGCTAAGTTCTACCCAAAACGTTGCCGAACACGCTCTTTATTTGGCATCAAATTTGGGAAGGCTTTTTCTTTTTTTTTATTTTTTCTGGGGAGGACGTTTCTAGTGTGGTTTCAGGGACAATTTTGGGAAGTTGCCCAAAAACGAACACATCAAAATCTAGAAGTTAAGCAGTGCAAATCACAGGAATCACGTAAAATTATGTGGATTCAAGCAAGTTTAAATTACATGAAACATGTTAAATTTTGCATCAGGTGTGGATCTAAATAAAGTGTCAAATGTCCGTATCCAAGACAGCGTCAAGTATTGGAACAAGTAATTGCAGTGAAATAAAGAGTCTGCAAATTAAGACAGGGTAAGGCTGGACAAAATGAATGATCACTAAAAAGCTCAGATACAGGATTCATCACAAACCTGATGCAAACATGGCAAGGTACGCAGGAGATCCCCTCTCTTGACGTGCTCCAAGCAAACGGTACATGTCATATCATCTTCTAAACTCTTAGCATTGCTAGCATCTTGCTTTACCTATAGTTGAAGTAATAGAAGGATCAATTGAGCAAGAACAGATTATATTCCTCAAGAGTCACACCACATAACCACTCTGTGCGCAAAGCAGAAATGCAAGTTGACACAAAATAGGGCTTTTTTTTGCCCCTACCCAGACAAAAAGCATCACCATGCCTATATCTTAATTTGGCCTGGATCCAAATGACATTATAGAACGATATTAGTACCTGGTGTTGATAGTCATTCAGTATATACAAACAACACTGAGTGAGCACCCAGTGAAAACATCTTAGCTTGTCTTGACTTGTGAATGAGATAACCACAATGCCTAGTCTTTAGGCATTTTCACGACATGAACATGAACGTGAACAAATGAGAATCAGGGAAGAGAACAAAATAAAAACAGCAAAGTGATCACAGTACACGGCCAGTCCAAGCTCAATTACATAACAGCAATCATAGATTAATTAGTTCAGCTGATTATCCCATGACAATCATGACATACCACAAAAAGGGGGGGGGGGCAGAGAATAGCATTTTACCCTATGTCCAAACAATTGAAGTCAGATCACAGAATCGGACTATGCAATAAAATCAGGAAGAGAATAACCAGGCAATTGCAATAATATATCATACAACTCAGAGGAAAAAAAATTGTTACATACCTCAGGTGTGCTGGATGAAGGTGAATCCCCTTTTGATGATGAATCCTCACTGCCAGGAAAAATATAAATATGTAACTATACATTATGGTAGTTACAAATATTAGCCACCTACAATATAGCTTCCCTAATGCACAAGATCATTTCTATAAGTTTATCTTGAAAAAGGGGAAAAAAAAATCTATGATTTCATCTTCTTTTGCCACAAATACAAGTGCTTTAGCTACAACCATAAATAACCACAAGCATACAACTTCTCCAGACTGACACAGCCAGTAGCACTGAACGATCATTGAATAACATATTCATCTCTTCTTGAATTACAAAGGCAGAGTTGCATCACAATTAATTTAGCATCAATCTGAATTCACATCATTATCTTGTCCTACCAGCTTTTCTTCACATCAAAAACCAATCCTCTTTTCAGATATCATTATCAAGTTCCAGAATAAGTGATTCGCTAACAATGCTCACACCAGCTGCAAAGCTCACTTGCAACCCTTGAAGGCACGAACTTCATGATAAAACCAAAGGACAAACAATCTTACGAAAAAATGCAAATTAAGCACATTACCTTCCTGGCCCTCTGCCCTGATACTTGTGGACAGGTAAGGCATTGATCTCTTCCTCACTCATTGAAGTGGTGGAGGAACCATTGTCAGAGTCCAACGCTCTTAATGTCTCATAATCTGCAGAGAATCAGCAAAGAATAACGCCACCTTTAACATAATTAAAAAAATGCCTCAGCCACCCCCCCCCCCCCCAAAAAAGTCTATATAGGCCTCCCATTCCTAAGAATTTACATGGTGCAAGAACATGAAGATTGAAAAACAACTGCAACATCAAAGGGCATACCTAGATCATCAAAATCACGATCAAGAAGTGCAAGCTGAAGCCTCAGTCCCTGTAACCGTCCTCTGCTAGCTAAAGCTATGGATGGTGGCATCTGCAAGCGCAACTCAGTTCCAAATAAGCCACTTGCACCAGCAGCATGAGCTTGGGCTCGTAGTTGTTGATAAGTAGCATAAATCCTTAAGCTTGTGGCAATGAGAAACACACCAAGAACTAGCCACAGCTGCATAGGTTCAGGGTATCTTGTGAACACTGATAAAAGTTGTGGCTATATGTGTAAAAAAACACATATATGTTGATGAGAAATTACCAGAAAATTAGGAGACATCTGATGGGAATTCAAAATTGTGAACAGCAGAAGAACTGCACGAGTAGGGGGGAAAAGAGGAAAACACATATAAGTCCCACATAAATACAAATGGAAAGATTTAACTTAAGAGACTAACATAACGAAAAGCTTACCAGTGATAAGAAAAGCCAACAAATTTGTATTTATAGGCCGAACAGGCTGTATCCTCTGTAGGGAAAAAGAAGTCGAGAACTAAGTCAAATTCACACATCCAAATTCATATCCAAATAGGTGGGAGACATCTTTTTTTTGGGTTGTGTAAAGTAGCTCAATGGGGAGCCCCTATCTCATGCATTACTCACCACCCTATCGGCCGTGGGCAGCAGAAAGGGTGAGTGGTTAGGGGGGAAAACTCCACCATGCCTCTGAATGAGAACCATACTAAAAGAAAAAGGATACATACCAGTGAACGTCGTCCAGGAATAATTCCAGCAAACTCATTTTCAATATCGCCTCTAGTACCCCGGAAAACAAAACTCATGTTCACAACCCACAAGAGTAGCAAATGAACAGCCTATCCTCCAAGTACTACTGAAACAGAAAACAAGCTCTTGTGTATAGGCCTTACATCTCCTATAGGCTATAGCCATAGCATTCATCACCAGCAAGCATATAAGTGAGGAAAAAATTGTAAGCCAACAGGCCCAACAACAAACAAGTAGAAATAACCAATATAACTTCGAAACACATGCTTCATAATTTAATACAGAAATACACTTCCATCATAGCGGTACTTGTACGAAATCAACACAACCAAATGCTTCCTTTTCACCCCAATAAACTCTCATTGCTCTCCTCCCCCCCCCCCCACCCCCGGGCTGGGGGGAGGGGGTGCAGGGGCTGAGGGGTAAGGACTACTAAGTTACGGATCATGTGTAAAACAGGTTTTTAAATTGCAAAAGGTCAAATTAGTCAAATCCTTAGCTATATGATCAAAAAATTAAACCAAAAGTTACTAATCCAAAAACTAAAGCCATCTTCAACTCTTCTAGCATTGTTTATTAATGATCCAGGCAAGCTTAGCCATTATGTTTCTTCAATGTCAATCTTATGCACTTTAACCAGACTACCACAATTATGCACCACCGCTCAAATTCCTGTAAAAGTTCACATCGCTCTTGACAGTTCTACACCCATGATCTTAATATTAGCCGGCAATTCCTACAGCACGAGAATTTTTTCCACCCAACAGAGAAAATGAAACCCCATTACCCAAATTACTAATTGGACTTTTCTTTTTTAAAATTTCAGCATCTTTCCAAGCAATAACGGACATGCAGGCAAAATTGTGAACAAAAGGAGACAATAAAAGACCCACATTGCCCTAATCTCGCATATGGGAGCCATGAAAGCGGGGATAAATTGATCAATTCAGGATACCCACCAAAAACTTAAGCAGAATTCCCAGAAAAATGAAATAGAATTTCTAAACCCAGTAAGGATTAAAGCATAATAAGTATTAAAGCATTAAAATTTTCACTTACAATCAAGCGAATGGAGAGAAGTACAGCAAAATTCGTCAAAGCATCAAGTGGGTCGAGCCAACTGATGAGTGAAGTGGTGATCTTTCACTCTCTTTGCAATCCCTTTTCTCTCTCCCTTTTTTGGTGACTCAGGAGAATGTACACGAGATTTTTCCAGAACACGCCATATGGACGAAACCTCACATTTCCAACAGCTACCCTTCTCGCGCAACGTCGGGTATCTACCAAAAGGTCATTTCTCACCCTTGGATTGGATTCTGCTGGACCTCTACGTCGTCCGATTAAGTTGTATTTTCTTGCTTTTGTTTCCTGGGTATTTATTTTCTTCTTTTCACTTTGCTTAACTGTGTAATTGTTAGGTGCATGACACGACCTTCACTCTTTTGCATGAACGGATGGCGTGAAATTTGACGTTGTGTCCTACACTCCTACTTATGTACATTGGATTTTGATTTCCTACTATGAAGTACTATGCATAAACTTCATTGAAAAGTTAACAGTGACTAAAGTTGGAAATATCTTATCCAACACGATAACACATTAACACGATACGAACCCGACTCGAAATTACTGAGAGAAATCTGAACCTGAACCGAACCGAACTGATTTTGACCCGAAGTCAACATGATTAGACCGTTTAGCATGAAAACGTTTTATTTTTCAATTTAAGGTAAATCTAAACTATATTTAACACTGACACGAAATTGACCCGTTTATTAAATGGGTCGACCCGACCTGATCCGTTTGCCAACTCTATCAGTGACACAGATCATAATCACAAGTCGACTCTAACATAATTTGTTGCCCCCCACGATCATATGCTAATTTGGTGGACGGAAAAGCCCGAAATAGTAACCTAGTGAGGCAAAGACCTGGGATCGGACCCCTAGTCAAGAGGCGGGTAAGTTGGGCAATTGTGAGGTACAATGAGGATGTTGTGTTCTTTGGGTAGAGGTGAATATAACGACCGTAGGATAGTTACGGAAAGATATGAAAGTTTAAAGGATTTAAAGTGACTATTTACATTATCAAAGTGCACCTCCTTTTTAGGGAATCCACCACTAAGAACTCCGACAATTAAAAAATTTATTGTGGATCATTCTTAGGATGGGTGACCTATTAAGGGGTCTGCTCTTTTTGTGAGTGAATTGCGAGTGTGAAATAAGAAGAAATGGAAGGGAGTAAGAATGAACGGAATGGAGTGGGAAGGCATGGAATGGAGTGGGAAGGAGTTGTGTTTATCTTTAAGGAGTGGGATAGAAGCGAAAGGAGTGGAATGAGAGGAAGTGAATGGAATGGTAGTGGGTGCCAAAATTTGTTCACAAAAAGAGCAGACCCCAAGAGGTTTTCTCAAGTACCATATGAATGAGGACAAAGCATGCTCAAAGGGCATATGGTGACTTGTGAGGCCAGCCATCGATCCTTGAAACTATTCCTAGTTACTATTTGTGACTTAGGAAAGGGTCGAGGCATTATGATTCTTTTTGGTAATCTTTAAGTTTGAGTATGCCAAACTAAACATTAGAACTAAATTAACTTTTATTTTTTACAAGGTAAGTTGCCCACCTACTAGGCTTAGCATCTCAACGAAACGTAATGGACCAACAAGCTAGGGGTTACAAACCAAGGCATAAAACTCAGTCCTCCTCACTCCTTACCTCTCAAACAAGGAGGAATGGAGTAGGGCTGGTAAAAACTGACACGACACGACAACACGACACGAACCCGACACGAAATTAGGCGGGTTTGGGTCGAGATGCTCAACCCGTTTAAGTAATTGGGTTAACACGCCTAACCCGTATAATTAAATGAGTTAGGTTAAGGTCAAGACTTCCGACACGAAAAAATACCTACTTTAACCCGTTTACTTAATTGGGTTAAATAGGTTAACCTGTTTACCCATTTACCCACTAACCCGTTTAATTTTTAGTATTAAAAAAAATTGTTGAAATTAAAAATTATAATAGTTTAGGCTGTTTAGCGGGACAATGAAAAATGAAAATTGAAAATTAAAATGAGATTTAGGGTTTAGTCACTAACCCTAATTTATCCTCATATATAAACCTCCTGACCAGCCCGAAAATCACAGTGACCCTCGTTTTCCCTCACAGCCCTCAGCCAGTCAGCCCCTCTGTCACTCCATCTCCCTTTCGGCCTGCCCTTCTCTCGCGACTCCAGTCTGGATTCCCTCTCCATGCCCCACTCACATCTCGATCTCTCACTCTACAACTCTCCGCATCTCGATCGCTCACGCTACTGCTCTCTGCATCTCGATCTCTCTCTCTGCAGCTCTTGTATCTCGATCTGTCACTCGATTTCATATTTTCAGGTTCGTTTCGTTGTATTTGCTCTCAGGTTTATGCTTATTTCGTTGTATTTCATCTCTAATATTCTCAATCTCTCTCTTTCTCGCTTTCCCAATTTGAGATCGAGGCGTGTTAACCCAATTTCAGATCCAAAGTTTCTCCCTTTGTCGATTTCGAAGGTACGAATTGTTGTTGAAGGTTTCTGTTTTTCGATTGTATGATTTTTGTTCACTGATATGTGGTTTCTTTTTATTACATGTTTTATTAGTTGGTTGTGTACTTGTGTCTGTGTTTATGTTTTTCATGGCGAGTGTTTCAATTACTGCTTGCAGGAAACTCCCTTCATGGGGTTGTAAAGAGTTGATTTTAACATCTATTCATCAATCTCTGCTTGTGAAGTGTAATTTGGGTTTATTCTGTGTTGCTCGATTGGAGTTACTTTCTCATTTGACATTTCTATCCCTTTATTATTGGATGACTGTGTCTGTGACTCTGTGTGTTTAGCAATTTGCTTTTGAACTACCCCCCCAAAGGAAAACAGGATTATGTGAGATGTTTTGTTGAATATTAGTAGTCAAACTTATCTGCAACCATATTGACTGTGCCGTTTTGTTGAATTGACATTGTTTTGATGGGGGTAACTATAGGTCTTTTTCTCAAAAATGCCCTTTTTACAGTAAGCATTCTGTAATAATGGATTATGTGTTCCCTTTGGAATCATCTGGTGTATGTGGCTACCTTATCTATTTGGCCATCCATTGAACTTACCCAAAGAGACAAATGGACAAATAAATAAATTAAAAAAAACGATTATCGTTTGGGTTGCTTATAAGTTCTGATCAATCAGTCCTGCTCTGCTGGCGTGACTGAATCTCCCCATTAACAAGCTGACTATTTGGTTTTGATGTATGAGCTGAGGTATGCCTGTAGCTAGGTTTTATATTTATCCAAAAATAATCCACATAGATACAGGTTAGAAGAAATACATCTTGATTTATATAGTGGAAAACCAGCAATAGAATTCCCAAAAAGATAATTGTAGATCTCATATACTTGTGAGCATGCATTTCTATTATATGTTTATATTGCGATGGATCTCTATTTAGAGAGTTATTTGCGTTCCACCAAGTTGCAAAGAGGGGGGGAATGTTTTATTACGTATGAGGATGCTCCTAGTGCTTTGTTTCAAGGTATTAGGGGCGAGAACCTTCACTGATTTCTTTGTTTCTGATTTGAATTTCCTGAACTGCAAGGTTATGGCTTCGATTTCAAACGATGGTGAACCATCGCCCATTGAAATTGACTCAAACGCTGAAGAGGTGGATAGCAAGAATGCAAGAAAAGCTACTACTTTGAGAATTGGGGCATATAAGCCAGCAGCCTGTGGTAAGACTTGTAAACGCCAAAGAAAATTAACTAGCACTGTTTGAAAAAAATATACTTTCTTGGAGCCTGATAAAGAGGGTAATTTGTGGTGTAAATGTAAGAAATGTGGGCAAGTGTATAGTGGGGATAGCAAGTATGGGACTGGGAATCTGAAACGACACACCCTAAATTGCAAAAGAAAGAATGTTAGGGACATAGGCCAACTTCTATTGCAAAGTCGTTTTGGATCCTTAAGCAATAGGCGTCCTGAATTTGATATTGAAATGTTTCGTGAGTTGTTGGCTTTGTGTGTTGTGAAGCATGATTTGCCATTTCAGTTTGCTGAGTATGATGGAGTTCGAAACATCTTTGTATATTTGAATTCTGATGTGAAAGTGCTTTCAAGGCATACAACTAGGAATGATGTTTTGAAAATGTTTAAAAAGGAAAAGGAAAGATTGAAAGCATTCTTTCATTCTATTCCTGGTAGGATAGCCTTCACTTCAGATTGTTGGACTTCAATCAATACAGATGGTTACATTAGTCTCACTGCTCATTACATTGATGACAGTTGGTCTTTGTAAAAGAGAATTTTGAACTTTTCTTTCATGCCTCCACCACATAATGGGGTCTCCTTGGCTGAAAAGATATTGTTATTGATGAAGGATTGGGGTCTTGATAAGAAAGTAATGTGCTTGACTCTCGACAATGCATCTTCAAATGATTTGTGTGTGGACATGTTGAAAAGTCAGCTTAAGCTTTTATGTGATGGTGAGTTCTTTCATGTTAGATGTTGTGCCCATATCCTAAACTTAATTGTTAAAGAAGGCTTAAAAGATGTGGATGAGCTGTGGTCAAAGTGAGGGAGTGTGTTAAGTATTGTAAAGGTTCTCAAGTGCGGAAGCAAAGATTTCTTAAGTCGGTTAAGGTTTGTGATCTTGTTTATAGTAAAGGGCTACGACAAGATGTCCCAACTAGGTGGAATTCAACATATCTTATGCTTGAGAGTGTCATTTACTATAAAAGAGTATTTAATCACTTGGAGGTTGTTGATGGGAACTTCACTCATTGCCCTAGATTTGATGAGTGGGTTAAGATTGAAAAAATTTGTGGTTTCTTGAAAGTCTTTTATGAAGTGACTTGTGCTTTTTCTGGATCTAAATACCCCACTTCCAATCTTTATTTTCCTAATGTGGTGAGGATTAGATTAGTTTTGAAAGATGAATTAGAGGGTGATGATGCTTTTATGAGGAATATGGCAGCTAAGATGTTTACCAAATTTGACAAGTATTGGGCAGAATTCAGCACTATCATGGCAATTGCCGACATTTTAGATCCTCGTTATAAGTTCCAATTTGCAGATTGGGCTTATAAAAAGATTTATGTTGGTACTCATGATGCTCAATTGGGTTTATTAAAGGATAACTTGTTTGCCTTATTTGATGAGTATGCAAAGGCTTCTAATTTGGCCTCAACTTCTACATCGTCTCCTGCTCAAGCCTCTCATAATGCCCAACAAGCCGCTAATGATGAGTACTTTGATGTATATTTGCTTTCAATCTAGATTAAGTTGATTTAGAGTGTTTTTATTTTTAAAGTAAATTGACCTTTTTTTTTATTATCAAAGGACTTCGATAATTATTCAAGTGAGGTGTTTGCCCCTATTTTCAAGACTGAATTGGAAACGTATCTTGAGGAAAAAAAGTTGCCTCGTGTTGAAAACATGGATGTTCTTAACTATTGGAGTACTAATCAGTTTCGATTTCCCATTCTCTCTCAAATGGCACGTGATGTATTGACCATACCATTGTCTACCGTGGCTTCTGAATCTGCTTTTAGTGTTGGAGGAAGGGTACTTGATGCATTTCGCAGTTCCCTTAAGCCACGAACGGTAGAAGCTGTGATTTGCTTAAGAGATTGGGTGTTTGGGGAAGAAGGTGATGTTTCTCCTTTAACATTATTTAATTGTTTATGTCTTACTTCCTTATAAATTGTTGTCCCTTTTCTAATTCATATCTTTATTTTCTTATTTAAATTAGCACTTATGCAAACACAATGCCATTTGGATGAGCTGTGTGGAGATGTGATGAATATGAGCTTCAATGATGATGAAGATGGAGATGTGCCATCCAAGGGAGGAGGGTCTTCTAATGAGGTTGCTGGAAGTGGTACTAAGCATAAGTCCATCTTGCTTAATTAGCTGAGTTTCTGGTCTGTGGCAGAGGTTGCTCCATTGCTAGCTGAGTGGCTGTGGCTGTGTGGTGTTGGATAAATTTTTTAAGTTGGTTATGTTTGGTCTATCAACTGTATTAATTAAGTTTTTGGTTTGTAAACATTAAATAGCTTGTTTTGTTGGTTGTTGGCTTTGAAATGCCTTGGCTCTGTTGATTTTGTGAACTTTAGCTCCTAGAATCATCATTTCCTTGTTGCTAGTTCCATAAAAGGGTTGCTTAATAGCTTTTCATAACTTACAGCTGCAATCCATTTAAACAGGTTAATAGGTCACATTCTGACCTGATTTTACCCGTTTACTTTAGGCGGGTAAATGGGTTGAAATCAGGTCAACCTGTTTAGTTTTTAGTCAGGTTCAGGTTGGCATACGTCAATCCGTTTATTAAACAGGTCAGGTTCAGGTTAGGGGTGTTTCAACCCATTTAATTTCAACCCGAACACGAACACGACCCAACCTGACCTAATTACCAGCCCTAGAATGGAGTGCCTCCAAGCTCGAACTTGTGACATGCAAAAGCCCTAGTGAAGAGGGTACCACTCGAGCTACTTCTATATTTGTACTCAATTAAAATCATCACGATTATTTAATCAGGCCTTCTGACAGACAATACTCTTTTTAAATCAAAGATAGTAGAAAATGCTATTTTGCTAATTTTAAAAAATATTAACAAATGATTTAATTTTCATTGTAGCTCATTATGTACAAAAGGAATACAAATATAAAGAGAACATTTGTTATCGCATGGAAAAATTAACTAATGATCAATTGTGTTGAAAATTTTTGCAAAATATTTTGAATCACAGTTCACAATTTTAAATTTAACTTGCCTATTGGATTTGCGAAATCATTGAATGGTGACATCAAACTATTTAGGCCCTGTTTGGTGAGAAAAAATGAAGTGTCGTGAAATCAAATGATGATCCATGAAGAATGAAAGGTGAAACTTGAATCCTAAACTCATTTGTTGGGAGAGAAAAGGAATGGAATCGAGTTCCAATCCTTATTGTTTGGCTATAGATTATGGAATGGAATCAAATCTATTTTATTTATAAAAAATAATAATGATTAATAATAACAATAATAGTAATATTAATGACAATGATAATAATAAACATCATTATTACTATCAATAATAATAATTATTAATATTAATAATAATTAATAATTAATAATTATTTTTCTTATTAACATTACAAATAATTATTGTTAATATTATTATTAAGTAATATTAATAATTTATAATAATAATTTATAATTTATAATAATTATAATTATAATAATTATCAATAACAATAATTAATCATAATAATTACAAAAATAATTCTTGTTAATACAAGTAATAATCATAATAATTATTAATATTAATATTAATATTAATAGTTATTATTAATTATAAAGGTTATTAATAATAATAATTAATAATAAAAATAATAATTAATATTATCATAATAATTGTTAATATTGATATTAATATTAATAGTATTAATTATTATTAATTGTAAATATTATTGATAATATTAATTAATTAAAAAATAAGACTTGATAATAATATGTATAGTTATTATTATTAATAATAATAATTAATAAGAATAATTATAATTATTATTATTAATTATTATTAATTATAAATAATAATAATAATAATTAATAATTAATAATAATAATAATAAAAATAATTATTATTGATCATAATTATAATTATTAGTAGTAGTAATTAATAATAAAAATAATTATTATTAATCATAATTATAATTATTAATTAATATTGGTAGTAATAATTAATAATTAGAATCATAATTGTTGTTTTTATCTATACTATAATATAAAAACAATGTTGTGATGACGTGATTTTTTCAAATTTTTTCATAAATTTGAGATTTTGAACCGTTAGATTATTTGATTATATAATCACAACCGTCGAATTTTTAATAAAATAATTACCGTCATAATTAAAAATATATATAATATCTTGATTTTTTTTTTGCAACAGAATCTCTTGACTACCTAAAAACAAAATACACCTTGATATCCTTTCCAAAATCAATAACAATAATTATCATCATTATATCATTAGATTATTTGATTATATAATCACAACCATTAGATTTTCAATAAAAATAATTACCATCATAATTAAAAGTAAATTATTTCATGATTTTTTTTTTGTAGTGGAATCTATTAACTACCTAAAAACAAAATATACTTTAATAACTTTTTCTAAATCACTAAAAATATATATGTACTGAAGTTTATGGATGGCATTAATATTTTATTAATCCAAGGAAGAAATAAATTATTAAAGTTTCACTTTTCTTATTTTAATGGTAAACCCGAAATTAGGCACTTTACATATTATTATTAGATTAAATAGAAGAGATATGAATTAATAGAAGAGCTAGACCTAGACGAAAGACTTTTGTTTCCAAATGTTCTTAATGCGGGATAAGGTGTTTTTCTTCTTATATTTCTTAGTCATGAATTCAAGTTCCTAAAATCGCTAATTTTTTTTATGAACAAAAATTCACACAATAACAATTAATTAAGGGTCAAAAATGTTCCTTTTAAGAGGTTGATGAGGCTTTTTTTTAAAAATTTGTAACAAGTATTTCTATACTCATATAATAAGTGAAACAATTATAAGTTTTTAATTGTAATAATTATTTATAAAATATTATAATATTCCATATAGCAAACGTGTCATATACAATATTTTGATTTTTTTAAATAATAATTAATAACTTTTTAAGAAGAAGCAATTATTGACAGGTGCGAATTATGAGAAACTATCACCTAAAACTTCTAATATATCGAAATATACTATAATAAGTTTAGCAAATATTTTCGATCGTAGTTATAATATCTTAATTTCTCTATAATAATTTGAAAATTATGAGAGTCTAAAAAATTATCTAACTTCTTCATTGTTAAGTACTATTGATTATACATTTCCAATTGTATATTTATGTTGTGAATTTCGCAAGTGTATGGTTGATCGTTGTAGCAAGTATATCCTTAGGGATGTGTTACGAAATTAGATCACTATAAAACTAAATGTGATACGATTGAATTAAATTATCAAGGTTTAGTTAATTAGCAATCAATTATTTTAGAACGCTATATGGAAGATCAATATCAGGAAGAAACTTACTATATCCATCACTATTAACTTTAATTATGGGCAAATTATGCAAAGCAAAATCAAACTTGAATAACTGAAATACAAACAGAAAACTTAACAAACAGGAGCAAAATATAATCAAGCTCAACCTCTTCACCTCCAACTCCCTTCAGCTCTGGCCTGGAATGAAAATCTGGATCTGAACACATATATGAACCAAATAGAGAATCCATTTATCTAAAGAACGACCAGCACCGAAAACTCGATTCTAGGCCAGACTGAAGCTATACCAATCACGTTTTGGACACTTTATTTTTTGATTACTAACTATCTCATTGTAACATTATCTATAGCTGTATGTCATCTATCAGTATATGCGACTATAAATGATTGTATAGATAAACCATGACTATTTATTATGGAGCATTGACGACACCATGAAGTAGAATTATCTATCACTCTTATTGCACCAGTTAGTTGGAAGAAGGAGGTGTATTACTTACGAAACACTGATGTTAGGTACACTAGGTACACAAGATATAATTGTAATCTTCATTATATCATTGCTAATCAAATTATTACTAAGAACTTAATTTTTAATGTAGGTACAAGATCAAGAGAATGTGAATTCTTCGTCGTTGCCACCACAATTGAACAAATTATCATATCATTTAGCATGATTTTTAGTTTCATTTTGACTATCTACAATATCTATCATATTTTACATCGCGTATTGATAATCATACGTTGTTTTAATTATTGAGTTTCAATGGTTATATATAAAAGTGCTGTCTATTCATATTTTTTAATAAATTTAAGTATCCATTTCTAAATTACAATATTAACTTTGTATACAATGAACATTCCTCGATTATTTTGACTATATATATATATATATATATATATATATATATATATATATATATACTGTAATATGCACCGTGCAAAGCACGGGTCCATACGAGTTAATCTTAATAATAATGATTAATATTATCAATAATAATTAGTAATTATAATTATTAATTAATATTCGTAATAATAATAATTATTAATATTACTAATAATAATTATTATTAATATTAGTAACAATAAATAATAATTAAAATAACACTTATTATTAATGTTATTAATAATTATATCATTAATTTTAATAATAATAATAATTATTATTATTATTAATTAATAATAAAAATAATTAATAATGATGATGATGATGACGACGATGATGATGTTGACTCTAGAGGGTTGGGAACTTGAACCCCCTTGAAAATGGGAGAGTTCAAATTCCTTACGATTGAGGGGAACTTGATACCTCTTAAAGGAGTGAAACTTGATACCTAAGGGTTCAAGTTCCATTCCATTTTATCTCACCAAACAGCCCCTTATAAGGTTTCATTACGTTGAGTTTTGTTGGGAATGGTATTTTGATATATGAACAAGCTAGAAAGCGAAAATTTGAATGCAGTGGGCGTATCATATCTGAAACAACTAATTTACAGTAGAAATTTTGATTGTTGAACAACTCAGTTCAAAGCCTCAAAAAACCTCAAAAAATCATGTAGTAAAATCAAATATTGTAAGCTCATGTGGCCAACTATTGCTATTACAATGATCTGGCATCTCATTCAATCGCTCAAAACAATTCTCAAGATCAATGGTTGGCAATAAAATCACGACAGGCATTCCACATGCTTTGTTCAAACTTGCACACTATTGAATGGGGGCTTCATATGAGGTCTTCCATCATAATATTGCTTTAAGGAATAGGGGCTTCATATGAGGTCTCCCATCATAATAGTGCTTTAAGGACAAGCACGCTTTAATCATGGAGTTCTTTAGATTGAACTTCCTCAGCAAACAAATGCACACGTAGTGATAAAGACTGTCATTTCAGATCATTTAAGTTGGCTAATTAACCATGGCGCATCGCATATATGAGTACCTAAAGAACACGAGTTCCATGCTTTGCCTCACCACTAATGGACTCATCCAGCTTTTAGAAATGAGGTCCAATCTCATTATTTTTTTCCCCTAACATGGTTGTTAAGGGCTCTTTCATCCCCTGGCACAGTTTTTGAGAGTAATCGGACACAGCTTGGCTCTAATTACCACTCTCTAATGTCTAACCTTGCGGTTGGTGGCAATGACTTGTGACAGCTTCAAAGATCATTTATCGATCCCATTATATATTTCTTTTAATCTCCTTGTCGTTACTTATGCAGTAGTTAGGAAAGCATACATAACAATGAAATTGTTAAGAGCAACTCCATAAAGAGTGCATCCCTTTGATTTAATAGTTAGTTGCTTTAAATCTTTTAAGTATATTAACAACAAGATATTATGTATGTATGATCAATAGTATACAAACTTGTAAAACTACCCATACAAGCCAGGAAAAAAAATACATTTCTTATCTGTCATATTTAATGATGCTTTAACTTCCAAAACTATAGGAAAGATAATCTTTGTAAAACTCCGAAAATTCATATTTGTAATCCTTGAAGAGTGATTAAGCTGATCTTTAGTCGCTTGAGCTTGTAAATAGTATTTTAGCATGAACCTTAATGTAGATAGCACCTCGAACCTAGCCCATTTTTCATTTTGGGCCTAGTCCAAGCTTTTGATGAATAATTATTAATTTCAAACTTAAATTTGAAGTTAATAATTTATAAAACAAAAATTTGGATCTTTTGAAATATAAATTGTATTTAAGAAAATTCAGATTTTATTATTTAGAGTTCCCTCTTAGAAGTTCAAATTTTTAAAAAAATTTAATTGAGAGGTATTTTGTGGTTGAGATATTAAATTTTGTAAAACCCTAGAGCTCTCTCTCTTTGCCCTCTCGGTAGTCATGGCATAGAAGGAAACAAAAAGTTCTACATTGTTTTTTCTGTTTTAAATGTGAAACCCCCCCCCCCCTTGTCACTCACTTCTCTCTCATGTAATATCATGTCTCTCTCTCCCTACAGCCCTAACCTTCACACCTTCTCTTTTCTCTACTGCCATTGCCACCACCAGCAGCCCCATCGCCGCTACCACTCTCCCTCTTTGAAGTTTTGAACAAGAAGTTAGGGTTTTGGTTGTATGAGTTGAATAATCTTTCTATGCTCATAAATAACTAATCTTTACAACAAATTTACTTGTTGTCTAGATCCTAAACACCTCCTTTTCATGTTAACATATTGATTCTTAGATTTTGGCGGTCGTTGAAAGCACACATTCAAGCCTCTTGCATCTATTCTTGCCTTAAAGTTAAATCTAAAGTTTTTTTGTTTAAAAATACCCCTTGGAAGGGGCTTGATAGGTTTTATTGATTTTTAGGATTATTGTGAATGCTTAGGAATTGTTTTAGAGTGATTTTGGTAGGTTTTCTTGAGTGGCTAGCACAATCTTTTGCTTGAATCATAGGTTCATCAATTGAGGTCAAAAATTGCACATGCAAAGACCTAACTTTGCAGAATAAATTGCTTTGAACCACCGGTCAAAAATAATGAAAAAAAAATTGGCATGTAGGTCTATGAGTCTAGTATTCTAGGATTTTTAAATCACGAATTTTGGGCTTAAAACAAGGGAGAAATAAATTTTCCCCCGAGGCCGCACAATTTTGACCTGAAACTGGTTAGGGGAATGAAGTGAATTTTTGAGGTAGTTATGATAGTTTTTTGTGAATAGGTATAAACAAAATTTGTATTAGACAGATTTACCTTTCCAAATTGGGTCAATCATCTCAATATGAGTTTCCTAAGCAAAGTTACGATCTTTGGAATTTGTTAGAAACTGACCTAAAACTGTCTCCAAAATCCTAATGGGCTAACTTTCAATAAATGGTTTATTTGGATAAATGAGATTTTATAATTACTTGGTTTGTTGAAAATCACTATCTATGGGGTATTAGTCATATTCATATGGTTGGTTCTAGTGGTTGGGTTGACTTTTGGGGTTGGAAATGTTGGTTTTTGGTGTAAGGACACCCTTAAGTGAATGCATGTCGTGATTTTGTTTTAACTTTATTTTATCATTTACGCTCAATATTCTAGTTCGAGCTGCAGCTAGGTACCAACGCCCCTTCTAAGTAATATATGTACCCTAACTTTCTTCGGTTGCTCTTTTGAAATGATTTTGGATGTTTATGAATTGTTATACGACGTTGTAAGCCAGGAGGACCTTATGTGTAAAACATGAACTACAACTTATGATTTAATGATTTCTAAACTTGGAATATTGTGCTATGATTGAATATTTTACTTGATCAGTTCATGTATTAAGTGCTCTTACTAAGTTAATAGAAGATTGTTTGAGGTGGGTTGGGCTTTCGGGGAAGCCAAATAGGTTTATTCATAATGTACTAAATCCTAAAGTGAAATATTAAAGCGAGTTTGCAGAAGGGTGCCTCCTAAGATCATGGTAGGTTTATCCTGATATTGAGACAAGTTAGTCTCCCCATGTTACAATATGCAATTTTCAGGTATGTGGACATAAGCCAAGATGGGTTCTGGTAACCCATAAAGTTATTCGGCGGAAGGCTATGAGACCCTTTGGTGGGTTCGCTCACCAATGAAATTGATTGTTTTGATTCTGGGTAATGGTTAATGTTTAAAGTTTGAATATCTAGAACTAGTTGCGAATTAGTCTTTTCGAACTATTTAAATATTTTCCTTTCATCCCTAAATGTTTGAAATGAATTTAAGTAGGAGTTTTCCGATTAGAAGTAGATATTATTGAGCTTTGCCTCAATTAATGATTGAAATATTTTATTTTCAAGTACTAATGTACTGCATGGGGATGGGATGTGAGCAGAGCTGAATACCAATTTAGTTTTAAGTCTTTTTATTTAGCATGAAGAAATGTTGGACCTTCCTCTGCTCTGTTATGTGGAGTAGTAGATAGTCGACGGTTTTTAAATCTAAGGTCAATCGAAACCATTCTCTCTGTAAGTTTATAATTCATGGGTAAGGCTGCTACCTCAGAACCCCTACACCTCACCTGATGACGGAATTTTTGGTATTTGGATTTGGAAATGTTGGACCTTGTGAATTGACTAAATTTGACTTTTGGACCATTGACTTTTTGCACTGTTGACTTTACTCTTGATCTTAATATTTTAATGAACCTCATGTTTGTCTTGTATTTCTTAATAAAATATGGCATTGACGCCCAACTAGATTTTTTCACTAAATTAAATAGGATGAAGGTTAGTGAAAGAATGAATTAAAAATTTTCAGGGCGTCACAGAGTGGTCTCAGAGCTCTAAGTTCAAGCTAATGGCTTCTTGGGATATTACGGTAATGCTTAAAACTCGTAAATATAGGTGTTAAACAGAGTGTGAGTGCAGGGAAGGGTTGCTAGATTGCACGTCACCCTTTTTAGTTGCATTGTGCATTTATCATACTCCAGTTGAAGGTCACCCAAGTTCTTGAGGAGGGCGAAAGGATAGAGTTCTAAAAAGGAAGGTGACTAAAATACAAGATACTAATGTTCAATATAATTTAAAAACAAAGCAATACAGGCTTTGCTAATTGCTGCAAAATTTGCTCGAGAAGCTTTGGTGCTAAGGGAAAAACTTGATACTTTAGTTATTGGTGACAAAATTCTAGCCATTTGAAGAGATACAAAAATCTTGAAGAAAAAAAACCCAAATAAAAGAATCAAGCATGATGTTAGTAAAGAACAAATTTTGTTGCTTGAAGTTGGATGTGCAATAGGAATTTTTCATTGTTATTTTGGCTAGATTTAGCAGTATCTATTGTCCTTCTCTTGTATTGGGGGATGTTTTAGGCTTGTATTAGTGGATGTTTTGGGATGGTATTTATAAGTTGCTTTTTTTTTTTAAATGAAAGGTAAGCATGCCGACCCATTGGGTCCCTATCTCAGGGATTCTTCCTCGGACATTTTACTTTTTGGGTTATACCCAGCTAATGATGGGGGGGGGGGGAGATTTTTAAATGCTCCAAGCAACTAACGTTTGTGTTTGCTTCCTAGATTCTCAATTGAATCAGCTGTGATTCACGGCAAGTAGTGTTATTTAAGTTTTGACAGCCTTATATGTATTATATATTAACGTAAAATGTGATAAAGTATTATACGTGTAAAATGTGACAGCCTTATATTATTACAATAACAATTAACTCAGTGTGGATTCCGTTTTCGTGGAGTTCGCAAAAAGACAATTGTACTTCATATTATCTCAACAAGCACACATGCAAGCAAATAAATCAAATATTTTTGAGAAAGATGTGGTTGAGCCGAGCTAGGTGGCAAATTCTCACTTTTTGCCTTACCAAACCTAACTAGTAGCGAGCCTGAACTGAGCTTGGTTGGCTATTTGAACTGAGTCTGAGCCTGACGAATACTTAATCTTCTATGTAAACATAATTTTTTTAATTATAACTATAATTCACGGTCATAAAACAACAAAACGTAACTTTATTGTCTGACCCGACTTTTCATAATCTCTCATTGATACTTCCTTTCTCTTTAGAATTTAGATTTTTTTTTCTCCTCGCATCCTTATGTAAAGTCAAAGGTAAAGTAGTCGCACTATTTATACACAAACCTTCACTTCCACCTTTGTAACCATTTGGTTGATATTAGCAATCCATCACTTCATGACGAACAATTAGTCTACTATGTTGACTAGGTATCTTAGGAATACTTTTGTATGTATTCGCGAACCTCATTATACATATCAAAACCTAAAAAAGCGAGGTTCATATCCAAATTTTAAAAGGTAAACTTATAAATGATTCTCAAATAAGTCGAACTTAGGTTTACAGCCTTAGGATAGTTCATTTGACCCCCCCCCCCCAAAAAAAAAGCCTTAGAATAGTTAAGCTTATACTTGTGTTTTTAGAAGAGCCTAGCCTAAACTTGCTCAAGCCTTGGGTGAGCCAATTTCAAGCTTGATTTTACCAAGGTATGAGGTAGGAGTTGAGCAAAAGCTCGAATGTAAGCTCATAAATTCAAATTCAAGCTCAAGCTCAATACCACTCAAATACACGCCTAATTTTTGAAAGCAAAAACACAAATCAAGTAATGCAAAATAGATACTTATGTGATGTTTGATTAGATGTAATTAACCTTGTAATGCAATTAAGTTTGTAATTGTGTTTTCATCACTTTGTTTGGTTGTATGAGAATGTTGCATTAAAAGAACTATTTTGTAATTATTATTACCATAAACTAAGCAATCATGATTACATTACAAAGTTGATTACATTACATTGTCATTATATTACGTCCAACCAAACTTTACATTAATGTTACAACTCGCTGTCATGTCAAAGCGAATGTAGAAATAATGAAGGTGACCTAAACTATTAATATCCCTCATTCTAAGTCGAATATAAGAAAATGAATTGGTTATTATGAAATATTAGCCTGATAAACTTCATATTCTTTTTTGATGAGATAATAAACTTTATATTTTAGGACTACGAAACTCATTTTCCACAAATAATACAGTGAAAAAAAGAAGATTTTAGAGGAGAGAGTGAGAGAGTGAGAGAGAGAGAGAGAGAGAGAGGGGAATAGGAGGAGGAGGAGGAGGAGGACGTTAAGAATTATACATCATTATAACAAATCACTTAATATGATACGAGGTGTCATAAAAAATTTAGTAGATCAATTAGATAGTTTTATGTGACTACATATTGTTAAGGTGGATATTTTAAATCATTATAGATCGTAATTTAAAGATCACCAATCACCATATAAGAAACAAGGGAATAAATATATTGATTATGAAACTTACAGGCTTTTGAGGAAGGGAAGGAATCTCTACTGTCCAAACAATTAGCCAAACGATAAAAAGAAATTTACAAATCATACCACAAAAATCCAAGTTGTTAAGCTATATATATACTACTTATACAAACATAAGAATATTTTCATGAATTAGAAAACATGCATGTGTTTCTACTTTCTATCTTGACAAAAGAAAGCCATATATAATGCCTAAATATAGTCACATCCAGATTATACATGGTCGAAATTACCAAAATAAGGCCATGCATACATATATGCCTAGTGAAAATTTTGGTTGCCCAAAAGTAATTAAGTTTAAAGTTTCACAACACCGCCACCACTTCCCAGTGTGAGTCCCGCTCTCATGGGATTTGGAGAGACCCAAATATAGATAACATTACCTCTACAAACATATCTACTCATAGAGAGACTGATTCCAAGAGACCAAAAAAAAAAAAAGATTTTGTGAAAACAACTAAAGATAAGCAGCAGAGAATGAATTAAGACAGGTGACAGTAACTATGTAATACATAAATGCAGCATCGCAGAGAAAAGTACTATACCTTAACAAACAAAGGTATACTAAGACTTTGTTTTCCCATATGAATGTACTACATGCATATAAATACAACATATGAAAATAGAAAAAAATATTCAGTAACACACAACTACATATCCTACCTTACGGCAACAAAAGGACATCTATGAGGCTATGCCTCTATGATCCAATACCTTAATCCTATCCCGCCATAGTCTCTTATCCTGAGTTATGTCATCTGTCAACCCTAAAACTTTTAACTCCTATCTAATAATCTCGTTGAAGTTCTTCCTTGGTCGTCTCCTACTTTTTTTACCTTCAAGGATGTTAATTCTCTCACATATCTTAAAGGAGCATCCATAGTCCTTCTTTTCACATGACCAACCCTTATGAGTCCAGCCACTTTCGTCTTATCCTCAATGATAGTCACTTTGCCTATGTCTCTATTATTTCATTCCTAATCCTATCCATCCTCATATAGTCAGGCATCCTTTTAATCATCCTTATCTCTGCTACTATCAACCATTGAACTTGTATGTTTTTTTTTTAAAAATTGACTAACACTGAGAGCTATACAATATAGCAGGTTTAACTACCATACAATGAACTTTTTCATTTGTTTCTACTAACATCTTTTTATTACATAGTACACCTGAAGCATCATTCCATTTTTGTTAACCTATTTTTATGCACTGCTTGATGTCCTTATCAATATCCCCTTTCTGTTGAATGATCGAGGCCATATATTTAAATTTCTCAACCTTTGGTATTCCCATCCCACCTATGGTGACTTCTCCCTCTCCTCTACTCTTGCACTGAAACCACAATGTAGGTATTCGGTTTTCGATTTGCTTAATCTAAAACATCTAGACTCAAGTATATGTCTCCATCGCTCCAACTTGTTGTTAACTGCTCTAATCTCATCAATGAGGACAATATCATCCGTAAATAACATACACCATGATAACTCATCTTGAATTCCTTTTGTGAGTTCATCTATAATCAAAGTGAAAAGAAATGGACTTAAACTGGAACCCTAATGAAAGTCTATAACACTGGAAAAGTCATTGGTAGCTCCCCTTGGCTTCCTAATACTCTTCCTAGTTCCTTCATATATATTCTTAATAACACGAATATATGCAAGTGATACCTCTTCTTTTCAAGCATCTCCATAACACTTTATGTGGAACTCTATTATATGCTTTTTTCATATTTATGAACACCATGTAAAGATCTTTGTTTCTATCCTTGTACAATTCCATGAGCCTTCTAACGAGGTAAATTGCCTTTGTGGTCGATCTACTAGCATAAAATCATATTGTTCTCTAATATCAAAATATTCTTTCGCAATCTCCTCTCAATCACCCTTTCCTATAACTTCATAGTGTGACAGAGCAGCTTTATATGCATCTTACATTGCTTAAATCTCTAGTCCTTGTTTTCCTAACCCTCATCAACTTAAGGTCCTCATTCTCATATTCCTTAATCTCTAATTTTTTATATAACCTATCATATGCCCTGCTCTTAGCTACAACAACGACTTTCTTAGCTATCATTTTTACTGACTTATATCTAACTCCACTAACCTTCTTCTCTTTGTTGGTTCCACTGTTAATGGAAGCAATGTGCGCCTCTTTTTTCCTCATTGGTTTTCTCCTTTACCTTATCATTTCACCATTAGGCTCATTTTATTTTGCAACCACCTCTCCTAGATATGCTTAAGATTTTCTTAGCAATCTCTGAATATATTCTACCATTGCTTTCTACACCGTATCTGCATCCTCTACTTGCTTCCAGTTTCCTTCCTTGGTAATTCTCTCTGATAACTTCTCCTTGCACTACAACAAAGCCATTCTTGTGCCATGGGAAGACCCGTGGCTAGTATGAACAATTCCCATGGCCCAAGTAACTAGCCATGGTAAGAATTGCCAAGGTCGACTGTGGCACAAAACCTCGAGGCTAAACTATCAGCTACGGGTAAATATCTCCCATGGCTAATAAGCTAACTTGTGCCATGGGAATAGCATGGCAATCAATGGAGGGCAGCCACGCCTTTTGCTATGGCTAGTTTAATAGTGAGCCACAGACTTCACGGTGACTAGGATAATCAACTGCTATAGATAAACTCATGGCTAATAGTTTTCTTAGCCATAAGGAGACCCATGGCCATGAGAACCGCTATGGTGAAAAGACCCATGGCCATCTTTACAAAACTAACCACGAATACTGCAATAGCAACATATGTAATGATCTTGTAAAACATAAGATCTTTATATCACCTAGGATGATTCGACCAATTAATATCTTGTGTGAGGAAGATGAAACGATCATAATTGCCATCAAGGCATTCACATCACAACACATTCCAACTGATTTTTGTCAACCATTTTTAACTTCATCCAAACAATATATTTGCAAAAATGGTAATTCATCCTAAATACATAAAATGTACAAAAGGCATATAAAATTTCCATCACATGTCTCTAAATGGAAATCAAAATATTAACAGCTTAGAGTATCTGATGCCAACTTGTAAAGCCTGTCGAGGGCTACAAATTTAACCACTACTTCGGTTATTATATAATTTTTATAGCGTAGGGAAGTAGGGATCGATCCACGAGGAAAGATTGTGTAAATTACTAGCTTAATCCTAAGTGATTTTACTAATTCAATTTATGAGATCAAAATTTAATAATTCTAAAATAATTAAAATCTAATGAATAAAAATCTAGAAAAAGACCTAATAACTCTCCTAAATATTATGAATCATACTCTGGAAATAAAACAGTAAAAATATTTCCTAAATAATCCAGAAAAAATAAAATCAGAATATTAACTGAAATATTGATAAAAATCAAAACAGCAAATAATAATCAGAAAAATAAATATTAAAAATAACAAACAGTATCCTAAACTAATATTATGTAACCTTATAAGCATATATCTTCAGAATAATTTCAGATTTAATTCAGAAAAATTAAATCAGCCAATTACTGCAGAATAATCAAACAGAATATTAAATCTTAAATTGGAAATAAAATATTCTGCATAAATAAAAATACGAAAATAATAAGGAAAATTACCCTAATCCCAGGACACAAATTTCTGGACCTACAAATACTTAATAATCGTAAATTAAAATTAAAAATCGAAACATTCAGAATTAATAAACAAAAAACCTGCACATATTAATTTCGAAAAATAAATCTGAAAAATTATCAAATAATTTCCAAAAATTACGAAATTGAATATGAGCAAACTAGGACACTATATAAACCCTAAGAATTAATTAAAATCGAAAAATAACAAAAATAACTATTTTTAGTCTAAGTTCAAACAAACCGGCAATTAAATACTAAAACTCAATCTAAAATTATAACTACTCCAAAAATCAAACTCTAAGCTATCTAAAAATACCTAGAAAATTCTAAAAGACTATAATTTGGGGGGGGGGTTGATTGAAATTATATTGAAGCTAATAAAACTAGAACAAAAATCAACAACTAATCAAATTAACTCTAAGTAATAAATAATAATCGAAAGTTATCAAATTTATGAAGGATGCTTAGTATAATCTCAATCCACCATGCAAATTAATATTTATCATTAACACATAAGTTAATTTTATTCATGAGTTAAACTGTAGAAGAGGTCCACCAGCGGTTCTTCCCCGTTTTTCCTTAGATTTTAGTTTACTTAGGTCCAGCCCTAATATAAACCCTACTAATTTGATAATCTTTACACTAGCGCAAAAATTTAACCAAATTAGAGCATTACGTATTAGAAAAACATCATTTAACACTTTGTAACCAATTTACCAGCAAATCGATTTAACAAAGATCTAAAGCGATTACCTAATTAAAAGAGATGGGTTTGAGCCATCCATGATTAATTAGGGTGATACCTAGGCCTAAAAGATTATAACTTTTACGTATTACAATCTTCTAAACTATCAATCGGAGTTGTATTTAATCAACTAGCATGCATTCTAATCGATTTAACACAAGTTTCATAAACGATAAACGCTAATCGCTAAAGAATCATGAATATAATTCAACTAAGCATTAAAGCACACAACTTGTTTCAAAATTATTAATTTAGCATGGCTTCAAGAAGATTATACTAAACATAAAAATTACTCACTCATATAAAAATTAAAATTACAACAATAACTCAAATATTTCATGTTTAATAGTAAACCTACCACATAAAATAACATCAACACTAATAATAACAATAATAATAATAATAATTATTATTACTATTATAATAATCTTAAAATACCAAACAGAAACGCACAGCTCTCTACTTCTGTGAAGTGCTACGATGATGCTGATGTCGATTAAGATGGACGATGATGCGTGGACTGTGATGGAGAGGAGATTCTGCTGTGCTGATGCTTGGCTGTGCGTGATGATGGAGATGGGAGGGGGTTGAAGATGATGTGAAGAGGAAGAAGAGTGATGGAGGCTATGTGTGGGGTGTGTGAGAAGAGAAGGGTTGTGGGTTTTTAAAAGTAATATGGGTTAGGGTTTAGGGTTTCCTCCTCTTTTTCCCTAGTTTTCTTCCTCTTCAAGTCTTTTAGCTTTTCCATAATTCTTGAATCCTAGCCCAAAATAACAATTATGAAAATAATATTATCTTCATAATTATTCTTGGACCGTCTTGTGGCTAAGTGTATAAAATCGAGCTTCTACATCCTTTCTCCTCCTCTTTATTAATTTAGCACTGATCCTGAAAAATATATAAAACAAATCAAATTAAACGAAATAAAATATGTAATATACTACAAATAATTACAAAAATGGTGCATGATTTTTGACTTAACACAACTAAAACTACATTATACACATAATAATTGGGCTGGCTAGGCAACAGTCCATAGGCAACGTGACGACTTCGAACACCATCCATGGGGAGTTCCAAAAGGAGTCTTATATCGAACACCATCAGTAACGTCCCGCCCGAAGGGGGCAAGCGTGTCACCGCCATGAATGTTCGATTAAAAACACTCACAAGGCTCTCTAAACTTTTTAACCTTAATAAACCTGATTATAAGAGATAGCAGCGGAAGCTCTTATAAAAATCTAACTAAAGTTCAGGAAGGTCAATCTAAAACATACATTACATACATACTTAAAATGATAAACCTCATTTTCACCACTCTTTACCCCGGTTTATGTCACCTATTTCCTCATTTTTCCCGTTGAACCCCGCGTTATAATAGTTGATTAGGTGCTATATTCTCCCAAACTCACCTAATTGACATGTTTTCTCATTTGCAGGGGCTTGATTTGAGAAATTAAGGAAAACAAGGGCAAAAGGGTCAATTTCAAGCAAAAAGGGAGTGACCATGCCACGAAAACAAGCAGAACGAGCGAAGCAGTGATGTGGCACGGTCCCACCGTGCCACGTGGCACGACCGTGCCTCATTAGTGACACCCTTTTTTGTCGCGTTTTGCGCAGCCGCCCGGGGGGAAGCCAGTTTTTAGACAGGCGGTTTTCATTCTTCGTGGAGAGGCGATTTTGAGGGTTCTTCTCTCCTTAGTTTTAGATTGAATTCAGTTGTAATTGGTTTGAGGGGGATTGAAGATTATTATTGCAATCAATTATTCGTTCTTGACGAATTCATTCGGTTATCAATTTAAGTACGTTTCTCTTCTCCCTTCTCGTGTTTGAATTGAATTTCGTTGTTCCTAGGCATGTTTTCATTACGATTTGATTGTTTAGTTGATTCAATGATAATGGTAGGCTAAATCTATAGTCTTGGATTGGGCATAGCCTCTGTTGTGCCAATTATGATCAGATTCTAGGTTTAATTAATTCATTCCTGCAGAATTGACTGAACTCCCACATTGTATGCCAGATGCTCGATGAATTGCCTGAAAGGGTTTATTCATGGTTCTTAATTAGAGTTTAGGGGATTAGCGAAAGTTAAGTTCTAGGCTTAGAGCCGCTTTGTGGGCAATTGAACTGCTAGCACGAAAGTAGTTAGTACTTCAATATCTGGGAACAATAGGTTGCATATCCTGTGATTAGGTTTACCATTGTCCTGCGAAAGTAGGCGATCTGTTTAACCGAATCAGTCTAATGACCTTCGAAAGAAGGTGTAGATGTATTACACCGGTAACTGTTCCAGTCCAGTCATGCATGTAGGTTGAATTACATAGCTTAGTTTAAAATCTAAGAGGCACAACAGTGTGGTGAACCCCAATCTGGGACCTTTGTTAACATTGATTACAACCATAGTTTAATATTAGTCGCACTAATCAGCAAACATACGATTCTTGCTTAAATTGAGTCGAGAAGGTTACTTTGGTGGTTGAAACCGAGTTCCTTGTGGGATTCGACCCGTACTTGCCGGTTGCTAGCTACAGCTACGCCGTGCACTTGCGGTAAAACTACACAACATTAAACCGTATCCACAATGTTCTTACATATATCCAAATCAAAATACAGAACTGTATTTACTAAACATAATCCATAACATATACATACAACGAGCCCTCCAGGTCCAAATAAGTTCTCTTAATGCTCCTGTGGTCCCTCCTCGCTTTCACAACCTGAAAAATGGTGAGTTCATGAGCTCCCCGAGCCCAGTTAGTAACCCTTACCTTCCCCGTTGTTACACTTTGCACATTAACCGGTTAACACATAATCACATAGTACAGGCAACTCATGACATATGGACAGAACATATCGTATGGCATGTACAAGGTGACATAAGAACATTCACATGCTTCAAGAACTAAAATAAATTCGTACCTTCCATATCTAATATGTTCACAAATGTCACAAATACGCACAACACATTTATCTCATGGGACGGGCAATTAGAGTAGCTTAGTCGTACTTGTCCCATACTAGGTATAATTCAAGATCTCTCGTTTTCACTTAAATCCCTAAACAAACCTTACTGTTAGTTTATTCACTAAACTAACCATGATTGTCCCATATCAATCATGTCCTTTAGGCTCATAGTCCTCACTAGAGTCCCAAAAGAAAGCAAAATCTGCTAAGCAACCTAACGGCCCGCCTATAACCATAATTGGCATACACATCAAAGCAACTTAATCACAAAAGTTCACATACTATGATGAAAACCTAGCCACTGAAGATCTTGTCCCTAATGATTCAACTCCTACACGTCCAAGAACAAGATCCCAAGTGAAGAACATGGCTCAGTTATTGCAAGACAGTGAAGCAAGCACAAACGGGTTCACTAGCTTTAAAGTGCCCGGTTTTGTGTATCTGATTTCCTAAGCTACGTTGTAGCTTAGCCCTAATGTTTTTCCATTTTTGGATCCTTTTGATATTGTTTTGCAGATCTAAGAACGAGTTTCAAGTCATTCCCTCAAAAGGATTGAAGATCAAGGTCATTTTCCAAGTGACTCCATTTTGCCCTGGGTTTGCGCGGTTTGCAGTATTCAGTTAATTAACCATCAAAACCCTTTTGAAACCCTGATTTTATTGAGGGGGGGGGGGTTTTAACCCATCCAAAATTTCCCCCCCCCCCCCACCTTTAAAATCTAAGCCATGACCATTTTTGCTAGCCAAACAAATGCCACAAAAAACCGGCCTGAATCGGCCCTTCCTAGAACCCGGTTCACATGAACCGGTTCTTTAGCTCCCCAAATGGCCGGCCACTTGCTTAGACAAACTGATTGTTACTCTTCCCAAGCTTGGCACATACCTCAAGGTCTCCTAGGAATGGTGAATGCCTAGAAAAGAACAACCAATGGGAGAAGGATTGGTGTCACTTGTGTGCTTGCTTGTGATTGGATAGCCGTAAAGTGCATCATGGATTTCGGCTGGCCATGTGCTGAGTTCCTTCAATTTCAGCTTGTGTTAGTATTAAACATAGGCTTAAGTATTGTGTAATCAAGCTAGGCAAGGGTTAGATGCATAGTTTGATGTATTAAGTATTAGTTAAGCATGTTTTGATGTAACCAGTTGTATTAGTAGATAAATCATGTAATTAGGTTAGTACTAATACCTTTCCTCCTTAGGAAGGAAAGTGATGCACCTACTTATCCATTTGATAGGTAGTCTTGCTTATTAATAGCTACTTTTGGCCATGAATAAAGAGATACATCAGATTTTCAGCTTGAAACTTTGGGAAGCTTTGCTTTTCTCTCAAACAAAATCCTTGCTTGCTTATCTTAGTTTAGGCCAAACTAAGTGGTGTCCAAGTAAGTCTTAACCTTGATTAAGTGGTGATTCTGTATCTTAATCAAGATTAAGGGCCCTAAACTTGAAGGTTGGTGGTGATTCTGTATCCAATCTCAGGTTTAGTTCTATCCTATCTTAGTTTCATCTCTATGATTTGCTTAGTGAAGTGATTAGCATGGATTAGTGCTTAATTACTTTTACTTAGCTAATCTTCTACTTCCATATTCATTTCCACTTCAACTACGATCTTACACTTCCAATTTCATCATTTCCCATTCACCAAAATAACCCAAAACCGAGTTATACCACAAAGCCCTCCAACCGTGCTTCATTTCCCTCCTTCACGGTTTTGTGGGCAGCATTGTGGCACGGTGTGACCGTGCTTCAAGGCACGACCGTGCCACCTTGGCCGAAGTTCAATCCTTCCTTTTCGTTCCCCTTTCTATGTGTATTGGCTTGGGTCCTCTATTCCATTGACATATACATCATACTAGCCATAAACACATAACATGTGTCTCACAACATGCTTATGAATCACATGTGTGTTTCAAAATCAATTACAAGCTCATAGATATTTTGAATGAACCTTCAAATCCAAAACCAAATCCAAAATCCAAAACTAAGATCAAAACCAAATCCAAACAAAATCCAATTTCATATCATATCCAAAGTCCAAAAAATCCAAGCCGAAACTAATTTCACAACACATCACACATTCTTAACTGAATACAAAACTTTTAGTTTAAGGGAAATCAACTCATGACTCACATAAAGAACCATCACAAATACAAGGGTCAAAAACACATCCTGGTGGACCGGGCGATGCCTACTCAAGGTACCAACCAGGAACCCAACGCTCTAAAGTACGTAGATGCCCTCAAATCACAAACTGATGAGTCACACTCACATCCTGGAGAACCAGGGACCCACACATCTCCCAAATAACACAAACTGAGAAGTCAATTAGCGGACCGAGCATTGCCCACTCAAGGTACCAACCAACGACCCACACAGCTCCAAATACAAAGGCAACTACTTCTATGGCCATAACTCTAGAACGTCATATAATAGCCTCAATCTTAGTCAAGACACGAATCTTTTTCCCCAAAAACATAACTTAATGAAATCGTATATTCAAAGAAATTCAAACCCCACAGTTTGACCAAAAACGTAATCAAAACAAAATATAATTTCATTCAAAATAATTTCACAAGTTTCCCATACTTCATCGCATAATCATACTTTTTAGGAAACTTACCTAATTTATGGATTATACATACAAATAATCCATAAGTACACTAAACGAGGTACATTAATTCAAAAATTCATAACTCACAGCATACACATTCAATCTTCACCAAACTTTGTAGGAAATTGAAAAATAACATATAAATTCTAAGATATTAATTTCATGATTTTGTCCAGGCCAATCATTCCCAGAAATTCAAACAGTCAGCCAAAATAAAGAAAAATCTGTGAATTAAACTCAAAATTTCATAACTTTTAGCATACACTACCAAAATTCACAAACATTTACCATAAATCACCCCATATCATAATAAATATACAGTAATATTTTGATAATTTTTATCCAAACAAATTCTTCAAACTAATTAAAACAGTAACCGAAACCATGCATCCAAAACAGGGCAGTCCCAATCGAAAATTCATAAATTCTAAAATACACATCCAAAATTCATGAACATTTACAGGAATTTTCCAGTCATACTCAGACATTTACAGTAAAAATTTCGTAAGTTTTAGACAACCCAATAGCTCACAATAATTCAAACAGAATGTGAATTTCTGCACTCAACAACAGGGCAGTTTCACTCAAAACTTTATAACTTATAAAATACACATCTAAAATTCATGAAACTTTACCATAAGTTGCCTAATATCTTGGGTAATCTACAGTAAAAATTTCAGAATATTCCAACAATCCCATAATTCCCAGAAATTTGAACAGTTCCTGAGTTCTACAAAACTCCGAAAATCTCATCCTATTTTTCTGCCATCTTGTTCCACCAAATACAAGTAACCAATCCAAAATCTATAGTTTAGCATGTTTTTGGACGAATTCATAGCATCATCATCAATTGACAACACCCAATTAATCCAAAAATCACAAATAAACATACAACTTTTGAGAGTGGGTTTCTAACAATTGAATTTAGGGTTGAATCTCATAAACCCTAAGATATCAAATTCCCAGCTTCAATTCGAAATTGATTTTGCAAAATTCGAATAGGAATCTCAAATTATTCTTTCCCTAATTAATTTTAGGGTTTGAAGAAAGTAAGACTTATTCACCTTAATCTGTAAATCGAAACTAAAATCGAATTCCTCTTCTTCTTCTTCTCTTCTTCTTCTCCTCTTCTTCTCTCTGCGTGGGTGTGTGTATTGTGTGTGTGTTTGAGGTTTGAGAAGGCAAAGAACCCCCTCCCCTTATCTTTCTCACGCATAAAACAAAAATTCACCTCCTCCCCTTTTCTCCTTTTCTTTTCCCTTTTTTTTCAAGCCCCCCTTCTTTGACTTGTCTTCCCATTTCTTTTCTTTTTTTCTTTTTGCTTTTTTTTTCCAAACCTTACCAAGTAATACAGAATTAAAAACTACTCCACAAAACATAATAATCATAATAACATAAAACACATATGTGTCTAAAATAAAATGTGCACAACATACACATAATTTACATATTACACATAATGCAAAAAAATAAGGAATAAAAATTTCAGGGTGTTACACCATCCATGGCAAATTCCAAAAAGAGCCTTGCCATTAAAACTAATGCAGAACAACCCAAAAGTTGGATAAAGATAAGAGACTTTGATTATACTTCTGACATCCATTAAACATGCCAATTTCCACCCATCTTCATATATTGCATCTGCTGAACTGCAATGGAAAGGTAAAAGGCTGAATAAATACTTATATTTTTCTGTGATTAGTTCTATTTTCTTACCACACACAATTACCTCATAAACAATTGACATTAGATTAAAATTAGATAGTAATAATCTTTTTAAAAAGTCCATAGTGCTCAAAGTTTCCTTCATTTCTTGACTTTAAATGTGTAAAAAGGTTAATGACTCAGGACAGATTGAAGATTTTTGGAGTTTAGTCTGCTAATAGATGCTAGCTATTTGAAAGGGAGGAGAAGACCAATGAGCATTTATTATTTGATTGGTCGTATAGTCTATATGTTGCAGTACAAGTGATGAACAAGTTAGATGGCCATGGTGGGAACGGGCAGAACTGGGAACAAAATGTATTGGACTTCAAAGCTTGAGCAAGAGAAGGAAATGACACTTTTTTTAACCTGATATGCATAGCTCTAATATATCATTTATGGTTGACAGAAACTATAGGCTGCATATGCAAGTAAGAATAGCAGTAGAATTCATAATCCAGGAGGTTATAGGAGATGCAAAAGCCAGGTTACAGGGGCATTTCTAATAATAATAAACTTAGCTTTGAACTCAAAATGAATCATGTAGACTCATTTTGAGGAATCTGGTTGGTTTGAGGTATGCCAAGTGAGTCACACAACTTCTTGAATCTTTCCTCCCACATTTGTCACGCTCTGCAAGCAATTTATCACGCTCCATGTCCCGCTCAACTAATTTCTCTTCCATTTTCTCCTCCATCTTTCGTGTAGTTTCCTGAACTTGCTCGTTTACCTTTTTCTCAATTTCAACCACCTTGTGGATCAGATTCAATCGGCTAGGTTTTACTCCGAAGTGATATGTGATACTGTTGCACAGGTATTTGACCTCATTTTACCCCTTAGTTAACCCACTTTTCTCATAGTTTTCATGTCAAATCTTAAGGAGAAAGGGTCAAATTTGTCTCATTCAGGTCATAATGTACTTATTTGGTTGGTTTGTTCGTTTTCTAGGAGCTTTGCCAAAGAGACGAGAAACTCACCGACTTCAATAAGGGATGAGACATTTGGGATGCATTTCGAGGTGGAATAGAGGTGCGACAAGCTCCGGGAGCAAAAGGAAGCAGAAAAGAACAGTGCACGGCCAACCTGCAGGAAGGCACGACCGTGCATCAGTGGCCAAAGCCACGCTCGGCCAGCACGGCTAGGCGCACGGCCATGCGTCTGACCGTGCGTCGGGCCCAGCTTTCGCGATAAAAGGCCTTTTCGGCCAGTTTTTGGAAGGGGTCACTCAGGGGTTCTTCCAGGCGATTTTTAGGGTAGTTTAGTTTAGGTTTTAGGGAATAAAAATCCCATTGAGAGGATTAGATTTGGGTTGTATTGGATTAATTTTGGATTCAAGCACTGGGATTTGAAGTTCTTCCTATCAATCTATAAGTTTTCTCCTCTCTCTCTACCTTTAGATTTCAGTTTCGTTCTATTTCGTTCTTGTTATGATTATGTTAGTTTAGATTGTATTTAGTTTTAATGCTTAGTTTTCATTGTTAATCCATGTTTTATTAGGCCGTTAGATTTGCTTAGGTTTATTCTCTTTCCTCCATCTTTATGCTTGTTAAGTTCTTTGTCGGTTTATGTTTGAATTTGGGTTTTTGTGTTTCGTTGTTGTTTACTTGGTAGATTTTGTTGGCTTGGATTGTGATTAGCCTCTTGATGGCTAATGAGTCTTGTATTTGGCCTAACCATACCCAATCTATGCTTAGAACCTAAAGGTTTCCCTCACGCCCGCCAAGTGTTCGATGAAATGCTTGAAGGAGCTTTTATCCATATTTTTTGGCGATTGACTTATGTTGAGAGGTGAGATCAATTAGCTAGTATGGGAGAGGGAATAGCCAAGTTCGAGACATGAAAATAGTATCTAAATCGAGCTAGGTCTGGGGTTGCTAGTTTTATGGTTTAATTGGGCTAACCTCATGAAAATAGGTGGTTATGCTAATTAGACTAGTTCATGACCCTTGAGAGAGAGCTTGGGTGGTCTTTAATGGTGCAACCGATCATCTCTAGTTCGTGATGTGGTTTGGATAGGTTAGGACTTGTCTTGATTAGTTGGTTCATTCATTGGTCAAATCACAACTTCGAGTTGTTTTTTCTATGTTTGTTAACATAGTTTAGTCTACCATCTTTTCCTTTGATTTTGCCTAGCTCGAGACGCTTTAGTTAGCCCGGGTAGTTGGAAACACAACTCTCTGTGGACGACACCCCAAGTACTCAATGATACACGTTACACTTGGATTTATAAATATTAAAACTGTGTTTTTTCTCTATCAAGTTTTTCACTTTTGTTGCGTTCATAAGCACGCAAATATCCATGTTTTCCTCCCCAATAACCTTCTTAAAAATTTCTTCATCATCCATCTAGTTCAATCCTTCATTTCTTTGCTTCATGTAATCTTCTAACTTTGACTATTTATAAAATGAGAATATTAAGGCAAAAAGAAATAAACATAATGATAAAGATTCATCAAACTTCAGAGTATAAGAAATTCACAGTATTCTTAGTTAGCTAATTCACTTACCACAGCATCAACATTGTTAGCAAGCTTCTCCTTGTTAACAGGTTTAGTGGTCTTTCTTTTTCGAGACTCTTTTGATATTTCAGCTCGAGTTTGTTCCTTCTTATTTTTTTGTCGCTGCAGAAACATATAAAATTGATGGATAACATTTATATAATAAAAGATATTGATTTTAGTTTAGATGCACATACAAGCTCATGTGCAATACGAGCATAGCTTTTTGTTCCTGAATAGTGAGGCAGCTTCTGAGATGATCTGCTCTATCTGTTCTTCTCACTCTTTGCCTACAATAAAAAAAACGGCATAATTTTCAATTTTGTATCAAAATTCCATAAATATCCTCAATAGCACAAAGCTACAAGTACCTGGAATTGAGGATCATGCCATAAAGCGCACAAGTACAACCAATCTGACTTCAGAACTTTCTTAGGCTTGTTGTTCTCTCTTTGATACCGATTCATCAACTCTGGATCATCATAGTATTTATCCTTCAATTTGCATCTATAGTCACGATAAAAAGCATTCATATGCTTAAGGACAAATTCCTTCCTCATTTCGGGCTCATTTATTGTGAACTTCTCCTAAAATATATAAGGTGTAAGGCGAGGGAGGACAACAAAAGATACGTTAGCAAACTTATGACTGCTTTAAAATACAAAACTAGTTGAAAGGTGCCAAGATAAAAACCATTACCAGCACAACATTCCATGCAAAATCTAACTTCCTAGATTCAATGTACTTCCATTCAGGAACTACCAAGGGGCAACAAGTACGGTTTCGAACTATTTGACCTAGATAGAAAGTGAATATGGAGGAATTTGTTCCAACAGGGTGGCAATCTTGATCAAAATCCACTTGTAGTTTTTCTGCAGGCTGCAAATCTATAAGCTTTCTGCAACAAACATCCCCTCTTTTCCTCTTAAGTGGATAAATGTGACGAGCTATAAGAGGAGTATCATATAAGTGTAATTAGTTCTTTTTTTTTACAGCAAAAAGAAATCGATTTAAGATAATCAATACAATACTCTCAATCTGCTCGATATTGTACCATTATGCATAAAATAAATCACTTACATGCCTCTATAACAGATTTACAAGTTTGGGAAGTCACAACTTGGACTCTTCTTAGAGTAGCATCATTATTTTCCTCTTCTTCAGAAAGTACTTCATGTTGATTAAGACCAGCTGCTTGCTGAGGTTGAATTACGCCTTTAACTCTACAACTACTTTGCGGCCGTTTCTTTTTCCCAAGTAATGGATGTTGTTGTGCCTTATCCCTAGCATTTTGGGAGGGAACTAGTAAAGCAGTAGCGATCTTGGATATGCTAAGTAAGTGCTTTGTTCGCCCCATGAATATTTGTTGCTTTGCAAAATAAATAAATTGCAATTAGCAAACATAACTACTTCAAAATAGAATGTATAAATCAGTTTCGTATACATACATGTATATGCACGGACACTGAGATTGGCAAGACGACAATTTAAAAAAAAACAACAAGAAATCAGCATCAATAATACAACAACAACAACAACAACACCTCCCAGTGTGGGTCCCGCTTTCACGGCTGGGGAGATCCAGATGTAGGCAACCTTACCTCAATCGACATGACTGCCATTGAAAGGCTGATTCCAAGATACCCACAAATAAAGATTTTGTGAAAACATTTTATAAGAGAAAGATTTTGTGAAAATATTTTATATAAGAAAGGTTTTGTGAACGCATTTGAAGAGGCAAAACTAAGGATAAGCATCGCGGAAATGAATTAAGGCGTACTAATAAATTAGGGGCAGTAACTATGCAAATATTAGTACAATAAAGCAAAGAGAGATACCATACCCTAGCCAACAGACGTAGGCACAAAATGAATATTCCCAAATACAAGTACTACCTGCATATAAACACAGCAACTGAAAACAACAACCAAACCTACCCTAACGTAATAGAAAGACAACTACGAAGTCACCCCTCTACTATCTAAGATCTTAATTCTATCCCGCCATAATCTCCTATCCTGATTCATGTTCTCCGTCAGTCCGACAACTTTAAAGTCCGCTCTAATCACCTCGTCAAAACTCTTCTTTGGTCGTCCCCTCCCTCTTTTCCCTTCGGGGGTGTTAACCCTCTCACTTCTCCTCACTGAAGTGTCCTCACTCATTCTTTTCACATGGCCAAACCATCTGAGTGATGTAAAGCCCAAGGGGAAAGACAACCCAAGCTAGCTTACATCAAAGGGAAGCCAAAAACACAAGAATATGCCACGGCCAAAGGTGGCACGGTTGTGCTTATGGGCACGGTGTGACTGTGCCAACTTTCGGTCTTCACAAACTAGAAATGCCAAGTTTTGCACGGTTGGAAGTTCTTTTGTGTTTGCTTGATTTCTAGCTCCTTGAAGTTGAGTTCGTCGTGGGATAGGATGGGAATGGATGAATTTGAAGTGGGAGAATGTGGGGAAGTGAAGAACACACTAAGTGAAAGCAATTAGCTTAAGAATTCAAGCTATCAAACTCATTTAGAAACCGTATGAATCAAAGAAGATGGATAAAACTAAACTCTTAGATTGGATACAGAATCACCATCAATCTTTGAGTTTAGGGCCCTTAATCTTGATTAAGATACAGGTTACACCACTTAATCAAGGTTAAGACTCACTTGAACATGACTTAGTTTGGCTTAAACTAAGATAAGCAAGCAAGGATTTGAAGTAGAGAGAATGCTAGCTCTCAAACTGATTTTCTCTTCAAAATGTCAAATGTCTATCACCATGGTCGTGCCTTGCTTACATAATTCAGCAAAAAAGGGCAAGGGCATGTCACTTTCCTCCCGAGGGAGGAAAAGTGTTAGTTTAGCCTTAACAAAACTGGTTATGGCTAAACTAGTTACAATCTTGCTTAACTAAACTTAATACATCAAATTACAAATCAAACCTTGTCTAAGCCAATTATACATCAAGTAATCTAATGTTTAAGGACTAAACAAGCTGAAAACAACACTAGTAAGCATGTGCATCAGCTGAAATTGGGAAGCCACTTTTCAGCTATCTAATGGGAAGCAAGCAACAAGCAATTTCGGCTAGCCAATAGAAATGGAGAGACAACCACACTTGCAGCCCTTCTCCCATTGGTTACACTTCTCTAGAGAGCCTAGGGATGTGTGCCAGTCTTGGGACGTGTGCCAATAATACAAGAAGCAGCAAATGGAGGTCGTTCACTAGCAAAGGCAACCGGGTATCATGAACCAGGTTCAAGCCGGTTTGTGGCCGGTTTTCAGGCAAGTTTTTGGCTTAGGAAAAATGGGCATGATTTATATTTTAAGCATGGGGGGGGGGTAATTTTAGGATGTGTATAATCCCCCCCCTCTAAGAAATCAAGGTTTGGATGTGTTTAAGAGGGGTAACCAAACACAAACTTTAAGCCGTGCATTTGGAGTGCAAATGGGAACGGTTTGGGAAAATGCCTTGATTCTTCATCTTCTTGCACCTATGATTTGAAATGAATGCTTGGACCTGCAAGACAACATCAAAAGGTTTCCAAAAATGCAAAAATATTAGTTTAAGCTACAATGTAGCTTATGAAATCAAATGCACAAAGCCGGGTGTCTTGGAACCGGTTAACCCGTTTGTGCTAGCTTGTTCCTCTTGCAAAATGTGAACCATTCTCTTCACTTGGGACCTTGTTCTTGGACGTGTGGAGCTTGAATCTTCATGAACTTGGTCTTGGCTAGGTAGGATTCCATCACCGAGTCTTGATTCTCTCATCTTATCTTCAATAGGAGCGACTTTAACTAAGCCTCTAATAACTCTATTACTAATTTTATCCATTCTCGTATAATCACACATCCATCTAATCATCCGCATCTCTGCTACCATTAATCTTTGGACCTGCGTCTTTTTTATAGGCCAACATTCCGCACCACAACACACCAGGTCTAACTACCATACGGTAGACTTTGCCTTTCAGTCATACAGGCATTCTCTTATCACACAGCACACCTGAAGCGTACTTCCATTTAATCCAACCCGCTTTAATGCGCTGGTTAATATCTTTGTCAATATCCCCTTCCTGCTGAATGACCAAGCCTAGATATTTAAACTTCTCAACCTTTGGTATCGCCACTCCCTCAATGGTGACTTCTCCCCTCCCATCTTCCCTACCACTGACACCACAATGTAGGTATTCCGTTTTTAATCTACTTACTCTAAAACCACTAGACTCCAGTGTATGTCTCCATCGCTCCAACTTGTCGTTAACTCCCTCTCTGGTTACATCAATAAGAACAATGTCATCTGCAAACAGCATACACCATGTTAGCCAACCTTGAATTCCTTTTGTAAGTTCATCCATAACTAGAGTGAAAAGAAATGGGCTTAGAGCGGAACCCTGATGCAGGCTAATACCAACGAAGAAGTCATTTGTAACCCCTCCTGGCGTCCTAACATTCGTCCTACCTTCCACGTACGTATCCTTAATAAGACGAATATACAAAGGAGACACTCCTTTCTTTTCCAAGCATTCTCATAACACTTCATGCAGAACTCTATCATATGCTTTTTCCAGATCAATGAACACTATATGAAGATCTATCTTTCTATCTCTGTACAATCTCATGAGCCTTCTAAGGAGGTAAATCGCCTCTGTGGATGATCTGTCTGGCACAAAACCCAATTGGTTCTCAAAAATCAAAATATCCTTCCGCAACCTCCTCTCAATCACCCTTTCCCACAACTTCATAGTGTGACTAAGCAACTTTATACCCTTATAGTTATTACAATCTTGAATGTCCCATTTGTTCTTATACAATGGGATGATTGTACTAAACCTCCATTCTCTGGGCATCTTAGAAATCCTAAGAATAACATTGAAAAGCTCTGCTAGTCACTTCAATCTCTCTTCACCCAGACCCTTCCACACTTCCATTGGTATCTGATCTGGTCCCTCTACTTTTCCATTGGGCATCTTCTTCAAGATCTCTTTAATCTCATCCTTACTGCTAGGTTCACCCAATTGGGGGTCAACTAGACTCTCACTACTTTCTCCTTCCCTACTTCGAAAATCTTCCATCACTTCATCATTAAGGAGTTTCGAAAAGTACCCTTTCCATCTCACCTTAATTTCTGCATCCTCAGACAACACCTTACCATTTTCATCTTTGATACACCTCACAACACCCAAATCCCTGGTCTTTCTTTCCCTAGCCTTTTCCAGTTTAAAGACTTCTTTCTCACCTTTCTTGGTCCCCAATTTTTGATGTAACCTATCATAAGCCATGCTCTTAGCTACAACAACAGCTTTCTTGGCTACCTTTTTTTTCAGCCTTCTATCTAACTCTACTAGCCTCTTTCTCTTCATCCGTCTCACTGTTCATGAAAGAAGCGTATGCCTCTTTCTTCTCCTTGACTTTCTCCTTTACCACTTCGTTCCACCACCAGGCTCCTTTCATTCTGCTGCCACCTCTTCTAGAAGCACCTAGGATCTCCTTAGCCGACCGTCGAATACATTCTGCCATTGTCTCCCACATAGTATCTGCATTCTCTACCTGCCTCCAAGCTCCTTCTTCAGTAATCCTCTCTACTAATTTTATAGCATTCTCCTTCGTAACATTCCACCACTTAACTCTAGATTCCCCAACACTTCTCTTCTTCCACTTTGAACATTTGAGCTCCACATCCAACACCAGCAATCTATACTGAGTTCCTAAATACTCACTAGGTATCACCTTACAATCCTTACAAAACCCCCTATTATCCGCCCTAGTCAGGAAGTAATCAATTTGGGTCTTTATGGAACCACTCTAAAAGGTCACCAAATGGTCCTCCTTCTTCTTAAAAAAAGAGTTTACCACCAAAAATTCATAGGCAACTGCAAAGTCTAAAACAGAAACTCCTCCATTATTTCTCTCCCCATAACCGAAACCTTCGTGAGTCGTGTAACGCCCGCAACCCCAGGTTAGGAGTGTTAATAGCAACAACTCATAGTGTTGGAGGAACCCTTAGTATAAAGGAGAAGGTTCAACCCTCTTCTATAAAGCATTCTAGCTTCTGCACCTAGTGTTAGTGCTTAAACAATGTGAAAAGGCATAAATCCTTCCCTCGGGTAGCAGCGAGATAACACCTATGGCATGACAATTCCAAAGTCTGTCAGATTCTTTCCTTTAGTACCATTATAGGTGTATCAGGGTTAATATGGCCAGTACATTATTAAGCCTATAATATGAATAGCGTTTCATGGCACAACGAGCATAATGCGGAGCTGACTTAAGGGTAGCATTAATTAGGGTATTACCCAAAATAACTTTCAGTCAAGAGAAGTAATCATCAGTCACTTAGCACTTGTCATTCACATATCAAGTAATCATATGCAGTTTGGCACGTAAGCATCCGATACATTTAATCAGACCCCAAGACTCACGCTCATAGAATGTGGCTTGAATATCATTGCAATACAAATGCACGTCTTTCACTGTAACAGTAAGGCTTCACTATTTAACAAAAGGGTCTTTCAATGCGAAGCAAAGCTTTTAACTCACTCATTGGAAAGAGCCTTGACTTTCAATGTCGCTAGGGTTCGATAGAAAAGTGATTTGGCTGCTTCTAGCCCCTTTCCCTACTAACCATTCAGCACATCTGCTCGCTCTGTGGAGCCTGATGAGCACATTTTACCTTAGAGGCAAGGGTGAGCTTGGAACTTAAACAATTTCAACCGTTCGAATCCAAATCAAATGTGCTTTGAACTTCTGCTTTAAATCACTCAAGCGTATTTATTATTGGGCTAACACCCAATGTACTTACAAGAACACAAATTATTCAGTCAAAGTTCTAGCGAGCGACTCACTCTTTCAATCAATCAGCTTATTCAAGCCACACATGGTCAGCTAAACACAATGATGTTCAGAACAAAGCACATTTGCACAGAAGGGCACATCAAAAAGCACCTCAGCATAAAGCATTCTTAGACCATTATATGCAATGCAAGACTTAGGTCGCAGCCTATGGTCGCAGGACCTTGCTCTGATACCATCTGTAACGCCCCCAACCCCAAGTCAGGAGTGTTAACGTTGCACTTTTTTTTTTATAAATTCTGGGACGAAACGGACAGAGTTTCCCCTGAAAACTGACTGTTTCCTAGGCTTAAAGCCTTACATTAAATTCCCTGCAAGTAAACGCAATAATAAAACCAACTCAACAGCTACCCGCCGGAGTTCACGGCTCTACGGACCACCCGTCCAGAGCATATCAACCAACGCAAGTCAATACTAAAACAATGGAACAATAAAAGTACAACTCCGCGGACCACATGCCCAGAGTACTGGGGTTACATCCCAACTATAAACAATCTTAGCTAAATGACACTCGGCTCACATGACTATACGGAGCGATTCTAGATATGCAACACAGGCACACAAAGACTTAAATTACATAACAACACATCATAGCACACTTTGCAGCTCACGTACAAGCACATCACTTTACTTCTAGGATAACAATGACTCCATTTCGGCTTACTTGGACTGACCATTACCTGATATCTCAGAAACCTGGAGGGCAACAATAATAGATGGAAAGAGCGATAATCGCACAGTGGATAACCCCCCTCCTAAAACTATACTTTCAATGTCATAATAACTTACGACGGTTGTTCGTAATTCCTTTCCTTTGAAGAACTCATATATCGTTAAATACTCACCTTTTGCATAATGTACTCCAATCACAATGCAAGAAAAATAGCATTTATATCAAGGCTGAAAACTTAAGAATAATTATACTCTTTGGACTTACCATAAATCATTCATATGAACTCATAACTTCAATGAAGACAAATGGGGTATAACCCACAAACATCCCTTGCTGGGATTTCTGTTACAAAGGCTCAACCATAACACAAAACTTTATACGCGATGGTCAATACATCAGTAAAGCTGATTTCAATTCATATAATTTATGCCATGCGTGATCATTAAAATCCATTGATGGTGCCGTTAGGTAATGGCTATACGAACCTAGCAAATATACTAAAACCAATGCAATGTAATCACTAAACTAATGATTTCACTACATTATACCATGACAGGTCATAAGCAGGAACAGATCTCTTCGCCGAAGCATAGATCAGTAAGGATACAATAAAACATATAATTATGTCGCGTGATTGGTAAACAGCAATATGGCTTTTGAACTTGACACGCTTGTTCATTAAAGTGTGACGTTTTATGAACATCATATGAATCAAGAGACTCGTTGACCTTGTTAACAATCCTATAGGATATATGAGCTTTAACTCTTTTACCTATGGGTAGAACTATAAAACACTGGACTCAAGGCTCCTGCCTACTAGCAGAACTATGAAACATTGAACTTTGAATCTTCCGCCTCTTGCCAGAACAATGAACAGTGGACTTTGAAACTTCTGCCTATTGGCAGAATAATAAAACATTGAAATCATCTGTCAGTTGTAGAGCTTTGAACATTGAACTTTGAATCTTCTGCCTCTTAGCAGAACAATGAACAGTGGTCTTTGAAACTTCTGCCTATTGGCAGAATGAGAAAACATTGAACTTTGAATTCTCTGCGTACTGGCAGAGCTATGAAACACTGAACTTTGAAATTTATGCCACTGGCAGGCCAACGAGCACTAAACTTTGAGTTTTCTTCCTAACGGCAGAACACTGAAATAATAGATTCTCTTATAACTTCGATAGAGAATAATGGGTTGCCTAACTGGGCACAACAAACGATACCACGTAACCGGATGCTCGTTACTTAAGTTCTTTTTAAAAGGACCCCTAGACCTCTTGACTGGTCACCTGCCTCATTTGGTTGAATAGTCCGATGACTTAGAATTTCTTCGTTACTAATGACTTGTCAATTAAAATAGACAATCGACGGACATATAAAAACACTTAGGAATCGTGTCAATTCAGGGGAAAAAGGTTTCACATAATATGTATGATCAAGTCGTAAAATCATATTACCAACCAATTCCCAAAAATCCACACGATTGCAATAAATTTCAAACATTGTTTTGATATTTACACATGTGTAATCACAAATGTAGAAGCGACGTTAGCGATGAGTTCAATGCCCTTAATGGTGACTCGTATAGAGCTTAACTAGAATTGTTTCTGGGCAATCATAATAGCAACAACTCATAAAATCAATAATCCACACATAACCGGTAACAATACATAATTGATGGACTTTGTACAAATTCAATAAACGTCATATAATAAATACACAATATACATTCGATAAACTATATATAACTATGTGTAGACGATAAACTTTATAATCGATACACTCTATGTAATCGATGAACTATATAGTCGATAAGCTTTATATAATCAACAAACTTCATAGAATCGATAACTATATAATCCACAAACTTTACAAGGTCAATAAATTCCATATAATTGATGAAATGTATAATCGATAAACTATATAATCGATAGACTTCACCTAATCGATAATCACATAAAATCAGGAAACTTCATATAATCGATAAACATCGTATAATCGATAAATTTTATATACTCAATGAACATATATACTCGATGAACATCATATAATTGATAAACTCCGTGTAATCAACAAACTTTCCTTAATCGATAAACGTATACATAATCGATAAACACCATAAAATCGATAAACTCATATAGTCGATAAATTTCATAACATCGGTAAACTATCTATACATATTCGATAAACTATGCATAAATTTCATATAATCGATAAACAATATATACATAATCGATAAACTTTGTTCAGACATCGTTCAGTTCACGCTACAGTTTCCTCAAATAACCAATAATCAGTTCCAGTTCAATCTGAGCAAACGATAATCGATAAACTTATAAATTAACAATAAATAATAGGAAGAAGAAACCCACCTCGAATCCAAACTAAAGGACCCGATTCAGGGTTGATTTTTGTGGTATGACTCAAACTCCCGAAGCCCGAAACCCTAGCTCTTGAACTCATGAAGCACACGACTGCCACCGGTCGCCGGAATCTAGTCGCCAGTCAAGGCAGGCTCACCGGCAACCTCATCCACCACCGTCACCGGCGTCCAGCGCATCGCCCTTCTCCCCTTGCTCGACGTCTTCTCTCTTTTTGCCCGGCGCGTGGCTGGCGGCTCCCGCGCAACCCAACGACGGCCAGCCAACCGCCGGTACCGTCGCCCCCTACTCCCATCTCGGTGGTTTCTCTGACTGGGGGTTGGGCTGGGGTTTGGCTCAGCTTCCCCCCGGTCATGCTTTTCCTTTCCAAAAGAAACAGCGGCTTCGACCCCTTCGATATCTTTTTTTTTCTTTTTCCTTTTTCTTTTGTTTTGGATAATTACCTCGTCACATCATCATTAATACGAGCATATCCACTTATCACCTCGTAATTAATACGAACTTATCATTTGTCACATCGTAATTAATACTCAATGTTTGATTCAATAAATTGCAGGACTAGTCCCAAGGTTCGCCAGTCCAGTTATAATCGAGAATCTACGTAATACGTAGTGCCCGATATAATCCTCCATAACAATAAAATAAGAATAATATTCTTTTCAATAAAAATAGCACTTAAGCAGGCACGTCGATATTATTTTAATTTCCAATGATATAAAATTCTGGGATAAGGGGATAAAATATCGGGCGTTACAAGTCGTATCATACCCGCCTGCATTAGCCCCAATATGTCCATTAAAGTCTCCTCCTATGAAAAGTTTCTCGCTCCAAGCTACGTCCTGAATAACCATATCCAAATCCTCCCAAAACTGCTTTTTAATATCGTCCGGCAAACCTATATGAGGTGCATAAACATTAACCACATTGAGGATTTCTGATCCCACCACCACTCTAATGGCCATGATTCAATCACTCTTATGTCTTACTTCAACAACAAAGTCAACCAACTCCTTAGCAACCAAAATACCAACTCCATTCCCAGCCTTGCTTGTCCCCGAGTACCACAGCTTATACCCATAAACTTTTCTAGCTTTAGCCCCCACCCACTTAGTCTCTTGAACACAAGCTATGCTAATCCTACGTCTATCCAAAGATTTAACTAATTCGATGGACTTACTAGTAAGGGAACCAATATTCCGAGACGCTAGGCGCAGCTGATGAAACCCTACACCCCTCTTAACTCCATTTCCTCTCAGAGGACTGACTGAAGCTACTACATTGTTCACCACTAGCTAAAACTACCAACACCAACCTCCCAACAACCCAAAAATGAAAGATACTACTACTATTCCTACTAGGAGAACACTAATAACAAACAATTAGAATAATAGTAATAGCAGTAATAATACTAGAAGTAAATATAAATAATAATAATAACAATACAGTTGTTCAGAGATTTACCAAAATCGAGGACCAATCAAAACCGTGGAAAAATACTAATAGATACAAATAATAATAGAAAAAAGTAGCGGTGACAAATTCTAATTAAATAATAAGAATAATACAAATTCAAATAAAGTTACCAAGAGGCTTACCAAAATAGTTAATAAATATAATCAAATTAAAACCTTAAAACGAAATGGTCTATCACAAACTAAAGCCACACAATTAAAACAAAATGGAACAACTAAGTAACACTACTACCCAAGTATCAAATTCAAATTAAATAATAATAATAATAATAATAATAATAATAATAATAATAATATAAAGAGAAAATTCGCATGGAAGGGCTTAACACAAACGGTGGCTAAATGTAAGAAGTCAACCCAATAGGTGCCACCAGAAGGTTGCTAACCATGGTAGCAAAAGGCAAAGGAGTACCTACAGGAAATAACTTAGCAGAATTAACACAAAGATGGAAATAGGAATGACTTTACCTGCACGGCTGCACCTCGCCTTACCTCACACAGGTTTTCGGGCAAAGCACCCAACGGTCACAAGTCGCCGCCTCAATCAACCCTTGCACTCCACCCCCAACCCTATCGTCCCCGTCGCCGGCTACACTAGAGGGTGGTGGTGCTTTAGTTGTGCCCACATTGGCCGTCTTCAAGCACCATAGGGGAGGTGTTGATGGTGGTGATGGGCGCACCCAGCTGACTGTAGGGATGGCTGGTGGTGATGGGCACACAGCCAACCACCCGTCCAAAGTTTGCGACTCCACAGCGGCGGCAGCAGGCTGTCAAGTTCCACAGGAGGAGTACCAGCAGTGAACAGAGTAAAGCAGCAATTGTTTTAGCAAATAGCAATAGAAAGCAACTGGACAGAGATTTCTGATGGGGTGGACAAAGGTGTTCAGCGAATGGTCCTCGTCGGTGATGATGCTGATGGTGGACGCCGGCACCACAACTCTTTCTGATGATGCACACAATCGAAAGCCCTATTACGAGTGGTTCGTTGTCGGTTTACAAGCAGCCCAAAGGATGAAATATAGAGCAGGGTAGACTAAAAGGGCAAGCAGTAAAACGAGGCCTATGGTTCCTGCCTAAGCGTAACAATAATCCAACCAAACGAGCTGAGGGCTATCGATGTTGTAGCTGATGATACTCGATCGCTTGCTTACTCCGAATTGCTTCTCTTGTATTTTGGGATGTTGGACTAAGGCCTCTATGGGAGTGGTCAACATCAATAATATCACCAAATAAAAAACACCAATGTCATTTACATATAAACATATTTCGACCAACTACTCAGTATCACTAGTACTATTATCACTGTCATCAAAAAGACAATTTTCATCTTTAGACACATCCCCTTCCATTTGCAGTTCCTCCTCATGGTTTGTAAATTTAGGTGCATTGTCTCCACTGGCATGTATAATAACTTCATCTATATCACCCCTTTTTTCAGCCAAGGCATCGTAATCTTTGTCTTCTTCACTTATCAACAAAGTTGTAATATGTGAACTCCCTGAGCTATCTTGTTGTTGTGCCTCCATATCCATATATGAGTTTCCTTTGCTTGATCTTATAGTAGATGGAACATCATAGTGATGTTGAGGTTGAGTTTTTCGTACAATGAGCTAGTTAGGATCAAAACCATCTTCAGCATAGAAAACCTGTCTTGCTTGAGATGCCAAAACAAATGGTTCATTAGTCTTCAACTTCGTCCTTGAGCTACAGTGTAATAGCCCGACCATAAATCATGTTTATCTATTTAATTAAGTCATGTTATTAATTTTTCACTTTTAATTATCTCATCTAATCATCCCGGATAGGAGAATTTATTTTGGGCTCTACTTTACAATTCGAGTTTCATTTACCGAAAATTTTCAAAAAAATCGATAATAGGCCTCGATAATTATGATTTAAAAGATTTAATTATTTTTTTCATAACATCACAAAAAAAAAAAAATAATTCCGAGCTACGCCAAAATTTTATCGCAATGGAGTGTTCTAATTTCAAGCCCAACTCAATTGGGCCCAATTTTGGCCCAACAAGGTTACACCCATTTTTACTTAGCCAATTACCATCATTAGGCTAATTATAATTAACAAAAAAATATAGTTTTTGGAGGCTTTATATTAGCCAAGTAAATTACAAAATCATTTTCAACCAAGTAAATAAACACAAGGCTTTCTTTCCTCCTCTCCTCCTCCACCCCACGGCTGCCCAGCTTATGTTCAGCCCAAGTTTGCTGTTGTTCTTGGTGGTTGTTGCCACTCCCAGCCACCATCCCCAGCTCCCACAACCAACAAACACCACCTCCATCTCCATATTCTCAAGCACAAAGTGAGTAAACTTCAATCCCTATCATGCTGCTTTTTGCTTTTGATTCTTATTTTTATTGGTTTTTCTTGTTGATCATGCTATTTTGATAAGATTAAGAGCTATCTTTGAAGTGTTTAAGTGTTGATTGAGCATAAAAACATGTGGGAGTTGAGATTGTTCATGATCATGCTAGTTTAAATTTGAAGTGATGGATTGGGATTATTTTGTATTTGATTTGGTAATCTTTAGCATCGTAAATGATTATGGTAATGTTGGTGTCGTTTTAAATGAGTTAAAGAGTGATTTTAGTGGGGGATTATGTGCAGAAAGTATTGCAAATATAAGCTATTATGCAGTAAACAGACCAAAAAATAGGGGTCACTTTGGGAACCAACTGGTACTGATTGGCACATCCACAAATCAGGATTTTTGGTGTATTGATAGTTCAATGCGTTAGCTTTCAACAGGCTTTGGAATTACTTAACTTTGAGTTGGGTGGACAAAGTTATGACCAATTTACTAAAAACTGCGCAGAATACATCGAAACTGAGAGCAAACTTGAACAGTGGACTTTACGAAAAAACTGGTATTGATTGGGCCATTGAAAAATTTTAATTTTTAGTGTGTGGATAGGTAAATGGGTTATATTTCAAATGCATTTTGAATCACCTTAATCCAAGTTTGGTGGAAAAAGTCATGGTCGTTTTTCTAGGACTGCGCAGATTGCACCAAAGTTGTGCATGGTTGTGTTCTAGCCCAATTTTAGGAGCCTTACTATGTGAATCATGTGTCCTCAATGAAAGTTTTATAGGACTTTGTGATATTTTCATATTGGGGTTTTATATCTCAATTGCAGGTCGGGAGTGAAAGATATGAATTTTCTAAAGTAGACCATCAATCAGTAATATGGTGGAAGAAAGAAATCACGACATTTGAATTTATCATTAGAAGTTTCTATCTAATTATGGGTATTGCAAAGCAATCACCAAGTTTAGTGAGTTCAAAAAGTTTGATTATGTATAGAAGCTTACTTGGGTTGAAAACCAAGTTAAATGAGCATGAAAATGAAATTTGGGAAGTGACCAGAGTAATGACTCAAAATCAATGTCCATCAAACCAAGCTGATATTATTTGAGCTTTTATGAACCTCACAACACCCCTCATGGCATTAAACCTCCTATTATCCACTTTAGACTTCTATTATCCATTTCAGAAATATCAGAAACCCATATTCCATTTATATCAATTAAAATCTTTTCATTATCACCTCAATTATTCCAATTTGGTCTATTTTGTTTCAGTTTGTTGTATTTTAAGTTCAATAACCCTAATTGATTTATTTTTCAAATCATTTTGTCGTAACTTATCTTATATTGAATTATTGGAATTGTGGAAACTTTTTAATTAATTAATTTCCATTAAAGTTACAAATTATGGGAGTAAATATTGTTTACTAACTGCATTTACCTATAATTACATTTCTTTACCAGAATCGGGGCCTAGTCTACCCTTTCCATTGTGCATAAGTATTATCAAGTGAAATATCATTTTAAAAACTTCAGGTACGTTCATTGCCTGTATCTTTAGAAATCAAAGTGTATTTATCAAAGTTATCATGTTTCGGTAAGTATATCAATGAATCAGTTTACACAGTAATTTATCATTTAATTAGTGACCCCGCCAGTTATCATCTATAGAGCATTCGCCTTTCAGTTACCCGCGCGGCTTCAAGCCAGGTCCCCCGGTCGAATTGGCAGGTGTACACCTATTCATAGATCGTAACAGTATCAAGGGATTCACTATCAAATAATAATTAGCAATGCAGTTTTATATTCCTCTCATTTCCTGTTTTGATCTTAAATGAATTACAAGGTGGGCCCAAATCAGTGTTTCAATGATCATTTAACAATACATAAATGCATATATTGAGTTTCAGTTCACAATTCGAAATATTTTTTATGTTTTGTTTTAGGCAAATGATTAGAGAATCGCCTTCATGCTAGTAAACCAGTAGAAGAAAATAAGTTGAGCAAGGAAATCTGGGTGGATCAACTATGATATAGTACATAAATATTTTTGAAGCTGTATATTGAAATCTTCAGTGGATGGAGATACAGATTATATGGTAAATTATTTTACCAAGGTGTACAAACCTTATGTTGATTAACAGTTGATTATATAGCGTTTGATCAGGTGTTTGTGTATCATTGAAGCTATACTTAACTGTGTTATTTATAGCACTCATGTTTCAAGCCTTGTCTTCTTGAACGGCGGTAGCGCCCCTATCATTGGGTTTATCAGATTCTCATTGAAGGATTTTTTTAGGAAAAATACAAACAGTGAAACATGTTTAATTTGGGGCGTTACACACAGTAACGAAGCCATGTTCATTAACCTTCACACCTTTTCCCTTATTATACACATCCCACCAATCGCAGTTAAATAAGACTACACATTTCCCATCTAAGTATTGCAATGAAATAATTTTTGTAATAACCCCATAGTAGTCCAAGTTTCCACCATCTGTGGCACCCTTAACTATAATTCCACTATTCTGATTTTTCCTTTTGTCTTCAAGTTCTTTGATGTGAAATCGATAACCATTGGCGAGATATCCTGTGAATCACTCAACACCCATTAAGGGTCCACTAGCCAAGGATTGAATATCCTTTGTTTTTTTTTCCGCTTAGTTCTCCAGGAAATATATTTACCTATAAGTCCATATAAGAAAACAAACATTAGAATTTAATATCTAATAAAAATAAGTATAACATTCCAAAAAGGAAAAGACATAAATGAAAGAACATACATGTTCATTCAACCAGTCTGCGAAGTCTCCATCGTACATCCCTTCTTCAAATTTTCTGTAACAAAGTTATTCAACATTAATACACAGTTCTAGAGGAAAAAGTATAATCTATTCATATTTAAAGCATGACAAATAAGACGCCTAAGATATGGTTGCAGTTCATCACAGCTCTTCAAGACATAATCTCGGGCTTGCTGCCACTCCTCTTAAGTCAGACATTTTGACTTAGCCTTTTCCAAAGGAGCACCTGATGGACCGAACACTGATAAACCTCCATAATCATCACTGCGATCATTGGAGTTTCTTTCAGGTTGATTATATCTAGTCTCTAGGTCATGCAAATACTTTGAGCAAAATAACAAACACTCTTCAAGAATATAGCCTTCTGCCATTGAACCTTCAGGCCTAGCCTTGTTACGTACGTAACATCTTAACTTTCGCAAAAATCTACATAACAAGAGAAAATTATAAGATAATGCAGGCTTAACAAATTCTGAAATAATCAAATAATGAAATAATTATGTTCCTTTCAATGGGATACATCCATCTGTACTGAACTGGTCCACCCATCTTTGCTTCATGAACAAGATGGACACATAAATGGACCATAATGTCAAAGAATGATGGAAGAAAAATTTTCTCCATTTTACATAAAGTGATAACAATCTGCTCTTCCAAATGGTCAAGATCCTCTAACTTTAGTGATTTAGAACACAACTCCTTAAAAAGTAGACTAGTTTCAACTAGCACATCATGCACGTGCTGGCAAGAAACTCCTCAAACTGCAAGAGGAAACAATTGTTCCAAAAGAACATGGCAATCATGAGTTTTAAGGCCTGAAATCTTTCTTTTCTTGATGTATTTTGCGAAATTTGATGAATAGCCATTCAGAACCTTCAATTCTTCCAAATATCTACACACCTTATCATTCTCAAGTGAGGATAGCGTGTACGATGCAAGCTTAATATGCCATTTTCCATCAATAAGTTTTGGTTGCAAATCCTTTTTAATTTAGAGCTCTTTTAAGTCATGCTTAGCTTTTATATGGTCTTTGGTCTTCCCTTCAATGTCTAATAATGTGCCAAGAATATTATCAAATACATTCTTTTCAATATGCATCACATCAAGGTTGTGACGTAGCATTAGACTACTCCAATATGGAAGTTCAAAGAAAATACTCTTCTTTCACCAATTGTAATCTCTCTTTGGAGGTTGCACATGTTTTCGAAGTTTTATATCTTCAAATCCACTCAATTAGGACAATATATCATTTCCAGACAAGGGTCTAAGAGCTTCCTTTCTTTTTGCTTTCCCATTAAATGCGCTGCTTGCCCGCCATTTGTGATCAAGAGTAAGAATCGATGATGACCCATATAGCATATCTTACCACAATTCTTTAATCTTGTTGAACTAGTGTTCTTACCACAACAAGGACAAGCCATATAACCCTTAGTTGACCACCCAGACAAATTAGCATAAGCTGAAAAGTCATTAATAGTCCAATGAAGAGCAGCACGCATTAAAAAGTACTCTTTCTTTGAAGCTTTATAAGTTTTTGGCCCATAATCCCACAATTCTTTTAACTCATCAATTCAATGTTGTTACCAGGAGCCTTTGGCCCAAGAATTAACAAAGACAACAAAAGATATGGTTGCTTTGTGCACATCCATGAAGGATAGTTATATACACTAAGCACAACAGGCCATGTACTATGATCACTTCTCTTGAAACCAAAAGGGTTAAAGCCATCACTTGTTAAACCCAATCTCACATTCTGAGGATCTTATAAGAATAAAGGATTGTTTCATCAAAATTTTTCCAAGCCTTTGAGTCAACTAGATGCCGAAGAATTCCATCCTCGACCCTACTATTAACATGCCATCTCATGTCAATAGCAAATTGTGGAGACATAAAAATTCTTTGAAGACTTGGCTTCAATGGAAAATATCGTAACACTTTCCTAGGTACCCCTTTAGGTTTTGAAGTTGAAGTTTCCACCTCTTTAACTCCTTGAACCTTAGAATCTTGCCACCTTGATAGACCACAAACTGTACATTTTTCAATAATTATATTCTCCTTCCAAAATAACATGAAATCATTCTTACATGCATCTATCTTTTCATATTGAAGACCTAAGTCTCGAATCATTTCCATTGCTTTGTGATAGCTTGATGGAAAGGTTTCACCCTTTGGTAAGGCTTTTTAAAACAACTTAAGGATGTTAGTAAAAGCCTTATTAGTAATGCCATCAGCACATTTGATCTGAAACAACTCTACAATAAATGACAACCTAGAAAAGTTCTGACAGCCAGGATACAATTTTCTTTGAGCATTTTTCAACAAATTTTCAAACTGTTATGGTGTGAGATTAGGACTTTCACTTTCATTGCCACAACTGGCATGATCATCCATTTCATCATATTGGTCAACCTCCTCATCTATAAGTGCTTCTACGTTGTGGTCCCTAAAAGCATCATGAATCATTCCAATCATATCATCAAAACCATGAATTTCTGTTTCATTTCTGGCTGTTTCATTTCTGGCCCTTTTGTGTGTGGTTGTATACTCTCCATGATATACCCAATGAACATATGATTTCACCATCCCATAACCTAATAAGTCAGATTCCATGTCTTTTCTTATTTTATGCTCAAAAAAATGGCAATTTCTATAGGGGCATGGTAGCTGATCTTCATCTATAAGATCAGAAAAAGCAAAGGCAAGGAACTCATCTACTCCTTTTCTATGTAATGGACTTAGAGTGCCAGGGCATAACATCCACTCTAATCTCGTCTTCGCAATTTCAGAATTGTCCATCTTGACTACAATGAAATCACTAACAATGATAAGCAAGGAGAGCTTTGTCAAGAGTTGACTTGAAGATAAATTCATAAACTTTAAGAAACTATATATTCAAAGTTTGATCATATGGAGACATGATTTAGCAGACGAGGAAGTAGGGGGGAGGTAGAAAGAAGAGGATGACCTTCATTAACATAGGAACTCATAAACTTTAAAATTTAGATTACAAGACAAGTCGATGAGTACATAGCTTTTCATTTAGTTCTACGACATTTGGAGTTTGCTTTTATCTTTATATAATGGAATTAGTTCAATATCCAGTGTGCAATATCTTAGAAAACCTTTAAGTTTGATGTATTCAACAACAATAAATAATTGACAAGTTATTTAAAAGAAATGGTGGTTGCAAATACGAGGGGAGTAAAGAATCGAAATTTCTCAACACAAAAAAGTTTGACAAATAATGTGGAATTTAACTATTCATTAATTCTGTCATTTACTTCTAAGACAAAAATCTTTTGCAAACATCACTACAAGGAATAACAACATTAGCAAAGCAGGGAAGCAAAACTAGACAGTCAACTACACAATTACTTTCAAAAGTAAATACTCATGTAAGTTACATATACCGAACATATTCAAAGAAAGCGAGAACTACAAGGAATAAAGCTTTAAAGAGAAATCTCTTATCTAGAGGTTAACATTCATCATAGTTGTACATGCTATACTACGGTGAAAACTTCATAATGATGAAAAGATTCATATAACATCTCATTTGTGCATTTACTTCAACTTTAAACGCTAATAAAATTGAGCAAATGTATCAAAATATATCAGCATATAACAAAGCACTAATCTAGGAAAAACTACTGCGAATATCAGTAAGGAAAAGGAGACAGAGGGAGAGATAGAAGAAAGTACCATCCGAGCAGCTAAGTATGGAGTAGAAAGCGAAACGAAGTCACTGGTGGGAGCGAGTGGAAAAGGTATGACAATTATTGGCTTCTAAATAAACCTGTTATATGAAAACATTTAAGTTCCCACTTTTCACAGTCAATGTGAAGGGTTGCACATTTTTAATTATAAAACCTAATCCTCATTTAACTTAGGCAAGACTGCCATAAAATCAAGCTAAAAACACAACCAATTGAAGCACATAGCAACAAATTCGTAACATAGGAAAGCCTAATTCAGAAAGTACCTCAAATCAAAAGCTTTAAAAATTAACTAATCACCATTCCATTCAAATCTACAATTTGAAGTGAAGTGGGGGGAAAGAAACGAAAGACAATCCATACACTTCCTGTGAAACCCTATTATGTATAGTAATTCAAGAAGCATTAAATACTAAATGAAAATGACAATAAATCCCTTTCAAACTGATAATGAACCCTTTTCAAGACATAATGTAGAATCCAGTTCATAGATATTGATAACAAAGGAGAGGAAAAGCCAAAGACTTACTTCGACAAAAACTCCATTAGTTCAAAGCTATAACTATACCCGCACCATTATGAAACTCTCTTTCATAGTGAAATCGGAAGAACACTAGCAGCTTCCTAATGTCCCCAAAATTTAAAATAATTCCATCGTCATATATTATAGATCTTTATCAATAGTTCGAATCAACTGTACAGGTAATATACATCACTTTTGTGATGAAGCAGAAAATTACCGGAAGCATCGACCTTAACAAATGTTAGGGTCTATTAACCTTGTCGAGGATGTGAAGTTAAATGGATTAGGTGATCAAGAATGTTGGACTTCTAGAATGTACAAGCAACCTTAAATTTCTGTTGATATGCTACAAATCAAGATTATCTAATATTCACAAAATATTGGAAGCTTTTTTCAAATTTTTTTTTTACAGAGTTTGAAGCCTACATGAGAAAAGAAAGGACTCAAAAAAGTTAAGGCAAATTTCAAGGAATGTTACAAAACAGAGATTTTGCTGAACAGAGCATAAATAAGTCTTCTGCCTTAGATCCATGCTTCATTTCCATGTCTTGCACCCTAGAGTTGCATTTTTGGGATATTCGAGCAAAATTACCTCTTTAGATGAAGGTGCTCTGGGAAAATACTTGAGAATCAATTAGCTCAATGTTTGAGAAGATTTGTCTCAAAGTTGCAGTGTAGTTGGGAGATTTTGCCTGAAGGATACAAAACAAGATTAGAAACAACACACAACTAAAGCACTAACACAAGCAAGAACATAAACATTAGACAAGGCTATGAACATAGCACGAACTAGTAATGGAAGGCCATTACTGATATGCAGAAAGCAAGTTTGACAAAAGATACAAAAAAATATGATAAGCAACATTTGAACTCATTCAGACAAAAATGTATATAGTATACTTCGACAATTGACATGTATAAAAGGCTGTGGATTAGTTTTAAGACAGAAAAAGCTGCCTCCACCTAGAGAAATAGACAGGGCAGATGTATCTGACTCTTTCTCTGTCTTTTCCATGCTCTTAAAAATTGGGGTTATAGTAACAGTGTTGTAGCGTATTCAGAACATTAGAATCAAAAAGCAATCAACCCAGAATTATTAAAGATAGTTGGAGGCTGAGGCTTGAAATTAAAAAAAAGAAAGAAAACGAGGGGATTTGTGAAGTTGAGCACACATAACATAGGCATTTGCATCAGTTGAAAAAGTATTTTCTAAACACCCAAATTATACCCTAAACATAACAGTCTAATTGGCTACTAAGACAATGAAATTTACAATGCCCACTTCATCAACACAATGGATTCATCAACAAGACACCTGAGTCATGAACTAAAACAAGAATTCATACCTGTCCAGCGAACACTCGAGTCTGAAAATACTCTTTCAATTGACGAACGTTTATCTAGAAATAGGAGTGCACACCAGACTTGAGCAGCAGCAATTGTAGCAGGTGCTTGAAGGAGGGTGCAGATGTGTTATTGCCGCGGTGTATCCCTTCTACAATGGTACCATTCCTGCTCCAGTACTAGCCGTTTCAGACAGCCAGAGGTGGAATTCGCTGAGCTCTGCTTTCTAGGGTTCCTTGCAATTTTTAGATGAGAGATGACAAACAGTGAAGATAGGAGCCTTCTAGATTATATATGTTGTCATCCAAACTCTGTGTTTTGATAAAAAAAAAAAAGAGTTAAAAAAAGATGCATTTTAATTGCTAGCAATGGATTTCGAGAAAATCTGTCATGGGATGGGGGAGGGAAAATTTCCCGCGGACTTATTTTCCATTAAATTGTAGTAAGCCTGTCACAGGACAATATCATTTGTGGCCAGCTATCTTCATATTTAAAAATACAATGTGGCTTTAAAATCCTCTGTGGCTAGTAAATTCACTTCTGCCACATATTTATAATTCCCGTGGTTAGGTTTGTGGCACAAGAATAACTTTGTTGTAGTGTCCCCAACACGACTCTTCTTTCACTTTGAATATTTGAACTATACATTCATCACTAGTAACCTATACTAAGTTCCCAAATACTCACTTGGTATCACTGTATAATCCTTACACAACCTCTTATTGTTCGCTGTAATCAGAAAGTAATCAATATGAGTCTTTATGATACTACTCTTAAAGGTCACCTAGTGGTTCTACTTCTTACAAAAGGAGTTTACAACCAACAATTCATAGGCAACCACGAAGTTTATAATAGAAACCCCTCAATTGTTTCTCTTCCCATAACCAAGCCTCCGCGTGCCATATCATACCCGTCTGCTTTCACACCAATATGGCCAATAAAGGCTCCTTCCATGAAAATTTTCTTACTCTAAGATACATCATGAATAACCAAATCCAAATCTTGCTAGAAGTGCTTATTAATATCCTCTGCCAAACCTATTTGAGGTGTATAAACATTAACCACATTTAGGATTTTGATCCCACCACTGTCTTAATAGCCATAATGTGATCACTCTTACATCTGACTTCAATAACTAGGTAAACCAATTTTCTTAACAACTAAAATATCAACTCCATTCCTAACCTTGTTTGATCCTAACTATTGCAGCTTATATCCATCAATTTCTCTAGCTTTAATTCCTACCAATTTAGTCTCTTGAACACAAACTATGTTAATCTTACGTCGATGTAAAGCTTTTACTAAGTCTATCGACCTGCTAGTAAGTGACCCAATATTTCAAGATGTAAGATGGAGCTTCATAAACCTTATTCCCCTGCTAACCCCATTTCCCCTTGAAGGACTAACTTGGGCTAATACATTGCTTGCCACTAGTTTATGCTAACAACACCCGCCAACACCAAGCGACAACACACAATAACAACACCAATACAACATCACCACCACCACTAATAATAATAATAACAATAACAACAACAACAAGAAGAACAATAATAATAGTGATAATAATAGTAATAATAATAACGCGACATCAACAATAAAATTATAAAAAAATCTTAAAGGTAAAAATAAATAAAACTATGGTCACTAGTAATAAATAATACAAATAATACAATAATACTAGAACCACTATTATAATAAATTACTAAGATAAGCATAAGGGAATAGAAATAGTAGACAAATACTACACAATACTACCAAAGCTGACTAAATGCGTAGGAGGACAGATGCTAAAAAAATAGTAAGTGGCAATAGTAATAATGATAATAAAAAAAAACAATAGCAACGAAGCAATAAATGATCTAAATAATAGTATTGATACTAATACTAATACTCACAATATCAACAATAGTAGTAGTAGTAATAATAATAGTATTACCACTAATAATAATATTACTACTAATAATAATACTACTACTGCCAACCCAAAAACAAAACATAGAAAAACCAACAATAACCATACTTAATAACAATGATAACAAAATAAATGAAGCAAATAATAACACAAACAAAATAAACAATACTAAGGTGAACCAAGATAAATAAAATGGCTAAAGCAGACTAAATAAAGCAACTAAAAAAATGCACCCAGAACTAATATTCCACAAATTAGGAAATGACTAGCACATGCCAACTTATTCAGCCACACTTGCATAAGGTAGACGCACGAGGAAGTGCATCCAACTGTCCAATCATGCTCTGGGTCAATAGTTGTAGTCATAGCCTTAACCCTACACCTGCTAGAGAGTTGGTCGTCCAGTACCCCTATTGTTGGCGACTTGGGAATCAACCCAGTTGCTGGAGAACAGCTGGAAACACTAGGTGGGCCTTATAGTCACCAGATGTGTTCGTCGACCACTAGGTGATTCATCGAGACAGATAATGCAAAGTAGTTTGGCCGTAGGATTGTGACGAAGTTGTTGGAGTAGGGTGGTAATAAGGTGTACTTTGAGCGAGAATACAGAGAGGAGATAGGGCGATGAGAGAGACCCAACCAGATCAAATACTTCGTGAGGGTCACAAAATCCCTCCCACGCCTCTACCGGAGTAGACATCATCGCAACACTCCATGCTCAGTGACCACTAATACGGGTCCCCTTTATGGGTTTGCTTCTTGAAAATACGTTTAAAGTTTAAACCCCAAAATAAATGCACAGGGTACTTTTGATAAACTACCAACTCTTTCATCTCTTTTAGGGATTTTAGGGGTGCTTTTGTCTAAGTATTTGCATTTATGCTTGATCAAACCCTTATCTGTTTTTCCTTTTATTATTTATTCAAAAAATATCTGCAGTTTTTTTTGCCACTTTCCACTGTCTCCATTAGTTGGCTACCACTTGGTCAATTGCCCTAATTCCTAGGATGTTCAGGGAGAACTTTCAATTTTATGAACTTTTTTTTGGTGTACCCCTTTCCATTTTTCTTTGCCACCCCCAGCCCCCCCAGAAAAACAGAGGAGCAGAAAAGTAATAATTAACAACAATAATTAGTAGTATAGTGTTCGGTATTAAAAGACGCTAACAAAGGTCAGGTTGTATTTATTCAGGTTTTCTGATCAAAACCTCAGTATTTCTCTCTCCTCTGCTCTCTATGCAGCCGAAGTCCATCACACAAAAACCCTAACATAGGCGGGGGTTCTTGCAATAAGAAGGAACCCCAACCACCCCAATACCCAATAGCCGCCGGAATTCATCTTAACCGTTGAGACTTCTCCGATCTCCATTCACCCAAATTCACTCTCCTTTTGTTTGTCTGTCCTTCTCTGTCCTCCTGTCTCTCAATGAGACAAAGTACTAGACATGGCGGGCGCTGTTGCTTGATCATCGATCAAACCCAGATAAACCTCCTTTTCTCTCTTATTTTAATTCCAGGGTTTATTAATTGAGGTTAAGGTTGAAACCTAATTGCGAAGTTTGATGCCTGATCATTGATAATTTGATTTAAACTTGTTGGTGTTTACGGCTTTGAAAGACGTTCCGTTTGTGTTCTGATTCTATAGCTGTAAATAATTGCTGTTAGCTGTTTAAGGCTTGAAAAAGTTTCAATCTTGATATGTTATTTGCGCTTTCCTAGGGTTTGGGTTGGGGGGATAGGTTTAATATAGTTTAGCGAGAAAGAATGATGCCTGAATTGGGCAGGAGACCGACTATTGATGGGAGCAACGAGGGATCATTTGCGGATGAATTTGAGAAAGAGATAGGGATGTTGCTCCGCGAGCAGAGGCGGCAAGAGCCTGCCAATGATCGTGAGCGTGAGCTCAATATCTACCGGAGTGGGTCCGCCCCTCCTACTGTTGAGGGTTCATTGAGTGCAGTTGGGGGGCTGTTTGGTAATGGTGGCGCTTTTTCAGATTTCGCTAGGAGTAAGAATGGCAATGGGGTTATGTCTGAGGAGGAGCTTAGGGCTGACCCGGCATATTTATCGTACTATTATGCAAATGTCAACTTGAATCCAAGGTTGCCCCCACCCCTGTTGTCAAAGGAGGATTGGAGGTTTGCTCAAAGACTGCAAGGCGGGAGTTCGATGTTGGGTGGAATTGGGGATAAGAGGAAAGTAACCCAGACTGAGAATGGACCTGGTAGGTCACTGTATTCAATGCCTCCTGGGTTTACGTCGAAGAAAGAGGAGAGGCAGCCTGAGCCGGAGAAGGCCCAGCGATCAGCTGACTGGGGTAAAGATGGACTACCTGGTCTGCCTGGTATCGGACTCGGGAGTAAGCAGAAGAGTCTAGCAGAAATATTTCAGGTAATCTTCCGCAGTAGTTTATGGACTGTGTTTGGTGCTGTTCTATGGGTGTTATCTAATGATTTAGTTATACTTGTTTTTTAGTGGTATTGATTATACTATTATGTGGCATTTCATTGTTGATATTGTCTTCGGCATCAATGTTTGTCTACTGCATGTTTAGTGATACAGTATTGCTATATTTTTTTTTCTCCTTATAATCAGTTATCTTGGAGGAAAACAGATTTTCCTCAAACTTTTCCTCGATGTTATTTGTTCTTAAAGAAAGTTTATAGTGCCCATCCTGCCATAGCCTAATTTGACAGCATCTCAGTGGATTCTAGATGCCATAGCTTACCCCCATGCCCTTCACCCTACTCCTGAATGGCGGTTGTCGTAGTTCAACTCCTCCTTATCTGTCAACCTATTTTCTTGCAAGCTTTTCCATTATTCAGGTGTGGCACATTGTTGGGGGATATAGTATTCTTTAAGGCTGTAAGGTTTTATTCAAGAGACTATTTTATCCTTTTGGTTTTGGAGGAGTTAGATTTGTATTTAGTGCAGGTCTTCAATGCATGGCTATTGTTGTATGCCCTTTCTGTTTAACATCTATTTCTGCGGATGCTCAAGCTAACGAATTTGTTGTAATCTTTCCACATTGCATGCTTGTTAGATGTTCTTATAACCCCCCCCCCCCCAAAAAAGAAAAACTTTTCTGGCACAGATGCATGTGCATATCTATGTTGCTGGCTTTTCATTGATTCCCGGTTCATCGTGTGCATTTTTCTGATCTCTTAGCAATTTATCTGCGTAGGATGACTTGGGATGTTCTAATCCTTCTTCAAGACATCCTTCTCGTCCAGCTAGCCGCAATGCATTTGACGAAGGTGTTGATGCATTAGGTTCAGCTGAAGCTGAGCTGGCTCATTTACGTCGTGAGGGTGCTAATCTTCAGGGTTCATCTTCCTCCCAGAATCTTGCTGCTTCAGCATCGTATAGCTATGCTGCTGCTTTGGGTGCGTCCTTATCTAGAAGCACTACACCTGATCCTCAGCATATAGCTAGGGCTCCTAGTCCTTGTCCTACGCCTATTGGTGAAGGGAGAGGGGGAGCATCAAAAAAGAGTGTCACTACTGCGAAATCGTTTAATGGTGTTTCGTCTTCTGCAATGGGTGATTCTGCTGATCTGGTAGCTGCTCTGTCTGGCATGAATCTCTCCGCAAATGGTAACGTCGATGGTGAAAGTTATTTACCATCACAAATTGAACGAGATGGTTCTGATCACCGTAACTACCTTTTTGGTATGCAAAGTGGTCAGGAACATGGTAAACAACATTCATATATGAGGAAATCTGAATCTGGTTATTTGCATATGCCTACTATCCCTCAGTCTGCAGGTAGAGGCAACATAGGTGGGCCTGACCTTAGGGGGCCCCAGGTTGAGCGTCCAAAATCTGCTGTTAACTCTGGTGTTCCATATTCAAAGGGTTTCTCTCCATCCTCCTTAAATGGGGGCAGCTTATCGCCTCATTATACCCCTCTAGATGTCAGTGGCTCATCATTTGTAAATTATGGCTTGACTGGGTTCTCGTTGAACTCTCCAATGCCTTCTATGATGGCAAACCAACTTGGCAACTTCAATATTCCTCCATTACTAGAAAATGTTGCTGCTTCAGCTATGGGAGCTTCTGCTTTGGATTCAACAGTTTTGACTGGTGGTTTGCCTTCTGGAACAAATTTGACGGCTGCTGCCGATTCTGGTCGCATGGGGAATCAGATGGCAGGGAATGCTCTACAGGCATCTCTTGCTGATGCAATGTATCTTCAATATCTGAGATCAGCTGAATATGCCGCTCATGTTGCTGCTTTTGGTGATCAAGGTCCTGATAAGTATTATATGGAGTTACTTCAAAAAGCATATCTTGGATCTGCAATGTCACCTCAGAAGTCACAGTTTGCTGTGCCTTTGGGAAATAAATCTAGTTCCAATCATGGTTACTATGGCAATCATGCATTTGGGGTTGGCATGGGATATCGTGGTAGTTCATTGACAAGTCCTGTTCCGACTATCAGGCAAGGCAGTCCTATCAGGCATAATGAGTTGAACATGCGCTTTCCTGGTACAGTGAGGAACGTAGGTGGTGGGGTAATGGGACCTTGGCACATAGATGGGAGCTATGGGTCCTCTCTGTTGGAGGAGTTCAAGAACAATAAGACCAAGTGCTTTGACCTTACAGAAATTAAAGGCCATGTAGTTGAGTTCAGGTATGTGATGTTCACATGTTCTTTTGGTTTAAGTGCAAAACATGAGATTCTTATTGAATACCTGATTTGAACAGTGCGGATCAGTATGGAAGTCGATTTATTCAGCAAAAACTTGAAACTGCTACAACAGAGGAGAAAAACATGGTGTTTGAGGAAATTATCCCTCACGCTCTTTCTTTGATGACTGATGTCTTTGGGAATTATGTGATTCAGAAGGTAATTGAAACTTAAATAGTTTTCCAGTATATAGTACCATGAGGGAATCAGTTGCTTGTTTATTGTTTTCTTGCACAATCCTGTGCACAATTTAGCTCCGTACATCCATTGCTAATTATTGGGAATGTTTAATTGTTAGTAAATCCGCTAAAGATTACCATATATTGATGTCCTGTGTTTGCTGTCATTTCAGTTTTTTGAGCACGGTATGGATTCTCAAAGAAGAGAACTCGCCAGCAAACTTGACACTCATGTGTTAACTCTTAGTCTGCAGATGTATGGTTGTCGGGTTATCCAAAAGGTATTATTGATCTATATCTCTGCAGAGCTATAGCCTAAGTGGCTTTATCTCAGTTTGAGTTATTTTATTTTTGTATATTCACTTTTCGTGGGAATAAATTATTAAACTCTCTTGAAGGGATTTTTTTTCGTATGCGTGATGTGATGCTTGAAAAGTGATTATTGTCTTATTTCATGTTTCTATTGTCTTATTTCATGCTTGAAAAGGTATTATTGATCTATATCTCTGCAGAGCTATAGCCTAAGTGGCTTTATCTCAGTTTGAGTTATTTTATTTTTGTATATTCACTTTTCGTGGGAGTAAATTATTAACTCTCTTGAAGGGATTTTTTTTGGTATGCATGATGTGATGCTTGAAAAGTGATTATTGTCTTATTTCATGTTTCTATTTCTTAATTTTCCATCTGTTCATCTCTTGGATTGAATGTGCAGACCAGCTAGTCTTGCCTTTCTGTCTTTGGCAGAAGGCTGTTGTGGAATTGTGGTTGCTTTTTTGTTGTTGCTGCCGCCCCTCCCCCCTTCCCCAAGTTCAGTATATATGTGTTTTCATCTGCTGACAGCCCTGCTTTCTCCTTTCTTTGGGAGAATTTTTTGTCTGCTAACTTATTCGTTTCTGGTAACCTGTTGACCGTATGTGTGCGGTGGTTGGCATCCCTAGAATGATTACATGATAAGCCGGATTCTAATGGTGACAATTTTTTTTTTAAATGTTCGCTGTTATAGGCCATTGAAGTTGTTGATTTGGATCAGAAGATTAAAATGGTCGAAGAACTTGATGGCCATATAATGCGATGTGTGCGTGATCAGAATGGAAACCACGTAATCCAGAAGTGCATTGAATGTGTACCTGAGGAGCATATTCAGTTTGTAGTGGAATCATTTTTTGATCAAGTTGTTACTCTCTCAACCCATCCATACGGGTGTCGTGTGATTCAGGTTAGCCAACTAGTCGCTAGATTGGTCACAGACTCACAATGACATTCCTTTTACTAGAATTACTGTAGTGAATTGCCTTTTTCTTTGGCTTACAGAGGGTGCTGGAGTACTGCAAAAACCCAGAGACTCAGAGCAAAGTTATGGACGAGATTCTGAGTTCAGTTAGCATGTTGGCACAAGATCAGTATGGCAATTATGTGGTTCAGGTATGCATTCATAGCGACAGGAATTTGGACTCCTAAAACTCATAGTATGGGGTTGGCACAACAATAGCACCTATAGTGTGGAATGATCCTAGTGAAGGAGGGTCCAGAGAGGGTGGATGTATTAAGCTTTGGCCTTGCAAGAAAAGAGTGTTTCCGCACGATCCAAGTAGAGCATTTTCAGTTTTTAAATAAATGCAATTTAGAGTGATTAGAGACAAGTGATGACCAAACTGAGGAGTAACTGATAGTAACCTCTGCATCCAAAGGAGATGAAATTATGCATGTATGAGGAAGAGAGTTGACAGGCATAGCCATAGTGGGGTTGTGCCTTTTGGGGAGAGGGGGTTTGAAAAAGAGAAGTACTAAAGCAAGCTGATAAAAAGCTATGAAAGAGGGGGAAAGAAGTGTGTCAGAAGAAATGTATGTGGATGGAGTTCTACTGTTAGGTTACTTTGCATGATTCCTTTATCTCCATAAAGCCCTTTTAATGACCATCTCTTTGTAGAGGTAGCTAGGCTAACTAACCTAGTGTAACCTCACTTGTTAAAATTAAATCTGTGGTTGGCAATCATTCTTCATTTCTTTAAACAGTCAGGAACAGTGAACTTTTGGTAACAGAGAGAGTGTTCCATTTTTTCTCATCATTTACTGTTTTGCTTCAAATCAACAAAAAAGTTAAATTTTAAACTAGAATTTATATCTCATTAAGTAATAAAGAATTGAACCCCAAGGATACTCGAATCCAGAGAACTTCAATTCCTGATGATGAAGTTTTGTCTGGAAAATGCGCTGGTTGCTTGTGTTAAGCATATTCTACCAATTTGCTTCAGTATTCAATCCCAATACTTCAGCAATCTCTTCTTCATCCTTCTTTTCCATGCCACTGGCACGTCCTTGGCCTGCCTTGCTGACACTCTATTCTATTGACAAAGATGACTAACAAATTCAGATTATTAGATATGGCACAAAGGGACATAGTTGAAGGAGGTGATTCTTTTGCAACAATGAAGTTTCTGCTCTTCAGAGACTGCTCTCTGGAAATCTTCCCCTTGGCTGCTGCATGTAGGATGAATGCCTTGAATGAGCTTTGACCTACAGATAACAGTCTATCTGTCCAAGCAAGTTACAGAAGCTCTTAACAAAAAGCAAGCTGAGTTATTATGCTTTGCTTAAATGGAAGTCTTTACATCAAAGGTCATCGTCAATTTCAACAGTTTTGGACTGATCCATTAACGATTAATCTGTAGAGTATTGACCGCTTCCTCTTCCTTAGCAGTGGGAGATGTAGAGAGATTTAGGTTGTAATGCTTTGATTAGAATTTCTAGTCACCATTTCTTGTTGTATGCGTTTCATATTTTTTGATTTTATATTACTCTTTTTTTTTTATTTGGGGGGGGGGGGGACGGAGTTGGGCAGGATGCCATTATGAAAGGTCTGAAAATTGAACCTTCAGCGTGGTGGCATGCCCTATGCTTGCGCCTCCTGTTCATTTTTTGATCAGGAATTAAAAAAAAAAATTTTTTTGATCAGGCTTGTGCCTCCTGTTCATAATAATCATGCCTGAGTTGACTCGTTTAAATAAATTTTTTTATAATTTTTGAGGCTTAGAAGATCACTTGCAAATGTTGTGCCTATTTTTCAAGGATTGTCCTTTGGTTATCTTAACAATTATTTTTACAAATTTTATCTATTCAAAATTGCTTTGGCAATCTTTTTATGTACTAGAGCTAGAAGGCAACACTTCTCAACTGTGTTACTTTCTATTGTCAGATTGTCCTTCAGCATTTTACATTTATTATACCTTTGTTGGCACCTCTGCTTATTTGTGGTTATGTACGTTTGAATTTTTTTTCCCGCTTTAGCCTTTTCCTTTCTATTTTTATTTGTTCTTTCTCTTTTTTGGTGGCTTTGTTACTGTTGTTAGTTATTTGCTTATCATCATTATTATCATTTTTGTGACGGGCATCAATACTATAGTATTACTTTACCTTTGTTTAATATTATTACTATTTCCTTGTCTGCATCTTTGGCTAAAACTACGTTTGTGTTACTCTTGACCTCCTTTCTGCGAGTTTTCTATCATATACTTCTCACATGTCACTTATTAGGCCCAAGGTAGGATGTTCATGTACCATTTTGTCCGATCCTTTGATCTTAACCAAGTACGCCAAGAATAGCTCCTCAGTCCAAGGATTCAAGATGCGGTTTCGGTTTCGGTTGTAGTTTCAGTTGTAATATGGAAAAATCGCTCTAATGCGGAAATGATGTTCCATATCGCGGCAAAAACATGCTTCGGCCAACTCAAAAACCTTTTCGATATGGTCGTTTCGTCGTGGATCGGCCACATTTTGAGTCCATGCTCCTTACTATCTCCTTTTCTATATCATCGCATGTTTATATATACATTCACAAAGTGTGAGAGATTTTTGCAAGACTGCAATGCATGGTGTGTTGGATAAGCTTTTGTTGCTCATATTACTAATTCTTTTGAACTCCACAGCATGTGCTGGAACATGGAAAGCCACATGAACGGACGGCTATTATCAAAGAATTGGCTGGGAAGATAGTCCAAATGAGCCAGCAAAAGTTTGCCTCCAATGTGGTGGAGAAATGTCTGACTTTTGGTAATGTTGAAGAACGGGAACTTCTTGTAAACGAGATGCTTGGCACTACTGACGAGAATGAGCCTCTTCAGGTCTGTGAAATTTATTTTCATTCTTTGATGTGATAAGACTAACTATGTCTCTTTCAAGGAAAAAAGGAAAAAAGAAAAAGAATGACCATGTCTTTGCTCATCTGAATCTTTCATAATAACTGAATATGAGGTCTCATTGGCGACTCAAGATCATTCTTCAGGTGCTTTAGGGCAGAAGCTGGTTACGGATTTTGTCTGAGATTAGGGGAAAACATATTCGACTGTTGGGAGTTAGTATTTGATGTATCAGCTGGGGATTTTATTTAAACTCATGTTACATTTGATGCTATGCAAGGAATCAATGGAAGAAAATTGATTAAAATTCCACTATAGAATGCAATGCATTGCACCTACCAACTTGAAATTAGCGTGATTAGAAACTATGAAAAGGTAAGGATGTTCAATTTAGGTAGATCTACCTTATAATCAAATACCACTTTCTCAGCAGACGAAAGCCAGTTTTAGGCAATTTTCAGCTTGATTAATAGTGGACTAAAGCAAAATGTCTCTCAACTATCCTCTGCTTCTTTTCTATGGAGTAGTGGGCAATCGACATTGTTTAAGTGTGAAATCCAATAGAATCAATATCCCTGCAATTATACAGTTCAAGGGTAGACACTACCTTGGCTGGGCTTTGGGGCTATGGACTTGGATTTGGATTTGGATTTAAGGCCAATTTGTGCCCCTGTCGGACGTCCGTCGGGCATTGTTAAAGGATCAAGCTATTGATAGTATTGTGACTGTTTCACGAATTGTAGCCTCTCTCATCAAAGTGGAGTATTGTGCCTCTGTAGGACGCCTATCTGGCATTGTTGAATGATCAAGCTATCAATAGGATTGTGAATGTTTCACAAATTGCAGGCTTTCTCATCAAAGTGGAAATACTCAATGTTCTTGAGAATTTCAATCTCTTGAAGAAAGGTTGATCTTGAGCCTTTTTCATGGTTTGTATAATCTTGAGAAGAAAGCTCAATGCTTATGCCTTATACTTGTATTGCATTTCAGTTTGTACTGCAATTAAGTGTTTTTAATTGATCAGGGTATTTATATCAGCGAAGTTTGTTGAAATATGTAGTAGATGTCAACTTGGATAATTAAGTCAAAAACTGAAAGAAAGAAATTTTTACTGATGGTTTCTGACAACTGTGTTTCGTGCTAAACCAGGCGATGATGAAAGACCAATTTGCAAATTATGTTGTACAGAAGGTGTTGGAGACCTGCAGTGATCAGCAACGGGAACATATCCTTTCACGAATTAAGGTTCATCTGAATGCTTTAAAGAAATACACTTATGGGAAGCACATTGTTGCTCGTGTAGAGAAACTTGTTGCTGCAGGAGGTAACAATTGTTTCCCTCTTTATTATGTGGATTGACTCTCTCTCATGGTAGAGCTTTTTGTGCATTCTTTGGTCTCTGGCTGCTTTGCTGTACCTTTTCTTGTTTTAGCTTTAGATTATGTTGGATGTAAGCAAAATATCTCACTAAACCTGGAAATAGTCTCTCTGCTTGTTACGGATACGGCTAGGCTAGTTCTAGGTCTTCGCAAAGCCTGCTTCAGTGTGATATACTCTTCTATTTTCTTCCTTTTTCTAAAAATTGTTATGTAACTAAACTCACATCTACCTTTTTTTTTTGGGGGGGGGGGGGGCCTGGGGCTATGAGTAGTCAATGCCTTTGGGATCTAGTGTCTGTTGGTAACAGTCTTTCGACAATTGAATTGTAAGGGTCAAGGAATGCACTGTCCTTTTCTCCAAGTTCCTCGTTGTATTATTGGTCATTGGGTTGAGTTAGGTTTTGTACTTACGTTGGGTCGGGTTTATTGTAACACCAGTACTTGTCTGCTTATGCAGTTATGCCTCAAATAGCAGTAGCTTGCATCAAATAAAGAATTTCGAATTTTGGGGTTAACAACTGATCTCTCTGTTGGATGTCCCACCTTTTAACATGGCAATGTGGTTACTGTGTACCAGATGACGTGCTCACTTCCCTCCTAAAATGATGATTCTTAACAGTAAAATTTTGATGTGCTGTTCTTTTTCATAGCATGGAATAGAAACACAAAATTCATTCATCAAGGCTGGTCTATTATGTTCTTATTTCTTAGAATCTAGTTCATTGAATTCGCCAGTGACAAGCTATTCACAATGTTGTCTGCAGAAAGGAGAATCGCTGGACAGACTCCTCAACCTGCATAGGTGGGATTAGAAAACTGAAGTTGTACAGCTGACTAAAGAAGCAACCAATGCTTCACCTCTTTCGGTTCCTTTTTCTCTCCGTCATAAGATCTTAGTGCTATTCCTCCACTGAGTCATTACAGGGCTCAGTCAGAGAGCCTAGAAATAAAAGTTTGTCGATTTGTACTAGTCAGAAACCTGTACATTTGTAGTTGTGGTTTTTTCCCCCCTTCAAGGCTATATACATAAGAGAATCAGGTGGTGAGAGCTGTGCTGCAGATTGTGAAATATGTTTTTGGGCTCCTGCAGTCATAAAACGGGCATATAACAGGGCTGTAAAAAGAATCGTTTGAAGGAAAGGTGAGGGTTAGTTTCTTTTTCCTAGTTATTATCGTGACTGTACAAATGTGGTCGCTGTTGGTGTCTTTAGGGAAGCTCAGAAAATTTTCCTTGTATTATATGTCTCTGTCCTTTAATTCCTGTAAAAGTTGCCATCTTCTTGAGCTAAAGTTGCTGTATGAATTTCCACTCTCTCCCCAAACCCCGGAGATTCTTTGGACAAAAAGAATAGATGCAATGCTTCAAGAGTAGAAGAAAAACTGCTTGCTGTGCATACCAAAATGCTGAAAAATGGCAGCATCTACAGGAGGACCTTCTTAACTAATCTACTATTCCTCCGTGCAAGCGTTGAAACTTCACTGGGTAAATGAGTTGTGTGTTGGTTGGCGGCGTTGCAAATCATTCCAGTCAGCTAAAAAAATTTGTGAGTGACTCTGAAGTGGAGCTGTGGCCCGACCCTGGCGAAAAAACGATTGACTACTAAGTTTAGTGGTTAGATTGTACTTTGTACAGTTCATTGTAGTGTAGTCTGTTATATTATAATCATCAAATTTTGAGTTTATTGGAGACAACTATTCTCTGGCTTTGCTGAAAAGTTAAATGAAAAAGACAGCCTATGTTCAGACATATATAATCTAGGAATGGATTGAAAAAATGAGGCTTAAATTGCAAAAAGATAGAAACTCTAGAGAGATTGTCATGCATTATACTTGCGGGTTGTGTACTGCCATTTAGAAATTAAAAATGAAGACAAAAAAAGAAAAGGTCTTAAAAACTATTACAATGTCTGAAAGTAAGTACTTAGGGTCAATGTTAAGAGAACCAACTCGGAAATCAATCCGATCGAATGACTGGGTCAATGGATCAACCGGTTGGACCGTTAAGACCGGAGTTAGATCGGCTGATCCGTTTTACCATTAAACCGGGCTCAACATCCATGACCAGGTGAACTTTGGGCTAATTTTTCTATATATTTGCCAATATAGAAATTTCTAGTAAAAATATTAATTACAGAACATTATTGTTATCTTTATATTTCTCTACCTTAAATAAATGGCATCAAAACCATCTAAAGTGAGTCATACATACATATTTATGGCCAAATGCATAGCCCATTTATCACATGGCCCTTCACCCAAAAACAAGCTTTGAAAATTTTTAAAAAATAACAAAGGAGACTGGAGAGTGATAAAATAAGTGAATGACCAGTATTCCAGATTCAAGTATTAGGGTTCTCTAACTTCTTCTTACCATATGCCTATTGAGGTGCACCGTAGTGTGCTCTGCTCGAGATCTCTCTCGCTCTCCCCACTCTTCAACTCATCATTTGCACTGCATTCATGCTTTGATTAGCCATCACCCCTTCAAAAAAAAAAAAAAGACCTGTCAGATCTGATAGAGGCTCCTTCGTCCTGTTCGCATGCTCTAGCGTCGGTGGCACCCAGTCCACACCGGTCGTCAGAACCCAGTCAAAGCCGGTCAGACTTCAATTATCTCCAAGCAAACCAAAAAATCCGAGTGCAGCGGTTCAAATGGCCGGTTTTTTCGGGCCATTCATCCGGTTTAACTGCATGTTGACCGGGTTTTGATCGGTTTGAATGACCGGCGCGCTAGGGCCTATGTTCGGACCAGACCACTGATCGGTTCTCAGTTGAACCATCTAGTCCGGTCCGGTTCTCGTAACACTGCTTAGAACTTGTTCTTTTCATTAGGAAATATGGGCTGACAAATGGGTAAAATTGGTTAAAATTAGTAGAAGTGGGTTTAATTTTTTTATATGATGGGTAGAAGTTTGTTAAAATTGTGGAAGTAAGTTAAAATTGATTAAAGTTGGCTGAAGTGAGTTGAAATTGGTTAAAAATGATATTTTTTATTAAAGTTGGTAAAGTGAGTTGAAATTGGTTAAAATTGCTAAATTAGAATTTACGAACGAAAAGAAGAAGACCTTAATACTTTAGGATTATGATATAAGAATTGACATTTGAATGGATTGTCCTACACTCATTTGTCTCTGTCAAAATTGATCAAATAAAATTGAACTTTTACCATGAATAGATCTTTATATAATTATTTGACATGCCGATTGTGTCAAGTATATTATTACAATAATGTATGATATATTAAACCTTGAGTTTGTAAAAAAAAAAAAAAAACTTGCAAAAATATGCATTTTAAGTAAGGTTGCCAACATAAAGCTACAAAATTTGCGAAATTTTTACATACAACAAGATTCACGATTTTAGTAGCAAATAAAGTAAAGATATGAGACATATAGAATTAGTGAAATCTTAACGCATAAAATTTAAGGTGCACACTCCACAAGCTAGACGTTACCAATGTGCCATCCGCAGAACACGGTAGTTTTGCCGATGAGATAATGTCATGATGAGATCACTACCGTGTGGATCAACCATCATAGTAACTGTAACTGTAACTGTAAATAAGGCAAAAAGAAGTTTTTAACTGCCGGGGACCTTCTCACGTGCCAAGCACCATACCCCACTTGAAGATCAGTTGCTCCGACCGTTGCCTGGTTACGCCACGTCCTCAGTCGTCAGTCGTCACTTTCCCCATTTCCCAACGTTGCGGCTTTCCTTCATTGCAGCTACGTCTCCACCTCCCTCACCGTCCGATCATGCCCCCTCCACTCATCCAACGGCTCTGATTGAAACCTCTCCCCTCAGCAAGCTGTTCACCAATACACTCTCTCCTCATTGGTCTGCCACCAACCAAACCTCACTCTACTGGCGGTGCCCCCTTCGATTTACCATTATACCCTTCCCCTTTCCTAGCTGGATCAAAAGCAAGCGTCTGTAAACGCGGAACTATCTCATTCGTCCACCGACTATTGACTCTCTGCTTTTGTCACCGTGGACTGACAGGTGTTAGTTGGAGAGAGAAAGCAACATGTATCCGTCACGCGCCGGTGCGTGGGAGTAGATATTAGATTTTTAGGGGCACAGAATCAAAAATATCTGGCTTATACGTCCACGTTGGCACGCGATTTTTCCAGCGTCACAAAAGATATAGTATTAATTTTGCACTTTTTCTTTTTCTCTGGCTTTATCCTCTGACCTTCAGTCTCTCTCTATCGCGCTCTCTCTCTCTCTACACGCAAGTTGGCCAGACTTCGCCGCTCGGTTTTCCGGTCAAGAAACCGTAGACCCAGAAAAAAGGATCAATTTTGGAGGGGGCAAATGGGGGACGTTAACGGGGACTTTGACGGCGGAATAAACGGCGGCGGTGAAGAAGACGAGCGCGTGCACGAGTGGGAAGCTGGGTTGCCCAACGCCGACGACTTAACACCGCTAAATCACGGATTAATTCCGCGGGCGCTGCTTTCCGCGTTCAATATTAAGCCGGCGCCTTGTCGGACGGCCCGAGACGTCTCACGCGCCTCCGAGGACACCATCTCCATGATTCGCGGCCAAACGCCGACCTCCAATTTCAAGCCGTTCGACGAAAACGAGGAGTTGACCGGCGACGATGAGGTGGAAGACGGCTCCGGTTCGAAAAAATCGCGGCGGCACGAGTCGCTGGAGGACGCGGACTCGGCTGCGGAGAAAACCCTAAAACGACCGCGTTTGGTGTGGACGCCGCAGCTGCACAAGCGATTCGTGGAGGTGGTGGCCCACCTAGGGATAAAAAACGCGGTGCCGAAGACCATTATGCAGCTGATGAATGTCGAGGGTTTGACGAGGGAGAATGTGGCGAGCCATTTGCAGAAGTACCGCCTTTACTTGAAGAGGATGCAGGGCGGTGGTTCAAATTCATTCTTCGATGGGCCGTCAAATTCAACTTCCGCCGGCGCTTCTTCGGAGCCTCCGCCGCCGGCGCCGCCGGCGGAGAACGGGAATGTTCCGGTGCCGATTCCGATGCCGTATGGGGCTCCGCCGACTATGCCGATGCCGATGGGCATGCCTCATGGTCATGGACATCCTATGAGTATGGGGAATTACAGTGGATTTGACTCAAATCATCATCATTATCATTATCATCATCAACAACAACATCAGCAACAGCAACAAAATCAGTACAGTAATGGGATGATGATGATGCAGTCAGGGAATAATTATGGTTTGGTTATGCCTTATCATCATCACCATCAACCTCCTCATGTTGCTCCTGGTGACAAATGAAGGGCAAATTTTTTCTTCTTGATTCATTGTTGGGGAATTCTCGATAAAGGTAAAAACTTTGGATCAGTTGATCCTGACTTTTGTGCTTTTAATTGGTTCAACTTTTTGTGTTTGTATGTGATGATTTTCAAACAATAAGTCGGCATACTTCTACTGGTACAGTGATCTTTAGATTCTAACTTTAGCTAAGAACCTTTTATAATTGATTAATTCACTGGTTGTGCTAATTGGATATGCTGATTTGTTGCTGGTCTTCTTATTGAATTTTAATATAGGTTGTTTCTGGAGATTGAAAAAGGTTGCTTAATTAGATAAAATTTTGGTATGTTTGAATTTCAATTATGGTTTCACAGGATTATTCCACATGCTGCGTCAGAGAACTTTGGAATTCTCATGGGGTAATTTTAGGTCATAATCATAATTTGAGAATTTTGGTTTAGTCATGGCCCTTAATTCGTATGTCCTGGTACGGCTGTTGCTATAACAGACTTGTGGTTGAAGCTTGAAGCTATGGTCACTCTGTTGGTACTTGGTTGTCCATTAATGTCTGCTTCTTTGAAGTATCATGCTCAGAGACAGGATGGCGGTGTTTACGTGATTCTCTAGTTAGAGTTTACCAGTATAAATCTAGTGTCGAGAAAAAGGGCTCGGTTGATAGTCCTTGCTGTCCATGTTGCCATATGAGCGATATGATCCGTAGATTAGGCTTAATTTGCGTAAATTGGTAGCATTCTGCATTCCCATCTAAGTGATCCTGGAGCGTTCTTGGTAAAACTATTGGTATTTAGCAGTCCTTGTTATTTTTTGTGTCTATAGACTATACACCTTCCTTCTTATTTAGCCAGCCGTACATTTCTCCTTGACTATCGATACAAGTTGATCAGCTGTTACTTTTTATAGTCCCCTCTCACAAAAAAGGGGCTTGGGAAAGAAGGGGGGAGGGGGGGCTTGGGAAGGTGGGGTTGGGGGTCCTTAATGTGCCTGATAGTGATTTGCACCCGATTTTTCCGCTTATTGCCTGTATTAGGCAGAGACGTTGATATGAATCATCTATCTAGTGGAACCTTTTGCATGTGATTTTGCTTCATATTCTTTTCAAAAAGTGAAGTTCAATGCCAGTTGAAGTGCATCTTCCTTTTTGCCTTTTTCTTTTTCAAGCTTTCATTGTGAGGAGAATTGCGGCTATCTGTGCTACTACGATGCATCTGTCCTTCACTTCTCTTTAGTGGGTGCAAATGTTACTAATGGCAGTAGCCATTGATTGATGAGAGAATATATCAAAGCTTTTATTTACAGATTTGGGGTTGAGGGAAGTGAGAAACCCTTCTTGCAGCCAGCTTAGGTAGATATAATATTTGATCCGTGATCGCTTGTTTCTATCAAGTGTAATTCGTGGCATGTGTAACTGCTTAAGAATATTTTTACGAATTGCTTCGGATTATAATTTTGTCTTGGTTTGTAGATTGAGATGTTGAACACATCCATTGATGATAAGGAAATTTGCTGCTGATAAGCTACATCAGAAAAAATCTGGAGATGCTTTCAATCTGTGCAACTTGTACACAAGTCCAAAGAAGGCAGACATTCTGTCTCATGTACATCTTTCCGCTGTCATTAATGTTGCGAGGAAAGATTTTTTTCCCCCCTAGTGTAGTACATGTAACTTGACCCAAAAGTTGATAATCCCTCAGTAACAGCGTAGTTTCATCCCATTAGTCTGTGCAGTACACTCTACAAGATTATATCGAAAATTCTGGTAAACAGAATGCGTCCACTTCTAGGAAAGTTCATCGACCATGTTCAAAGTGCCTTTATTCCACAACGCTCAATACATGATAATATTTTATTAGCACATAAAGTCATCAAGAAATTCAATTCTATGAAAGGGAAGAAATCTTGGGTATCGCTCAAACTAGATATGGAAAAAAATTATGATAGAGTTGAGTGATCCTTCTTGTTTGCCAGCCTCACACGGTTAGGGTTTCACCAAAAATGGATTCACTGGATTCAGCATTGTGTTACCACAGTATCGTATTCAGTTATAGTGAATGGTGAGGTGTCTGGTTTTTTCACCTCGACTAGGGGACTACGGCAAGGAGATCCATTATCTCCATACCTCTTTCTTATATGTATGGAAGTACTTACGCGCGCGCTTCGTACAGAAATCTCTAACAAGAAAAGTGGAATTGGCTTCAAAATTTCACCCCGAGCGGAAAAATTGCCATGTCTCTTATTTGCAGATGATAGTCTCCTTTTTTGTCGCACCAACCTTGAATCGTGCCACACACTTATGAGAATTCTTAATTATTTTTGTCAGCAGTTCGGACAGCTTATTAACTTCTAGAAATCCTCTTTTACTTTCTCCAAAAATGCGAGTCCACATGACCGACACATGGTCTCTTCGGTCTTTTCTATTAAACATTAAGACAATTTGGGTAAATATCTGGGTTGTCCAGTTTTCAGTGGACGACCAAACCTGGAGACTTTTTCTAAACTGGTGAATAAAATTGCAATCAAGCTCCAAAATTAGAAAACTGCCAACATTTCTAAAGCAGGCCGAGTTGCCTTAATACAAACGAATTTAGAATCGTTGCCCGCTAACACTATGCAATGCTTTCAATTACCGACTTTAACATGTAGGAAAATTGATAAAATTAGCCGTGATTTCTTCTGGAAGCAATATGTCGCCAACAAAGGGTTGCCTATGGTGTCTTGGGATAAAATTTGTAGACCCAAGCAATCAGGTGGCCTTGGCCTAAGAAAAACGGAGGCGATTAACAGTACTTTCTTAAGTAAGTTAATATGGAAACTTTTCAATTAGCAATGTCTCTGGACGGACCAAATGTTGGCTAAATATCCTGTCAATGAAAACTTTTTCTCAGCAATACCTCGAAAGTTAGATTCCTGGGTATGGAAGTGTATTCTTCGTAACCGCCATCAGTTCCGCAAAGGAATAAGGTGGAAAGTGGGTGATGGCACCAACATTAAATTTTGGTCTGATAGTTGGTATGATAATCGCAGTTTGGCAGATCTAATGAGTATTACTGACGATGCCCATATTGATTTGTCTCTCACTGTTGCACAGTTTATTCTGCCTTCTAAAGAGTGGGATATTGTCAAATTGCAGGGCCTCGTTGCAAGTTCTTGCATTCAAGCAATTCTATCAACCCCAATCCCGGCAAATTCTATTCCTGACTCCATTTGTTGGGGTCTTTATGGAAATGGAGAATTCACCACTAAATCTGCAACATGGGCTGCCCATGGATTGGAACTTCGTTAGTCCTAATCCTAGAAATTCAGCTAGATTTGGAAGTTAGATATCATGCCTACATTAAAGGTATTCCTTTGGCAATTATGTCATGCATCCCTTTCTACCCGCGGAAATTTACTTATTCGGGGTATGGACATTGACCCCCTTTGTCCTCACTATAATAGTGTTATCGAGGATGCAGAGCATTTATTTATGGACTGCCAAAACACTCAACTCCTTTGGTAATTGGCAAGAGATCATAATTGGATTCATGTAGATCTCCCAGTTGACCCCCACCTGAAGATCGAAAACTGGCTGTCACTCATTAAGAGTTCTATACCATCAATTAAGATGGATAGAATTGTTGCACTTCTTTGGAGTATTTGGAAAACTAAGAATAATAAAATATTCCGTAATGAAACATCAAGTCCGGGACTATCCTTTTTACGCGCCAAACGAGCAAGTGCCGAATGGCGCATAAGACATAAATTGTTTCAAATATACAATCCCTCCTCTCACACTCCTTCCACCAGTCGGTGTAAGCAATCCAGATGGATCACATGGCGCAAGCCACTAGGTGGATTCGTCAAACTCAACTTTGATGGATCCAAAACCTCTCAGGGGCAGCAGGAGGCTTCGTCGTTTGTGATTGGAGAGGACGGTTTTTACAAGCGGCAGCATACAACCTTGGAGTAGCATCAGTTTTGGTGGCAGAAGCTACAACAATGCGTAATGGACTAAAAGCAGCGATACACGCAGGATTTACAGATATTCATATTGAAGGTGACAATCGCATTCTCTTTCAAGTAGTGAAGGGGCAAATTCAAATACCATGGGAAATTCAAGTGCTTGTGCAAGATATTACTACTTTGTTAGCTAGATTCAACAAGGTGTTTATTAATCATATCTTTAGGCAGGGTAATAGTGTAGCTGATTGGCTGGCTGAATACAGGCTTTCAATTTCTTCCACAACTGTGTGGAATTTGGTTCCTCCTTGGGAACTTAGGCGTGTCCTCCTAGAGGATAACTTAGGACGAACCCTTGAGAGAAGGGCATCCTAAAGTGTATGTCTTATCTTTCTTACAAAAAAAAAATAAAAAATGTGGGCTAATACATAGCAAACTGAGCTAAGAGCATGTGTGTACAATGTACTTTGGATCAACAAATCATTAATTTGAAGTAAATGGAACAGGTTCACTAATAATATCGAATTTGCAGAACCGACCTGCTGTGGTGCATATATCATGGAGCATCTCTGTCGCATTTGCTTTTGCCCACATTTGATTCTTCTAATTTGCATTTGTTAGACGTAAAGTTGCTTATATCTAATCACAGACAGTGCTTCCATATATAGGTTAACACTCAATTGTTGTTCTCCATGTTTTTTGATTCAGGTCGTCCCAAGTGAATTCTATGATTGAGCAGAATGGGGTTACTGTTGTTATGACTTGATGTACAACAAAAAGTCCCCTCAAATTGCATTGGTAAACAGGAACCTTCATCCTTTTGTGATACAAGTGGGAATCTTATGATCTATGTTCTACATCAGATAAGTGTGGCCTTTGAAAAGACCTCTGCCCTTTTAGGGAAAATGTAGCTCGTTCTTTATTGTAGATAAGGCTTCAACTTTTTGGTGGTCCCTCTACTCAAGCTTCCAACTCCAAGTGTTAATAATAGCTACTGCTCAGGGGCGGCACAAGGACCCTTTGTTTTTGTCACCTTCTAAGACTCATGTATGTAAACTTGAACTAACACTCGAATTTTACTATAAGTTGGCATTGGTCTACACTATTTCAGTGTAGGACATATAAGGGAAAAAAGACAATAAGATCACTCAACAATACAAAAAAAAGAAGAAAAAAAAGAAGGGGTGTCATGTAACAATTTTGCACTCTCATTAAAAGTAAAATGGAGGGCATAAAGTCACTTGCAAGGTGTCACCTGTAACACTACAACCATTAATTATAAAAGTTATTCGAGTGTTAAATCAACAACAACAACTCTTTCAGTCTTTATATAGGTACATAAAAAAGCTATGGTGTGCTAAATCAACAAGGGGCCATTATACTCAGTAGTAGACTTTGTCGCCAAAGCAATCTATCTCCAATCAACTGTTAATTATTTTAACATAAAAAAGCATAAAGATCAACCTATTTGAGCACAAATAACATATGACATGTTTACTCAGGATGCTATCTAATAATCCAGAACAGAACTTAAAACACCCTCCTCATTTTTGCATTGCTTGATATTAAAGGGGCAACCATATCTTAGTTTTTAAATCAGACATAAAAATGCTGAAAATTCAGCGCAAAGGATGTATATATATATATATATATATATATATATATATATATATATATATATGATTGATGAAGCAAAAGCGGCCACACTTTACCCACTTAATGCAGTATATACATAATTGCAAAAAGTCCAGATTTCGACGTTGAAAAGATTTGATATTCAAATGGCAATATGCCAAAAGCTCTTGCCGTCAAAGTTAAGATTATAAAATGTATATATAAAAAAAAATCAAAAGTGCTCTTCTTAAGTCACACTTACATACTTCCATACATCATTTTTCTTGGGATTTTTATTTTATTTTATTTTATTTTTGGGCCAGTGGGCATGTGGCCTTTTGGCTTTGTGAGGGGAGGAGATGATGGACGACAAGAGACAAAGTGAAGCATAGAATTTTTAAAGTTATCCCCACAGGATTTATTCCTGCTTTTTTATGCTTTATTATTATTAATTAATTTACTGGCCTCCTCCCTTTTCCTTTCCTCCTTTTACAAGGGACCCCCAAGCCCCCAATATAGAATGATCGTTTGCTTGCTCAAACTTACATATTAAAATAATCTTTGTGTTGAAATTTTAAAGTAACTCTTTAGTCCAAACTGATCCTAACCAACCATTCGGTTTTTACTACGTGCGCACCCATGCATCTATATTTATATGTGTGTTCAATAAAGTGGCATGTACCCACAAAAAATAAACAATAACTGGTACTTTGTTTTGAGAATTTAATTCATTTTTTATTATATATTTAAAAATTAAAGAAAATCCATTTTATTACTTGGGTTGTTTGCTTTTTTTAAATTAAATTTTAAAATTGATTTTGTTAATTTTAACGGTCATGCCCTTGCCATATTATGTTTTATTTTTTTAAAGTGTGACATGTTCGATATTTATGCTGTGTCATGTTGTATGCATGTCTGAATTTTCGATCCACAAATCATATATATGAAGGTCGAAGGGTCATTTGGTTAAGCAAAACAAAACCATCGAACCACAAAATTATATACTCGTGATATGGACTAACAAAATGGATGCCAAATTTGCACGCACATCATGTGGCTTAATTAGATCTACAATATCAACATAAAAATAAGGGTCTAACATAAATTAAAATAAGTCAATCATAATATATGAGTATACTTTTGGTATACTTCTTATTAGTATAGATATAATTTCTTAATTGCATATAAATTATAGTATACGTGTAAATAACCAAAATTGCTCATGCATGACTAACATAACTAAAAATCAAGCTAGATACGTATCTCAATATTCTGTCTAGTATCGATTTTTTTAGTTATAACCCTATAAAAAAATTCCAGTTACAAAACATACAAAGGTAAGAATTTGACATCTACACTCATTACCCACTTCATTATGAAACAAAATATATTATCTTTTCCACTATTTCAAAATTTTTGGATTTTTTTTTTGGACATATGTGCGCCAATCAATAGAATCCTGAACTAGCTTATGTTTTTTTTTTTTTAAAAAAAATATTTCAAGCAAAAGAGCTTTTTTTTTTAATGCTTCCACTAATTATGAAATTGCAAATTCTTTGAAACAGTTGCTACAGATGAGTAATTTCCGTGGAGATTGGTTTTTTCCTTCTCACAAAAAACTTTCTTGTCTCTATCCAAAAAAATAAAATAAAATTGCTTGTCCTCACCAGATCTTTTAGGTGATTTTTTTGTGTTTTTAGGTCCGTAACAGACAGTGAGATCCTGAACGGACGATTGAGGCGCCAACACTATTGGCCAAAACTACTAACTCCAAGAGAGATTTCAGAAAAGTAGCCCCAATAACTATGTAAATAAAAGAAGAATATCTGTTTATGTTATGCATGTGTCTTAAACAAATATTAACAAAATAAGTCCATCAATTAATTAGTACTTAAAAGTCTGTAAATTTTGCCTTCTATTGGCAAGACATAATTGACAGTAATTGTTTTACACTATACTAGTTTGGAGTCACACTTAAAGCCCTCTTTTTTTGGTTGGTAAATCGAAATTTACTAACTTTAATTAACTTCAACCAACTTCAACCCACTTCAATCTACCTTACAAACTTCAATAAAAAAAAGTTCTCACTTTAACCAACTTTAACCTATTTCAATCAACTTCAACCAACTTCAACCCAGTTCAACCAACTTCAATCCATTTCAAAAAAAAATATCCACTTCAACCAATCTCAACGAACTTCATATATTTACCAACCTATATTTCCCAACGAAAAGAAGAGACTCTTAAGGGTAACAATGGATTGTACACTAGACCTAAACACGTAAAATCCGATCCAAATTAGAGGGTTTGGGTCCAATCAAATGGGATCCGATGAATCTTAAGCGGTCTAAATCCAAGAGACGTGGGTTGGGTTTGAGTCTAAAAAATTCAGATCCAAACCCAACCCTAAGATTCGTTTAAAACCCATTAATTTTTTTTTTTTAAAAAAAATGTGACAAAGACAATTGACTAAGATAACTCTAAACTAATAAATCTTATAGACCCGACCCAAAATACGTTTAAAACCCATTGCCATCCCTAAAATTGACACGCATGTGTGCAAGTTATTAATTGGTAATATTATACAATAGTTTTCAACAAAATAAAGTTACAATCAATTAACTCAGAATAGGTAAACAAAAGCCTAAAATACAAAGCAGTGATTATGCCATGATGATGCTAATGTTAATGTATTAGGAAAAATTGTTAGCGAAGCACTGAATGAATGAAAACAAAAATTCAATTAAAATGGTTAACACAAAAAGAAAAAAAATAGTGAGTTTTAAAATTAAAAAAAAAAGATGGAATGGATAGAGTGGGAATAATTGAAAAAGCTTGAAAAATTGAGATTTAATGATTTATCCACGATATAGGAATAGGCCCTAGAGGCACGTATATGGGATGCAAATCTTAACAATTGTCTTCATGCATTGAAAACTTCTTCCTGACGTTAGTTAGGATATTTGGGTTCAAGTTCTATCTAAATTTCACACTTTCTTATTTTTAGCACTTAAAAAAAAGGGTATTATTTCTTTCTAAAAACTGAACTAAAAAAAAAACTACATAGGCCTAACGTGAACTAAATGGGAAAAAAGCAATAAAACAGTTTGAAGATTAAGGGCGTGTTCGGCAACAGCGTTTTGGGTAGTGTTTGACATTTTGATTAAGTCAATATATTCATTAAGTAATTTTTAGTGTTCTGTAACATAGTATTTTGACTAGCATATTTCAAGCAGCGTTTAGCATTTTAGGCAGCGTTTCTGAAAATCTAATAGTATTAACGTTTTGCATTCATAAGTAGCGTTTTATATTTTTTTGCCAAAAAATATCATTTGGAAATTTTATCTTTGGAAATTATTTATAGCCTTTTATGTCAATTTACATTAATTAGATGACTCAACAACTAAATTTATCGAACACATTTATTTCAACTGCTTACCCAAACAGCTATCCGCTAACAGCTAAGGTCCTGTTCGGCAAAATTAGCTATTTAGGTAGCGGATAGCGGTTCTGCAGGTAGCGGATAGTTGTTTATATAGCGGATAGCGTTTCTAATTTAGTTGTTAGCGGATAGCTGTTTAGATTAGCTGTTGAAACTAATGTGTTCGGTAAATTTAATTATTATGCTAGCTGATTAATGTAAATTGACATAAAAGGATATAAATAATTTCCAAAGTTAAAATTTTTAAAGGATATTTTTTGACAAAAAAAATATGAAACGCTACTTTTAAATGTCAAACGTTAATACTAGTAGCTTTTCAAAAACGCTGCTTAAAACGTTAAACGCTACTTAAAATGCTAGTCAAAACACTAGTTTACTGAACACTAAAACAAAACTAATTAGTGTATTGACTCCGGTCAATACACTAAACGCTTTCCAAAATGCTGTTGTCGAACACGGCCTAAATTAGAAACGCTATCCGTTACCTAAACAGTTAGCCGCTAGTTGAACCGCTATCTGCTGTGTGAACCGCTAATTTTGCTGAACAGACCTAAGAATCTAAAAGAATACAAGTAAGTTGTATCATGATTATTTTTGGTTCATAAATCCAAATAATAATACAACTAAAAAGAAATGTTGTAAAATTTTAAAAGCCATGTTATAAAACAAAAATTAACTAAAACACACTAATCTGAGTGCAATTTTCTTGATCCCAAAAATATTTTGCATCAGTGGACTTTGAATAGCAGCCATGAGTGAAATAATCTTTTAAAATACAAATAGAGAATTTAATAAGTTATAACTTTTCCATAATTTGATTTTGAGGGGGGAAAAAAGGTTCCACATGTCACCAATCCAACGAAATTATATGTGCATTTTGATATACATGAGAATTCAGAAGTCCTTTGTTCAATATTATAAAACATAGCAGCAAGACCAGATATATAACACTGAAAGCATACATGTGATGTCAATCTTCTTCTTCCCTTGTGCGCTCACTAAGCAATAGTGCAATCTGCCTTCATGGCTGGCTAAAGCTTTACAGCTAGCTGTGTCTTTTCTTCTGAAGAACCCATAGTATTATTGGGTAGATTTTAGTTATACTGGACGCTGAATAAAAAAAATCTTAATAATGATACTAAATTTATTAATTTCTGATGAAGCCATGAATGAGGGGATGTTGACACCAAATCAAGTGGAGACGTGGAGTGGAGAGACGTGATAAGTAATGAGAATGGAGAGGCACGGAGGTTTTTTTATTGATCCATAAGGCTGAAATATCGGTCTAAATGTTTAAAATAGAGGTGTTCATTTATTACTGTCATCACCCCTGTACAATATCAATAAAAAAAAATTTATTATAATACATATTATATATCTATGGTAGCCCATTTTGCGCACACATTTCGTTTTTTTTCCCCCCAAATGTTATGTCTTTGTATTTCTACACTAGTGAAAGTTGACAAGCAATAATAATATGCCCCACTTTTTTACCCATCCAAAAAACTATGATATCTCTACTACTACATTTGTTCTTTGCTGTTTTTCATATTTCCAATTTGATACATAAATTGAGTCGAAATTACAGAACGTTACAATTAAGTAGCATTTATTAAAACCTTTGGTTATAGAGGATAGATCATCAGTACCAAGCAATAAGACAAAAAAAAAAATTAAGACATGAAGTGAACATGTTAAACATGAAACACAACTACCAAGAAGCAATCTGCGCCAGTTAGTCGTACTAAAAGGGAAAAAAAGAAATAGCATTAAGTTCAAATCAATCACTAGGCCCAAGTTAAAGAAAAGTATGCACCAAGAACATATTGCAACTAAACAGCAAAAAAAATAAATAATAATAATAAAAGAAAATTAATATAATTAGATTAAATTAAAAGTCTAATTCCGGATAAGAGAGGGAGGGAGAGAGAAGTTTGGGCTTAGGTGCATTTAATATTATTTTACTTTTCCATCAAATTCTAACTTTATAACTGTACTTTTGATATTTAAAGAAATTAAAAATGTTAATATGTGGGTTGGATATGTTTAAAGTGTATCTATAATTTTTGAGACCTAATTTAGCGATGTCTATATATACCAATCTAATCCCATTCAAAATAACTTATTAGATTTTATTTTGGCAGAGGAGTGTCCATGAACACCCCTCTCCCATAAATAAATCCGCCCTTACAGTTTAAACATATGCCGTATCAATTATCTTACAATAACTTAATTTCAGATTGTTTCATAATAAATAAGCCTCAAGATGTGCTACTAGTTTGCACGTTGTATACTATTGGCTCTCCCAATTGTTCTTTTTTCGAGGAAACAAACATCAATAAAAATGCTATAATTTTAATCAAGGATCGAACAAAAGTTACAAGACATCATCTCCTCAAGCTGTCCTCGTATGAATTCTCTGTTCTTGATGCCTTGAAGCTTACTGCAAGCTAAATTGGGCTGAATCACCCATTGAATTGGGTTGAGCCATTGAGTCACAAAGAGCCCAGCCCAACAGAGGTTGGAGCCAACTCGGACAGGGTTAGGAATACTGCAATACTGTAAGCCAATTAACTGTTTTAACGAAAAAGAGGCAATAATTGTTGCAGATTAATCTGGTTCAATCCAGTTCAGACACTCTCACAACTTGTTAATGAAATAAGAGATTATTTTCTATGAGATAATTAGAATAATATCTTTCGTCGGTTTATTTAATTTTCCATATGTTGTAGCGTTCCTTGACTTGATGGAGAAGCCACGGAGAGGGTTAGGATGCAAAATCAAGGAGCTGCACTTGCATTTATATTCAATATTACTGTATCTCATGAAGGCTGAAAAATTAATAGAAATTACAACAACAACAATACCTTACCTCTACCGGCATTCCTACCCGTAGAGAGGTTGATTCCAAGAGACCCACAAAAAACAGAATTTTGTGAAAATATTTTATGGAAGAAAGATTTTGTGAAAACATTTAATGGGAAAAATAAGGACACACAGCAAGGAATGACTAAGATATATTAATAAGACAGGTTGCTGAAGCTATGGAACATAAGAAACAATATATCAGAGAAAGGTAATATACCTTAACAACCAGAGGTAAACAAACGATGTCTCTTCCCAGATGAAAGTACTACCTGCATACAAACACGACATACGAAAAAACCACTACCAGCATTATGCCACTGCAACCAAAAGACAACTACGAGATCGACTATCTGCGATCTAAGATCTTAATCCAATCCCGCCACAGGTTCCTATCATGAGTTAGGTCCTCCGTCAAACCGACAACTTTCAAGTCCTCTTTAATTATATCGTCCAAACTCTTCTTTGGTCGTTCTCTCCCTCTTTTGCCTTCGAGGATGTTGATCATCTCACATATCCTCACTAGAGCGTCCACACTCATCCTTTTTACATGACCAAACCATCAAAGTCTTGTTTCTCTCATCTTATCTTCGATGGGAGTTACTTTAATTAAATCCCTGATTACTTCATTCCTAATTCTGTCTATTCTCGTATAACCACACATCCACCCAATCATCCTCATCTCTGCCACCATCAACCTTTGAACCCGCATCTTTTTTAGAGGTCAACATTTCAATCCATAAAGAACAGCTGGTCTAACTGCCATACGATAGACTTTGCCTTTCAATCCTAGCGGCACCCTCTTATCACACAACACATTTGAGGTGTACTTCCATTTTTGTCAGCCTACTTTTATTCACTGGTTAATATCTTCAAAATCAATAAAAATTATAACATTGATTTGATATTTTAAAATTCTTTCTTTGAATTTTAACATGGTATCAGAGCCATGAGTGGAAGCAACAAAAAATTTCATGATTAATAATTAATCACCATACGTCTTGTACCCATTTGAAGGACTGGGCATGACTATCACTTACGTTGTATTCAACAGGAAAAATTATGACCTATGGCAAAAAGGCGATAAGAACTGCGTTGAAAGCAAAAAACAACTAGGATTGATAGACGGAGCCGTAGAAAGACCAAAATTAAAAGAAAGAGATGACCTTAGTGAGCTCAACACTTAGGAGATGGTCAACTCCATGATTTGTTCATGGATTCTAAATATTGTCAATCCCAAGCTTTATACCAGTGTGGCCTACAAGGAGACCACACTTGACTTGTGGTTCAGTTTACGCAAGAGGTACGCTGTGTGCCAAGACTCCCAAAATACATCAATTAAAGGCTGATCTTGCTACTTGTGAACATGGAGGACTAATTGTAGAATTTTATTCGAAGTTGATGCGGGTTGAGGAGCTGGGCGAGAGAATTTGCAGGCCGCGACAGTGCAAACCGAACTCGTAGCCACCATAGTAACCACAGAAACAACTCTTTCGGTTTCAATCCCATGATGTTCGGCTGAACAAGTACAATGACTGCTTATTCTCATTGATACGCCAAAGGGAGGATATGAAAAGCTCTCAGGTATAGCTCCTTGGTTGACCGATAGCATTGCTTCATGTCCTTGACCGTTGACTTGAAAGTCATGAATGAAGCCAAGAAAATTCAGCCCATTCTGATTGGTCTACTAAACGGCTCACTACTCGTAGCTAGTAAGCAAGGCTGGGTTGCCTTGGGGGAGAACTTAAAATTAAATAGAGTTCTTTATGTGCCAAATTTAACTTGTAATCATATGCCAGTTGCAAGATTAGTAAATGATTTAAATTGTACTATGACATTTTGTGATGATTTTTGCATTTTGCAAGACCGCACTTCAAGGACTCTAATTGGAGTTGCTGAGCAAAGAGATGTGGTCTATTTTTACAAGAAGGCACTAGTGGTGAAGGATCAAGTCAACATCATGATGTCAAGAGATTTATGGCATAACCGCATGGAGCACCCTTCTAGTGAAGTCTTCACAACTCTCCATAAATCCTTAGGAATTTTCAATGCAATAAAGAATAGTGAATGTGGTGTGTGATACGTGTTTGTGTGAAAAACAAAGTTAAACTCATTTTTTGCTTGTGGAAATAAAGTAAATAACTTATTTGATCTTATCCATTGTGATATTTGGGCTCTATACAAAGTTGCTTCATGTTGTGGTGCGCATTATTTTTTAACGATTGTGGATGATGCGAGCGGAGTTGTGTAGGTCTACCTAATGAGAGATAAAAGTGAAGCCGACCACTTTCTTAAAGGATTTATAGCTATGGCTAAAACCCAATTTGAAAAGGGGGTAAAAGTGGTAAGGAGTGATAATGGAGCCGAATTCAAATTTGGACCTATGCTAAAGCTCTACTTTGACAATGATATCATGCATCAAACAAGTTGTGTCGATACCCCACAAAAAAACGGTAGGGTGCAGCGCAAACATCATCACATCTTAAATGTGGCAAGAGCATTGTGGTTTTAAGCTAATTTGCCACTAAAATTTTGGGGGCAAGTGTGTGCGCACGGCAACTAATTTGATAAACAGAACCCCTAGTAGAGTTTTAGATGGTAAAACACCTCATGAAGCATTGTTCGGAAAACTATCGTATTATGACCACATTGAGGTCTTTGGAAGTTTGTGTTTCGCAAAAAATAGGTCGACAAACAAGGACAAGTTCATTTCATGAAGTAGGAGGTGCATATTTGTAGGATACCTATTTGGACAAAAGGATGGAAATTGTACAACCAAGAAAGCCAAGAAATATTTGTGAGCAGAGATGTGATTTGCTATGGGAATATCGTTCCATTCAGCAGCTCAGAACCAATTTAGTAGGAGAATCATCAGCAAAACAATTTGGGAGACAAGTGCATTTTAAAGATAATTCAGTCTAGCATCCCAATGAAGGTGCGGACCCAGTTCAGGATGAGCATGAAGACAAGGGGAAAGCACTTCAGGACTGAGCAACTCCTTTGGGCCAAGAAAATGAGAAAAGCGCTGGCCCAAGCACTGTCAGCAACGACACAGGATGTTAATCTTTTTCTGAAGTGGGCCTCGCAAATCAACAGGTTGATCAGCCCATTGAAGGTCAAGCACTTCCGCTACACTGTGATCTGCACGTCTCCCATGAGCAGGCTTAAGATGCTTTGGACGCCAGCATGAGTGTGAGTAACAAACCAGAAAGCAACCCACCATCTAGACAATTTCATCTGCTATAGTGCCAGGCCCAAGGACCCTTTCTCTCTTGTTAATCCGTTTCCAAAGGACTCCTCAGGTACGCAGTATTCTTTAGCTAATTATGTCACATGCACTAGATTTTTTTCTTCTCACCAAACCTGTTTAGACATTATCACCAAGATTGCTGAGCCTAAATATTATTATGAGGCTCTGAAGCACCCCAAATGGAAGGAACTATGGCTGGCTGGCTGCTAAAACAAGAGCGTTGGAAGCAAACAAGACTTGGACCATCGAAGACTTATCCCTCGGTAAGAAACTCATTAGTTGTAAATGGGGTTGTCAAGTGAAATATAATTCTGATGATACTATTCAGCGTTATAAAGCTAGGCTGGTCATTCGTAGGGATCATTAGGTCGAGAGATTTGATTATAATGAGATATTTGCTCCTGTAGCTAAGATGACTAGTGTGTGCTGTTTCTTGGTTGTTGTTGCTACAAAAGGATGGACTTCACATAAGATGGATGTCAATCATGTCTTTTACATGGCGATCTGAAAGAAGAAGTATATGTGAGCATTCCTCCTGGGTTCACATCTAGAAATAAAACCAAGGTATGCAGACTACAAAAATCTCTTTACAGTCTTCGCCAAACTCCACGCTAATGGTTTGCTAAGCTCTCATCAAAATAATGTGAGTACAGGATTGTTCACTCCTGTGCTGACTACTCATTATTTACTTCTCGTCGTTGAACTTCCTTTATGGTGTTACTTGTTTATGTGGATGATATTGTGATTGCCATAAATAATGCATAGGACTATGCCAAGTTTAAAGCCTATCTGAATGCCTGTTTCAGCATCAAGGACCTCGGTCCTTTGAAATATTTTCTAGGAATTGAAGTGGCACATGGACTACAAGGTTTGTTTCTTTGCCAATGCAAACATGCCTTAGAGATTATTAATGAGTGTAGATTCTTATGGGCTAAACCCGCCAAATTTCCAATAGAAGAAAATCACAAGTTGGCCTTGGCCTCAGGAAGACTCTTCAATGATGCTACTCGCTATCAACGTCTTGTTGGGAGACTCATTTACCTCACCATCACACGCCCAGATCTCACCTAAGTTGTTCGTATCTTATTCCAATTTATGCAGTGCCCCAAAGAGGAGCACCAAGAAGAGTACCATACTATCTAAACGGTACTGTTGGTTGTGGAATACTAGTATCCGATGAAAATGACTTGCAACTTTATGGATTTTGCCACTCTGGCCAGGGGATATGCCCTCTCTCTAGAAGGTCCTTAATTGGATACTTTGTAATGCTCGGTGGTTCTCCTATTTCATGGAAAACCAATAAACAGACCACTGTTTCCAGGTCCTCGGTAGAAGCTGAGTATATATCAATGGCTATGACCACAAGCGAGCTGGTGTGGATACGATGATTTTTTGGCATATTTAGGAGTTTTCCATGGGCAACCATTGAAACTCTTTTATGAGAACTAAGTTGCTCTGCATATTGCAAAGAATCCAGTCTTTCACGAATAGACCAAACACATCACGCTTGACTGTCATTTTGTGCGTGAGAAACTTGAAGCTAATATGCTTGAATTTTCATACATCAGAACTCAACATCAACCAGTGGATATTTTCACTAAAATGCTAGGAAAGAAGCAGTTTCAATCTTTTTGAGGCAAATTGGGCTTGTTGGACTTACACGCTGAAACTAGAGGGGGAGTGTTAGGCCACTCCTAGCCCTTGCCACGCGTGCCACATGCGGGACCCGAGAGTCACACGTGTCGTCGCCAGCCCATGCCACACATGGCAGGAAACGGGGAACGGAACTAGGAGCCATTTTGTCATTTGCGGGGTTGAAACGCACCGTTTGGTGCTGAGCCATGTAATGTTGCGCCGCATTTTGATGGGCCGGTAAAAAAAAAAAAAAATTGAGATAGTTGTTGGGTGCTTATACATGGGCATGTGGCAACGGCTACATGCTTTCACCTTTTTTATTTTTTGCTACAAAAGTTTCCTATAAATACTTTAAACATTTATGTTTCATCGCAACTCAAATTCAAAAGATCTCCTCTTAAAAAATCTTATTTGTGAAAAATTTTGTGACAAGAGAAGGCTCAAGGAAGAAGTGAAGTATTTTCTCGGAATTTTTAAATAAATATCGCCATTTTTATGGTGAATAAAATAAATATTCCGTACTTACAAAAATTACTAAAATTCATACAAGCTACAAAAGTTAAATTACAAAAACACAAAATTAAAAAGATAAGTAATAAAATATGTTTAATGGTGGCCTCCATGACAAATATTTAAATTAATTATCCTGATATGAGTTTCATTGGTTGGGAAGTTGAATGGAATGCAAGTTTAAAATTATGAAACTTCTACTGGTGTGATAGACCTGAATTTCAGTTGGCTGCGAACGTTCTTAAAGAAAAAAAGAGATTATTTTCCATGAGATAATTAGAATAATATTTTTAGTGGATTTATTTGGTTTTCCATATGTTGTTGAAGACTTCCTTGACTTGATGGACAGGCCAACTGGCTAAGGCTAGGATGCAAAATCAAGGAGCTGCACTTGTATTTATAATCACATATAATTGTATCTCATGATTCCAGAAAATTCAAGAGAAATTTTATCAATAATTTGATATTCCAAAATTCTATCTTTCTTTGAATTTTGACACAACTCCACCCAATTTGCATCGCTGGTTTCAATCATCACCTTTCGACTCAAATCTCATACTTTCGCATCAGATTAAACGAGTATAATTACAATCCCCCACGTTTATACTTTTCGAAAATCCCAAAATGAATCAAAGATTTTGACCCAGGAACTGTGATGAATATGCACCATGGATTCTCTTTTCCTTCTTCATTATCATCAATTACAAAATCCACCCATCCCTTAATTCTGTCCCTCCCTCACTTGCAAATCCAATCCCAATTGCTCTCTCCTACTTATTTGCCCGTTCTTCGATGCTGCAATGGAGCCAATCAATTCAAGTTCTTGGCGTTGGGTTCTGCGATGCCCAGTTGCAAAAATTTCAGGAGGAAGCAGAGAATTAGGGTTGTAAGAGCGAGGGCAAGAGAATCCCCATATGAAGTTCTTGGGGTTTCCCCATCTGCTACAACTGATGAAATCAAAAGGGCTTATCGGAAACTTGCCCTTAAGTACCACCCAGATGTCAATAAAGAGGTATCTCCTCAATTCAGTTTCTGGGTCTTGCTTATTTTTGTTAGTCTTTGTTACATTGAGTTGTAGAGCTTTCTTGTATGTGTAACTACTGGTAAATTTGAAAGATTTAACATTTCTATTGTAAGAGAGAATGTTTGGAGTTGCAAGTTCATTGCTATCTTTGTTTGTGGGTGAGTGAATAAATTTTAGGAACTGTTGAATGTTGAGATTTTAGTTGATTATTGAAGATGGAGATGGTAAGACAACCTGCATTTTATTATTTTGCATATTGTATTTTTGGAGATGATGCTTGTTCCAAACTATGTCGTGTGTCCTCTGCTTATGTAAACGGTAATTATGTAGCTTGGCTTCCTGTCTTAGTACTCTAATAAATTTCGTTCTTTCTGTCACTCCATCCCTTATGTATAGCCCCATTGTTAACTCTGGTATCTGGATGTGCAGCCAAATGCCCAAGAGAAATTTATGAGAATAAAACATGCCTATAACTCATTAGTCAATCCTGATTTTCGAACAAACTATGACTCTAGAGATCGCTGGTCTGATTTTTCATCTTCAACTGCTGGAAGAGGTCAGGGCACCCAAGAGGAGGAAGAATTCTATGGACTTGGTACTTCTCTAAGTCTCTGATTAATTATGCCTTTTTCTTTTTTCTATTCTTTTTTTTCACGAGGAGTGAGCAAGTCTACTCCAGAGGTGATAATTTGTGTTTCCTTAGGACGAGGTTTATATAGTAAAGTGCAATGTCGCATGCCACATTTGTTTTGACAATTGCAAGATCCCCTCCTAGCACTGTTTCCATCTATCCATAACCTGTGTGAGAGTTGGCATAATGTGCAATTATACCAGCGTGTTTTCTAGTTGCTCCTTGTGTTGGAGAGAATATTCTCTATGGATTTAAAATTCATCTTTTTTTAGAGGCTCGGAGCCAGGGAACTGGTTTACCTCGTCTGTGTGTTTAGTGTATAGAGGTTGTGCATTTGGTCAGGTTGGCATACCAAGGAAGATGCGCTGCATTATGGGCTTGAAGCGTATGGTTTAGAGCCATGTGGACTGTCTCATTCAACAAGATTGGAACAAAATGGAATTAGAAATGAAATTGAGAGATTGGTTAGTTCCTAATATCTTGTTTTTTGTTCAGTTCATAATGAGAAAATTCGGTACCAAGGATATGTGTTGACATAAACCAGTGGAGAAGGAAAGGTCTATTCAAACCTTCATGAAGGGGTTAGTGGTACAGTAGATATGTGATTTCAAATTTAAAAATAAAAGAGCAGAGACCAAACATTAAGTATCAGAGTGATTAGCCCCATTCCCATATTTGGATTGAAAAAGAGTCGAAAAAGAGGTGAACCAAATGTTACATCACTATTTGTGTGCTTCTTAAGCTTTGGTAGGTTTTCCTGCTCATTATCAAAGTATAGGTGCTGAAATTACATTTTCAAATATATGAACATATGGTTCTCTGCATGCCTCTAAATTTATGAAAGCCCTTCGATCTCTTATGATTTTTTCTGGTGGCTCTAGTGCCATCATAGGATGTATTCTTATCCAGGAACCCCTTTCTGCTGCAGGTGAATTTTTGAGAGAGATCCAAATTACAGTAGGTAGATTGCCTTCTTGGACTAGTACAAGGGCATATTCCTAAAAATTTGCAGTATTGCCTATTCTAGCTATCCAGGAGTTTCCGTTTCTCCTCTTTCTTCTCCCCCATGGTTTTGTTCATTGAATGCATTTCTAGTTTCTTTTTGGCTGCTGAAGTTTGGGGATGGTGTTGCAGGGGATTTATTGAGAGACCTGCAGGAACAGTTTCAAAATTGGGAAGCAAATGCCTCGTCACAAGGAAAACCAAAGAGTTTGTGGGAGGAATTGGCGGTGAGAGTCTTATTTCTATTTTCTTGTTCTTTCATGTTACGGCATGTATAGGATGGAGATTTTGGCCAAGGTGCAATGGACTTGCTGATGACGCCTAAACCATAAATATGGTGCATCTTACCTCATGCAGGAAATAGGTGAGGAGTTTGTGGAGTTCTTAGAAAAGGAATTAAACATCACTGATCAGGGTAATGATATTGAGGACTCCGCAGAGTATCGCGTAAAAAAATTTGGAACAGAAGATGGAGGAAGTCACGTTGAAAACAAAGCGGGTCAGGGAAGCAGCATTGAAGACAGTATTGATGATATTGAAGCTGCTCTGGCTCGACTGAAGAAGAGTTTAGGACTGTAGCACACAGAAGGGGGCTTTGTGTGGGTGCGCCCTTTGGTTTGGGGGCGGGGTCGGGCGGCGGGGCCTGCGGACTTTGATGTTTTATGCATTTTTGCAATTACCTTGAGTTCTATGATAACTATTATTAGGCCTATGTCTTTTTCAAACCAATTCTACGTTACCTTATGTTTTTTTATAATAGATTCTTAGGTCATTTTTATTATTTTTTTGGCCCGAATCTTTTAGAAATTTTTAACTTTTACCCAAATAGGGTATTTTTCGTAATTTTGCTTTTTTTTTAGCTTTTTCAAACAATATGTTTGTTTTCAATTATTTAACTTCTTATAATGACTTTAATGATACTGATTATCACAATCTACTACCTATATTGTAAATACTATATTTTCTGTGATTATAGATCCTCATGCTTAGTGAAATAATAATGAAGTTTAATTAGAGAGTTTTGACTATTACTTGAACTTAGTCGATGTTGCACTCTGGGTTCCCTCTCACTTTCAATTTATAGAGATTGCTAATCTTAACCACACTTTCCTACGATCTGCTTCGTTTCCTACCTCAAACCATAATCACTAATCAAGTAATAATTTAAAGGATAGTGAGATTATAATTAAGTAGTTATAATATTTAAGACATAAGGTTCGATTGAATAATGTTTCCTATTGGGAAAATTCTTTTATTGAAAATTTAAAAGTGAAAACATTACAGTGGAAAAAGTTGAAGAGGGACATAAGCTATTAAGATCATCAAAGATGTTTGTTCATAAAGCAATGGAAAATTCCAACTTTTCTTTTGTTCAAATATGTTCGAATGACTGCATCCATTCTCAATACTATGTCTTTTCTTTCATAGAGAAGATGGACTATATAGGATGGTCTAATGACTAAAGTACGCAATGATACTTTCTCATGACTACATCTATCCTCACATTGCTATAGTAAATTGTATTATTTTACTAACTTGACACTTGATAAAATAGCACAATAATGATGCAACAACTTTTCAAAACACTTAATGTAAATCAGACTGGTCATCCATATTAAGATTCTCATATCTTTATCTTCGGTAATATCTTCTAGTTCATCATTATCTAAATAACCATCAAAATCTTCATCAAGTCGGAGATGCTCTAGATCTTATTTTTCTAATAATACATGAAGATATTTTTTTTCTTTTTTTGATAAGAAGTTTCCAACTCCAATATCAAAGAGATACTCGAAGACATATTTTAAAGCAGCTTCTTCTGCTTTCATATATTTGTTGATATTATTATGACAGACGAAAGTAGTGTTCCTGCAATGCATTAGCGTTTTTTCTTGTTCAATTAATGTCCACATTTGATGATAAATATTGTAAAAAAAAATAGCTTTTGCGGGAGCAGAATCACTAACTATTTCTTGTCGTTCGGGAAACCATTCTTGTCGTTAATCATTTGGATCGTCTAAATCAACTAATTGGACAAAATAATGCACTGGTTTAGCCTTTTCCATTCTCATACTCAGTTACTACGTAATGCACCTTGACATACAAACTTCTATTGTATGAAATCTTTGTTGAACCATCTGGATATGTAAGAATCCAATGGATCCTTTTAAACATACACTGTTAAAACTTAACTAATCTTGATAACAAGATGTACTTTGGATCTAAGATTTTCATGAGGTAAACTAACATTCCATATTTCTAGGCTTTCATGATGGGGTCATCTGAAGAGATTGAATTTATCGGAGAATTTTACACTATCAATTCTAGATCTATCAGGAAAGAAAAGCATAGTACTTCATGACTCCCAAATGTCATAAAAATAATTATGATAGCAGTCGATGAAGGCATCATACCAATCATTGAACAATTTTTCTTGAACATCATAACTTATTTTTCTGAATATTATAAGGACATCTTACATAATTCATTTGTAACTCTAAAAGGCTAAATCTTTGTACTATTAGATAAGTAGAGGGCAGTAGAGCAAAGCGGGATCTACTTTTTATATGCAATTTTAAAATATCCATAAGGATTCTACTAGAAGGAGAAACTCATTGTAATAGTAATGACATTTCATTTTGGATTTCCTTCTTTTTTGGTAAGAGGGATGATCACCATTGGCAAGTTCATGAGCTAAATTATATGCCAGAGATTCATCAATCTTTGTATATATTCAATAGAGAAAGAAAACTGGTTAAGCCATAATTGCCAATGCATGAGTCGTCCTTGTGCTTGCATGTTTGATAAATTCTTTTTCACAACCAAGTATTCCTTTGCAATCAGTTCAAATAAGAAAAGGTTTTGGGCTAAAAGATTAAAAAAAAATTTATATTCCCCTCATGAATGTAAGGATTTCTTTTTCCATCATAGGATAATTGCATTCTTCTTTATTAAAACTTCTACTGCAATATTTACATAATTTTTCTCCTTCTTCAATTTTGACCGCTATACTCTAGTGCTTATTGCTAACATCTGTCTCAAGAATTAAATCATCTCTTTCATTAGGCAAATTAAAAACGTGAAGATTTTTACACATCTTTTTGAAATTTTGAATGATCTTTGAATCGCTAGGGATTCATGTTCAACTTACTTATTTCTTAGGTTTCTGCCGCATGATTTTCTCAATTTAGCTAGATCTTTAATGAAATCTGAAGCATAGGTAAGACATCCAATAAACATTTCCAATTGCTTCCTATCCTCAGTCTTTTTAGGATATTTTTTTTATTTTTTTATAAAATATGCGTTTGTAGGATGATTTGTCCAACTTTCGTCTCTAGACCTAAAAACTCGATTTATTGTTCAGCATAAATGCACTTGTTTTTTCCAAGAATACTACCATGATCAATGCATCTTTGGTTAACAGTTGAGATATCATCTTTTTGTTGCTCTATGGTGTTAAAAAAGATAAGGATATCATCAACGTAAATTAGATAACAGTGATTAAGATCCTTGAAGATGTTATCTATTCTTCTTTGAAATATTTGAGGTACATTTTTGAGGCCAAATGGCATTATTATCCACTCATAATGTCCTTGAAGGATATTAAAAGTAGTCAAAGAAATGCTCTTTTCATCCATTTTTATTTGCCAATATCAGCTTTCGCAATCCATTTTTAAGAATCAAGAGGTTCCTTGAATTCTACAAAAAAGAACTGTTTTGTTAAGAATATAATAACCATCAAAGACAATATTATCATTAAGTTTTTTTAATAATTAATTACCATTCTAGGTTTTCCTCTTTTCTCTTCAGTATGATTTCTTACCATAAAAGCTGGACTGGTGTGAGGACTTTTACTATTCCTGATTAACCCTTTATCCAAAAGTTTTTTTATTTACTTGTCAAATTCTTGGATATCCTGATGTGTATACATATTTATTTGACTCGGATAATAGTGTTGGAATTTAACAAAGTGATTTTTGCAACTGTCTTATCTTTATCTGTTTATCCCAAAATTTAAGTGGGTTACCATAGTAGAGTTCTTTGCATAATTGCTCTTGTGGTTCAGCAATCTCCTCTTTATTAGATAACTCATATAGTGAGAGTATTAGTGCTATTTCTCATTGTGCAAGTATTACCTTCTCACCACGCTGATCGCACAAAAACTCAATCTTTTGATAAGTATAAACTTTATTTAATTTATTAATAGGAACTAAGTAACCATTTATCGTGAATACTATTTGGTTTATGGTTTGTGTGCATAAAGAATATAATATGTGAAAATTATTTTCAATAATCATATCATGAAAGGGTTGATTACTAGCTCAGAGAATCGTTATAATGCATTGGACTCCTCCTATTTCTATGGAGAATACTTCTATGGTTTCATTGTGGCTCATTATGCTATTATTAGATATCCTTACTCGCAAAAGATTTTTGACTTTTTTCCACACAAATTATGAAAATAGTGATTTTTTTTTCCAAAACAACCACTATCGATGTAGGCACATAATTCATATCTATTATATCCTTCTAAGCATACATTTATTGAGATACAGATGCTGTTAGGATTTGTATTGGTGACTTCATAGTATATTTTCATAGTCATATTTTTTACTAATTCATCCTCATAGATTAGCTCACCAGTCGTCCTTATTTTGTACTCAATGACTTTTTTTATCTAGACTCATACTCTTATGTACACACTGCCTTATGGATTCCAAACTCATTCTACTCATTTCACTGGTCATACTAATTGTATCATCTTCTTTGAATTTTTCTTCGTAGTTGAAGATCATTCTCCATTCTGATCTTGCGCCCATACTTCTTAATAGTTGAGGTTTAATAGTGTTTTGTAATTCTCATCAATTTTTATTACATTTTTCTTGTTGATTTTCATGGAATTAGCAAAGCTAGATATCCAATACATATCGATATTATCTCCTATGGATTGGATTTTATCCCTTGAATTTTTTGCATCACAGTAGAACTTTCAAATTTTTCTATCTCTATCATTGTTATTTTAGTCTTTAGATCTGCAATATTATCTAATTTGTAGATTAATTTAAAATTTTCCTTAGTGGATATCCTCCCTTTTCATGTCCATCCCAACTATGTTTATCTAAAGAAATAGGAAGTTTTTTGGAACTTCATCTTTTAGTCTTGCATAATATCCAGGTTGGCAATTGAATCCTACTAATTCATTACATAAATTGGTGTTAATCCTCGTAATAATTTTATTATTAAATTTGGTATGCCTGATATCACAAAGCAAAGCATAAAGATTAACATCTTTGTCATATACTGTAATGGAGTGATTTGAAATTGGACACTTCTAATATTGATATACCTATACTTTCTATCTTTGTTATATTTCACAATAGTCTCCTAATTAATGAGATTAACTTCTCCCACACTATACGCAGTCTTTGATTTCTAGATCTTCTTCCATCATTTCACATACGTATTCAATCTTTAATTGAAAGATGAATTTTTTATAGATCATGTCTTTCTTAATTATAGGAATGATACAATTTTCTTTGACATTTTCATTCTCATTATCTATAATAAATTCTTCTCCTTGAAGATCACCAAGATTAATTGAGCTACTTTCCATCATATGGCTAGTTTCTTCCTAATCACTTGCTTTATATTCATCTTCTAGCACAATCTTAACAGTTCCCTTGTTTTTTTTCAAGGTTAGATCTAGTACTTTTTTGCTCTGTCAAAATAATCCAAACTACCCAAAAGTTCAATAAACTTGTTATTTTTCATATTTTTGCATTCGTTTGTATAATGATCTACTTCTCCGCATGTCCGACACTTACAATTGTTTTTCCCTGCAAGACAATAAACAATTTTTCTAAAAAATAGTTGTCTCCTAGGGCTTGGCTTGTTATAATACTTTCTTTTGTATTTCTCTCCATTTGCTTGTTAAAGCTCTTTTTCTTATAAAATTTTCTTTTTTTCTCTTCTCAAGTTCATTTCCCCATTGGTGAGGGCTATCCCAACAGGCCAAAAATTATTTCTTCATTTTCTTTTGTTTTTGGAAATCAAGGCGTTGATCATTGACCTATTTTCTTAAATAAGAGATTATTGTACCAATTGTATCAATGAGATCTGTTTTTTCAAGTTATGTAATATATTTTTCATTGATTATAGAATTGATTGAATATAGTAATTTATCATAAAACATACCAAGATAGGTTTCATAATGCCCAATTTTGTAATGGTATTGACTAAATTCAACAATATAATTCTCCAAATATTTTATATCTCATAATGCTATCTTGTTAATCTTTCTTTATCATTCTCTAACTTTTTCTTCGAAATCAAGTTTAACTACGACAAGTTTATTTTCGATTTCCTTACATAATTTTTTGAACATGGTAGGTGATGTTTCCATCATTTTTAATATATTTTTACCTTATTTATCTAACGAGTCATACCAATTAGCTACAGTACCAGAAAAACTATGTTCATATAGCTTAGGAAATTCCCAGTAGGCCATGTGGTATTCAAGTTTAGGACACTATTCGTATCCTTTTTCTAATACTCAAATATTTCTTCTCTATTATGAGTTCTATCGATGTTTAATATGTATCGCGTTTGACTAATTGGGGTAAGGCTGAGTTTTTCAAAGGACATGGCTTTCCTTAGGATGAACCTAAAGGAAAAGTTGATTGTACGCCCTACTGGAATGTATCTAAGTCTCATGAAATAGGTATTTCTTCTAGATGATTTATCAAACTCTTCAAGTTATGGGATTACATTATTAACTAGATTGGACTCGATTTTAACTATTTTGAGTTATCCTCTAATTTCATACCATTTTACCATATTTTTTTATCCAATTTCCTTCTAATTTTTTCTAAATGAACAACATTAAGATTCTCTAGTTAAATTACATTCATCTGTTGATATATTTCTTCTTCTAACTGGACATTATTTATTTATTTATCTCTTTATTATTATCAAATAATACGTCTTATTTTTCAACTATTGCACCCATGATTTTGTTTAATTCTTCTGGATTTTGTTCTTTATTATACATATTCTGTAATTCCTCAATATTATACTGCTTATACTACATCCTCTCTTCTTTCTCTACCTTTTTAGATGATTTTTTAGTTGATTTTTCTCCTACTTCTTTTTGAATGTTTATATCGTACAAAGGAAATAGATTTTTTTATTCTAAATTTTGAAAATGATATTTATATTGAAATGAAGTACTAATACTTAAATCATATTTTTTACTGTGTCTAATTTCATTGATTAAAGACATGGATTACAGATAATTGCTTTTTTATCTCCTTAACTTTAGTCTTAATTTCTGTTACTTCGGATTTTAGTTCTAAAACTATATCGGTGATATAGTTCAATTGCAGTGCTACTAAAGTAGTTCCCTCTAGTGAGTGCACAATATGTGAATAATTATGAACATAACAAATAGATGACACTTCTAGCATTAAACACGGTTAATTAGCATAATTAACTATTAATTAACTTAATTATTTTTGGACATGTGGCTTTGATATCAATTGAAAAAAGGCCCTCGAGTAGCACTTATGAGAGAAATTACACATGTACAAAATTAAAAATTTTAAAAGTAAATTTTTAAGTATTGAAGTAAAATATGCAAATATGAAAAATTAGAAACATTACACGTGAATTAAAATATAGAATTGGGCCCGAAAATAGTTTGCATAAACTTATATGGTCTTTTTTGTTAGATACATCATAAGATAAGATACCTTATAATTAGTTTTAACAACGAAGGATCCTTAAAATGGTTTACACAAAACTAAAGATACCTTTGCGTAATTTATTCTACATTTTTGTGCAGTATATTTATTTTCATTGAGCTAGCCATCTTTTTCTGGTTCAATTTGTAAGTATATGCATTTTATATTTTAGACCGCTTCATACTTGCAAGGGACGATTTCTGGGGAAGCCCGCCATGGGAACTGAGAAGATGACTGTAAACATAGATTGTGTTTTTAGGAACGTACTCCTAGAAGCCTCTTGGTAATTTTTATCCATGTCTATTTATTATATGGAAAAGTTTTAATATGCATATGCTTACGTGACGTTTACAAGTATGTACTCCTAGAATTGTTATATAGGAATTGGAACTTGGAAGAAGATAAAGTAGCAATACTGAAAGTCTGGCGGCCAATGCTCAGTTTGGCTTACACAGAATCTTTATTCTTTGTACATTCTAAGCAATGTTGGCAAAAATTCGAAGTAAAGTCGACTTCAGATCGGATAAATTGGATAATGTCATAATTCAAACAAGAAATCAAGGATTTATACCTGATTTTTTCTGAGTCGGACAATTCAGATAAGGCTAAATTCGGATCAAAAATCGAATTCCGACAATAGAAATATGAAAAATACTGTGTATGGATTACAATTCAGATGAAAAATTTCCAAACAAATTCTTGCATTTAGGTGGAACAAATTTTTTGCTATCTCTAATTCTAAGCTTTTTGAGTGAATTCTTACTTTTTCAGTACACAACTCCTCTATTATTTGATGGCGTCTTTTCTTTCATTTCATGTTAGGGGTAGTGGGTACCAATCCCCTACTTGAATCAGACGTGAAACAGTACGAGGGGGAGGGGGAAGCAATGAATACCCACCTCTCGCTGCATGTTACTCTTGCCTACTAAAAGCAAAAATGCAGGATGAGAAGCAGATGAAAATGGCGTCTGTAATTAACAATTAATGAATTACCGAACTTAAGTTCTCAATCACTCCTCACACAAGAAAATAAGCCGTTGATCCCAACAACAATCCGCCATATAAATGCAAACCCATCATTCTACAAAATTCTTCATTATCTGAAGCTAAAAATAAACTATGCAAGCCAAGAACCGGAAAGTAACTACGCTACCAATTCCCTTCCTAGCCTCCCCCTTCCCTCCATTGGCGGATTATTAGATGCCAAAAGTGCCCACTATGCCGGCGTCTGTCAATAGTTCTGCCATATGATGATAGCAGTTGCCAATCCATGCATAGAAGTGGAACACCTGCGATGCAGTAAATCCTGAACCCGGAATCTAGATGAACCACCCATGCATCCCTTCCCCACTGGATTCAAGTTGTAGCAAACTGAACCCGAGAATCGAGCTCAGAATCTCTCCCCAAAGCGGAAGAATATGGCACCAGTTCCTGAGTTGTGATCAACAGCATATTCAGCACGAACAAGACCCAGCTTGACACCAGCACCATATGAGGAGCCGTGACCCATTCTCCTGTAAACTTCGGTTGGATTGCCCTTGACATCCTTGGAGCTTCCAAGGTCAGTCCCATGTTCTGCAAATAGATAAACATGTGTATTTCTGACAGGTATCCGTAATTCAGCAGCAACCTGTAGGGCAAAGGGAGGGCCAATAGGTCAGACAAAAACAGCAGACACAATCGGATATCCACTGACACAATATCTTATTTCCTAGTGAATGCATGAGTACATAAGTCCAAGTACAAGTCTTCGTTTGACAAGTCTGCTATTAGTGTTACGACAAATTATATAAGGTTCAAGATATTTAATTCGGTGTTTGCTAGACTCTTCACCACAACTGCAGTGTAGAAAGGTGATTTTCAGGGGCTCCTAGATTTGAAAGGCCTTGAGTCCTGGACTACCATCACTAACTCCACAATAAAAGAAAATCATTGATAGTACAGTGATTGTTCTACTTTGGTCAACAATAATCCAAAAGTTGAAAAGCATCGGCCTATAGCAACTTTTCCTAACTGCCTAGAAAGCGGACGCATTACTCCAGAACAATCTTAAGCATAACAGGCTTAAAGGGATCGAAGGGACCTCTCACCTCAAGAATATTTCTAGCTGCACCGAGCTCCCCCATGTTATAACCTCTCACAGAATATGGTCCTCCAAGAGTGAACGCATCATAACTTGGAAGGTCTCCCACACAGCCACCATAGTGACCATGAAGGACAAGAACAGGTGGAGGTGGTTTCCCAGAACCTTCTTCTACTTGCTTCAACTGTAGGAACTTGGTGACTGTGAGCTGATGACGGTTGAAGAATGGGAAGTTGCTGCCAATACCGAGGCCTTGATCCAGCTGCAAGAAAAAGAGGAGAGAGAAGACAAGCATTAACTCAAATTATTACCAAATCGAAGTCATTGAATTCGCTGTATCAGAGCCATGTAAAGTGCATATGGGCAACAATACACACTAAACAACTATAAAAATGACAGGTAAGATGCAAATGGCTGTTTGCAAGATCCACTACTTCTCGGCTCCCTCCGCCTCTCCTCCCCCCCAAACCCAAAAAAAAAAAATTAATACAGACGCAAGCGCGTGTGTGTGCACAGAGACAATAAGGCCAGAGTCTTGGATCCTTCTTTTGTTCTCTGCAGGCCACGTCAGTCATTATGGAGGATGATTCATTTGTGGATTGCGACAGGGGTCAACACATGTGCTGTATACAATGGAACGTGATAAATAAAAGAGGTTCACATCTTGATTAGAAAACACAGAGCTTCCACCTCGAGATAGAAAAGCCAACTTAAGAGTCCAGTAAGGAGCACTAAACAAGACACAAAGGAGACGCAATGTCTATAAGGATTACCAAACAAGATACGACAAAACTATACAACTCAGCAAGGGAACCCACCCCTTGATCTTCCTTTTCTCAAGCAACAGAAAGATGATGTATTGAACTCATTCATACAATAAACAATATCAAAGAAGATGTCGGCAGAAAGAACCACAACACAAGCTACATAAGAAGCAGCAGGACACTGGGACAAAAAGCACAAACAAGGAGAGAAAAGAAAACAAATGAAATAACGAGAAGACTAACCTGGAAGACATTTCTCTCACCAACTATAGCTCCATTCACAAACTTTGTATTATCACGTGTAATATTTGCCTGTGCAAAAACCATTCTGTCTACACCTGTACCACTTAAAGTTGTTGGAGGTCCATCAGCACTAATTCCTCCATTTGGTAACACTCTTTGACCCTGTGCAGCAATATGGCTGCTTTCATCTCGAGTTGTTATCTCTTCCATCACAAGTCCGTAAGTAAATTTGCTTTGTCGGGTGAAATTCTGCAAGAAAATAGTTGGTGACAAGTACGCACAAGGATGTTACTGACGGTAAGTATTGAAATGGGCTAGCTAAAGCAAGTTAGAAGATGCGGCAGCATATACCTCAGTAATATTTGCTTTGACTCCTGATCTATCAACCCAAATGGGAGGGACTTCATCTACTCCTGGGCCACCAGTGAACACAGGGCTCAGCTTCCTGCTGTTGAAGCAACTTGCTCGGAAAGTACGATTCCGAGGATCATAAACACCGTCCAGATATGGATGCACATACTCAAATTTGAAAGCAAGATCATCCTGAAAAAATGGCAGTTAGAATCTGCACAACATGAATCCTGGAAAGTGGACATAAAGGAGGTGATGCAAAACAGAATGACGAATACCGATGCCTTAAGAATAGAATCAAGCAATAAGTACATACAATAGCAGTCCATTGTCCAAATTACAGTCAGAGAGGCACACAAGAGATGTACCATAGAGGGAAAGGGGAAGAAAGAAGATTTTTTATTTGAGATTGTATAAAATGGAGCTGCCATTTGTAAGCAAAAGAATATTAATGCCTTAGAAATAAGAAAACAAAAAAGTTCTGGTACATGCAATACCAGTGAATTATCAAATTACTGTTAGGGTTGCACAACAGATGCAGGGGGGAGAAATAAGATTTGGTTCATAACTCTATACCATAAAGCTGCTACTAAAGGTGCAAGGAGGTTTAACCTTAAGTCTCCTAGCATATACTATAACAACACCAACAAACATTACCAAGAATACCAATGTACAAGAATTCTCTAGAAAGAAGAGAATCCTCTAGGATCCTTAATTGAAACCTTCTCATTCCTTCTGGATTATCCATTATCTATAACGTTGGCATATCATAACATAAGGTCTCGGTGCAATAAAATATATCTTGACAATCTGAACTTACTTGGGGATTGAAGAAGTTACTGGTGGTCACCGAACCAAGAAGGGATCTATTGAGCCCTTGCAAGTTTCGGTGCTCAAAGGAGACAGTTCCACCTGGCTGGATAGAAGCCTGAAACAGCATAAATTTCCAAAATAAGCAAATAAGTAAAGAAGAACAAGTCTAGTGAAAGTTACAACTTAAGGAAATCAATAAAACACATTGGTAGCAAAAACTTAGCAATCAGAAATTACCAGTGTTGGACGACCTTGACGCCCAGGAACAATACTCCACTCAGTACTAACTTCAGCAGACTTCTGATCAAGTTCTTTCAACTTAATCTCAACAATGATTCCTCCTTCATTTTTCTCATCAGGACGGGGATTCACTTCAATGTTTGAAAATAAACCAAGAGAGTTTATATTTCTCAGAGCTTGCTTCCCTGCTTCTATGTTGAAGATTTGGCCTACTCGAAGCTGGCGTGGGAGTACACAAGATTAAAAAAATAATTTTAAAAAAAAAAGACTAATTCAGCTTATACAAGAACAAGAACAGTGAGATTCTTTCTAAAACAAACCTTCTTCATCTAGCATATATTCAAGGAAAAGAATAGTTGACCAGTAAAAATAAAAATAAGCGCCAAGATGGACCAAAAGGTAGGCTTTGTGTTGTCCGCAAACTAAAAATTCACAACTGATTTCTACCTTCCAAATTCCCCGCACGTTTCATGTCTTCCAGATTTTGAACAAACACCACACTGACCTTTCATACTGATTCCGATAATGATAATCACATTAAATAACTAAAAAAATCTTCACTACCTGCTTAGGCAACTCCCTGCGGACCACAGCGAGTTGGGTGTTCCCTTCAACCACATTCCCAAGCTTGTCCTGGAATTGAATCACCAACTGAGTAATATCTCCTTCCACCACCTCACAGACCACCTCCTTGGTATTCAAGTTACCGAAATTCACCACCTGGGCACAGGCATACCCTTCATCGTGGTACCACTTCTGAACACGGTCTCTAATCCTCTGAAGCAACTTCGCACTTACCGTGCTATGGGTCCTAACCATCTTCAGCACCTCGGTATAAACGGCATCTGGCAGCAAGCATGGCCTAGCCTTCTGAATCCTCCTCTTGTACTCCCTCTCCTGGCTCCTGAAATACTCCAACCTCTCCTTGTCTGTCATATCAGTGTCCATCTCAATCGGCTTTGTTTGGGCCATCAATCCCACATTGATACACCTGCCTCAATCAATAATCCATCACAATCAAATATCAATTACCCAATCAACGTCCACTTTCTCATTTTCATTCCAACAAAGGCTTAAACTTCACATAATATTCTAGTTCTGTATCAATGAAATCACATCAAATTTTACTAACGACATGAAAAGTAAGAACTATACTAAAATTGCGTAAGTGAGCGAATATACCTGAACCTATCTGCGGCCATCCAGGTACTCTCAGTGAATAAGATTTTAACCGCAATGGTGCCATCAGGTTTGGTCTTCCCTTCCAAATCGACCTTCTCGAACATTCCACAAGTAGCTAGGGTTTCGAGCTCCTTCTGAAGCTGGGCCTTAGTATAAACCCCACCAGGCCTCAGCGTCACCATTTCAAAGAAGGAATCTTCAGTGCCCACCGTAGTACGGGTGCCCCGATCGAAGAACAACACCTCAGAAACCTTGTACCTCTTGAACCCACTGAACTTGTTGAGCGGAACAGGAAGGTCAGCAGGGAGCCCATGAGAGTCCCAACCCTCGGACTCCCCATCGTCCTTCGCGAAAGCGAGAGGAGAGAGAAAGTTCGACCACCAGTGGCCACCGCCCCCGCCCCCGCCCCCGCCCCCTCCGCCATTGAAGAAGGGGCCGCCGCCGCCAGAGCCGGAGTAGAGGCAGAGGAAAAGGGCGGAGGAGGAGACCAAGGCGGCGGGTTTGGAAAATGGGTGGCTGAAAAGGGATTTGGGTTTCTCCGATTTGGATTTGAGGGATTTGGGTTGGGAAGAACAGTTGGAATTTGGTTTAGAATCGGAAAGGGGTTTGGGGTTCTGAGAGGAAAGAGAGGAGTGGATGTGGGTTGGAGAGGGGTTGATGGAGCGGCGGGAGGAGAGAGAGGGGGTGAAAGAGGAAGAGAGAAAGTGGCCTGGAGCGGTGAACGACATTGGCGATGGCGAGACAGACACTGGTGATAAGGGGGGGAGGGGGGAGGGGGGAGGAAGGAAGGGGAAGAAGAGTTTTGCTTGAAAACAGGGTTTTAAAAGAGCTTGAGGGGAAGAGAGATATTGTCTGTGTGCGTGTGTTGGAGCTCTGTCAAAATACAATACCTCAACATTTTTGTGCAATGAGAAAAATACCCTCAACTTAAAAACTAAAAAGAGTGCCCGTTAATTTAAGTTAAGTTACTTTAATTTTTTTATTGCTTTATTTATGATATATCATACCACAAGAATGACAAAGTTTTCAATAATAAAAAATGTAGACACCAAAAAACAAAAACAAAAAAACCATTGAGTACTGTTTCTCAGCTGTTTTACATATAAAGAGGATATTTTTTTAAAAATAAATTAAGATTTACTTGCTTTTGATTATTAAATTCAAACTTCAAATATTGTATAAGCCTGATTTAAACCTTGAAACTTGAACCAAACAAATTCTTGTTAACCATACTCTAATTGAACCGACCTAATTTAAAATACTTCGAAATTTGCTTTGACAAGTTTAACTAAACAATGAACATGAATTAATTTTCTTTCAACCTAGGCTAAAAAATTTATCCATTGAAAGTTAATTGATTTTTTTTTTTCCTATGTGAAAGTAGATTAATAAGTTGTCAATTTTTCAAAATAAATTCAACATCGTCATTGCACTTTCTGCCTCAATGACACAATACATGACCAGACTGGATGCACATCGTGCAATTATATTAAAGTTAGTTTATTTTATTTCAATACACTAGTTCAATCTAGCAAATTACATGTTATATTAACTTTTGGTTAAAAGAAAATTAGATTGTAAAACTTAGATTGCTATGCTTACATTTGTGATAACAAATATGTAGATATTTTACACTTTGGTACCTCCAGTTTTAACGTATTCACACGTTAGACCTAATTTTGAAAATCTTTACACTTTGATATCTTCGGTTTTGGTACAAGTCACTTTCTGGTGCTTTTTATTTATAATTTAATCCTTGAACTTTTGAAAATTATAGAAAAGCGCCTGTAAGAGGTTAGCTCTATAAATAAGCTATTTTTAGGATTTTTTCACGAAATATAATTGTTTTGACTTCTTATAAAGACTTTACTGGTACTAGTTATCACAATCCACTACTTATATCTTATATATTATATTTTCTATGGTTATAGGCCAACCATACTTAGCAAAAATAATTAAAACTTAATTAAAGAGTTTCGACCATTACCTGAACTTAGTCAGCGTTGGATCCTGGCATTCCTTTAGCTTTCAGTTTACAAAGATTGCTAATCTCAACCCCTCTTTCCTTAGATCAGGCACAGCACAAATCTGTTTCGTTTCCTACCTCAGACCGTAGTCACTAATCAAGTTTTATATTTTGAATGATAGTGAGACTTTAATTAAGAAATTATAATATTTAAGATATAAGGTTCGATTGAACAAAGTTTCCTACTGGGAAACTTCTTTTATTGAAAGCTTGAAAGTGATTATATTACAATGAAATGCTTCGAAGAAGGACTTAAGCTAAGATCATTAAGGGTGTTTGCTCATAGAAAAATGGAGAAACCCAACTTCTCTTCTGCTCAAAAATGCTCACATGATCGTGTCCTTATCAGTACTTGATCTTTCTATTTATAGAAGAGATGAGGGTATAAAAGGATGCCCTCTTGGCTACAGTACTAAGATTTTTCACATGGCTACAGTACATACTTACTCTATAGTACACTCTTTATTTTACAGACCGAACACTTGTCACAATAGTACACTAATGGGACCGCTACTGTTCAAAACTTTTAATGATGACATGATTAGTCATCATTATTGAGATTCTGCATGCCTTCATTTCCAATTATATCTCCCAGACCATCATTATCTCGATAATCATAAAAATCTTCATCAATTTGCTTAAGATGCTCTGGATTCCATGCTTCAAATAATTCAAGGAGATATTCTTTCCTATTTTCTGATTAGAATTTTCCACCTCCAACATCAAAGAGATAATCAAATATATATTCTGACACTGCACCTTCCACCTTCATGTAGTCTTTAAATTCATTATCATGGGCGAAAGTAGTATTTTCACAGTGCATTAATATTTTTCCTCGTTCGATTAGTGCCCAACATTGATGATAGATGTTGAAAAATCCAACGGCTCTTGATAAAGTAGGATCAGTAACTAGATGTACCAGATTTTCATAAACCCAACTTTGTCGTTGATCATGGAGATCGTCGCAATCAACGATCTCGACAAGATAATAGGCTGGTTTGGCTTTTCCATTTTCATATTCAATTAGAACGCTATAAACCTTCAAAGTTAGGTATTTGCAAACTGAAAATTTTGTTGGACCTTCAGGAGACGTAAGAACTCAATTGATCATTTTGAACATACATTGTTGGAATTTTGTTAATGTTGAGAAAAATGAAAATTTTGGATATGGGATTTCTGTGAAGTAAAACACCATCCCATATTTCCAAGTTTTAAAAACAGGATCATTTGGAGATAATGGATTTGTTGGGAAACAAATACCACCAACTCCAGATCTATCAGGAAAAAAGATCGTTGTACTCCAAGACTGTCAAATATCATAGGAATAATGATGATAAAAGTCGATACAGACTGCATACCACTCATTGAACCATTTTTCTTGAGTATGAGAACTTATTTTTTCTTGGATTTCATAAGGACATTGAAGGTAACTAATTTGTAACTCTAGAAGGGGAAATCTTTGGGCTATTAGGTAGGCAGTAGATAGTAGATCAAAACGTGATCTAGTTTTTGTATGAAATTCTAAGTTGTCGATGAGGACTTCACTAGAAGGCGTAACCCGTTCTAGTAAGGATGGCATTTCATTAAGGATCTCCTCTTTTTCTGGTAGGAGGTTGGCTTTGATGATCACCGTTGGCGAGTTCTCGTGTTAGACTATCTGCCAGATAGCTGTTCGATCCCTGTATGTGTTCAATAGAGATGAAAAACTGGTTAAGCCATAATTGCCAACGTAAGAATCTCCCTTGCGCTAAAAGATTTTGGGGCTAAAAGATTAAGAACTTTTCAATTCCCCTTATAACTGCAAGGATTTCCCTTTCCATCGCGGGATAGTTGCATTATGCTTTATTAAAGCTTCCACTGCAATATTTGCAAAATTTTTCTCCTTCTTTGATTTTGAGTACCGCACTCCAGTGTTCATCACTGGCATCTGTCTCAAGAATTAAATCATCTCCCTCATTAGGCAAATTAAGAACAAGAAGATTTTTACACATCTTTTTTAAGTTCTAGACAATCTTTGAATCATTGGTAGTCAATGTCCACATTACATCTTTCTTGAGTTTTTATTGTAATGGTTTTTTTAGTTTAGTCAAATCTTTAATGAAGTCTGAACCATAGATAAGGCATCTAAGAAACCTCTCTAGTTGCTTTCTATCTTCAATGTTTTCGAAGAAAATTTCTATTTTTTCCAAAATATGTTTCTGTAAAACAATTTGTCAAACTTTTATCTCTAGACCTAAAAACTCAACTTCCTGTTTAGCATAAACGCATTTGTTTTTTCCAAGTATAATACCATGGTCAATGCATCTTTGGGTGACTGTCAAAACATCATCTTTGTGTCGTTCTATGGTTTTGAAAAAGACAAGGATATCATCGATGTAAACTAAACAACAGTGATTAAGGTCTTTGAAGATGTTATCCATTATTCTCTGAAATATTTGGGGTGCATTTTTAAGACTCAATGACATTACTATTCATTCATAATGTCCTTGTGGAGCACTAAATGCAGTTAAAAGAATACTTTTCTCATTCATTTTTATCTGCCAATAACTGCTTTTGCAATCCATTTCCGAGAACCAAGAGGCTCCTTGAATTCTGTTGAAAAGGATTGTTTTGTTAGGAATATAGAAACGATCAAAGACAATATTATCATTAAACTTTTTATAATTGATTATCATTCTAGCTTTTTCTCTTTTTTTTCAGCATGATTTCTTACCATGAAAGCGGGACTGGTGTGAGCACTCTTACTGTTTCTAATCAATCCTTTATGCAGAAGTTCTTTAATTTGTTTATTAAATTCTTGAATATTCTGATGTGTATACACTATTTGTTTAACCCGAATGATGGTGTTGGGATTTAATAGAGTGATTTTTGTAAATGTTTTATCTTTATCCCAAAATTTTAGAGGATTGTTTGAGTAGAGTTCTTTGTATAATTTTTTTTGTTGTTCAACAATTTGCTCTTTCACAGATAACTTAAGTAATGAGATTGTCAGTATTGTTTCTCGTTGTGCAGGCATTACTTTCTCACCACACTGGCTGCGTGTAAATTCAACTTTTTTATGAGTGTAAACCTTACTTCATTTTTCAATAGGAACGGAGTGACCATTAATTATAAATATTATTTGGTTTATGGTTTGGGTGCATGGAGAATATAATCTTTGGAAATTATTTTCAATAATCATATCATGAAAGGGTTTATCAGTAGCCAACAGAACTGGCATAATGCATTGAATCCCTCCTAATTCTAAGGATAACCCCTATATGGCTTCATTGTGGCTCATAACACTATTATTAGCTTTCCTTACTTATAAAGGATTTTTTTCATTGTTTTTCCTCTTTAAATGTTTCGCAAGCGCTTTCCTCTATAAAACTTTTTCACAAAACCTTTTTTGTGGGTCTCTTGGAATCAACCTCTTTACGGGTAGGAATACCGGTAGGAGTAAGACTGCCTACAGTTGGATCTCTCTAGACCCCGCGAAAGCGGAACCCACACTGAGAGGTATTGTTGTTTTACTTATAAAGGATTTTTAGCTCTTTTCCACATAAACTCATGAAATAATGATCTTTTTCCAAAGCATACAAAATAACCATTATATCTATATAAGCACGCAATTCATATTTATTATATCATTTTAAACATACATTTAGTGAGATATAGATGCTATTAAGGTTTGTATTTGTAGCTTCATAACATACTTTCATAGTCATATTTTTGACTAATTCATCATCATAGATTGGCTCACTAACAATTCTAGTTTTGTACCCAATAACTTTTTTATCTAGACTCATAATTTGATCAACACTGGGTCTTGCAACCTCAAAATTCATTCTATTCATTTCATTGGTCATGGTAATTGTATCATCTTTCTTAAGCTCTTCTTTAGTGGATGAAGATCATTCTCCCCAATTTGAGCTTGTACTCATACTTCTTAATAATTGGGGTTTTATGGTGATTTTGCCTTCCTCATCAATCTTTATTATATTTTTCTTATTGATCTTTGTAGGATTGATAAAACTAGATATCCATGAGCGATCAGTCTTTATCTCTTAAGGATTGGACTTAATCCTCTAGACCTTTTGCATAGGGGTAGGGCTTTCAAATTTTTCTGCTTCTATCATAGTTACCTTCATCTTTGGATCTATTGTATTATCTAATTTATAGATAATTTTTCAAAATATCCTTAACGGGTGTCCTCCTCTTTTCATATCCATTCCAACTGTTTTTTATCTTAAGTGACGGGAAGTTTTTAGCAAATTCATCTTTTAAACTCACATAATATCCTGGTCGGCAATTAAATCATACTGACCCATTACATAAATTGGTTTTTATCCATGTGAATATCTGATTATTAAATTTGATATGTATAATATCACAGAGTAAAGCGTAAAGATCAATATCTTTACTGTAATATTGTAATAGAGTGATTTGAACTTGGACATTTCCGACATTGATATACCTATACTTTGTTTCTTTGTTATGCTTAAGGATATTTTCCTAATTAATCAGATTAACTTCCCCCACGTCATACTCACAAACTCTTATCTCAAGATCTTCTTCCATCATTTTACATATGTATTTGCTTTTTAATTGAAAAATAGATTTTTTGTAGATCATATCTTTTTGGATTATGGGAAGTACCCAATCTCCTTTGACTTCGTCATGATCATTGTCTACAACAAACTCTTCTTCTTGAAGGTCACCAAGGCTAACCGAACTACTTTCCATCATATGACTTGTTTCTTCATAATCACTTGCTTCATACTCATTGTCCAATATAATTTCAACAATCCCTTTGTTGTTACTTAGGGCTAGATTTAAAGCCTCATCTTCACTAAGCTCAACATAATTTAGGCTTCCTAAGGTTTCAATGAGTTTGTTATTCTTCTTATTTTTGCACTCATTAGCATAATGTCCTATCTCTCCACATGCCCAACATTTGCAATTGTTTTGTCTTGCAGGGCAATAAGCAGTTTTCCTAAAAGAATTTCGTTTTTTAGGACTTGGTTTCTTATAATATTTTCTTCTATATTTTTCGCCTCTCTGTTTGTTAAAACTCTTTTTCTTATAGAATATTCTTTTTCTTCTTTTCTCAGATTCATTTCCCCATTGGTGAGGTGAATCCCAATAAGTTAAGAACTGCTTTTTAATCTTCTTTCGCTTTTGGAGATCAAGACATTGTTCATTAGCCCATTTTCGTAAATAGGAAATTCTTGAACCAAGGGTATCAACAACATTTGTTCGTTCAAGCCATGCCATGCATTTTCATTAATTATAGAATTTATAGGGCATGACAATTTGTCATAGAACATACCAAGATTTATTTCATTATGCCCGATTTTGTAATAATATTGGCTAAACTCAGCAATATAATTTTCTAAGTATCTCATATCCCATAATTCTATGTTGTTAATCTTTCTTTGCTATTCTCTTACTTTTTCCTCGGAATCAAGTTTAGCTCCGATGAATTCAGTTTCAATTTCTTTGCACAATCCCCTGAACATAGCGGCTGGTGTTTCCATTGCTTTTAATGCATTTTTACCATCTTCACTTAACGAATCATATCAGTCAGTTACAGTGTCAGAGAAACTATACTCGATATAATTTAGGAAGTTTGTCGCAGTCCATGTAGTATTTAGATTTAAGACACTATTCATTCCTCTTTTTCAATGCTCAAATATTTCTTTTCTATTATGGACTCCATTACTGTTTAAGATACAACCGGTTTGACTAATTGGGATAAGGCAAATTTCTTTATAGGTCGTGGTTTTTCTTAGGATAAATCCAAAGGAAAAATTACTTGTATGTCCTGCTGGGACATACTAGGTCTTAGAAAATAAGTATTTCTTCTAGATGATTCACTAAATTCTTCAGATTTAGGAATGACATTCTTAACTAGATTAGTTTCTGTTTCACATAAGTCAATTTTCTCTCTAATCTCATTGTTTTCGTTTTCAATTGTTATTTTGCCATGTTTCTTACCAAGTTTTCTCATAATTTCTTCTAATGGTAATGCATAGAGATCTTTTAATTTAATCAGATTCATCTACTGATATATTTCTTCTTCTAATTGGACATTATTGGTTTATTCATTATCATTAGACAATACTTCATGTTTATCACTAATGACACTCATAATTTTGTTTAATTCTTCCGAATTTTGTTCTTTATCGAACATTTCTCGTAGCTTTTCAAGAATATATTGTTTATACTCCATCTTCTTTTTCTTTCTTTTCAATTGTTTTTTCACCAGATTGTTCTCCTAATATTTTTTGGATTTTTAATTCTTGCAAAGGAAATTAAATCTTGTTTTTTGGGTTTTGAAAAGGATATTTATGCTGAAAAATCGTACTACCACTAGGACTAGCTTTGTCGCCATGTTTAACTTCGTTAATAAGAGAAAGATGGACAACGGTTAACTGATTCTTAAACTCCTTCAGCTTAGTCTTAATTTTAGCTAATTCTGCTTTTAATTCTTAAACTATATCAGTAATATAATTTAATTGAGGTGCTAAAGAGATATTACCTTCAGGTGAGTGGACAATGTGTGAATAATTAGGACTGGGGCCTACAGGTGATGATTCAAGTATTAATCGCGGTTAATTAGCTTAATCAGTCATTAATTAGCTTAATTATCTCAATTATTTTCGTGCACTTGGCTCTGATAATAGATGAAAGAGGAGGTCAAGATCTATTAGTGACAAAAAAACTACAAAGACAATTTTAAATTTTTCGAAAGTAAGTTTTTAAGGACTGAGGATAGATTTGCAAATATGAAAAGTTTAGGGACTTAGAAATAAATTTTTATTTATTTGAATAGTAATTGTCCCCCAAATGTAAAATGCACAAAAACTTGATACTCCTAACAGTAAAGTTTTTAAAAAGTTGGTCTTCAAAATGATTACACCAAAACTCGATGCATCCAAATGTAAATTATTCCAAATTAATATGTTCGATTACTTTGATAGTAAGGAACAATGAATCAATGATCAATGCGACTTAACAAGTTTATCGTTAGTTCAATTTGTAACATATCAACTTGAGTTGGAATAAAAATTGGATTACAAAATTTTGGATTTAATTTTGGGTTATTTTATTCTTATAACAAGTGCATATTTTTTCCATATTTCTATCTTGTAAATTATCTATTCGTTCTACCATAAGTTTTTAAATTATTTTAATTTTTTGTACATATCAATATAGTACATATTATTTAATTAAGCCACATAATTTTTTATGCCACATCATCAATAGTTATAAATAAACAAGATATTTTCTTTTACTTAAAGGATAGTTATTTCAAATTTAAAGTTTAGAGATATTTTTCATCCTTAACTAAAGGTTCAGGGGTGAAATATTTTAATCACCTCCGTATTTTGGGTACTTGGGTGGTTATTTGTGCGCTAAAACTCTATAAGTTAGTGGATCATTGCGTGTGACTTGTGGCTCTTTGCAAGTGGAGTGGGGAGCTGCTGTTGTACTTTTGCCTATCCCACTCAAGTAGCCCATTATCTTCAACTTTTAAAAAAATAAGTTCAATTCACAATAATTTAAAAAAATAATTTTAACAAAATAGGTTCCATTTAATTCAGTTTAATTTAGTAAAAATTAGTTAAGTTAAATTTTGTACAAACAAAATAGATTTAGAATCAAGTTCATTTAAGAAAAAATAATTTCAATTCAATTCAACAAATATAAATTCAGTCCAATTCACATAAATTTAGCAAAATTAAATTGAAAAGAACACGACTTAATCCTCCCCCACCCACCCCACCACGCATGAGCACGTGTGTGCACAAACACAAAATGTCAACAAAAAAAAAAGCAATTAATTTTAATTAAACCCTTTTTTTGTGAAATTTGAACTGAACCCTTAGTATTGTTGTTAATGAAATTGAGGCTTGGTTTTCTTCAATTTAGTTTTGGTGAACTTATTTGAATTGAATTCACTTAACTTATTCTTACTAAAATAATTTGAACCTATTCTGCAAAAATAATTAGGAGAGAATAGGGCTTGAATCCTTAGAATCTTGAATAAAGAACCATTTATAATTTAAAGTATTTCTTTGAAAAAAATTGAGTTGATTTTTGTACTTTTAAAAGAAAGATAGTATCACTTTTTTTTTTTAGGGAAGTTCTTGTATGTGTTAGGTCTTGTGAGGAGGATTTGATGGTTTACGGAGGTAAACTTTAGCATTGAGACTTGTTAAGGCCCTTAAGGGGATAATGGTTTTTTCCAAAAATTTTCTGCATAAGAATTAAATCTTTTTTTTTGAGTTGGAACAAACATCATCTAATTAACTCAACTAGTACTTGGTATCGGTCAGAGTTAAAACATTCAAGTTCTTTTTTACTTGGCAATGAGGGATGAAGAAAAATATTAATTACGCACAAAGCATGACCAAGCTACACTGGTCATGTCCTTGAACATAAGACGTCTAATAGGGTATGGGGAATACTCATAAAACAAGTACTGACTCCTTTGATCAACTTCAATATTTGCTAGCATATCATCAACACAGTTTGCGTTGAGATAGCAGTGTTCAAGCACCATGCAACACTTCTTATTATAGATAAAAGATATTAGCATTCCTTGATGATGAAATGCAATACTTGATTTCGTGTAGCGAGAATTTTCATTTTATGTAATACCATCTCATAAGCTAGGTGGACCAAATCTTTACGACAACCACAGTTCCTTGCCATGCATAGACATGTATGAGAGTAAGAAGATCAACTTTAAATGAAGAACATATCCCAAAGTTGGATGAAGAGCCTTGAACCTAGTCGCTTAAGTGCCCACGATTACACCCATGCCTCCCTCCAAGCTTGGATTGTCCCATGAAGCACCATCAACATTTAGTTTCACCCAGTTGATTGTCGATAAAAGCCATCCGATTAGTGCTTAGTCTGTGGAATAAGGTTAATTTGTGTCTTGAATGAGAGACCTTTGAAATATCATAAGCTTGTAACTTAATGAACTCCTCAAGACAAGTGACTTCAAACTCTTGATCATTAAACCAATGTTTCTTACACGAACGCCATATCCACCATGAAGCATTTGCGAAATGGGTTGGCCAATTTTGATTCATATGGCTTGGTGGATGAAGATTCAATGCCTATCACACTCTCAGTGGGACTGAAGAGTATCTTCCACCATTAATTGCCCCATGGCTCTAGCATGTAAAAGGTCATCTGCCAAACCTTTGGGCTTACATGCAATGGCGGATCTAGGTTTTTGAGAATGTGGTGTCTATTTTGTAACAACATTCATCTCCTTTTTCAAGTTGTTTTCTTTTCAAGTATTGAATAATTCAATCAAATCGATCCACATTTAACGAGACCAAAAAAAGAAAAAATGAGACAAACCCTCCAAAATAATAATTTTAGTGCTCATAATCACCAATTACAAAGTCCAAATTTCAGCACAAAAATATCTTATAAATTAAAAAACATCAAATTTGTAGACCAAATCTTAGACAAATGATACCTATATTCAGCTAATAAGATGAAATTTGAATTAATGTAATTCAATTAGCGAAAATGTTGAAGTGTAAAAGTAAACGAAAAACACAATAAACATTATACTCTTTCTAAAGCATAGTCAAAAGCAAACCTATTCATTGAAGCTATAATTTGCCCCATTGCAGTCTGTGCCTCTTTCACGTCAGAGGAGAGTAGGGATGGGAGTTGCACCCGAATTCGAAAAATTCGCCCCGAGCCCGCCCCATTTATAGCGGGTATGGGTATGAAATTTTGGGGAAAAATGGGTATGGGCCGGGTATGGGGATTGCGTTTGAAAATGGGTATGGGTATGGGTATGGGTATGGATTCTTAAAACCCGTACCCGATTGTGTACCCGATTTGCTAGTAAAACGGGACCAAAATACGATAAAATTCAAAAATAAATATTTGGCATGAAACTCTAAGTGTATATTATTTATTTATGTAGAATTAAAAAATTAAGTTTTTTTACATTTTTAACTTTTATGAGTTTATCCGACATAAACTTTAATAGCATCGCTTGAAATTACCAATCAAACATACCGTGTATGCAAATATGGGTTGAATATGGGTGACACTTTGCGCACTCTACATATACCCGAATAAAACCCGTAAACCCAAAAAACCCGATGGGTATGGGTATGGGTATGGGTATGACTTTTGAAAATGGGTATGGGTGCAGGCATAGCTCAACCCGCCCCGAACCCGCCCCACGCCCATCCCTAGAGGAGAGAGGGAGAGGGAGGGAGAGGGAGAGAGAGTTGGACTTGGGAATGGATGCATACAACTGTGTTTTTCACTTAAAAAAAAAAAAAACACGCTTGTGCTCTAGGCTGCTCAAATTAACAATGTCCATGATGTTTTTAGGACATTTTGTAAGTGTCAATGGACACCCTCCTTCAAAATAGCTTATTAAAAATGTTTTTGAACTAGGGGTGTACATGAACATCCGTAGCTCACACATAGATCAGCCCCTACTAACATGGAAGCATTGGTCATAATTCAGTTGTGAGCAACAAGCCATATGAAGTACTAAACTCTTGATTGTTTGGAATTGCAATTTTTCATATGATGTTTCAGAATAAGTTTACTTCTTCATTCATATTGGTAAGAATAAGTGTAATTGCTGAAGTTACAGTAAAACCATATGAACCTGTTAGCTTCCCTTAATCTCACAATGTATTTATAAATATGTTTTGATGAAATATAAAAAGTGATTGGTCCCTTGATATATTCATCATATTATATTTGGATTACCTTAATATTTATATTATTTAAATATGTTTGATTCTAAGTAGATATATGCATCTAGTATTACTTAATTGATTTTATATAAAGAATTATAATATTTTTGAGATAGTTGAGTATTCAAATTTAACTATTGTGATATTTATGATATTATATTTTGCGATTCAAATTTGATTTGATTTGATTATGAGATTATGAGATAATATATGTCACATTATATAGGGGTATATGCTTAACAAGATTTTAGTTTGCCTTCATATTTGCTTAACAATTTCCCTCTTTAAATGTTTCGCAAACGCTTTCCACTATAAAACTTTTTCACAAAACCTTTTCGTAGGTCTCTTGGAATCAACCTCTCTATGGGTAGGAATACCGGTAGAGGTAAGGTTGCATACAGCTGGATCTCCCCAAACCCCGCGAAAGCGGAACCCACACTGAGAGGTGGTGTTGTTATTGTTATTGTTGTCATATCTGCTTAACAAGATTTTAGGGATCATGAATTGTTCTGGTCAAAATTGGCGCTTGATACTTGCTTGATTTATGGAAAGCAATTGCAACTTATTCTCAGATAATCTACTAATCAACTCCAAAATATGAATCGATGAGATCTTAGCCAAGTGGTTAAGATTGAGATCTTGAATATATTAGGTCTCATGTTCGATTCTCCCTTCCCCCATTGTATTGTACTGCCTTCAGGGTTCATTTAAACAAAAAAAAAACCCCTCCAAAATAGGAATTTAACCGTTGCCGAGAATACTGGGAAGATTTTTTAAACTGTAGAATTCTCAAGGGCCTGAACTGTTTTCGAAGGCCTTGAAATAAACTGAAGATACTACTTCCTAATTTGGTGCAATGACTATTTACCAACGGCTATATTCTATGGGCTATAAATAGTGGAGCATTTGAAACTTAGAAGTACACAGGAAGAAAAGACGAGCGCGCACACTTGCAAATTAAGAGGAGGAATTTGAGAAGAGTCTGAGCTTACATTAACATATTTATTTTTTTCTTTACCAAAGAAGTGTCTTTTATAATTGTTATATTTCTTTGTATTAGGTAGAGTTGATTAGTCGGAGGATCGACAACCCAAGAATGGTCAAGAAGCAACGCGCGTTGGGACACCTAG